>OX419755.1:78634217-79834217 GCA_948567375.1 Lunularia cruciata | reverse complement strand
CTCATAAAGTAATAGTATGGAAGATGCAGAAGAACTAACCCCAATAATTTCCATATCCTATGACCACCTGTTTCTGCACCTGATGTTTCCATTCAAATCTTAAACAAATGCCCTGCAATGAGTTGTGCTAGCTTGCTATCTGAACATAAAGTGATAATTATCTGAAATAGCTACACTTTGCGCTGCTCACCTGGTAGAGAAGCTTTCCATTGCTTACAGCAATGTATTCAGATGGCACGGTAAATTCAAGAGAGTAGCTGTCAAAATCAGATCAACATGCCTTGATGAGAACTGGAACTGAGCAGAAGATAAAAAGAGAAGTATTCTTCTTCAAGGGGTCATAGAAGCGTGGACGTGATTTATCCTTACCCTTCTTCAAGGAATAAAAATCATCTCTTCTAAAACGATCGCAGGTCAAAGCGATTTAAAGTTTAACCATTTCACATGCTGGGCAAGTGTGTGTTGAAGCCATTGGTACCTGCATCGCTCTGATGTGGAGTCTACACAGGGAAACCAACATCTCGCCCGTCTCAGCTGGCTGTTGGTATGAAACACGTTCCGGTGGAAGTAAGCCCCTGCCAGAGGCTTTTCAACCCAATACTGCACGTGTACCAGCTTCAACTGCTGCAAGCAAGCGACTAGTGTAAATACTACAGTCACTTGGAAAATAACCAGCACATCAAGAATCATTGCAGAGAGGGCATCTACGCAATGTTTCAGAAGGTACCTCATTCACTGGAGACACTCCAGATAAAGTTGCCACCTCGGGTGTTCCCTGACTTCCACCATTCTCTTTGGGAACCTCTGATACTGCTTGTGCGATTGGCGATTGAATCTGGCTAGCATCTTGTGGGGTAGCATTTGCATCGGAAATGGGGATCAAAAGCTCAGGAACCATTTCCTCTTCCAATGTAGCCATGTACCTCGGGTAACCAATATCAGCGGCACCAGCTGGGGAACTCGCGGAGGTTGCTTCATCAAGAACAAGTTGATTTCCATCATGATGCTGTTGCAATTCAAACTTTGCAGGAAGACCGTCTACTAAGACTTGCTCAATGTGCAGCCCGCGAGCATGTAGCCCTATCACTCCACTTTTGGGCGTAACAACTGACAACTCCGTATACCTATTGAAGGCATAAATAACGTCAGTACACAATTTTGGTAGTGCCCTCCACCTAATTTCCCAGTCAGAACGATAAAATAGAAACTGAAGCCACAATGTAACGACTTCTCACCCGTAAATGCGTTGTTGAGCGACATCAACGACAACACAGAGCTTCTGATTACGCACGGTACAGCAACAACTTTCATCGGGTCTGCTGACAGCTTCAGCAGTGGGAGGACGGCTATCCCTCTGCTTCTGCTTCCGCTGCTTTGCCATTAATTCGTTACCGCGGGAAACCTCAGTTCCATGCTTCTATAAGCCCGAACAAGATACTCGGTGAGAAATGTCCAACCCTAACACGGTCACTCGTCTGCCCCAATTCCCAAACCCCATACCCTGTCCATCACCTTCTGTTCTTCCTGCTTCTAGACTTACATCGGGCTCCAAACTCAGCTGTTCCACCGTTCCAAATTCCATTTGTTCTCTGCTCCTATCCATATACTGGAGTACTAATAGAAGTCCCTGTGCCCCGTTTTACCAGCCTCCTGCTTACCACCTGAGGAGTATCCTCGAGCTGTTGATCCATCCATCCATCCAATCAAGCAAAAACTAAGCTTGCGCCACACTTTTCACACTAGAAACCTCCATTTCCTACCTTTAAACCTAGCGTGATCTCCACTGAGCACCAATGCTCTTCGCTGAAACTCCCACACTTCCGTCTCCTTCCTTCATCGTGAACCAACGGTCGTTCAAATTCCTGTTTCACCCATTACAACAAATTATTTCCACTCTCTGCTCCGGGACAGCGATTACCGCTACTACAAATTGTCGATTTCGTGAATTTCAACGACAACCGCTTCACCGTCCGCCTAAATTCGAGCTCCATCGCTCCTTCGCTTTCCTTTGTTCGTTCGTTCCTTGCTTCTGCCTTCCCCCCTGAGTGTCGCCTCTCCGTAAATATATACACTACTAACAGCCAGTCTTCGCTACGGACACCCTTCACAGCGACGGCCCTACCATGCGCCTTTGGAACTGACGGGGTCACTTTTTAATGCGGGCTTTCGTTCGCGACGTTCTTCCCCGTCATGGTATTGTTTCTCAACCTATGTGTATACAGCAGCCTCTACTGCGGCGCGCCAGGCAACTTCCAGTGCCGCACTGCCGGTGGCTTTTCAAACTGGCTATTACTGTAGTCACGACATCCTTCACCGGCACGGGAGCACGTAGTTCTCTGAACAGATGCAGGACTTTCAGCCCTGACTGCAGCGGTCCTACCAACGGCCAATCTAAATTCCGAATCCAGTCGTCAGAGCCTCTTTGTTCGTGACGACGCGAAATATGGAATCTTGTGGGGTCTTCAACGTTCAGTACAGTACCACTTATATACAGGCATCACTTAACGGAACTTATTTGCATGGAGACCTTATATCTTGAAACTATAAATTACATGGCGTTTAATAGTTTCAGTTCTTGTAAGTACAAGTATGTAATCTTACTTACCTTGATGATGGTCGTCTAGTGATAAAGTAGTGTCACAATAGTGATAAAGTAAAGATGGATGTAGTCTACTATAATGATGGTTGCTTGCTCTATAGTAAATTGGGAGATGGAGATCCGCAGGCATCAACTGGAGAGGAGAGGGAAAGATGTGAGAGGAAGGATCTATATGTTTGGAGTGCTCTCTATCATATAGCTTTACCCAAGTGAATAGTCTATTCAATTTGTTTTTCAAATTCAGTTCCATTGGTATCTAGATTGAAGATTACGGAGAATTGAGTAGAAAGTTACAATAAATTTTAACGTTAAGAGTGATCCTTACACCTTGAGAGTGATGGGTCGAGAATTTTCATTTTTTATCTCTTGGTTTTCATAATTAAGTTCTATGGGAATTAAATTTAAAAGTTTTGGAGATGGAATTTGAAAGTTATGAGAGTTGAGAGATTGTATTTTATTAAGTGAGTTGGGATGTGGGGAGTTGTGATTTTGTAGATATGGAGGAGCGCATCATGTGTTACAATTGTTATTCTTGTGCTAGCCATGGTTACACTTCTCCATGTGGGGCCGCTTGGAGCGACTTGGAATGCACCATGTTAGATGTATCACCGATACTTCACCTCACAAGGGGTAAAGATCCATGTGAGAAGGATGCACAAGGATTATGATCGGACCACTTGGGATGCCCGCTTAAAGCGAGCAATCACATCGACGATAGTGATACTCATGATTACGCACGCTTCTTCTATCTCTTCGTTGATTGTTCCAGAGATACAGATCGAGTCGTGTGAGTGGTTAGTTTCTTGGGTGGGTTGCATTTTAGTGTTATTTGAGACTAGTTTTCCATATCCATGTCTATTGTATAGGCTACTCTGCACACTCCATGATGAGGCTAGATAGGCTTTTTGCCTACCACTTGATTGTTTGGCATGTGATCCCTTGGACGAGTTAACATGGTTTCCATTCCTCTTACTTGTAATAATATGGAGTTTAATGACAAAGTTAGTAGGGCTAAAAAGTAAGAAATAAGACAAATTAACCTAGAATATTCTAAAAGCTTCCACCTAGCTTAACTTGCATGCCAAATAGGTGGCTTCAAGAAAGAAACTTCTTGAGAAGCTTCCCAATCAACTTGGTTTGCACTCCAAGAAAGTAGCTCAAAGAACCTTCTTGAGAAGCTTCTCAAGAGTCTTGTATGATCCCTACAAATACAAGAGCCGAAGCTCATGCTAGGCATTTGGAGTTTACCCATATTCAAGTATCCCACTGTGATCTTCCATTCTCTTATTTCTCTCCTTTGTCTTGGACTTTTACATTAGTATCAGAGCAGGAATGGGATGGATGGAATTTATGGGCCACCAAATCCGCTTCCGCCATTGGGATTTTTGTGTCCAAATATTTCCCAAACATCATTTCACACAATTTATCACCTCGTGCCTTGGGCAGGATTTTTTGCATAAGATCACCCTTGATACTTTTAGTTGTAACTTATGCAGAATGTTGGACCTAGTAGCGCTTATACGGCCAAGCCACAAAAGCTAAAGAAATTGCCATGGACGAGCCACATGCAGGGAAACTTGCACATGTGGTTTTGCACCAAGTGCCTCTTATGCACATGATGCATTTACACCTTATCCTCAAAGCGCCCTATTGCATCTATGTGTTAATAAATTAAATAAATTGGGAGTAGTGAGATAGAGTAGTAGCCATGGCGGCAATACTAAACGTTATCATTGGTATGCAACAACAAATTGAGCACCTTATTTGATTGTTGGATGAACGAGACCAACAACAACAAGAACACATAGAGAGAGCACCAATTCAAGATGGAGAAGATCAAATCTAATTTCCAAAACCCAAGGTGTTTGAAGTCAAGAATTTTTTGAGCACAATGGAGAATTTTATGTTTGACTACAAATGTTAATTTGAAGCTACCAATCTTCAAGATGAACAGAAACAGATTCTCTTGGCTTCTAGCCAATTGGATGGTATGGCAAAGCTTTGGTGGCAATTCCCAGTGGAGCAAGCTGAATGATAGATTTTTGCACTAATCTTGACATAGGCAAAATTCAAAGATGCAATACTTGGTCAATTTCAAACTATAAATGTCACCCAAACAGCACAAGATAAATTGGTGGAGTTGAACAGATTGACTCTATAAGGAAGTACATCATGCAATTTCAAAACATCATCATGCAAATTCCAAATATACAAGAAGGTGAAGTTTTGGATTGATTTGTGAGAGGATTGAAGTCACAAACCAAATTGGAAGTGACCATGCAAGCACCATAAAATGTGGAAGAAGCCATGCAATTGGTTGAGCGCTTTGATTCCTTGGTTGTGATAACTTGGTCTTGACCTTGACCTACACAAAGCCTACCAATACACTATGCACAAGTAGAGGAATCATTACAAATTGATATTATCCAATGAAGAGCACTTGGTATAGCGGAGAGAGAAAGATTGCAACAAAATAGTGATTGCTTTTATTATCATCAAGTTGGACATTGCATTGTTGAATGTCCACTTAGGAATGGGTGACTTTGACAAGTTGCCTAGATGGAGTTTGTGGAGCGGAATGATCAAGAAAACAAGGAATATCAATAGGAGATTTCAAGCCACTTATTGGGAGCTTGATTAGTTCTAATGGGATTGAAGGCTCAACCTATGCAAGTTTACTTCACTTGCAAAGTACAATGTCTAATTGGGGCTATAGGAGTTTGGTTGATTTTGGAAGTTCATAGGATTGCATGTCTATGCAAATAGCAAAGGAATTGGGTATTCCAATCAAGCCAATAATTGGAAGTAGATTGATGATAGCAGGTGGCAAAAAAGGTTCTATATTTTGTATCTCGCATCTTGTTACCTTCAAGATTGAGAATTAGTATTTACAGTGTATGGGTTTGTAGTGGCACCTCTACACTATGATGTCATTCTAGGACTACCTTGGCTTGAAAGTCATAAGGTTCACTTTGATTGGACACCATGACAAATTCAAGTACAACACCAAGGTAGGAATTATGATTAGGTTGTTTAGCACGTCTGAGTAAGACACCAAAGAATAGTCAATCCTAAGATGGAATTTTTTTCAAGAAGGTAACCATAGAGCAAGCCTTGAAGAAAGATGAGTCCCTAGATGGGAAGTTTGTTAGTGAAGTAGCCATAGAGCAAGCTTTGGAGGAAGATAAGTCTATTTTTGTGGTATGGACCAAGTTGATTGCACAAGGAAAATCTAAGGAGGGTCAAGAGCCTCATCAAGCAATGGTTGATAAGATAGTTCAAGAGTTTGCGGGTGTGTTTCCGGATGATCTACCAAAGGGATTACCTCCCAATTGTGGTATGCCTTTCAAGATTGAGTTATTGCCAAGGAGTACTCCAATGAGTAAACCAATGT
Source organism: Lunularia cruciata (assembly GCA_948567375.1). NCBI lineage: Eukaryota > Viridiplantae > Streptophyta > Marchantiopsida > Lunulariales > Lunulariaceae > Lunularia > Lunularia cruciata. The sequence continues at coordinate 79,828,224 of OX419755.1, read as the reverse complement.
ATCGGCTCTCACCAAAGGAGTTGGAGGAGTTGTGAACAACACTTATGGAGTTGTTGGAGAAGGACTTCATACGACATAGTCCTTCTCCTTGAAGAGCACCAATATTATTTGTTCTAAAGAAGGATGGAGTACTTCATTTCTATATTGATTACCGTGGGCTCAATAAGCAAACAATGAAGAATGCATATCCCTTGCCTTGGATCAATGATTTTCTTGATCAATTGAGTGGAGCACAATACTTTTCCAAGTTAAATCTTTGCAGTACCTATTGGCAAATCCCCATTGATAGGGAGGATGTGCAAAAGATTACCTTTTGCACAAGGTATGGGCATTTTGATGTAATACTAAGAGCTAGCCATATGATCTAGATGTGAAATTTGGTTTAGTAACATCTAGAATGATATATTATACATGATGGAAAAATAGATCAAATAGAAGTATCACCAAAAGAGTACTTCTACTAATAGTGTAGAAACCAAAGTATACTTGAAGACCTTAGAAACAATAGTTAGACATATGATTTAAATGTGAAAATTGGTTTGATAACATCTGGATGGATGTTACACATGATGGACTAAATAGATCAGAAAGAGGTATCACCAAAAAGGGACCTCTACTAATATGGTAAGAACCAAAATATGTCAAATCTATGTCAAATTTAAAGGTAATTTTGGAGGCCTAAATGCATGAATTAGGCCTTTAAAATGTCCTTGTTGCTCAAAATTTGCAAAAGCAATATATAGATCAACATATTATCTCACTCCCTCCAGCAAGCCAAATCTCATCCCCTAGTTGCTCAAAATCTCCAAAAGTAATATGTGAATCAACATAATACCTCACTCCTTTCAGCAAGCCAAATCTCATCTCCCTGTTGCTCAAAATTTGCAAAACCAATATGTAGATCAACATCATCGCGATCTCACTTTTCAACTAGGTGATAAAGTCATGCTTTCTTCTTGCAACCTACCACCCCTCTTACTTGATACCCAAGTTTATAAACTTGCTTCCAATTGTATAGGTCTATTTGATGTCAACGCAATCATTTCTCTTGTTGCTTATCAATTGTCCTTGCTTAGTCATATGTTAATTCACCCTATATTTCATGTTTCCAAATTGAAACCCTTTATTTCATATCCATTTTTTCCACTTGTGTCCCACTTCCTCCTCCTCCCATCCTTATCAAAAATCATGAGGAGTATGAAGTTGATTGTATCCTTGCATGTTACAATATTGTAATCTTCCGAGGATATGAGATTTGAGAAGAAACACACTATGAGAAACACACTTCACACTCAAACCTCTAATGACCCAAAGGAGCACCTTCTCTTTATTATATAGACAAAGAGGATCTACTCCAAGGAAGCTCCACCCTAGGATTAGGCACACTGATAGGTGACATGTCAGCAAGCTCCACCCTTGGATTACTTACTTGGATGGGTGACATGTCGGTCCTAGTCCTAGTTCTGGTTGGTCAAATAAGCTTTGACTAAAGTGAATCTTTTAGGGAATATTCATGTAGGAATCTCATAATCACGTGGGTGAGGTACCATTGGAAAGCTCTCAACGAGACAAAGAAAGGGGGAGGGAAAGCAAACCTTTCCTCCAAGGGGGGGTGAATTTGCACATTTTTAAGGCCTAATTCATCCATTTAGGCCTTCGAAATTACCTTAAAAGATTTCAGGCATATTTTGGTTCTTACTCTATTAGTAAAATACCCCTTTGGTGATACCTCTTTTTGATCTATTCAATTTATCATGTGTAACATCTTTCCAGATGTTACCAAACCAATTCGCACCTTTAAATCATATGTTTAGCTATTGGTTCTAAGGTTTTTAAGTCTATTTCAATTTCTACCCTATTAGTAGAAGTCCCCTTTTGGTAATACTTCTATCTGATCTATTTTGATCATCATGTATAACATCATCTCAGATATTACCAAACTGAATTTCACATCTAGATTGTATAGCTAGCTCTTGGTATTACAAACATCCAACGTAGCTCTCAATGATACATTGAGGACAAAGTTCTCTAGAAAGGGTATCCCTTCTATGATAAGAGCCTCTTTCTCATCTCCACAAAGCAAAAATGGTCCTTCAGGAGTTTGAAGATTCCATAGCAACAAGGACGTCACAAATTGGCTATGGGAATATGTAACAATAAGGAATTAGTAGACAAGTTAGTAGAGGCTAGTGAGCTAATATGGAGTCAAAATATAAGCTAGTAGAAGCTAAATGAGTTAGAAAATTAGCCAAGAATTCCAAGTATTGGATAACATGTATGCCAAGTAGGCAATTTTTAGGCAAAAGCTTCTTACAAAACTTCCAAGCTAGCTTAGCTTGCATGCCAATTAGGTGGTTTCTAGACGGAAGCTTCTCAATTGGCTTAGCTTGCACTCCAAGAAACCAACTTCTAGTAGGAAGTTTCCTTGGGAACTTTCCTTGTATATTTCCTATAAATACCAAAGCCTAAGCTCATGCTAGGCATTTGATATTTTTGTCATTTGAGCATCCCAATATGATCTTCCACTATAGTCTTCCATTCTCCTATTTCTCTCTTATGTAACAATATGGAGTTAGCAAATGAGTTAGAAGAGATAACAAAGTTAGTAAATAGGCCAAATTAGTCAAGCAATCTAAGAGTTTTCTAGAAGCATCCAAAAAACTTCTTGGTACCTTTCATATATGGAGTAACATGTATGCAAAGTAGACAACTTCTAGAAGAAAGCTTCTTAGGAAGCTTCCAAGCTAGCTTAGCTTGCACACCAAGTAGGTGGCTCCTATAAGGAAGCTTCTTTATTGGCTTAGCTTGCACTCAAAGAAGGTGGCTTCTAATAGGAAGCTTCCTTGGGGACTTGTACTCTTTGAGGGTTGTTATATATATATAGGTAGTGGAGAGTTGATAGATGGAGGTGTGCATTTAGTTTTAGGAGTCTCAAGCAAGAGGAGGACATGGAGAGTGAGAATTGTAACACAAAATGGGTGCTAGAGCATTTGAAAAGGCACTTGAGTATGAGATGTCCCATGCTCCTAACTTGCCACTCCCAAATCTGTCTCATCAGGCTTCAAATTCTACAATGTAATTGCTTATGGGATTGGATGATGACATATTTTGGGGTGGCATTCATGGAGAACCCATATCCTATCATCCTTTTGGTTCTTACCTATGAGCAAGTATGGGACTTGAAAATTTATGTGCTATTTTAATATGATAAAGACTCAATCTTGTTCAAGAGCTTCACAGTGAAGTTGTGGGTCTATTTGTCAAAAAGAGAAGAAGATATGTGATAAAATTGCAAATGCTTGGGTCCCAAGAGGGAAATTCTAGATTTCTTCAAGGATTGAGGTAGCTAGGGAAGGGGAATTAGGGAGAAAAGATCACCATTGGAGAGAGGAGTTGATAGGTCATGAACTAGATACAAAAAATAAGTGATTTGAGTAGATTCTCAAGGAGATATAGTAGATTGAATAAAATGGGGTCAAGTTCATACACAAGTGTAAAATTGAAGGATTATGAGAATCTCAAGACACATTTTTCTGATTTGTGAGTGGGGTTGGAGAGTAGATAGATTGAAGATGATGATAAGCTTAAGAAATTTTATGTTTGAGTCAATCTAAAATCAAATCTGATCAATTGAAATTTGAGCTTTAGAAATCAAGGTGTTGAGAAGTAGATAAAGATAAAGTTTGGGATTTTAGTCACCTCTCAAGTTTTGGTTTAAATCAGCTCATGAAAATTTTCAGTATTTTGGGGTAAGGTCTTGCACTTATGTGCACAAGTTTCATGTAAATTCCTTCAATAAAATTTTAATGTCTTGGATCAAGTATACTTGGGTTTGTACGGCTCACAAGTTAGCCCAACCCAAGAATTGATCTATATCTAAGGATTGGGGTTTGTTAAGCTTTTAGACTTCAAAAAGGTTTAGACAAGAGCATAAAAAACGATTGGATAAATTTTGGTTGGCTCAAGGTTTATAGAGAAGGAGAGTTCATTTAACAAGCCCAACCAAAAAAACTCTTGTAAATGTAATAGAGCTATAGAACAATTCCATATCCAATTGCAATTGAGTGTTAGATCTCCAATTTAAAGTCATGAGTGGAAGTATTGCAACTTTTTGACATGTTTCCTACTATTTTACATGCATCTTTGGGCAGAATTTGGCGAAAACTTGTGCAAGAATCAAGATTGGAGCCCTACTTAGGCGATTAAAATTAGAGCTAGAGCTACAAAAATCTGGCTAATTTTAAGACATTTTCAAAGAGATGTAGTTGTAAAGTTGAACTCTATTTTATATTATTAGAAAGCTTATCTCACAAGCTTTCTATTGAATTGAAACTCATATGAATTAGACCTATAGAGAAAAACATATTATTATCTAAGTCTTACAAAGGTTTCGTCCTGAAAAAGGTTGAGAGTTTCACTACTTGGAGTACAAATTGGATGCAAGATTGGATGCAGCTTGGGGATAGAGCAAGAAGGCTTTGAAGTTCATTTCCATAAAAAATTATAGAGAGTTGTTGGTTGGATCTTCTCAATACATGATTGTAAGCCGAGTTGGCTTGGAATGGTGTTTGAGTGTTGTGCTTAGGTTTTTATTATTTTTAGATGTGCTATGTATTTCTCCTTGGCAACATTAGAAGTGATGACCATTGGACTTAGAGTTGTGTTATGATGATAGGTCAAGTTGCCAGTTGCTTCTTTACTATAGAGAAAGAATACTAGAAACAAGAGTAAAAGATACAAGGTCTGGGTAAACACGTGAGCTCATATTAGTAGTAACAAATCTACATACAATCTCTAATCCATAAGCTCCACAGCTAGGCACCTAATGTGTTCACAAAGAGAGAAAGAAAAGTATGACAATGCGTGATCAAAGATTTTCCATTTTGAATTGTTCTTGAGTATTTAATAAAGAACCTTCAATACTACCAAATATTCACTTGATACAAAATAATGAAACTTATTTTAATTAGATGACAGATTTCTATACCCATATATAAGCTTAACATAAAAAACTCTTTTGTAGCTTATTTTAATTAGATGAGAAATTTTCATGCTCTTATATTAGCTTAACAAAACAAATTCCTTCCTAATATTGCAACGTCTTTGCAAGATTCATGGGTATGCATTAATGGCTTCCAAGGATCTAGTTGTGGATACAATTGAGTTGGCCCTAAAAATCAATTACAATTTCCTATGAGTGGCTCAAGTTGTGTTTGCCTTTGAGTTAAAGTTTTCACCTAATGCACCATGTTTTGCTTCTACATGATATTTGGGTCACTCTTTTGATCCTACAAATTCAATTTTTCATCCAAACTGTTGTCTTTAAACATCACTTTGTAACTTGGTGATAGATAGCACATATGGATAGGTTTACATTCAAGAGTCTTAATTATACTCACTAAGAATTAACCACTTTGACAATCCATAAACCTTATTTTCAATACAAACTTCCCTTTTTGAGATGGCATGTAAATACCTACTATAGCACATAACTAAAATTTATGGAGTATTAAAAAATAGGATAGAATATTATATGTGGTCATGAAGAAAAATGTATAGGACATGTCCCATAGCCATAACCCTCCCATGCCTTCCAGAGTGAAACCCCTTTATGTTTACAACATTGGATGATTAACAACCACTCAAGAACACTTTAGAGCCATGGCATAACATCCCTTGTCTCTTTCTTCTAAATTGCTCTCCACCAGCCTTAAGTCTATACCATAGCAATTTTCCAAGATGTTCTTCAGCCACATACATAGGTTTCAAATAACTTGCTTCCTAATGCGCAAACTTAAATCATTTTACAAGACTGACCAATGTGACAATGGAGATCTTTAATAAACTTTCTTCCTAATGCAAATTTACATCATTTTACAAGACTGACCAACATGACAGTGACAATCTTTAAGATGTTATATGCATACATTATAGTGTACATTGCACAAATCCCAAGACCAAAGCTTAATTGAAGGCTTGCGAGTGGAAAATTCACCATAGAAGTGTTTGGTCACATTACACATACTACAGAAATGTTTGAGCCGGCCTATTAGCAAGGAGTGTTTCTGACTCACAGTATCCATCCTAAAACTCAATAAAACAAACATTGAACTTTGCAGATGCAAGTAGGGTATGCACTACACAATCATTTTCCTTTTGTCTATCCTCTTAATGAATTTCACAAGAAAGAATGATAGGCCGTATAAGGTTGTAAGTTATTATGTGTTTTAGGTTTGGAGATGAGTTCGGTTCTATCTTGTACCATGTTAAAACCGGTGAAGAGATATGAACATTATACAATCTCAACATTTCATTTGAGGAACTTGTACGCAATTCTCTATCTTTTTAAAGATGGAGAGTATTATAGTTAGTTTATTAATAGTGAATGATAGATATATCCTATAGAATTACACAAGAAAATTAGTCCATAAAAGAATCCATGAAATTGAGTGGAGAATTGATGCATGAAATATAAACTTTATCGAAAATGAGAACAAGAAGGTCGGTTTCGACAAAAGGAGAAGGAAAGTTGCCAAGAAAAAACCTAGGCCTCACTTGCTCTATGATCTTTGGTAAAGACAAAAGGACACTCGAAGTTGTCGAAAAGAAACTTGGCGAAGCGCAAGAAAGTAATCCATGGAGAATTTTTTCTCCAAGTTTCACTCTCGCGATTTAGTTTAAGGGAGGCAAATCGGGTAGGGGTCACCACTTTTAATTCAGAACTAAGTACATATTTGGATTGTGTGAATTATAAATGGAATAAGTGTGTAGTAAGTAATAGATACTTATATCAGTAGTAAGTAATAGATAGTCTGAATTTGGAAGTAATTATAGATTTAAATCATGAGAATTGTAGATATAATATGTGAAAAGAAAATGTAGACATTTGTGTGACCGTCCGAATTCTCTATCTAGCAGAATTAGTGATACTTTCAAGTAATATTGTCCTCTAAAAAAAAATCAGATAGCGGTGAAGCTATGTGGTAGTTCATATTTTATATATATATATATATATATATATATATATGTTATTTAGACGACCATACTTATTTTTGGGAGTGGATGTTGCATTTGGATAAGATGAGGAGAACTCGGTATCAACTGTTTCATAATTAATTTAAATACTTGATTGAATTTGTCAACCACTCAATTGTTTTTTCATCAGCAATGATAGAAGATAATTGCATATTCACAACTTTATGCTATGTCCTCGTTTCATATATATCTATATTTGTTCAATGTTTAGATTATATTCATCTTTAACGATGAATGTCTAATAAGATGGCAGGCTTTGGTGGAGAATGAGTACTCCGCTTTTTAATTTTCAAACTTTATCCATCTGTTTATAATTTCACCGTGTTCTTAGGAGTACAATACTCAGCTCTTACCTATTTCGCGATACATACAAACATATAGACCTTTTACCCACTTACTTTGATTCATTTAACCGGACATGTAAGTAGCTCAGGTTTTGCAAGCCGATCATATTATTCCGAGTTTGATTACAATGAACCAGTTTAATAAGTGTTCATATTATACATTCACAATTTAATGAATTATTAAACATAGGACACTTTTGGCTGAAAGGAAGCCATCGATTTAATATTTATATATAATAACATAAAAGATTTAAAAATGTGGATTTATCTTGGAATTATTATAAAATAATAATTTATTATGATGAAAAATTAATTTGTGATAAAAGATAAATCTTACACACACTGCAAATTTATTATTTATCACAAAGTAATAATATAAAATGGAAGAAAATGGTGATGACATAAGATTTATTATATTTAGTATAGATATAATTACTCTAAAACTTTTTTATTAATCTAGTGGGAATGCACCCCATAGATGTAAATAAATCTATAAAACAAAAGGAGACAAAGGGAAAAGTTGAAAATATTCTGCCTCAAATACACCCAAGTTATGAATGAAAGAGACAAGAGCTAAAATGGAGCTAAGCACCAATAATATCGACATGAAAATTCTATTTCAATAGTATCGAAATGAGAGATCTGCATATTTGGATAGCTCGGGAAACTCTACAAACTACTTGTTATGGACTAGGGAAGTGAAAATATTTAGCAGTGGAATATCATATTATATTTAATGATCCAAAATTTAACACCATCCTCGAGTTAATCCACTATAGGAGAAGAAAGGCGACCGCGTAGGAAAATCCACTATAGGTACTTAGTGACATCTACTACTAACATCTAAGCGTAATCTTTATTAGCCCGTACAGAGAAGTCCTGCACTGAGAGTTAGAAACAGGGGATATGGAGGGGAATTGATTTGAAGGTATCAATTTCGATGAATCGTGATCACTTCCGTTCCCGCGCACAGACGAGCAATTTCATCCAGTCCACCAAATTGAAATTGTCCACTAAATTTTCAACTGTCCCACTAGTAATCGATGTTCATGTGCTCCTCCATGGCTTTCTATGGCAATACTGTTCTTGGATATGCTGGTCTCGAATTCTGCAGGGAGTGAACAGATTTTCTACGAGTGAGAGATTTAACCGATTGTGACTTGAGGTGAAAGGACGCTTAGGAAAATGAAAAAGCAGCAGAGTATTTCTCGATTCTTTGCTGCGAAACCGACATCTACTGTTACTCCTCAGAACGACGCCAGCTCGAGAGTGAAAGGTGGATCGTCCTCGCCTGGCTTTGAACAATTTGGTTGCAACTCCTCCGCCCCGACTGTAGAGTGGCCGCCACGGACACTGGCGAAGAGGAAGAGCATCACACGTGAAATCTCATCACCTTTGAACGCCAAGAAGAGGGCGATTGAGAAGGTTGGCGAGGGGTTTGGTTCCTTAAACCCTGAGTGTGAAGTTACTAGTTTGAGTGTATATTCACAACAGAGCACCTCACTTCCCACACAGTGCAAATATGATGCCTTTGAAGTTCCAGAGGATGGAGATGACGTTGGTTCTCTGAGGACTCTTGCGGGGCTGAAAAACTCAGAGGGAAGGAAGTGCTTAGAGGATGAGTTGGTGGGAAAAGAGGAACTTGCGGTTAATTTCAAGCGAAGGACAGGAAGTAGGTCTGGAGAGAAGGGGGAGATTCCTGCCTCTGATCCAGTGAAGCATATGAAATTTGTGGAGAAGATCCTAGCACGGACTGATGCCAGTGGTGATGTGAAGGAATCTTGGTATGGGAAACTCCCTACAGGGAAGGAAAAGTACACTCCTTTGGAGTCACAAGTAGCTGAACTGAAGGCTAAATATCCTGATGTAGTTTTGATGGTCGAAGTGGGGTATAAGTACAGGTTTTTTGGAAATGATGCAGAGACTGCAGCAAAAACTTTGGGAATTTTTGCGCATTATGATCACAATTTCTTAACAGCAAGTATACCGACATTTAGGCTGCATGTTCATGTGAGGAGGTTGGTTGAGGCTGGGTACAAGGTGGGAGTTGTGAGGCAGACTGAAACAGCTGCAATTAAAGCGCATGGATCGAATAAGACAGGACCTTTTACTCGGGGTTTATCAGCTTTGTATACTCGTGCTACTTTAGAGGCAGCAGAGGACTTAGGTGGAGAATCGGAGGGTAGAATGTCAAGGTTGAGTAGTTATCTCATGTGTGTAGCAGAAAGATCGATTTTGGATGGAAAAAGAAGTCCAAAGGAGAAACTGGGATCCAAGACAAATGGCTCTAGAGATAGTGGAAGTTACGATACTGAAATAGGTTTAGTCGCTGTGGAAACAGCCACAGGTGATGTCATGTTCAGCAACTTTAAAGATAATGTGATGAGGACTGAGTTGGAGGGGTGTTTAATTGCGTGTTGTCCGGTCGAACTTCTGTTAGCTACTCCTCTCTCAACTCCAACAGAGAAGGTATACTGCTTGTGATGTATAGTGGCGTACCTTAGCCTGGATTTGTGCGCAGATATGATGGTAGTTTAGATGTTGCTGACTGTGTTTCGCATGTTCTGTTCATACAGCCAGTACTGGGAATTTACTCTTTATTTTCTCCCTTGTTATCACTAGAGGTGATTTGTCATACATTACATGCATCGACTTACGATGGCTTCCTTGTGTAGATTTTGATGGACTTCGCTGGTTCTGCATCAGAAGTACGGGTGGAACGTCTGTCACGGGAGTGCTTCCGGGACGGGGGTGCCTTGGCTGAAGTTGTTGACTTCTATAGTACTGATCAAGATACCAGTAAGGTTCTTGACTTCAGCAATGACGAAGACAAAATTGACGAGGGACTGGAGGTGAGATGAATTCTTTTCTCTTCATGCCTTTCTCCTTGGTCCCATATCAATAGATTAGTGAGATGTCATGAGCAATGCTTTCAAACATCTTATTCAGCAAGGTTCAGAGCGACGCCAGGATATGAGGAGATGAGAGCAGAAGCCCTCGAGGGATCCAGAACTCATTAAAATGCACGACGCCAAGATAGTTTAGACGTAAGGTGGTTTGACACAACAGTCTGCACGGCCTGCCGGTATGGCAATTTGGAGCATGGTGGCCAAGCGAACTGAAAAGTGGAAAATGCTAGCCGACGTCTTCGTCGTTCTTCTACTCTTCCAGTCTAGTTTGGTTCCACCAGTACGTCAAGAAAAGTAATTTCATCTTTCCTTACACGCAAAGTATAGGTGACATTTTTGTATCTGCATGTACTAGACTTTTCTAAAGTTATAAATGGATTTGTCGATGCAGATTATTATGAGAATGCCAGATATAGTAGTGCAAGCATTGGGGCTTGCTTTGCGATACTTGAAACAGTTTGGTTTGGAGAAGGTGCTTCGAGTGTGTTCCACATTTCGACCTTTCTCCTCTCAAAATGAAATGAACCTGTCTCCAAATGCATTGCGCCAGCTAGAGGTATGCTCTTCTTTCTCTTTAATTATATTCGTGGCTGAAAGCTGCTGTTGATTATCTCACTCTGAGGCATATGTATGTTTCTAGTATTGAAGCGTATATATTCAAAATCTATTTCTTAAAATACCATTTCCGTGTTCAGTGTTGATGGACTCATGTTGACATAGAAAATGCGGGGGTTAACCCAATTGCCCATACACAGCTTCTTAGGGGTTTAAGAAGCTTAGGATGACTCTTACTTTACATCGAGTTGCTCTATGAAATAAAATTTTGTTACAATTTGATACATTGACCAGCCATCAAAGATAGTTCTTTTACCCTAATCGCGCTTGCAGGGACAAACTAACCGGAGAGCTTGCGCACCATCAGGTGTGAATGATGGTTATAGGGGATTCATTGCTTATCTCGTCAAGTCAGGTCCAGTCTTAAGCGGGTATCGAATCGTGTTTTAACGATTATCGAGTTCCATTTTTATACACTCAATATCTTATTTGCGTCCATTTGGTTTGATTTGGACTTTGCAGATTGTAAAAAATAATGCAGACGGAAACGAGAAAGGTTCTTTGCTCTGGCTTTTGGACCAGACCCAGACGGCTTTTGGTGCTCGACTGCTGCGACGCTGGGTAGGTCTTTTAAAACTTCCTTGTATGATTATTTCTCTTCAAGCAAATACATCAACTACATCTTTGGTTGTTGTCTTCTCTACTGATCGCATCAACTTTTCTTATATGACCAACAATAGTGAGAGTAGTTCCAAAGGCTTAGTGTGAGTGTGCTGCTGTGCAGGTAACTCATCCGCTGTCATCACATGCGCACATTTCTGCACGGTTAGATGCAGTGACTGAAATTGCAGAATCATGTGGCAGTGCAGATCAGACATCCAAAGTAATTGCTGGAGCTGGTAATAACCTCAGGAACGGTAGTGAGAAAGGTTTGATCGGAAGTGTGCTTAGTTTTGTTGGGAGGATGCCGGATTTGGAACGTGGTATAACCCGGATTTTTCATCGGACTGCAACAGCTGCAGAGGTATCACTACAACTCTTAAGCTTGTATAAAAAACTTGTGAAAAGATTCTAGCACATCAAATAAAGACAGTATGTACGTGCTTGATGCCTCGAGATTGCAAGTTCTTATGTCCTTACAGCCTATATCCTCTCATCTACCTATATCCTTACAGCCTACTGCCTCTCGGTCCTTTCCTTGTTATAAAGACTTATCTTTAAGTGTACCTGAAGTATATCGTACTGACTATGAGTTTCATATCGTTGGTTTACTCCTGGTTTCAGTTTGTTTCCGTTATTCAAGCTCTGGTCACATGTGCGAAGCATTTGGAGGGAGTTGCATCCTGTGAAGCAAAAAGTAGTTTCAGCGAAAATCAAATCGGGGAAGAACACAAGAAAGAAGTGAAGTCGTCCCTTCTGCAAAGACTTATTGCAGCTATATCCTCAGAAACGATTTGCAAGCATGCAAATCGACTTTTGTCTGCCTTGAATATAGACGCTGCTGCAGCTGGAGACAAGCTCAATCTTTTTAACTGCAGAGATGACAGGTTTCCTGAGGTACTTCACCTGCATTTGAGTACCTTACGCTGCAATGTCTTGGAGTATTCAGTGCTCCGATTACCTTTTTCCAAATCTGTGCACGAACATTTTCATGCTTTGACTAAATCATAATTCACTCTCAAGGTTATACTTGCTCACAATGTACTGCAGGGACCGATGCATCATAAACATCATAGCAAACCCCTTTATGCAGACTTCCGCATGCTTACCTCTTTATGTAGTTGATTTTTATGACGACCTTTACCATCATATGTCAGAGTGAGAATCAGAATCAGTGCGGTCAGACTTGGGATGGAACCGGGTTCTGTTGTCCATTACACTATGTGGTACTTAAGAACGTCGCCCAGCTACTTCGGCTCTGCGTTAGGCACTGATGAAGGCTTTAGTGCTTTGGTGAAGGCTTTCTACTATCGCCTGTCTGCTTCATCCAGTGTTTTAGGACTCGTGCATTCATAGAGCATTCTGTGATATGGATCTGCATGGATCGCCCGTTCCTAGAACAGCTTCTGCTCTAATCTCCTAATATCCGCATGGTCCGTATCACTTAACACTTACTGCTTTGAGCGGGACTTTAGGGAGCAACGGAGTTTGCCTTGGCACTCATGAGCTTTCGAACAGAAACTCGGGACAAGGGGTACTGACATACGCTCAGCCACTTCGGCACTGTGTTGGGCACTGATGAAGTTGTAGTGCTTTCGTGGAGGTTTACTATGATCACCTTCTGCTTCCTTCTGATGTTTAGTTGGTTTAGGACTCATGCGTTCATAGCGCATGCTGGGATATACACTATCCAGTCCTCTTTCACTTCGCCCTCTTCTCCTAATATCCAGTTGCGTTATGCGGTTTGCTCCGTCTCAGACATAAGAACATCAACTCTGCTCCCGCATCACTCCACTCCTCCTGTCCTCAACTAATTCCCTCTCTATTACTTTTCGGTCGCTGTTTGCCTGTTCCGTGGTTCATACATGACTTTCGATGTCAAGGTTCCTGCCCGACTCCAGACTTTAGCTCACCATCGTTCAACGTTGCTTGTAGGTGGCCGTTAACCAATTTGTTATATTTCTCTGATAGCTGTTACCGAATACACGCTGCTTACCAGTTCTTTATACCTGTTCTCAATATCATGTTTACATATGAGTTATGACTAACATTTCATCTCATAATCGCATGTACTTTCACTCAGTTTTGCTTCATCTTATTGCCATTTCATTTGCACTTGATATGCAATTTAATGAGTTCTGGAGCTCCCGTCCCTCGATCTGCATCTGCTCTCATATCCTCATGTGCCTTGGCACTCATGAGTTTTCGAGCAGAAACTCGGTACAAGGGTTACTGACACTTGCTCAGATACTTCGGCACTGCTCGAGGCACAGATGAAGTTGCATGTGCTTTCGTGGAGGTTTACTATGGCCGCCTTCTGCTTCCCTCATTTGTTTAGTGTCTCAGGACTCCAGCGTCCACAGTGCTTGCTGTGATATACTATATCCACTCCTCTGATGCTTCGCTCCTTCTCAGCCTAGAGACCATCCACTCTCTTCCCACTTCGCTCCAACTCACATTCGCTGATCTGTTTCAAGGTTCCTATACAGGTTTTCTGTCCAGTCTGCCAATTTCAGTTCTCTTCATTAGTTTAGTTTGGGCTCGTTGGACTTCAATTATATCTTGTCTATTTCGCTACATGCTTTGATTAGCGCTGATCGATTACATGACGAATATCTGCTCCTCTACTGTTGTTGATTAGGATATAGTGATATTTCGTTTGTGCTTAACCTTGCATTTAATCTATCAGTTGCATTAGATGTATTTATCCGCACTCCATTTGCACGTAATGAGTTCTGGATCCCCCGTTCTTCGAACGTGTTCTGCTCTCATGTCCGAATATGCCTCGGCATTCATGAGCTTTTGCACAGAAACTCAGTACGAGGGGTACTGGCATTCGCCCAGCTACTTCCGCACTGCGTTTGCCACTGATGAAGTCGTATGTGCTTTCATGGAGGCTTACTAGGACTGCCTTTCTGCTTCCCTCTGTGTTTTTGAAGTTTTGGGACTCATGTGTTCATAGTACATGCTGCGAGATATTCCTTATCCAGTCCTCTAACGCTTCCCTCTACTTCCCTCGTTGTCTGAGAGATTTCATACTCTCGGTCTGCTGACTCACGGATCTTCCACAGCTATCAATTCCCGGCTTCTACATGATTCTCGACTTCTGTTTATCTTAATCTTTGTCGTATGGCTCGTTAAGTCATCGCTTTTCCTGTTGATTTTATTTCTTTACATGCGCTGTTGTTCTGTTTCTGCTTTTTCGATGCATGCTACTTGTATATAGGTGTTACTTTTGATATGTTTCCAGGTTACATTTATCTATGCTATCATTTGATCAGATGTTAGTTATCTTGTATACGTTACGGATCTTGCATCTCATTTGCTTTTAATGAGTTCTGGATCTCCCGTTCATCGAACGGCTTCTGTCCTCATTTCTCTATATCCAGTCCTCTAACGCTTCGCTCTACTTTCCCCCGCTCTCTGACCGATTTCATACTCTCGGTCTGCCTGACTAGACTATCTTCCTCGACTGTCGATTTCATGACTTCTACACGATTCCCGACTTCGGGTTAACTTAATCTTTATCGTCTGGCTCGTTAGGTCGTCGTTTCCCAATGATCTTCGTTTTCTCTACATGCGCTGTTTATCTGTTACTCTTTTATTCGATGCATGCTATTGGTATACAAGTGTTGCTCTTTAATTGTTTCTAGATGTCGTTTACTTCTGCTTACATTTGATCAGTTGTTTCCATTTCATCTCCTTTCCCGGTTTTATACTTATTTCGTCTTGCACATTTTTTGTATACATTACATATCATGCATCTCATGTGCATTCAATGAGTTCTGGATCTCCCGTTCAAGAAACGGCTTCTGTCCTCATTTCACAACATCATGTTTACACTTCATCTGCAGTTTATATGCATTTAATGAGTTCTGGATCCCCCGTTCCTCGAGCAGCTTCTGCTCTCATCTCCTTATATCCAGTCCTCTAACGCTTCGCTCTGCTTCCCCCGTTCTCTGAACGGCTTCTATCTCTTTTGTTCTCATACCCAGTTCTCTATCGTTTCGCTCCGACTCAGCCATAAAACCTTGCACTCCTCCCCCACTTCGCTCCATTCTACCCATCATCACCCAATGCTCCGGCGAATGTGGTCTGTTCCATGGTTCCTACCTATCTTTCGACTTCATGGTTCCCTGCTCGTCTCCCGTTCGTAGACTGCTTATGAGTTCATGTCCGTCTCATCGGTCTGCGTTTACACGTTGTTTACTACTTTTTTACATGCGTTGCTTTGGAATTAGCAATTACACGTTGTTGTACATTTCTCTTTTGGTCTTTGGCTTACACGTTGTTCTCGATTTCTTTACATTCGTTACTCAGCGAGTTTTTTATATGTGTTCCTTAATGATTTTCGTTTTACACGTTGGTTAACAGTTAACAGTTTCTCTTCCTGATAATTTGATGTTGGTGCTTAGCGTTACTTTCGATTTGCGAGTTGCACTTCATCTCCTTTCCGCATGTTCTTTTCATTTAGTTCTGCTTTCATTTTATTGCCATTCCATCTGCACTTCATATGCTTTTAATGAGTTCCGGATCCCCGTTCGAGGAACGCATCTGCTCTCATCTCTCATGTCCAGTCCTCTCACACTTCGCTCCGACACGGCCAAGCTCCCATCCACTCCCCTTCCATTTCGCTCCACTCCACCCATCCTCAACTAAAGCTCTGTCTATTCCTCCTTGCTCGATGTTTCTGTGTTTGATGGTCCTCCTCTGCTTTCAATTCAGATGCTTAATCTGTTGTGTCTTGGTTCTTGTTTCATGATGTATACTAGTTCTCTGTAGGTGCTACCTTTAAAATGTATCTATACGTCCTTACTTCCTCTTATCTTCGTATTGTGAGATTTACTTACATTCCATTTTGCTTAGATTCAATGCATTTCGATTTCCATACGGTCATGCATGTATTTCATATGCACTTCACATGCACGGTTCTATACTTGGTAGGTTCCGGACCCTCTGTTCTTTGAACGGCTTCTGCTCCCGTTGCTTAAATTTGTGGTACTTTAGTCTGTGGTTATGACGATCTTTACTGGGTTACCATCATATGTCAGAGTCAGAGTCAGTCCTGTCAGACGTGGGTATGGAACCAGGTTGTTTACCACGGGTTCTGTACATATTACGTAATATGTTGTACTTTAGTCTGAGTTCCATGCATGTAGTCAGAGAAACTCACATCTTTCAACAAAATTTTCTGTGCAGGTTCTGAGCTGTCGTGCCACAATAAAATTAGCAGAAGAGGAGCTAGATGGATTTCTGCCCTCGTTTCGGAAGTTACTGCGGCTTCCGAATCTCCAATACATGTCCGTGAATGGGAGCTCATACTTGGTGGAGGTCAGTGACAGACCCTGCCTTGTCATAAACTTCAGGGAATTCTCAAATGAAGTATCGGTTCTCTAATTATGTAATATGCTCTTTGAAGGTGGGAATTGTATTCAGAAGCATTTATCTCCCACCGCTGGTTCCCGCAAATATGCCATGTCATCAAATATCTTGATGTTTCTGATTAGCTCAGGGATAACGTATATATACGGTTGTTTCTGTGAGGGATTTACCTTTCACACCTGATTAACTACGTCATGTCTTGTCCAGTCTTACGTGCGAATAGAACCTGATTCTAACGAACGGGTTCCATATTCATACACTGAAAATATGGTTGGTCAAGGGATAGAGATACCACTAGTTTCCATAACTGTGTCTATACTCGTTTTGAAAAGTTTGAGAACGTTTGCGTTACGCCAGGAATGTCTCTTACTAATTACTTCTCGCCACCTTACTCTGACCACTCGACCTCCTTTCACTTCCTTCAAAAGTCTAGCCACTGCTAAGGCCCGGATTAAAAGATATTACGAATTTATGGATTTGTTCTACTCACCAACACACACATCAGGTTCGCTGTGACAGTGATGAATGCTGCTCCCTAAGAAGTATGATATCTTCCCTGGCTTCTCCTTTAAATGCACTTTTCATTTCCATTAATTGTTTCTCAGTCCTTAAGCATGACGACTACGCTATTTGCTTTCCATGTCTCCACACTATGACATGGTTAGTGGTTACTGATCCCACAAATTACACTTTGTCTAATCGGCGAGGATACATTTCCTAGCAGTAGTCCTCGCCTGCAGATAGGAACTAACCGGAGAGCTTGGGCACCACTATCCGTAAATGATGGTTATGACGGATGTACTTCTCATACCTTGTTCACTATGTCAAGTCTTGTCCAGTCTTACGTGGGTATAGAGCCGTGCTCTAACGAACGGTTCCCATACATATACACTCTATACATGGTTGTGCTTTCTCTTCCATGCATTTTCTTCAAGCATATCGTTACCTCATCTGACCCGTCAACTGTTGCAGGCGCCGGTCGCCCAACGTGTACCAGCAGACTGGATGAAAGTGAGCAGTACGAAGAAGACTCATCGGTATCATCCACCGAGTGTACTTGTATCTGTAAATAAGTTGGCTCTCGCCACAGAACAATTGGCTGCCGCATGCACAAGAGCATGGGATATGTTTATGGAGGAATTTTCCGAACACTACATAGAATTTCGGGCTTCTGTCCAGGCTCTTGCTGCTCTTGATTGCCTTCACTCACTAGCGGTAGTCTCGCATAATCAGGTACATTCTTTTCACCAATAGTTTATATATCACAAAGTATTGCATCGGTTCGGTCCTAAGGGGTTGTGGATAAGCCGTTCTGCGAACGGCTTCTGGTCCCACACTCATATATTACAAAGTAGTAATCCAAGTAATGGTCATTTTTGTAGACGAACTTCAGAGGATGTCATAAGTAGCTTTCATCTGAATAATATTTTCCCAATATGTACATGACATATCATAGGCTGCAGCAATCCTACTCCTGTACTGTCGAGGGCTTACTAACCACTTCAGTCGTAAAGCCAAGGAGGGCCTTCTAACCTTGTGTGCGTGTGATTTCGTCTTCCTAGGGTTATACAAGGCCGCATTTTGTAGGAGATTCTGAGCCTCCCCAACTTGTGATAAAATCTGGCCGCCATCCGGTAAAATCTCCTATTTCTTTAAACAAGATATTGAAGGTTCAAAAGCTACTATTTATGTGGATCATCATTCTTGGTAGTGCGCAACCTCTTTCTGCAGAGGCGTCATTGATATCAAGAGGGTGAAACTTGGGACGTTTTGCCTGAAATGATATTGGATTTAAAGAACTATCTGTCGATCCTCGGTGACATTTCGTGGAGTTACTTACTGAGTGCCTCTATATGTGTTTTCTTTGTTAAGTCCTGCCTTTTTCAAGGGTACTCGCTATTTCATCCGGAGTGTATTGTTTGTTCTTGCTGCCAGTTGCAGTCCCATACCTGAAGTAGTTTCGGAGAGATATAAGACCCCTTCTACTAGCTCACATCTTCAGCTCCAAGTTGAACAATTTTAAATTTTAGGATGCTATCCTTATGAGAGATGCATTCATCGTGTTGACGGGTCGTTTTGCAACTGCTGCAGATTCTTGACTCAGTCCTGCAAGATCGTTTTGTGCCGAATGATACCATCCTCCATGCCAAGGAAGAGCGCTGCCAAATTATCACTGGCCCAAACATGGGTGGCAAAAGTTGCTACATTCGCCAAGTTGCCTTGATTGCTATCATGGCACAGGTCTGTGTTCAAGACCTTGTACTCTCTTCACTTAGCGTCAGTAAATGCCAGAAGATTTCAACCGCAATGGTTCCCAAGTCTGTAGTTGTTCTTAAGCTTCCTTCCTGTCTGTAATCGTGGTTTGTCTCACTCGTGCTTCTCGACGACGGATAAAAGTAGTCCAAATAAGGTGATCCACGGTTGCACGTGTTGTTATGAGGTCCGACCGAATTGGAGCTCTTTTTCCTACAAACTTTTCCTGAAGGATTTACCTGTGCTTTTGAAGGTGGGGTCGTATGTGCCAGCGTCTTCCGCCAAGCTTCATGTTTTTGACTCCGTGCAAACTCGAATGGGCGCATCTGACAGCTTGCAAAAAGGGTCGAGCACTTTTCTTGAGGAGCTTAATGAGGCTTCCAATATTCTGAGAACTGCGTCCACGCGGTCTCTTGTGATAGTCGACGAATTAGGCAGAGGGACGAGTACTCATGACGGTGTTGCTCTAGCGTATGCAACCTTGCACTACATGCTGAAGGAGACGCAATGTCTCACTCTCTTTGTCACACACTACCCGAAAATTGCTGATCTCAGGGACGAGTTTCCATGTATAGCAAACCCTTATTATGTATCGTACTTAGCTCAGGAGGTGACAACATTTGTAAAAGGAACATCGGAAAGAGGGCCCGCCGAGGACTCAACGATAGATTCACAAGGGGTAGCAGACCCACCTCGAGACATCACGTTTTTGTACAAACTGGTTCCAGGTGTGGCAAGCAAAAGCTTTGGCTTACACGTTGCTCGCATGGCTCAGGTAACATCTGTTTTATTCTGGAAATATAAGGTTAATTCTTTGCTTTTTTGTTCTCTATACATGATTTGCTGCTGAAGATTGTATGGATTCGTCTTTATTAACTGCAAATGTAGTGAGATGTGATTATTTGTTTTCGTCAACATTATGTGGTTTCCATCTCTAAGTATTTATAAGGGGTTCTGTATCGCATTACTCAATATGTGGTTTTCTTCTCTTTGGTAGATTCCCGAAGCTTGTGTACAATCCGCTTCTTCAATGGCTTCGCAGCTTGAGAAGCTGGTCGGTGATCGGGAATATGGAACAGATCCAGTAATTTGCACCAGCGTTTCTTATCGGGATCCTTCAGAGTCAACAGAAGTGAATCTGACCGATGCAGGTAGAATACTCACAGATCCTTCGGAAGACCGAGGATGTGCTGAGGAAGTGACTTCTTCAAGTTGCTCAGTAGAAAGTGGGCATGCTACAGTTGAAGAAGCTGCCGTTCGAGATCTGCTGTTTCAATTAGAGAAGAATTTCAGACCAAATGATCTCGAAGCATCCGTGACGCATCTGAAAGCTCTCCAGCGTCAAGTTGTGACAGCTCTTTAATTCAAGTGGAAGGAGCAAGACATACGGTTCCATACTTGTGTGGGGGCTTGATGTTTCAGTTTCGACTTTCACACAATCTCAAGCCCGTTATTGTTGATAAGATGTGTGATGGTTTACTACACTGCTGACTATATCCATCAAAGCTTTCATGGGTCACAAGTAAACGCTGATGTTAAAGGTTATTGAGAGACTGAACAGGATAAAATCCGTGTGTTTGATGGAAATCAAGTGCGGTCCTCCGAATCTTCTTCCTGGATTCCAAGTAGATATGAGAAACATAATAAAAGTTGCACCATATATTCACACTACGTCTATCTGGAGCTTAAACTGTTGACTTCTTAATCAAGCACTCATGAGCACGACTCGTTTCTCGTGTCTTTGGCTAGACAATAGGTTGCCAGCAGTCTGCACTGTTAGACGAGAATGGGTCACCAAACAAAACTGAAATTCATGAATTATCTGCCACAAGAGATTTCTTGGTTAAGCAAGAGTGATGGAGGCTCTGTATTTTTCACAGCTGATACAAGAAGCGTCCCCAGTCAAACTGAACTATGGAGCGTGGCCTCTTCATTCCGAAAATACTTACGTTTCAATCATGTGCTTGAAATTGTTACGCCTTCTTGATCCTCTTGCTGTCAACGTCTCGAATTTACAAGGTGATATATTGCTGCAGTTCTGTGGACTCTTGGTGGTTTCCATGTTTCTAGCAATAGAGTAACTTTTTTGTAAAATGAGACTCCTGAACTTGGAAAGCAAAAATGTCCTGGACATGTCGACGATCAGAGGACGTCACCATTTTCACTAGCCTTCCAAAACCCAACCTCCCCCACGTCTGAGTACTTCGCCACAGCCTGAGCCAAAACGTCTAGAACCCGTTGCTCGATTGAACAGATCGTTTTCATCGCTTTACGCGATTGAAACCTGCTCTGAAGCTCAAAACTATATAAGCTCCTACAAAGGAACTTGACCGGGAAAGTCCGAATTTGGCGAAGACATATTTGTCCAGAAAGCCTCCAGGCAAAAAGCGACAATAGAGCTTCCAATCCATTCCTTTCATCGGCTAGAAAATAGTGTAGTTTGACCAAGGGCAAACATCCCCTTGATGTTAATCCCGGCAAAAACGACGAGATTCCACTGATACCGTAGATTCACATAGTTTGAAATTGTTTCGCGCCAATTTAGATCATCTTAACAGACTCCGAGCTGAAATCGAGATGGGATTCGAATTCTAATCCGAAGTGGGCCAAGTAAACCTCAGTACCCTGGATCTTGGTCCACTTCTCCTGCGAAGAATGAGTCCTTCAACAGACTCCGGCTAAATTGTGCAGCGTCCAATGGCTGTGACGTAGCGGACTGAGGTTGAGATGGCTGGAACATGCCACTCGTATGGTCTTCGAAATCGCTCTTCTTTGAGCAAAGCTGCAATATATGATTCAGGACAAGCATTGTCCGTCAATTCAGCTGGTGACACTTCTTCGGTGTCAACACTACACGGTAGGTCTTTCCACCGACCAGTAAGACATTTATCTTCTTTACTTGAAGGATGTAGTACTAAAAACAACGATTGATTGAAAGATGAAACATTGCCGTGTCGAAAGGTTGAGCTAGTACAGGAAAGAAGACACAGCAGCTGTAGCCGAGTGTACGAGGAACTGTTCTGATCCTCTTGTGCCCAACCTAATTTGGTTGTGACGTATGTGGGGTACTCGAATTTACTTGAATGCTTTGTTTGGATTGTGATTTGAAGGTCGAAGGGACGATTCTGCATCCAGGAAGAAGAAGGATAATAAAACTACTTTTGTGAGCTTAGAGGAGACAATTGTAAGTATAAAGCGGAAGACGAAAGGAGTAAAAGGAGCCCACCGTGTTGGTATAGGTATTTCTGCCAAGGTCCTGGACATTGAAGATACACCACCAGCAGTGTACAGGTTTGAGGAAGAAGAAGCAGCTAGTATCAGATCAGGTCTTCTCAGTTGGTATGATTCAAATCACAGAACTTTACCCTGGAGGCAGAACAAAGGTTCTCGCCACCAGCATTGTTATGGCAGTAAGGAGATGGACAATGAGAAGTGTAATCTTGAGTTTGAAGAGCAATCAGATCTTGAACATTATTCCACTCGGATTGAGGTGGACTCGGTAGCCGAAAAGGTAGTGGTAGAAAGTGGATCGCAGAGCGAATCCATGGGAGGAGTATCGAGTGAAGCTGCCGACAAGAAGGTGGAAGAGAATCTGCTAGATCAACGAGCTTATGAGGTTTGGGTTTCCGAAATGATGTTACAGCAGACGCGTGTGGCCACTGTTATTGAGTATTACAAGCGCTGGATGGAGAAATGGCCTACTGTACAACATCTTGCCATGGCCTCTCAAGAGGTCAGGGTCTTCAAGAATTCTGAGCAAGTGATCGCATCAAGTGGCTGATGATACAGTTCAGATTTAACCTGATAGTGGGTGTACTGAGCTGTGAACAACTTCTTGTGACAGGAAGTGAATACTGTGTGGGCTGGCTTGGGCTACTATAGGCGTGCAAAATTCCTTCTTGAGGTGGGAATTCATGTACTTCAGAAACCTCTGGAATTCCCTTCACAGAAAATTCATGTGTCGCCTACATGTTTGATCTCTCAAAATTTAAGGCCCTTCCTTACTTGCCTCCTTTTGGTTTTCAGGGTGCCAAACAGATAGTGGAGAAACGTTCGGGTCGTTTTCCGAAGTCGCCAGCGGAACTACAGCAAGTTCCTGGCATCGGTGGCTACACGGCGGGTGCTATAGCCTCCATCGCTTTTCAACAGGTTTCGTTCTCTTCCGTACTTCCTGGCTCAAGCATATCGTTATAGGCACGTTTTAAATCTGGAGACACTACAGTTTAGGACGTCGAATATCCCCCCTTCTAGCTTTTAAAGTGGTATGTGTCTAGGCTTGTCTATGAGAAACTCCTGTGGTCGGGAATCAACTACATGATATTGCTGTTACTTAGTCAGTCTTCTTGTTTATATTTTATAAGATGTGCCGGAAATCATAGGATAATGTGGTCCTCTCAGGTGCTGACAAGTTGAAAGTTCGCCATGCAGCCAGTTCCTGTAGTAGATGGAAACGTTATTCGAGTTCTGAGCAGGCTAAGAGTGATCCCCGATAGTCCTAAACTATCAAGCACTGTCAAAATGCTGTGGTAATGACTCCTTCATGTATTCTTGTCCGTTCATATGGCTTCGTTTCTCTGCTTATTCAAGCTTTATATGTAATGGGGTTCATACTCCTGCCACCAAGGAGCGAGTAGTACAATCCGATAGCTTTTCTGTATATTGTCTCACGTTGTAAACCTTTGTGGGCGGGGCTTGAGCAGGGCCCTCGCGAAAGAGCTGGTGGATCCTGAGCGACCTGGTGACCTTAATCAAGCTCTGATGGAACTTGGTGCTACCGTCTGCGCTCCAACTAGTCCAGCCTGTTCTTCCTGCCCGATTTCCAGCCATTGTAATGCTCTTTCTTTGCAGTCTAAATCTGTGAAGCTAGTCACTGACTTCCCCATGAAGGTTGCTAAAGTGCCACCTCGTGACGAGTTCGTCTGTACGTGCGTTCTGGTTGTGGATATGACTATCGTCCCAAAATCCTATCGGGCTCGTTCCTCTGACCCGAGTAGTACATACCTTCTCCTTGTTCAGAGGCCAAAGCAAGGTCTACTTGCAGGCTTATGGGAGTTCCCTTTGGTGACTTTAAGTGGCGTGGCGGTTTCTGCAAAGGAACGAACAAGTGCCATGGATAGGTATTTAGAAGACCATTTGGGTTTCAATTTGACCGAACCAAGTGAACTGATTGTAAAAGAGCGACAGGCACTAGGAACATACGTTCATGTGTTTTCCCACATAAGGATGCACATGTCCGTCGAGTGGCTTCTTTTCTGCCCTTCAGGTAGGTTCTTCATCCACTTATTTTGTTTTACCCTCGCTGTTTCCCTTTCCATGGTGCTATTATGTTGATCAAAAACCCCATTAGCATTGAGAGGAGGAGATTTCCCCATACAGACAATGGGCAAGCTACATGCCTGTGTGGTGTTGTAGAGGTGTAGAGTGGAAGTGTAAAGCGCGCACTGAATGAAAGAAAATATCCTGGGCCTATTCATGAACTCGGCCGTAACGTGATCGGGTCGTTGGTTTACAGAAGCGACCAAATGGGAACTGTCTATGATAGAAAAGCGATCTAGTGTACCAGTAAAATGGGTCCAAGCGGAAGCTATTGGTGGGATTGGCCTCTCGACGAGTGTAAAGAAGGTACGTTTGGAGTCGCTCACTGCGACAGTGTAGATACTTCGATCACATGGAATAACTGTTTTGTGTCCTCATACTCTCCTTGGCTTTCAACTTCTCCAGCAAGATGGTGGACTCCAATTTTGAATAGGTTCAGTTTCTAATATACTCTATCTGCTTTTCAGGTCCATTCCATGTACTTGGATCACTTGAAAGGACAATGTGAAAAACCGAGAACAAAAAGGTCGAAACATGGACGCTAGCATTGTTAATGTACATTCACTTCTCAGCCATGAGTGGGAACAGTTTTATTACGGCAAATCGATACAAAATGTTTATATTCACGCAAACTTGTAAAACCTTCGCGACCACCTCCTATGGTCAACCCTTAGTAGGTAAAGGGGGTTGAGCACTATTGTCTGTGAGTTTTAGTTACTTGGAGACTTTAAGGAAACGCGGAGGTGAAACCTGCGAATAGAGGTACAGTAGATAAAAACTAGGAGGAAGTTTCGACTGAATTTGCACGACTGCGTTGGATGGTTTCACCAAAAGGGCTGCAAGTCCAAACAGACTTGAACCCCGGGGATAGTAGATACTGGTCACAGCAGGGAGACTTGGACAGACACTTCAAGCCGGAGTCCTCTTGGTGTGCCCGTCATTCTTCAGTAGCCTTGATCAGGGCTCATTTTACATCTTACTCCTGCCGCATAACTGATGATTTAAAGGAGCCCAGGATGGGCGGATCATAGGTGAGTCAAGTGACGAGGGAAATTGGTGCCTCGTGAAGTTTCAAGTTAAACTAAACCGTTAGAGCTCAGATCCACTAGGGGCCTGAAACTAACTTGTAATGACCGATCACCTTCGTCTTTCTACAACCTTATTTAAGGCTGGGAGAAAACACACAACGAGTTTGTCTGGATCCCTGACAGACAGGCTATGCTAGCGGACGCTGTTTACAGCTTCCACCTCCTAAACTATCCGGATAGGAGCAGCATATCATAGCGTGGCTGATGCTGGCAGTGCCATTTCTCAGGCAGGCACCAAGATTCGATTGCATAAAAATCAAGGTCTCCTGTAGCCCCACGGGAAAAGGCTAAATAGATCCTCTGTCTACAGATTCTGCACTCCATCGCAACAAGTTGGTCCATGGGGCTAAAACACTGTACAACTAACTCTGATCTCTAGAAACAAACAAATTCACTTTCTGAAGATTCTGCCCATGCGGGTAGTCGCTTCCTGTTATCTGAGTTTGAACGGGTTTCGCATAGACAAGGCTACGGAACAAAGCTGCTCCCATGTCAGCTTTTGTTCACGAGATCATCTAACCTTAGCAGAACAGACAAGATCCATACTGATCTGTCTCCCAACCATTCTCTTGCAATCTCGTCCTTGTCTGATTTCTTTACTTTTAGTTCCAGGTCCCGATCTAAAGGTCTAAGAAACTGAGTGGTACTAGTCCAGAACTGATTTTCCATTAGAGAAGTTGGAATCCTTAAGATGACCCAAAGCTTGACGGTGGTTTTGTAACATGCCTCAAGCAGAACACGAATGTAGAGATCCTATTGACTCCGCAGATTTGGGCCACTCCCTATTTCTATATGCAGAACCTTGAATACCATTGATTGTTTCCTTCTATGATATGATTACTATTATCAACTAACAAATAGGACAACGAGAATACAAAGTTTGATAGATCCTCCGATTAAGGTGCCCAAATCAAAGAAAAAAATGAGTAGATACTGCAAAGGTGCGGGGGAAATAGACGCTAAACTCACGTAAGCTCATCGTCACTACTTTCAGGTTCATTATTGCATCCATGATATTTACTGAACTCGCGTAAACTCACCGTCACTACTTTCAGGTTCATTATTGCATCCATGATATTTACTTTTACGTTGGGGTTTTCTCTTCTAGAGTACGCAACCAGTGCGATAAAGAGAATTTAAACATATGAACAACACATACTCACAAACAATTGCTATGTAACGTACCCTTAATGAAAGCATAAAGAGGAAGTAAATATCAATATCTTGTCTCACTAGAGAATCAGTGTGTATATTTATTTTATTTTCTGGAGTTATAACTTTTCGAGTGTAACAATACGTCATAGGAGAATCAAAAGACTTAAAAAAACCTTCAAAGGGACTCCTCGAAACCCTCTCATAACATCTGTGATTATATCATGATTATGCCACGAACATACAACTTAAACTTTGATTTTGTACATTTGTTGAGTAATTTGATATGACAAAAAGTTCGATCACATTGATAGTAATTAAATAAATAGAACTGATGACACCCTTTAGATATATTATCTCAATATTTCAGTTAGCACATGCAAAGTCTAGTTGAATAACGGTAAACCTATAACCTTTTTCTTCTTCCTAGGATGTTTGAACCCAGCAGCAAAGCCAACTATTCATTTAAAGAATGTGTTTATTATCTTTCGATGTCCAAATAGGAACGAAAGATTGCCGTTTTTAGCTTGATCAAGACATTTTAGGTCCATGCCGATCTTTTGAAATATAGACAAAGTTGGACAGAAGAATATAGAATTTGGATTATAGTGTAAGAAGGCTAATCTATAGAAATACACTTAGCACGGTGCCCTTTATTTAGTTATTTCGGAAGCGAATTCAACTGTACATTCAGAGTACATACGTATCTTTTGTTTCTTATTTCTTTCTCATTTGTAGACTATTCTTTAGAAATATGATCCTATAATTTAGTACCTTTTTCTCCACATCAATTTGAACTACTGCAAAGTCTATATTTTTACTAGATCAGTATCAAAAATTTGCTTCTGTATAAAACAGCATTTCTCGATACATAAACTTCAAAGCATTATTTATTAGTTTGAAACTAGTTATACACATGATTGTTTCTATATAGTTGTATTATAATCGGCATCAAATATTTTTCTTTAGAATTTATCGAACTGCTGTAGGAATATATCTTTCTAAAAGTTTGCAACCTAAGTAATTTTTGAGATGTTTGTTTCTAGCTTTCCATTTTTTCCTTGTTAAAATTTCCGAATTCCAAATTTTCTAGGTATTTATCATCACTACAACGTCTTAATTTTTTTACTACAGAAGTAAACTAGTGATCGATCACCTGATTCACTATCACTAACTCATTTTCATTAGCATGCCGGAAGAATTATAATTATTAGAAGTAATATTTGTAACCCATATATTCATATTGCTATAGGCGTTTGAATACACACATCATATTAAGGTCATATTTGTTGTACATGTAAAAAAAAGGATAGAAGAAAACGACGTGATCACTGTATTTAGTCCTAAACAAAAGCATGGAGCACACGAAACTATATAATCTAACGAACAGCACACTAATGCTGACTTTACTTTATGTTTATATCTCGTCTATATTTTATCATCAGAATCATTCACTTTATTTGTTCTTTATAAATACTAACCAGTACCTATTTACATTTACCTATAAAAAGAAGAGATTCTTTGCTGTATATTTTATTGATTCTTCTGTTCAACTAAATCCAATTGAAGTCAATGTATTAAAGATAATTTTCATGCCAGAATAAAAATACAAGTTAAAAGGTTATGTCATGCTTTATCACTATTGAGTAATATTAAGAGTCAACTCACTTTTATCAGAAAAGTCCTTATCGTGATGAACCATCATGAAAATATAATAGTCTACAGTAATAACGTGAACTAATCCAGGTAGCATTTACTGGAAAGGACGGCAAGGTAAAATTAAGATCCTCCAATTTTACCATGATCTACTTTGTCTTTTTCTCTTCTCTTTGCTTGTCGACACTACCGCCTCCATCCCCAAGATTCCTGGGGAATATCCCACGTGATGTGTATTCGCTCCACGTGTGCTTTGCCTTTCGCCAAGTCCAGCAAAAGTTTTTACATTATTATCTATTTACTATTTATTCTCGGGTTAGAAATATTTACCATTTACTGACTAAAAATTGCCCTTGTTTAGGACTGTCGTTATTTTGGATTTCTAATGAACCAATATTTCTCTTCATTTTTGTTGAATTTAATTTTTAAATTTAATTTTAGGAAATTATTATTATGATTATATATAAATTAAAATTTGAAAAAATAAAAGATAATTCTTACGCAATGGTAAAAGCGACACAAGTATATGAAACGGCAGAATTTAGAAATTATGTAAACGGCTGGGAACTTGGAATTGAAATCCTGCTTGTCAGATGTGCAGAGAAACACGTGGCTGTTCCCTAGAAGCCGGAAAGAGAAAGAAGGATGGAAGACCCCATCAAGCCGTGCAAGAAAAACATAGGGGTAAAATGGAGCTAAGCTCCAATAGAATCGGTAGCCTAAAAGAAGAGGACAGTAAAAAGTAAAAAGAAAAGAAGGACAGCCAATTACAGCAGTAAGCTGAGAAGTTGGGGAACCTGTCATCGTCGAGTACTTTTCTCACGATGAGGGTGAACTACATTACTTAATGAAAAAGGCGACCCCTTAGAAAACACGAAGGAAGGATTGGAATACCCCATCAAGTCGTACAAGGGTGAGACAAACAAAGTAAAATGGGGCTAAACACCAGTATTTAAATGTGATTTCTGGAGTGGTTTCCTCTAATTATTGCTTCACTGTCAATTGAAATTAGGAACCTCTATTAAAAAGGTGAAATAATTAATATAAATCCATAATTTTGAATTTTTTGAATTTCGCTGTGTCATGATAATTTTAAAATTCCATTTGAATTTAAATAATATAGCGCACTGAAATAACAATCAATATAGTTATAATCGAATAATGCTGCTGTAATAAAAGAGAATTCTTTGAAAGAATAAGATTTTAGTTCATAATCTTAATTAATATTTAAGCGCGTAATTTTTCACAAAACAGTAATTAGTGTGAATCGTACTGTTAGAGATCCACATTAAATACGGATAAGAGTATAGTCGTTGCCGAATGAACCGGGTAGAGATGAGATCGACCACAGTAGTAGAACGGTACAGTAGTATAGGAGGAGAAGAAGATGGAGCTACCGAACAGTGACTTTTACAAGCGTGCGAACTTTCTTTCTTTCAGTTCTTATCTATCCTCTTCTCTGTCGTCTTCAGCTCATTCAACCATTCATTCATTCTTCGCTCGTTGTTTCTGTCTGCTCGCGGTAAGTAGTGGTGAGAGAGAGAGAGAGAGAGAGAGGAATAGAACGTGTGTGAAGCAATCCGTCTGTCGCTCGAGCGGAGCAATTTGGACTCGGGAGGAATTGGAAGTGGAGAGGAAGAAGAGGAGGAGATTGTGAGTGTACTTCTTGTGGTTGCTTGTTTGCAAGATGAGGAAGGAAGACACTGTGAAGCTTATCAGTGCTGAGGGCTTCGAATTCGTCATCGACCGCAGGGCTGCCCTCGTTTCGAACACGCTTAAGAACATGTTGACGTCTTCCGGTACTTCTTCTGGGCTTTTCCCTCTCTCTTGCAGGATGCGGACCCTTCCATTGCGGTTGTGTTCGGCTAGTTAATGGAAGTGATTGCGGGAATAGTTGGAGAAAACCTTTTTTTCTTTTTTCCCCGGTGCATGTTTCTATGCCCTTTTGCTTGTTTTCAAATTGTCGGTAGGTTTTCGAAGTGCGTTAGACCTACCTGTACCGATTGCTTGACAGTTGCTTTAGCAGGGTAATAGTAGTCTCTATCCAGATCTATCGAAGATTTCTACATCTCCCTCAATCGAGTGGTCAGTATGGGTATACCCTGAAAGAGATCTTTGTTATTGAAATTTTGTCATTGGTTTGTAGGTTGTCTGCAAAATGTGCTTTCTTCGTACACATGAACCGAACTTGAACACTGAACTGACAAGGGGACTTTGAAGACTCCCTTAAGTGCCGTTCTCGACTACGTAGGGATGGTTTTACGCTTGCAGTTTAATTTCCTGATAGGTCTAATGTACCACTTACACTTTATCTGTTATTATGTGCGAAGTCGCTACGAGAGTATAACTTCATCTGATTGAATAGCACTGGTTCTCTTCAATCACTCCTACTGAAATAACTGAAATCTCAATTGTTAATTGAGATGTTTCATTCAGTTTCTCTCAAAGGTCTTTGCCAGTCTTGGGAAGCGAGAATAACGTTTGAGCTTGTGTCACAGGGAGCTTTACTGAAACCGAGCTCGGTGAGGTGAGGTTTCCTGAAATCAGCACGCCAATCCTGGAGAAAGTTTGCCAGTATTTCTACTGGTCTCTGCAGTTTGCGAGGTATGTTCTCGTCTCTACTAGTCTTGAGTTCGTACTAAGGGCCCACGGATTGCTCACAGTTGAATTTTTCAACATGTTGTCAGGTTTCCGTTTTGAGAGAATAATGGACGTATTTCCGCTAGCACACCTTACAATGTATAATGCCCCTGTGATGTTTTTGTTTGCAGTGGCAAGGAGACCGAGTTCCACATTGAGCCAGAAATCACCCTCGAGCTCATGATGGCAGCAAATTATCTGCACACTTGAAGTCAGACTTTCGGTCTATTTGAAGCTATGGGACATGAATGGAGAAGTAGAGAGCTAGATGGAGACACACCCTCACGAACATGCACATCTGAAAATTCTAGTAGCTCACTTGACTATGTCCATTACTCTATTTTTTTCTTGGCCTCACTCGCTCCTCTGCAAGGAAATGGAAAACTGCCTGCCTTCCAGCATTTGCCCACTCGACAAAAGATTGTGATGTAGGATGTCGTCTCATAGGCAAAATTGTCGTCAGCTTAGCTGTGTATGGTGGGATTCTTACTCCACAGCATAGCTGACCTCTACTTCCACCAATATCTTGGATCATGTTACCGTCGCAAATTTGTATATAATCCAATTTTGTAAAGGGGATTTCGTTTTAGACACTCCACTGTACTATTTCTCCTCGCTCGCAGTTCAATCTGATTCAGAGTGCCGTCAAACAAGGGTTATATCGATTGTACTTTTATTTGTAGCACTGTGCCAGCGCTCGCCTTTTACTCCACACCTGCGTTCGGGGTTACGTCTGATCTGTCACCCTCTTAAGTAATATCATGAAGTTTCTTCTCTCGCCTTTTCCTGTTGGGGCTTAGCCCCATGTTACCTTTTTTGTCTCTCCCTTGTACGGCTTGATGGGGTCTTCCCATCCTTCGTTTTTCCTACGCGGTCGCCTTTTCTCCTTTTCCTGGTGGGGCTTGAAGTATGAGGGAAGGGTCGTACCAACCATTACAACATGGCACATCATGTCAGATTCCACAAGTCCGTACGTGGGCAATAATTGGAATAGGCATGTTGGAGTCCTCTGGTCGTGCTGACACAGTCAATAGTGAAGAAGGATCCAAAGTTCTGGGTTCATTGTCATGCCGGTCTGACCTGAAGGCAGAATAGTAATTCACCTATGTCACATTCGCTTTAATGCGTCTGCACTTCGGCTCCGGGGACATTCTGCTGGCTACCACAGTACTGTATATCTCATTAACGTATCCATCCAAGCAATTTTGGTGTAGCTTAGTTCTCTCTGACAAGAAATCTGCGGAATCTCTACTGGAGTCTATTCTTGTCTCTGCTGTTTTGAGTTAGGTAATTGCCTCATCATGCGTTTTCTGTCCTAGAGATCGAGCGCCAGCAGATACTTGACAACTTTACTTTTTACTTGATTGATAATATCACTTGGTAATTTTTGTACTTAGCTCAGCAGCTGTACGCGTGGTTCTTGATCACATCTGCGTAACGACTCAACACAGCCAAAACATGCGATTCATGTTTACACGACTGTCTCAGTTATACTGGAAGATCAACTCTACTAGTAGCCTGCACAATCGAATCAGTTGAATTGAATTGAATTGAACAGAATGAATTACAAAGAAGGAAGAAGTCATATGACAAGATAGGAGAGAAGCGTAGTATCCGAGTCATTGTTTTGTTGAACAGTGAACATCAGACTAATAGCTTCCGAGTTCCGAAACTAACATCAATATGACTATACCAACATTTTCGAGCAGATTTGATAGTGGCTAACAGCCTTCGAGTCTCAAAATTCAGATGATACGATTATAGATATCCATGCTAGCAGCTGCTGGTGAGTTAGTCCAATGACTTGATCCTCCAATGATGGCATCATGCAATGAGGATCCAGCTTCCAAATCCAAAGTCCTGTATTGCTTTTCTCTAATCTAGATTGTATACTCTCAAGTTGTGAACTCCCAAAAGTTTTATATTGATTCTCTTAACCTGAATTGTATATTCTAAAGTTGTGTACTAGTTTAAGTTAGAGGATAATATTCTAATGAAAACTTGATTCTCATCAAGGTATTATTTATCTTTCATGTTTTTTGATTGTAAATTGTATTATAGTTAAAAAAAAATTTCTTTAGATGTTTAAAATCATTTATGTCTTTTTTTACCTTTCCATTTTATACAATACACTTAAGTCAGATTATGTAATATAAATGATGAACATAATATGTGCTATTTAAAAATTTAAAAATCTAGTGAATCGAGTTAAGCTAGAAATTGTATTAATTTTACTTATTTCTCATCTTGAAATTGTTTAAAATAAATTAAAATTAAATTTTATTATGATGAAGCTTTATTTATTCTTCTTTGCTCAAAGAATAAAATGAATAATTACCAAATATGATCAATTTTATACATAATAAAATTTATCAATTTAGATCATCAGTTTTAGTAGAAGGTATGATGAAGCTTTATTTCTTTGCTCAAAGAATAAAAGTAATAATAACCAAATATGATCAATTTTATCAATTTAGATCATCATTTTAGTAGAAGGTATACAATCTTAAAAACATATATGAAATATTTATTTTAATTAATCAAATTAATTACATTAAATTCAGTTATTTTTTATAATTATGCATATACTCTTAAAAATATATATGAAAGCTTAATTTTATCTAACAAAATAAATAAAATAAATTTACTTATTTTTTACAAATTTTGCAATAAATTGTATATGCACCTTAGTTCTTTCGTTTATAATCAAGGAGAAGTATGTTTTACATAAAGAGACCTTGCTCAAAGAAAAAAAGTTGTGATAAAGTTTCATAAAATTGTTAATTTACAAATTACTTTTCAAATCCTGTTGTTTTATGTGTCTTTCATCAGATTTAGCATCGCAACTCATAATTCTTTATGAACCTATTTTCCACCTCTAACACTAGGTATACGTTATTTTTCTTTGCTTTTCACAGTAATAAGAAAAAAAAGTATTTAAAAGAAAGAGAAGAATAAAACGAGGAAAAAAGAAAAAAGAAAGACTGATACTCTTATCTAACAATGAAAAGGTAACTTGAGAGCAGAGACTAGCAATAAATATATAGTATAATTAAATTTGTATTATAGAATGATATATAATGATAATTTGTCTCTCAAATCTAGCATGATAAATTAATATTTTTAGAAAAAGTAAATTTGAACCTGATTTTTAAAATGTCTTGATATTAGCTGTTCTCCATATTCTTGCTTTTGAACTTTATTTAGAGTAGGCATGCTAGACGGAATTTATATACTACAATATTCAATATTTAGTCTTATCTGAATTTAGCTTGAATCTAAAATGTAAAATACCTGGGATGTAGTTGAATACTTTTATGTAACTCAAAGTTAAATTTGTAAGACAAATAAGTGAGCATGCTTAATGACTATATCATGTGGAGTCTAAATATTTACTATATACCCTACATTTATTATATTAAAAGCATATTTCTTCTCTTTCATAATAGTAGATAACTTCAATAAAATTATCATCTTTAACTCATTTGATTTTTGAAATTTGAGATGGTCAAGTAATACGTCGATTTTGCAACAAATTATTCCGTTGCAAGACTGTTTTTAAGATATAAAATTAGTTTGTAATTTTACACGGAAAATTATTTCTAATTATTTATATAAATTACAGATAAATGAAAATTCCAGAATCTTTTCAATTCAATGCAATGCTTAATAAACCTACAGAAAGCTAAAAATAACTATAAATTATACAAGGAAAAATTTTAAATTAAATAAGTATGAAATAACCTTCAAATTTTTATGATAATTAAACATAATATTAAATATTATTTTTATTAATCTAGACTTTTATTAATTGAAAAATAGTCATCTACTACACATTCTTTTTCAAAAGAAAAGAGTAAAGACAAAGACTTTGACAGACAATAAAGAGATCACATGAATATCCATTACATATCCCAATTTAAAATACGCATATTTTTTAGAAGAAAAAGAAGATATGTAGATAAGCCCTTGTACGGCTTAGCTGGAGTCTTCTCATCCTTCAT
This sequence comes from Lunularia cruciata, assembly GCA_948567375.1. Taxonomy (NCBI): domain Eukaryota; kingdom Viridiplantae; phylum Streptophyta; class Marchantiopsida; order Lunulariales; family Lunulariaceae; genus Lunularia; species Lunularia cruciata. Next base: position 79,793,230 of record OX419755.1, on the reverse strand, counting down.
TTTTTCTACGCGGTTGCACTTTTCCACTAATCATATAAGTAGTTTTATATTAAATAAATAACTGCATAGAGGTATAGTTTTACGTGCCCTTTAATAATTCTCTATAAAAGCTACTGTTCTATCATAAGGGACTTGAATATACCAAAGAATGTGAAAGTTGAGAAGCTTACTTGTAATTTGTTACATATACAAAGTTCTATGGGATTCTTTTGAATGGTAACTTCCTCTGAACAAAGTACTTACAGAATAAAGGACGAATTTATTGTTTCAACTATACTGAGCATAATGTAACTAAGATGTTTGGGGTCAAATCCATTACAGATTTGTGCCATGTGACTTAAGCTGTATTGTCAGTGGTGTAATAATATTCCCTCTAAGTATCTAATCCAAATTGTAGTTTAATGGAGAGTACAAATATTTATCAAATCTTCACTCTTAATTTCTCACATCAGAATAGTTATTAAGGATAAAAAGAATTCTTCGTCGTATCTTTCGTCCCCGTCTTTTGACAGTAGCTGCTAACCGAGTTCTTGTTTAGGGAATCCATAATATCTGTCTTCACCTGCATTCTTTAATGCACAATTAATATAATTATCTTAAATTTCTGCTGGATGATCGCCGATAAGAGCTGTCACATAAGTCTTTTAAATTGTTTTAATTTAAAAGCATGAAAAGTATACCACATGAACAAATCTAGATCTTTACAGGTTTTGACTAAGAAACCAAGAAAAATAATAAGTTATAAAGAATATTAAATTTTAATGAATATAAATAAAAACATAAATCAACGACATAAAGTGGCTCATTCTGATGGCTCTGCACAGAATTGCTCTCGATAGCTAGACCCTTGACCCTTGACCATCGATGAACAGAGTCTAGTAGAGTCCCGTAAATTGTAGAGCTACAGGGTTTGAGGATAAGGTTTTGAGGACAGAGCAGTGAAAGGGCTATGTTGGTTCAGAACTGGGGTGCCTTGCCTGCACGGCACAACTTTACTTCGCAGATAGGAGAGTCAGCTGGAGAACGACAAGGGGTCAACCGGAGCAGCAGGAGCTAATGTTGATGCAGATTTCTAAGTCATCATGGATGAGTACGTCAGTTTTCATGTCGTGAGTTGATTGGACAGGGCAGAAACACGACTGTCTGAGCAAACCTCGCCTATTTCACCAACACTGTCAGTTGTTGTACTTCTGAGACTTCTATGAATTTGCGCGAAAAGCACTGACTGGCCTGAATTCAGGTGGCTGATGGAACGACATCCTCTGTAAACTGACCGCCACTTCGGTTTTGTGGAGAAACACAGTTCTGACAGTGGCTCCATGCCGAGGTCGGTGGGGGCCAGGTCCTTCCCGTTAAGCGTCCCTCCCAGCATTCTCATGTGGAGGAATCCAAACATGTGATCTAAGGCTAGTCAGCCTCACGTCTACCAAGTCCTACCCTGCACAGAGATTTCCTAGGCTACGTAGATGAGCGAAGGTGATGAATCTTTTGCGTATGATGTCAGACAAGACAAGGGACTCGCCTGGGATATCAGCACGAAGAGAAGAATGTAAAGAAGGCCGGAAGAACTTCAGTATCAATCTTGGTGTCTTTTCTTGATCATATAGGTCGCCTGAATTATAAGGGTCTCCGAGTAACTCGCTTGTTAGCAATCCGAAAGCCCTCCCTAAGCGAGTGGATAAATACACAAGGCAATTGCAACTGTACCCCTGATCATTAGTCACAGTGCACATCAATGCATTAGTCTAGTCACATTGAAAAGGCAAGATACTAACTGTATAAGGCAATAGAAGAAACTACTATGATATCCATACAGTATCTAGACAGCAGTAAATGCTCAATCTCTTCTATCTACGACGTAATCTGCTCGATTTCCAGACTCTTCCGATGTATCCGTGGATCCAATCATGTACATCACGTGATGAAGGTGAGCAGATGATACATTACGATTCACTGCTGAAACAATTCAGAATCGAAGAGATACAATAGATGCGCATTTAAATACTTTAAAACTTGAGGACAACTAAAACATATTTTTGCTGACACCAGTTCAGAGAATACTCACAGCTTTTATACATCTTTATTACCCTATCCCAGTACAAAATTATGGAATGAGCTCTCCCTCTTGAGAAAAAGTGAGTTGCTCCCATCCTCTTTCTCTGTGTACATCAGATTTCTGAAGGTTTGATGATTTTACAGAAGTGGGCAAGCATAAATTAAGGATCTCTACATTTCTATATATAACTGCCTGTCATGTGTTTTGACTGCATGCCTAACGCTTTTGAAGCGAAAATGAAAAATACCTTCACGCCTCATTCGGGGTTTACAGGCTCTAAACAATTCTAGGGTCAGCTTTGACGCTAAATCCAAATAATCATTGATCTCTAGCTGTAAGGAAATTCTACTCCGCAAGCGCCTCCAGCTTTGCCTTGATGATCTGGCGATGGTCATCAGTAAGTACAAAATCGTCTGCCATGATCCGTTGTCTCAGATTCCAGCTCTCGTCATCACCTTGCACCTGCACAAATTTAGTAGCCACATATTGAGTAACGGAATATAGAACCCGTTGTAAACACATTGGTAGCCACGTTCTGCTAGATTCCAAGTCGAAGACTTCAAAGACTACAGATACAAGAAATACACCAAGCCAGAGGTAGAAGACCACGCAATCATAGAAAGGGTATGTGATAGTAGAATGGTACCTCGAGATAATTGTTGACGTGGCCATCCTTGTTAGGTTGAGTCAATGGAGTGTCTGGGTTGGTGCACCAATTACCGTCTACAATATACTTGAACTCATATCTCCCCACCTAAGTTTACAACGTGGGACAGATCTTAGGCTCTCCAAACAGTTGAACTATGATTGCCAAAGAAGGAAACAGACGATATTTATGTTATTTGCTCCACTACTATAGCTGCACCTAGTTGAGGTACTAAGAGTTCAAGCGGGAAAAAAAGAGAAAAAGGAACATCAACTCTCGACGGCAAACTTCAGCTTTGTTTCCCTTTAAATAAGATATATTGATGTCTACTATAGGATGGTCTAGAGGGACGTGAATAAGATACGAGAATCTCATCCATTCTTAGGTTTGAAAGCAACTAGACATAAATCGCAAAACGTACAAAACGACAAGAAGAGGATTCCCCTTCTCAATCCATGAGAAACGGGAACTTTAACGACAGGGGCGGGTCACAATTGTGGATTATAACCAAGGGACAGTATCTTACAGGTAAATCTCGTTCCAGATGCCAATGTCCATCTTCAGAACTTCTCGTGAACGCAACTCTCTGAATCAACACGTGGCAAATCCATGATCAGATAAGTCAGCACTGTTTATTAGTGTTTTAAGTCGGTACTTTCTGAAACAACGAAAGTCAGAGCAAGAAACTATACAAAAGAGTTTTAGTAAATGCTACCATAAGCCTCAAAGCTTAGATGTCTAAGCAACCGAGTTGATGAACACGGACTGTCTAATCAGAAACATTAGTAGATGGTTGAAGTGAAATATGGATTACCTCGTACCAGCCGACGTCCAGTCCTGCAACTTCAACACTTTCATTGGCCCCTCTAAACCAGGATAATTTCACTTTCTCCTTCGAGTTACCAGTCAACTGCAAGTACAACAAGAAATATAAGTAAATAGGAACATATTTGAGCAATGGGAGCAGAAACCGTTCGAAAAACGGCGGATCCAGAACCCACTTAGTAGGGCACACGCAGTTTGTCCGATGGAATACAGAACCCGTTGTAAACAACCTGGTTCTATACCCCCATCTGACAGGACTGACTGTCACTGACATATATAAGTCAATAGGAACTTATGAAGCAAGACGAATGAAGGACGTTACGGAACTGTGGAATTTCTTCTTCATCCTTCTTGAGGAGGGGGGGCAACTTGCACCACTACAGGTCACCAGAAACTGCTCTGGTGGTCTTCTGCCGGCGCACTATTTGCTGAACAACAAACCGCCTATTTTGTCTTCATGAGATGTTATGCATGTATTCTTCTCTCCTTTCTTGAGAGATGAACAGAACCCTCTGGTTGTCTTCTGCCGTCGCACTACTAACCGCCTACTTTGTCTTCATGATATCTTATGCGTGTACTCTTCTCTCCTTTCTTGAGAGATAAACAGAACCAAGATCCAAAGAGGCTATGCACATACAATCCAATCGAGATTTTTCTGTCCGTCCGAAGGGCTACCTAAACGACTGAAGATTCTTTTAACCGGCTGCAGACCGAAACAAGAAAGAGTTAGAACGAGAAATAGGACTCACCAGATCAGCAGTTGCGGCTTTGATGGAGTCCAATTTGGGATGGCATGTCCGGACTTTCTACATCATATTCATTACGAGAACACACTAGTAAGAACTCCACTAACTGCCAAACAAGAGACAGTCTTAAATAGACATCACAGTGAGTTCTAGGTTCCCCAGCGGCAAGAGGTATGAACGTATTTTTTCTGAGAACCCGGACATTTTTTTGAAGGGCTTCAAGCAGACTTCATACATATATTCAGCCTGAAAGAAGCAGCAGGTATGCACGAAACATGTCTCAACTTGTACATCAAGTAGACACAACTTGAAATCATGCTAGTTTTTTCTCTCGCGCTAAGTGTTCTATCTTTGAAAGCTGGATACACAGTTGTCACGGTTTGAAGTGAAAAGGTTGTTTCTCTTACTTGTAGCATAGCATTTGCTTCGAACAGATCGTACCCACGAATCCAGTACATGTATGTCAACTGTTGCAGAGCCAAACCGCCGTAAGAAATTGAATGAAAGCAAACGGTTCAGATGGAAGTTTAGAAGTTGTTGGAGAATCAGTTCTGCTAATTAGATCATTAGTCAACTGCTTGATTGGAGTGACTGAGAACTGTACGTTAGACACCATTGCACGGTGTTTTCTCGATGGTACGATATTTCTAGAGAAAAGTTATAGTCACCTCATTCTAACATGTAAATTTAATGAGGTTAACAATTTGCTTTCAAATTGTGATACCAGAAGACTGGCTTGGGAGGAACACAAGCAGAAGAGCAAAAACTGCCGAACGTTGACCTCTTATGTTTGGATGATGTGAAGCACATCGTCAATGAAGATTTATGAAGGAAATCGAGTTACGAAGGGAGTGAACAACTGACCGCCACCGCTGGGGCCCTGCCGAGCCCTGCAGTACAATGTACGTATGCCGTCCCTTCATTCCTCTTTGTTGCCGAATACAACGTAGCCACAACCGTGGGTAATCGTAGACGCAAATCATAAGGATCAAAGTCCCTGATTCCAGACGGCTTCAAGTTTAGATGATTGCATTTTGATGAAACTGAACAGAAGAGCCAAGTAGTACAGGCTTGGTCTGCGCGGTGATAACTTGATAGTGGAAGAGAGCATTCAGAGAGCTCACCGTATTTGAGCCCTGATATGCTCAATTCCTTCGACCTCCTTCGCATGAGCTATGATAGCACCAATGTCCACGGAGAAGTATCTTTGATCTCAAAGTCAAGGAAGTTACGAAGTTGACAGATGAGAAAGCTAGCGTGCAGGATGTAGGCAATGACAACTCCACGGCGCTGTGGAGTTGTCATTGCTAAAAGCAGGTAAAGCAGTAAAGCAGTAAAGCGGGTAAAGCAGTTCAGTCCATCTAAAGTCCTGAGGACTGAGAACAGTTTCCAGAATTTAAAGAGAAAACGCACGAGAAATAAGATAAAGAAGTCCTTCCATCATAAGGACTTATTGTCAGCTCAACATTTACAAGTGATCCCTAAAAACGGTCAAAAGGATACGCAAGGTCAGGATCCTGTTGTAAACAGAATATTGTACCGACGCCAGCTTCCTTCAGTTTATCCACATCTGGCGGAGACTTCAATCAAGCGATAGAAATAGATATTGGTCACGATCAAACAAGACAGAAGACAAGTTTCCACATGACAATTTATGGGGAATGCCATATGCGCTGAAGGATCAAAAAGAGAACAGAAGACAAGCCTCTATATGCACTCTATACAAACTGCAGTATGTGCTGAACTGTCGGTACTTTTCAGAACTCCTACTCGAGAGAAAAATTAGCCAACGTTATCAGTGGAAAACGTTGGAAAAATCGAGTCACTTACTTGGAGACATGAACCAACGATCAAATCCGGTAGGACATGAGCATAATTCATGCCGAGTTCATGTCTGTAAGTGAGACCTGGTCACAAAATGCACGTCGTTGGTCAGTACATGTTCATCTGACGTACGACAAAGACAATTGTACCCTCGAGTCTCTAAATTTGTCAAAGATATACTCGATTGTAAAGCTTTCAGGTTCTCCACAACTCTTGAGTTTTCTCGTCAAAGTAGCACGATTTCTGTTGCGAATGCGTACAAAGAGCACGTAAAATCCGCAAACGAAGTAATACTACTGAATCCCCTGGTAAACAACGCTATTCATATTATACTATGGCTGACAGCATCTATCTCTGAGTCTGATTCACATGCGTAGCAAAGAGTTCAACGCTCATCAGCTAAGCAGTAAGGAAGACTATAGAAGCGCGTACCTGTTCCCATTGCCTGCTGCATAGTGTCTGTGTAGTCCTCGGTTTTCTCCTCCACTTCTTTATCTTCTATTTTACCGGCACTTGCACGAACCTGGCACAAATAGAAAATCTAGACTATGGATTCGCGTACAAGCCACTTCTCTGAGGAATATAAGCTCCAAACAATCAAAGTTTCAAGAAGCATAAATTCCTCAAAATTGAAGTATGGACGTTAAAGGCAGATTGTTCCCGAAATAATTCGCAAATTCTAGAGTAATTATCTGTTTCACAACAATCTGCAATTTTAACGGCGAGAAACAACTCTGTCATGCATTGCATTCCAAAATTTAATATACATGCCCTCGGCTGGAGACAGAGAGAACCACCTGCATGTGCGGGAGCTGCACAACCTCCACCCGGGAGCCATTTGAGCCAACCATCTTCAGAAATTGCGCTGCAGTCCACCCTCCAGAAAATCGCGCAAATGCTACTTTCGTTGCTCCAACTTGAGACTTCCTACAATTTCACCGCCACAATTTCTCTCAGCTTAACACCAGTCTCACATTCATAAAATGCGCCTCTCCACATTCTCCACAGAAACACCGATCCATTTCCTCCTTATCACCATATCCTACAAGATCTACTCAATCTACTACATACTGAAACGAGACGACAGATTTCATCTCATACCTCGCTCTAGTTTCCGTACTCAGGTTCACGGCAGAACAGCGGATACTACCAGCAGCAGCGGACGTCGCCATGTCTCCCCTGCGCTGTAGAGTTGGGAAGCGCGGTGATAAATGTGGATATGTGTTCCACGATTGGCAAGCGCACAGCAACAAATTCTCCTGTATACAAATCAGAAAGAACATCAAGAGGGAGCGCAGCCCCTGCTTCTCAATCGCGGGTGGAGGAGTCGGAGCTCTTCGGTTTCGAAGGGCGAGTGTGGGGCCCCACCAAAGTGGCCGGAGCGAATGGGGAGGTTGTCCGGTTGGTTTCCCACTGTTCTGAATCTCGCCTCCGCATGCGAATGTTTCCCTCATGTTCTAGATGTGACGGTCCCTAGTGCACCACGTGGCTACCCAGGAAGATCTTTTGGCCATCTGCAACTGCGTCGCATATCCGTACAGATTCGTGTATAGAATGGACGACTCTGAAGTATTTTTCTTATCTCCGAAATAACCTACACCGTCGATCATCGATCGTCTACTTTTGGGTTTACGGAAGCGGGTGGGTGTTCTTACAACGTGTCACTCTACTACTCCTTTTACTCTAAAAGAAATTTTTTCTCATTAGATTTTCATTCCATAATTGTATTTTTGAGATTTTGTCTGAAATGCGTTTAAAAAGTAGATTAATTAAATTTTATCTGGTCTAAAACATTATTTGTGATTGAATTATTCTTAAATTTGAAAGTATTTTTTCAAAATTTACAAAATATCTACAAAAATATATGGTTTATAAAATTTTATAAATAATAGAAAAAATTAATCAAAGAAATTAAAATAGAAATAAAAAAGAACAAGAATAAATCCTATAGCTTGAATAAAATAAATCCAAAAAGAAGATTTTTTCACTTATGATAAATAGAATATAAATATTCAAAAGAATATTTTTAATAATATTTAATCTCATTGAATGCAAGAGGATGTAAAATTATTTTTTTATTATTTTAGACTTTTCTAAAAGGGAACTGTAGATAATTATATATATTTTAAAATATTAGAAGAAAAATATTAATTATAGTAAGGTGAGATTTATTACCAAATTAATTATAAATATTAATAAATATAATATATAATTATATATTAAAAAATATATTTTATATTTATAAATAATTGAAAAATATTATAGATATAGAATTTAATCAAAATTTTATATTAGTTGAGAGTTAAACATAATCACAACACAATTAATCATAATACCATCATATTTTAGAAATATTTTTAAAAATACATATAAATAAATTTATATTTAATTTTCAAAATTTCAAAATTTTTAGATATAAAATGATATAAAATATATTTTAATTCAAGCTTACCACACATAAAAAGATCATTGATTTAGTATTTGTTCAAGATAAAATTGTAATCTCATGTGATTATTTTCATATATTTAAATGTTACTTAGGGATTTAAATATTTTTCATTATAAATTTAATCAATCTAATATATAGTAAATTTATATATAAATATTTCATAAGTATATAAAAAACTCATCATCATTTTTTGATTAAGTTCTCTAGTGAATAACTAGTTTCAATTTTAAGAGATGCTTTGGAGTTCCAGCATGTGACCACTGTGATGGATTTTGGTTCATTATCTTTTAGTCCATAATGCGCTACCTTAATAGCTAATAGAGGTTCATATTGACTGATAGGTCAAGGCTTTGAACGCTCGATAACTAAGAAGAGCTTGAATCAATTCTAGACCAAGTCAACAAGGAATTGAAAGAGAATCACATGCAATAGAAGAAGCTGTTATTTCAAGCAATTCACTACATTGTACCCACTATCTTGGCGTTTATGTTGACCATATCCAAGTTTTTGATGTGTTTGAGCAATGTGTTTAAAAAAGAAATAGAAGTGATGAAGCTTCAATTATTGTGATAGCTCAACATTGTCAAGAAGGGTCAATGTGTATGACCACTTATGTCAACCAAATGAAGTAGCTTGTTATCAATTGAGCATTATCAAGATTGGCATTGATATGAAAATTTTGATTGGAGCCACCTTGTGGGAAGTGCTTAACAAACACAAATAGTTCCATCATAGTGATTTTGACTAGAGAACCTCTTTGGCAGTTTGAATAAGTTGTTCCAATGATGTTGGGTGACAATGTACAATTGATTGGTAGTAACAATAATCTATCCAACCAACAAGAAGGTGTTTTCTTTCTTGGTGCTAAAGGATTTTGTGATAAGTGCCATGGCAAAGGTGCTAGATATGGAGATTATAAAAACAATGGTAATAACTAATATGGAAGTTGTAAATAGCAATAACAATAACTATTGCAACAACAATAAAACAACCTACCAGTTTGTTCTTCTCAAAAGGGATATTAGACCTTAACTTGCAATAATTGCATATATAAGGATATTATGTAAGGGATTGCTACAAGCAACAAAATGGCTAGAGCCATCAACACGACTACATAGTAACTAAAGAATCAATTGTTGATTGTTACATTGTAATATTCCAAGGAGAGGAGAACCCCCAAGAGAAACACAAGAGAAGGAACACAATGCTTCAGCCCTCAATACTCTGATGCCCGAAAGGAGCACCTTGTCTTTATTATATAGCAAAAGAAGATTTCCTCAAAGGAAGCTCCACCCTTGGATCAGATACATGGATTGATGACATGTCAATGAGCTCCACCCTTAGATTAGTTGCATGGATGGGTGACATGTCAAATCTTGTTCTATCTAGTTGGTCAAACAAGTTTGACTAGAGAGAATTTTTAGGGAATCTTCCTAAAAGAAGCTCAAAATTGCATGGGTGAGGTATCATAGGAAATCTCTTGATGAGACAAGAAGTTGGGGAAGAAGGTAAGCTTCTAGATATAGATGGGAGGGAGTCTTTCTATTTTTGAGGCCTAATTCATCCGTTTAGGCCTCCAAAATTGACTCTAAAGTTTTCAAGGTGTTTTGACTCCTGCACCATTAGTGGAAGAACTCTTTTGGTGACACCTCTATCTGATCTACTTAGTCTATCATATATAAAATCCTTCCAGATATTACCAAGCCAATTTTCACCTCTAGATAATATGTCTAGCTACTGGTGTTACTCACAAACTAAAGTTTTGTCACCTTTGAACCAAAGATTGATTGGGTAATCAACATAAGAGTTTTTATTCACATAACCCTTGCACAATGCTTGTGTAAAAGACAAAAGAGAGAAATAAAAGAATGGAAGATCACATTCAAACTCTCAAATAAAGAAAAATCCAAATGCCTAAAATTAGCTTAGGCTTTAGTATTTATAAAGAAGCTAAGTATATGACCTCCAAGAAGCATCAAGAAAGATTCTTTCTAGAATTCACCTTTGTAGAGTCAAGCCAAGCTAGCTTTCTACTTGGCATACAAGCTAAGCTAACCATTTACTTAGCATACAAGCTACTCAAACATTGAGAAGTTTCTAGAAGCTTCTTGCCAAGAACCTTCCTAGATGTTTATAGAACATTCTTGGCATTCTTAGACTATGCTTATTCTACCTCCTTTTTATTATAATTAGTTGATTCTACTAACTCATTAGCTCTTACTAACTCTTTTGCTAATTCCATATTATTGCATATTCACCTACCATTAGTTGGTGATGTACTCATCACCATGGAGTCTTTGAACTCATGTATGGCCATTTGAGCATTTCAGAGATGAAGAAGAGGTTCCCATGTGGCATCATGAAGTGGATATCCTTTCTAGCAAACCTTATATTCAATTTGTTGTTGGTGGTCTTGTTGGATGGCTCGTTGGGCAAGAATATGGTCAAGTTTGTATTCTTCATGATCATTAATAGGGATTAGAGGAAGAGTAGGTTGGGCATGAGTAGGAAAGGAAAATATATAAGAAACAAAGAGCTTTAATTTTGAAACATGGATGGAAGGATGGATCCTCATGTGACAAAGGAGTGAAAGTTTGTTGGCAATAAGAGCAATAATCTAACTATTATCAAATATACCTATCTAATGAGAGCAAGTTTATGAACTTGGGTGTCAAGCAAGAGAGGAACTGTACTAGAGAAAACATGACCTTATTGCTTATTTGGAAGATGAGATCACAACTTGTTAGCATATTTTTTTGCTAGTTTTGAGCAATAAGAAGACGAGACTTAGATTGGCATAAGGATGTAGATAACATGGATAAGGTGTAAGTATGAGGGAAAAAATATGATGGTGGATCAAGAAGAGAATTGTGAAAAAGTGAATCTTGCTCATAATTAAAGAAGGAAAGAGAGAATTTGGTACTTTCCTAGTATAATTACTATAGGCAAACTTTGTAGCCATAAGACAAGTATTCCAATTGGTGTGGTTAACATTGACAAAGGCACATAAATATATCTTCTAGAGTGCAATTTTCTCATTTGGTTAGCGTGTTGATTTGAGGATGATAGGCAAGGATATGATCAAATCTAAGCTCACATCTTTTTGTTGGATAGATGGAATTGGTAGGGGTTGAAGTAGTCTACCTTGGCTTTCAGATGCTTATCTTATTACATTAGCAAGTCTCACTAAGATCAAATGAACTTCTTGTGCCATGTTTGGCCACCATCATTGGCATTGTAGTGTACTCAATGTCTTGTCCACACCCATATGATCATCAATTGGTAAATCATGTGCTTCTTGAAGTTGCACAAGTTGGAGTTCTCTCACAATCAGAATGTAGATTTGTTTCTTGCAAACTAGAAGATCATCCTTGAATCAAAAAGTGTTGTACTCTTTTTCATGTACTACAAGGTGACTTTGCACAATATGAAAAAAAATATCTTGTTATAAATTAGTTTTCAACTCTATTTGTACCTTGGAGTCTATAAACCATTGTGATTGCTACTATTATGGGAGATTTAGGAAGAATCTTCAAATCAAGTTGTGGTAGTGCATTAAGAGTGAAATGGAACTTTTGAGTTTGTATTCAAGCTTGATGTCAAATAATTGTAGTTAAATTCCTTCCATTGATGATGCTAACTCTTCACGTGCTCCAATTATAAGGTGTAAAAAAAGGGTTTGTGATTTGTTTGCATTGTCATTTGTTTCCCCAAGAGGTAATGTCTTTACACCTTTGTTGCATATACCATTTCAAGTTATTCTCAATCTTGAGTAAAATAATTCCTTTCTAATGAGTTTAGTCATCAAGATACAAAGGCAATAGGATGCAATCTATTTGGAATTCTTGTTGTAACAAAAATCCAATTGTAAAGTTAGAAGCATTAAAATCAACCACAATAGGTAGTTCAAGATAATATGGTTGGAGGATGGGTCATGAAGACACAATATACATAAGTTTCTTGAATGCTTATTCTTGCTTGGTGGGCAAATCAAACCTTTTCATCTTTCCAAAGAGATCAATCTATGGTATGGGTGACATGAGCATAATAGTGGATGAACCGTCAATACAAACTTTTCAATCCATTAAACCTCCAAAGTTTTGATAAAAACTTGTCAATCCATTATACCTCCAGACTTCCATGGTATAATTAGGATTAGGTCAATCAATAATGCCCTTGATTTTCTCCTCTTCCATCTTGATCCCATCTACTTAAACCTTATGGCCCAAGAAGATAACTTCTATCTACCAAAAGGTACACTTGGACTTCTTGCAATAGAACTTCCTATTTTGGTAGTTATCATATGATGTCTTATATATGGTTCTTGTGTTGTACCTTCATCTTATTCTAAATTAAAATATAATCCAAGAACACTACCGTATATAAATCCAATAGCATGTTTGACACTCAACGCATTTGATCTATAAAGATTGCCAAAGCACTAATGATCCCAAAAGGTAAAACTCTCCATTCAAAATGCCCACACCTTGTACAAAAGGTGATCTTTTGCACCTCTTCTCCATCAATAAGAATTTTCCAATAGCCACTTTGAAGATCCAACTTGGAAAAGTATTGAGTGCCACTTAATTGATCCAACAAGTCATCAATTCAAGGCAAGAGATATGCAATCTTCACAATTTTTTATTTATCTAAGATCACAAGAATCACTTAGGAACTGAAGTCCTCTATACTTCTTTGGTAAATAGTACAGATGCTCCCAAGTGGGATGGACTTTATCTTATGAAATCCTTCTCTAACAACTTGGTCAATGTTATTTGAAGTTCTTCAAACTCCTTTGGTGAGAGCAGATAGATTGGTCTACTCATTGGAGAACTATATAGAAATAACTCAATCTTGAAGGGCTATAAGGGCTCAATCTGAAGGGAATCAATCAGAGGGTAAATCCTATGGAAAATCATCCAAAAACACATATTCCAACTCATGAACTATTTGATCAACTATTGCTTTTTGAGGCTTCTCATCCTCATATAATACCAAGAGCTAGCCACATGATCTAGATGTGAAATTTGGCTTGGTAACGTCTGGAATGATGTTATATATGATGGTCAAAATAGATCAGATAGAAGTATCAACAAAAGAGTACTTCTACTAATAGAGTAGAAACCAAAATATGCCTAAAATCTTTAAAGGTAATTTTGGAGGCCTAAACGGATGAATTAGGCCTCAAAAATGTGCACATTTCCCCCCCTCCCAGCAAAGGAGAGAATGTGTTTTCTCCTCCCCAGTTTGTCTTGTTGAGAGCTTTCCAACGGTACCTCACCCACGTGATTATGAGATTCCTATAGGAAGATTCCCAAAAAAATTCCCTTCAATCAAAACTTGTTTGACCAACCAGATAGGACAAGGACAGATATGTCACCCATCCAAGTATGTAATCCAAGGGTGGATCTTGCTGGCATGTCACCTATCTGTGTGCCTAATCCTATGGTGGAGCTTCCTTGGAGGAGATCCTGTTTGTCTATATAATAAAGAGAAGGTGCTCCTTTGGGGCATCGGAGGTTTGAGTGTGAAATTGGGTGTTTCTCATGGTGTGTTTCTCTTCAGGTCTCCTATCCTCAAAGTATTACAATGGTATTAGAGCAGGTGTTGTCATCCAAGAGAGCGGATCACCCTTCTTGGAAGAACATGAGCTATTGAGATTGAGTAATTTTGAAGAGAGACATCCTAGTGTAATTGGTAGATTAAGAGTGTTAGAGGGAGGATGGAATGGAGGGTCTGGGAAGACAATATCCAGCACCTCGCTTTCTGTTCTTGAATCCATTCCACATCAAGATTATGTACATTTAGCGTGAGCAAGTAAAAGTGTATAAGGTTTTTCACTTCGAAGTAGAGTTCATGGATATAGTGATGAATTTGCCAAACCCAATGATTTTGCCTGCAGTGATTTATGATAAAGAGTGGGATTTGACAATCTATATTTTTTTATGATGAATTTGAATGTTCCAAATCCTTTTCCTTTTAACACTCAAGTAGAAATTTATTATGTAGTGAGACCGAAAGTGATGTTTAAAGATTTTGTGGTCTAGAATTTTGGTGAGGAATATTATCAATGAGTGGTAGCTTTTGAGGTCCCAATGGTAGTTCCAATAGTTTGTGCACCCTCCAAAGTGATCATATTAACTCTTTATTGAAGTAGACAATAGCAATTGAGTGTTACAAGAACCATGGATTTGTAGTTGTAGGAGTTAGTGTAGAGAATGCAAGGGATGTTGAAGGTTGAATGCATGTGTTCCAAGTGTAAGGTCTACAACAATGGTTTGTAATTAGTTTGTATGATTAGTATGTATGGTTTGTAATTAGTTTGTATGTTTCTCCAAGAGATAATGCCTCCATACCTTGGTGGCATATACCATTGCAAGTTGTTTTCGATCTTGAGCAAAGTAATATCTTTCAGTTGTATTTAGTCAGTGAGACACAAAGGCAATGGGATGTAGGCCAATCAATAATGGCCTTGATTTTCTCCTCTTCCATCTTGATCCTTTCTAATGAGATCTTGTGACCCAAGAAGGTGACTTCCTTCTGCCAAAAGGCACACTTCAACTTCTTGCAATAAAATTTCCATTACTGTAGTCATCTTAGGATTGCTCTGTGAGCCGGCCTGTCTCTCACTCAGGATGAACCTCTGATGGCTATTATGGTAGCGCACCATGGACTAAGAAGGCAAGGAACCCAAACTCCATCATATTCCTCCAAGGCTAACACTCCAAGACTCAAGACATTGCTCACTAGAGAACTCAATGAGAGAGAGATAGTTGCAAATGAAAGGATGATGAGTACCTCCTCACCCCTTGTTTATATACTTGTGAAATAGTTACGTACCAAAGTTACTAATTACCATAGTAACTCAAGTTACTAGACTAAAAGTCAAGTAAAGTCAAAAAGTAGAAAGGAATATCCATTCACATGGGCATATTCCCCTAATCATGTGGTCTTATCTTGACCCAACCACTAAGTCAAGGATTCCTTCACATGGGCTATCCTTGGACTAAAGAAGAATCCAAAACAAAAAGGCTTGCGGGTCCAAGAGTTCTCAACTCTTTCCTCAAAGCCAAACACTTAGGAATAATACCAAGTCAACATACTAAAATCCAAAATAGTGGTGCTCATCTTTTCTACTTCCTCTAAAGTAAGGTCCCCTCTATCTTAGCTATGACTAAATTTAGCTAACCATGACTAATATAGAACCATCCTTTATCTCTATATAAATAATATCTCTTAAGTACTTGTAATACCAAGCTAAATATCACAATACCACACACATGCACAAATGGGTGTTACAACTCACACATGATTCCTGTGTTTTGCCTCTATCTTGCTATAGATTAAGATGTCATCCAAGAACACCACCACGTACCAATCCAATAGTCTATCCAACACCTAATGCATCTGATCTATGAAGACTGATGGATCATTAGTGAGCCCGAAAGGTAGAGCTCTCCACTCAAAATGCCCATACCTTGTGCAAAAGGCAATCTTTTGCACATCCTTCCTATCAATGGGAATTTGCCAATAGCCACTATGGAGATCCAACTTAGAAAAGTATTGTGCTCCACTCAATTGATCAAGAAAGTCATCAATCCGAGGTGAGTGATATGCATTCTTCATTGTTTACTTATTGAGCACACGATAATCAATACAAAAACAAAGTCCTCCATCTTTCTTTGGAACAAATAGTACCGGTGCTCCCCAAGGAGAGGTAATATGTCAAATGAAGTCCTTCTCCAACAACTCCATAAGTGTTGTTTGCAACTCCTCCAACTCCTTTGGTGAGAGCCAATAGATTGGTCTACTCACTGGAGTACTCTCTTGCAATAACTCAATCTTGAAGTGCATACCATGATTGGAGTGCAATCCTTTTGGCAAATCATCCAGAAACATGTCCGCAAACTCTTGAACTATCTGATCAACCATTGCTTGATGAGGCTCTTGGCCCTCCTCAGATTGTCCTTGTGCAATCAGCTTGATTCACATCGCAAAAATAGACTTATCTTCTTCCAAAGCTTGCTCTATGGCTACTTCACTAACAAACTTCCCATCTAGGAACTCATCTTTCCTCAAATCTTGCTCCATGGCTACTTTCCTAGTAACTTTCCCATCTTGGGACTCATCCCCCTTCAAGGCTTGCTCTATGGCTACCTTCTTGACAAACTTCACATCTTAGGATAGACTATTTTTAGATGTCTTACTCAAAGGTGCTAGATAACCTAATTGAAAATTCCTACCTTGGTGTTGTACTTGAATTTTTTGTTGTGTCCAATCAAATTGAAACTTATGACGTTCAAGCCAAGGTAGTCCTAGAATGACATTGTAGTGTAGAGGTGCCACTACAAACCTCATACACTCCAAATACTCCTTCCCAATCTTGAAGGTAATAAGATGCAAGGTTTAAAATGCAGAACCCTTTCTACCATTTGCCATCATCAATCTACTTCCAATTATTGGCTTGATAAGAATACACAATTCCTTTTCTACTTACATAGACATGTAATCCTTTGAACTTCAAGAATCAACCAAAATCCTACAACCCCGAATTAGATATTGTACCTTGCAAGTAAGGCAAAATTACATAGGTCAAGCCTTCAATCTTATTGGAACTAATCAAGCTCCCAGTAGGCGGCTCAAAATCTCCTACTAGGATTCCTCATTTCCTTGATCATTTCGCTCCACAAACTTCATCTAGGCAACTTGTTGAGGTCGCCCATTCTTGAGTGGACATTCAACGATGCGATGTCCCAATTGGTGACAATAAAAACAACCACTATTTTGTTGCAATTTCTCTCTATCTACCATGCCAAGTGGTCTTTGTTGAATGACATCAAACTCCATTGGTGCCGGCTCCTCCACTCGTGTGTAGTGTATTGGTAGGTTATGTGGAGGTCAAAGTCAAGACCTAGTTGTTGCAACCAAGGAATCAAAACATTCGGCCCACCGCATGGCTTCCTCCAAGTGTTGTGGCTCTTGCATGGTTACCTCTAATTTGGTTCTTGACTTCAAGCCCCTCACAAATCAATTCAGAGTTTCACCAAAATTTATATGATGGTGTTTTGGAATTACGTGATATAATTTAGTACAGAGCCAATCTGTCTCAACTCTGCCAACCTATCCTATGCAGCTCGTGTGGCATTTAAAGCTTGGAACTGACTAATTATTGCACTCTGCCCATGTCAAGATAGGTGCAACAATTTGTTATTTAGCTCGCTCCACTTGGAATCTCCACCATAGCTTTGCTACTCCATCCAATTGGCTAGAAGCCAAGAGAATCTATTTATGTTAGTCTTGCAGATTGGTAGCTTCAAAATAATATCCATAGTCAAACATAAAATTCTCCACTGCACCTAGGAGATTCTTGCCTTCAAATACCTTGGGTTTAGCTTGAGATTCATACCTTCAAATATTGCTTACTTGGCGTGCAAGCTAAGCTAGTTGGAAGCTTCGAGGGGCTTCTTTTTAGAAATTACCTGCTTAGGGTGCAAGTTAAGCTAGTCAGGAAGCTTCCCAAGAAGCTTCCTAGATGCTTTTGGAATATTTTGGGCTAATTTGGCATATTATCTACTTCATTAGCCTTACTAACTACGTCGCTAAACTCCATATTATTACAAGATGCAACTAGAGGACGTATGAAGCTTGTAGCCAAATTGGAGGGAGTTTTCCACATTAAGGTTGGGACCTCTAATAGGTGGAGGCATGAAATTATTGCTCCCAAGGGCCCAATGTAGTAGCCAATCAGTACATCTTCCACTCTTATATCAATTATAGAGGATACTTGGGAGCCAAATCTTGGACCCAAGCTTATAGGAGAAGAAAGATTGAGAGTCTGGAGGTTCTTGAGTAGCTACACAAGTTGTTTTACTTTTAGTATGAAGGATTTTGGTGCTCTAAAGGGACCTATTATTTGGATTAAGTTGAGTAGTGGTACACCAAGTTTTTGATGTCCCTACAGATAAAGTGACATGGAGAGGGGTTGATTCAAAGCCGGAGTAGAGACCTTTTTGAGGCTGGTTTGGAGGAGATTTCCTATTGAGAGTATGCATAAACTATATTGATGCTAACCAAGAGGATATGCATGGCAACTACATAGTAGGCAGATGTGTGGAGATTATCATCCTATCAATCAATAGACTAGGGTTGATTGGTATGCCATGCCTGCATCGGAGTAGATTTTTGATGCAATTGGGCATGCAAAGGTCTTTAGTACTTTGGATCTTTGAGCAAGATATCATCAATTGCTGATCAAGGAGGAGGATAAGTCCAAGACAACATTTTGGGCTATTGATCTTCATGATAAGGATGTATTATATCAATGGAGTTTCTTGCCATTTGAGTTAAAGAATGCTCTTGTTGAGTTCCAAAGGGTCATGGATAGGATCCTACCAGGATTGGATTTTGCTTCATGCTATATTGATGACATTTTGGTTTATAGCATTACTGTGGAGGAGCATTAGAGACATTTTTTAGAGGTGTGTGAGAGATTGAGATCTCATGGACTCAAATTACATCTAAGGAAGTGTAGATTTTTCCACAAGCAAGTTGAGTATTTGGGTCACACTATCTACCTTGGAGGACTTGGTGTTCAACATACCAAGTTGGAGGCTATTGCATGTATTCTTTGGCCTATGGATGTGAGTAGAGTGCAAGCATTCCTTGGGTTGGTAAAATTTTATTGCCAATATGCTAGAGGATTTAATGCTATTGCCAAGGCACTGACAAAGCTGACCAAGCTTACATAGGAGTGGTGTTGGGGGAGATGAGCAAGAGAGAGATTTTATAGAACTCAAGGAGAGGTTGACATTTGCTCTTATTTTGAGGAGACTGATCCGAGGATGACCATTCAAAGTTCACATTGATTTGCGTATGTTGGAGCATGGAGTAATGCTCACCCAACATGATATGAGGAGAAGGAGTTTGTGGTTGCCTCTACTAGTTGCTCCAACAATTCAATGGAGGTAAAGTATAGTTCATATTAGGGAGTGTACTTAGTAGGAGTATGGGTAGTAGCACATTTCTGATGTTACTTATTTGGTGATCCTTTCACTCTCATCACTGATCATTATTAACCATTGAAGTGGTTGATGGAGTTTGACAAGCTTTCATAGAAGCTTGCATGATGGGCTTTGAATTTACAAGAGTATGATTTCACGGTTATACAAAAACTTGGAGCAATGAACCATGATGCAGATGGGTTGAGTAGGAAACCCATGTACCAACCATTGGGATCAAACTGGAGCATGTTGGCATGGTAAGATAAATGAGGAGATGGTGCTAGGTTGGCATGCATCTACCTTTCTTTGTATATTTTATGAGGCTTTGGTGGTATCTCTCTCACCATATACAAGAGAAATTATTGAGGTCGCAGATCTAGAGGGTGGAGATAGTGGTACAATTTAGCAAGACATTCATGATGATGTCTTCATAATGGATTATCTTTGCACTAGTGTTGTGGGTGACACAATTGGTGCCAAGGAAAGAGATCATGTTCTTCAACAAGCCAAGCGGTTTAGATTGGATGACATACACCTTCTTCATGTATGGGAGGATGGTAGAGTGCAAGTAGTACCACTTCCATCCTAGAGGCCACAATTGGTCCGTCATGCTCATGAGGAGCTAGGACATTTTGGAGTAAAACATACATATAGTTTACTTCAGAATCATTATTTATAGCATTGTATGCAAACCAATGTATAGTAATTTATTGCCAAATGTGTAGATTGTAACCATGCTAAAGCATCATTCATTGCTCCTACACCACTTTGTTGGACCTTTACCATTGATTATGAGACATCATCAATATGTTTGGGTTATGGTGGAGCACTTCTCCAAGTGGATTGAGTTGGTGGCACTTCTTGACAAGTCCAATGAAGGGAAAAATTACTTGTTCTTGGATCAAGTTCTCAATCATTTTGGTGCACTAGTTGAGATTTTGATTGATCAAGGTCCAAACTTCTTGGGAGAGTTTTGTAATTCCAAGAGCTGGCCATATGATCTAGATGTGAAATTTGGTTCTGGTAAACTAAGACCTAAGGTCTCAAAACCAGCACCCAAAAAAAATAAAAAACAACTAAGCTAAAAACATATGGTAATATCTGGAATGATGTTATACATGATGGTCAAAATAGATCAGATAAAAATGTCACCAAAAGAGTACTTCTACTAATAGTGCAGAAACCAAAATAAACTTGAAAACCTTAGAACCAATAGCTAGACATATGATTTAAAGGTGAGAATTGGTTTGGTAACATCTGGAAAGATGTTACACATGACAGACTAAATAGATCAGATAGAGGTATCACCAAAAGGGGACTTCTACTAATAGAGTAGGAACCAAAATATGCCTAAAATCTTTGAAGGCAATTTTGGAGGCCCAAACGGATGAATTAGGCCTCAAATATGTGCAGACCCCCCCACCTCCCCAATGGAAGAGAGGATGGCCTTCCCTCCTTCCTGGTTTGTCTCATTGAGAGCTTTCTAATGGTACCTCACCCATGTGATTTTGAGATTCCTATAGGAAGATTCCCTAAAAGATTCCCTTTGGTCAAAGCATGTTTGACCAACCAGATACGACAAGGACCAACATGTCACCCATCCAAGTACGTAATCCAAGGGTGGAGCTTTCTGACATGTCATCTATATGTGTGCCTAATCCTATGGTGGAGCTTCATTGGAGGAGATCCTCTTTGTCTATATAATAAAGAGAAGGTGCTCCTTTGGGGCATCAAAGGTTTGAGTGTGAAATTGGGTGTTTCTCATGGTGTGTTTCTCTTCAGATATCTTATCCTTGGAGTATTACAATGGTATGAGAGTAGGTGTTGTTATCCAAGAGAGCAGATCACCCCTCTTGGAAGAACATGGGCTACTGAGACTGAGTAATTTTGAGGAGAGATATCCTAGTGTAATTGGTAGATTAAGAGTGCTAGAGAGAGGATGGAATGGAGGGTCCGGGAGGACAATATCTAGCACCTCACTTTCTGTTCTTGAATTCAGCATGAGCAAGTAAGAGTGTATCAAGTTTTTCACTTTGAAGCAAAGTTCATGGATATAGTGATGAATTTGCCAAACCCAATGATTCTACCTGTAGTGATTTATGACAGAGAGTGTGATTTGACAATCTATATTTTTTTGTGATGGATTTGAATGTCCCAAATACTTTTCCTTTTAACACTCAAGTAGAAATTTGTCATGTAGTGAGACCAAAAGTGATGTTTAGAGATTTCATGGTCAAGAATTTTGGTGAGGAATATTATCAATGAGTATAGCTTTTGAGGTCCCAATGGTAGTTCCAATAGTTCATGCATCCTCCAAAGTGATCATATTAACTCTTTATTGAAGTAGACAATAGCAATCGAGTGTTACAAAAACCATGGATTTGTAGTTGCAAGAGTTGGTGCAAGGAATGCAGGGGATGTTGAACAAATTTCAAAAGATTAAGATGACCATGGAGGCGTTACAAAGTCAAGTGCAGACTCTCAAGAATGATCAAGCAATGCAAGAAGAAGAGCTATCTCAAAACCCAATACTTGCTGCAATTGAAGTACGTAAAGAGGCACTTATGCCTACAAACCCTATCAACAATGAAGCCACATTACTACTCTGAATCAAGAAGACTTGCAACATCAAGCCTTACAAGGAGGCAACATACGATGGGAGTAGTGGAAAACTAGATCTCAAGAATGAATCAATATTTTTGGTTGTTGTCAATAGAGATCACCGAGCATGTTGCAGCCGTGTTTGCATGTGGGTACTTGACCAATAAAGCACTCACATGGTACGATGCTTGGGAATGATCCATGTTGGCAGAGAGAAGAGAGGTTAAATGGACAGCAATGCAAGAAGGATTGCTGAAGAATTTCTAGTTGGTGGATTTTGTGCAGATTGCCCGGATCCAACTATGGGGATTGGAACAAAAGAACAATGTACAAGAGTATGTGGAGGCATTTCTGGATCTACAAGTTGCAATAACCAACATGAGTCCAGTAGAGGCTCTCAACAATTTCAAATGAGGGTTGAAGGAGCAAATTCGCCAAGAAGTCATGGTACAAAATCCTTGCACGATATTTGAAGCTATTGTTTGTGCGCAAAGAAAAGTAGAGGCATTGGGTGGAGGTGAAGGAGTAGTTCCACCTCAACATTATCGGGCAAAAATGCCACACATGGGTGGACCAGTACCGATGGAACTGGGCAACCTTTGGTTTTGAGACTGAGGAGCATGATTGCTTCAAGGAGAGCGGGGATAAGTAGAAGAAGGGAGAGATGGAGTCCCATAAGGAGAGGGAACTCAAGGAGAACAATGCCGTTGTTACAATTATGGTCAAAGTGGGCATTTATCTACCAACTGTCATGCTCGTCTCCCTAGAGGCCCCACAGCCTTCATACAAGCAAGCTTTGAACAACATGGAAAGACACACTACAGAGGAGGAGGTGGAAATCACTTCAAAAAACAAAGATTGCCAATAGATGTACCTTGTGGCCTTACTAGCTCAATAAGGAAGTAGGAAAGTGAGCGAAGGAAGAAGACAAGCACACAATGGTACTAAAAGGCAACCTCACAATTAATTGTAGTGAATGAAGTCCTAGAAGGCAATCAAGTGAGAGTATTAATAGATCTGGGAGCAATAGAGAATTTCTTGTTTCACTTTATTGCAATGAGAGTGAGAGTGAAGATTTAGAGTTACCTAACAAGTAAATAAAGAGGATTGAATCATTACCTAGACGGGTAACACTCTTTGTTGGAGAATATCAAGAAGCAATTGAGTGGCGAGTGTACAATTAGCTTGCTATGATGCAATCTTAAGCATGCCATGGATGGAGCATTTCAACCTTATGGTAGATTGGAGGAAGAAGGTAGTGAGAACTCATAAATGGTCAATCATTGGGGTTAAAGAAAAATCACACAAGCAAGAATTACCTCTCTATGTCATAGGGATAACAACTATCTATAAGACCAATAGATGCTTCATGGGTCTAATAAGAGAAGTCCAGAGTGCACAACTCAATGGACAAATTCTTGAGAAATTGAAGGATGTGGTAAATGAGTTTCAAGATGTCTTTCCCAATGATCTACCTTTAGGATTACCACCAAAAAGGAGAGTAAATCATAAAATTGAGACACTCCCGGGGAAGACACCTCCTTGTAAGACCCCATATTGCCTATCACCTCATGAGTTAGAGGAGTGTAAGAATCAAATTGAGGATATGCTATAGAAAGGGTTCATCCAACCTAGTGTATCACCATATGGGGCTCTTGTCTTGTTTGTGAAGAAGAAGGACGATACAATGCACATGTGCATTGACTATCGGGGTCCCAATCAGCAAACAGTAAAGAACAAATACCCCTTACCTGGCATGGATGACTTATTTGATCAACTCAATGGAGCAAGACACTTCACTAAACTAGATTTGTGGTGGTTACAATCAAATCTGAAATGCAAAGGAGGATGTGTACAAAACTGCCTTTTGAACCAAGTATGGCCACTTTGAGTATCTCATGATGCCTTTTGGTCTCACCAATGCACCTACCACTTTCATAAGTCTAATGAATGATATATTTTGTCTATATTTGGATAATTCTATTATTGTCTTCCTGGATGACATCTTAATATATAGTAGCACGTTGACGGAACACAAATAAAACCTATAAGAAGTCCTCTAGATTCAAAAACAAAATCAATTGTATGCCAAAATCTCAAAGTGCAAGTTTGGCAAGTATGAAGTAAACTACTTAGGGCATAGAGTAAATGCAGAGGGTATTCAAGTATTGATAGATAAAATAGAGGTCATTCAAAATGGAGTGCCCCAAAAGATCAGACTCAACTCAAGAGCTTCTTGGGGTTGACGGGATTCTATCATCGATTTGTCAAGGATTTCTCAAGGTTGCACAACCTTTAACGACACTATTTGACAAGAGGAAAAAGTGGACGTGGAGAACTGCACAAGAGTTGGCATTTCAAGAATTGAAAGCCATCTTGCTACATGTATCAATCTTGCAGTGGTATGACCTAAAACATCCAATCAAGTTGGCAACATATGCACTAAGCGTAGCAATAGGAGCAGTCCTACAACAAGAGTGGCATGACGGATGGCATCCAATTGCAAATTTCTCTCAAAAGTCATTGCCGGTAGAGCACAACTACCACACCATAGAACAAGAAGAGCTGGCATTGTCCTTGTAACCAAGCATTGGAAGCACTATTTGGGCAAGAAGGCATTTGTAATAGAGACCGACCACAAACCTCTAGTCTACCTCAAGACATAGAAGGATCTATCTCATTGCTAGATTTGATGAGTAGAGTGGTGACAATGCTTCAACATGACAATCACCTATGTGGAAGGTAAAAAGAAACTTATAGATGCATTCACCTGCATGCCGATGGCAAACAACTTGGAGGTAGAGATTAAAATTAACCTTGAATTCTAGCTAGAGATTCTGGCTGCTACAAAAACTGATCCACAGATTGCAGAAGCGCAATCATCCAAAGGCATCACCAACACCCAAGGACTCACATTTTGTGGCAGATTATGGATCCCAAATGTCCTAGAATATGCACCACTATTCTAGCAAAATGTCATGATTTGGCCATTGCATGTCATGTTGGAGTGGACAAGACCTTGGATGCAGTCCAACACCATTACTATTGGCCAAGATGAGCAGCAATGTGATGGACTACATGTGCAACTGCCTACTTTGTCAACAAAACAAAGCTTCTAATCAAGCTCTTGCAGAGCTCCTTCAACTTCTCCCCACTCTTACCCAATGTTGGGAACATGTGAGTATGGATCTCCTCTGTGAATTACCCAAGACCACCTTAGGATTTGACTCTATCGTGGTCTTTGTGGACCAGCTCAGCAAAATGATTCATGTATGCCCTACCACCAAGGATGTGACCGCTCCATAACTAGCTCAATTATACTTAGATGTAGTCTTCTCTCACCATGGCTTGTCTCAAGTACTCATCATCAATAGAGACACTCAATTCACCAATTTGTTTTGGCAAACACTCTTTGGTTTCTTCAAAACCAAGTTGGCCATGTCCATAGCTTACCACCCACAAATAGATGGACAAATAAAGTGGGCTAATTGCATGATTAAAAACATGTTATGCGGCTTCACCTTAGAGGAGCAAGAGGGGTGAGACACCCTACTCCCGTTGGTGGAATTTGCTTACAACAATTTGGTGAATGTATCCATCTATGTTACTCCATTCTTCCTCATGTATGGTGAGCACTCCTTCACACCTTCTAGCTTGATGAAGATCCGTCCGGTGGCTACCAAGGTCGACATAGTCAACACATTTGTTTCTAGAATCTAACAAGGTGTGTAGAGCGCCAAGGACAGATTATAGATTGCACAAAATTGACAGAAGTAGTATGCTAATGCAAACCATAGGCACATGGAGTTCAATGTTGGGGATAAAGTGTGGCTGTCGACAACCAACCTCACATGAGTTAGACCTCGTAAGCTCATACCTCATTTTATTGGGCCTTTTTCTATTCTTCATCTAGTTGGCGCTGTGGCATATCACCTCGAGCTACCACCACACATGAAGATCCATCCAATGTTCCATGTTTCCCTACTACGCAAATATGCTCCCGGATCAAGCCAATGTCATTCCATGCAAGATATTTGACCTTGTCCAACACTCATTGATGGCACGGAGGAATATGAAGTGGAGAGTATTATCAAAAAATGCATGCATGGTACTTGTCATCCGTAGGTGGACTATCTAGTATAGTGGAAAGGTTAACCCCTCTATGAAGCAACCTAGGAGCCCGCTGCCAATTTGACACATGCACCGGTGTTGGTGCAAGCATTTGAGCAACAACTGCACAATGAGGACATTACGTCTTAAAAGGAAAGAGGTTTGTAATACCAAGACCTAGCCATATGATCTAGATTTGAAATTTGGTTTGGTAATATTTGGAATGATGTTATACATAATGGTCAAAATAGATCAGATAGAAGTATCACCAAAAGAGTACTTCTACTAATAGGGCAGAAACCAAAATAGACTTGAAAACCTTAGAACCAATAGCTAGACATATGATTTAAAGATGAAAATTGGTTTGGTAACGTCTGGAAGGATGTTACACATGATGGACTAAATTGATCAGATAGAGGTATCACCAAAATGGGACTTCTTCTAATAGAGTAGGAACTAAAATATGCTTGAAATCTTTGAAGGCAATTTTGGAGGCCTAAATAGATGAATTAGGCCTCAAAAATGTGCAAACCTCCCCCCCCCCCAATGGAAGAGAGGATGTCCTTCCCTCCTTCCTACTTTGTCTCATTGAGAGCTTTCCAATGGTACCTCATTCACATGATTTTGAGATTCTTACAAGAAGATTCCCTAAAAAATTCCCTCCAATCAAAGCTTGTTTGACCAACCAAATAGGACAAGGACCAACATATCACCCATCCAAGTAAGTAATCCAAGGGTGGAGCTTGCTGACATATCACCTATATGTGTGCCTAATCCTATGGTGGAGCTTCCTTGGAGGAGATCCTCTTTGTCTATATAATAAAGAGAAGGTGCTCCTTTGGGGCATCGGACATTTGAGTGTGAAATTGGGTGTTTCTCATGGTGTGTTTCTCTTCAGGTCTCCTATCCTTGGAGTATTACAAGTTTCAAGTCTTGTGTGATAAGGCTCTGATTGATCATCATACTATCTCTTGAGATCACCTTGAGGCAGATGGCTTAGCAAAGAGAGTGGTTTAAACAATGAAGAGAAGATTGCAGAAGTATGGTTTGCAAAGAGGCCACCAAGGAAATTTGGATCTTTAATTATCTTGCTTGGCCATTGGCTATTTGTTCATCCGACAGCCTCCTTAGCCTCCTTCTTTCCTTACTTTCTAATTTATGGATTAGATCTAGATTTACCTGCAACCATTTGTCAAGATGCTACTATAGTTTTGGACTTGGATGATCTAGAAGTATGGGTGAGCATTGTTGTGTTGTGGTTTGCATAGCCCATAAAAAAGTAAATTAGCATGGTTTATCTCTAGATTATTGGAGTAGATTGTAGGACGGATCCCATGATTGAGTTGTTGCTATATGAGCAATCTATGTACATGTATGCGACTGGCTATATGGAATATGAACTTATCCTTTTCAAGGGCTCTAATGTATATAGATGGGAGAGAGTTGAGAGACGGGAGTGTGTTTTTAGTTTGAGGAGTCTTGAGCAAGAGGAGAACGTTTGGAGTGAGAGTTGTAGTAGAGAGCTAACATTAGATTGTGAGAGGAATCAATTGAGTAGGAGATGTCCCATGCTCTTGATCTGCCATTCCCAAATCTTTTTCTCATCAAGCTTCAGATTCTACACTATAATGGCTTACGGGACTAGATGGTGGCATGTTTCAAGGTGGTATTTCATGGAGTCAATGATGGAAAATCATGTTGTCCTTTCGGTGCTTAGTTACAAGCAAGTTTAGGACTTGATGATCTATGTGTTCTTGTAGATGGAGAATGACTAAATTTTTCTCATGAGCTTCAAGGTGGAGTTGTGGGGTCCATTTATCAAAAAGTGAAGAGGCTAAATGACAAAATTGTAGTAGATTGGGTCCCAAGAGGAGAAGTCTAGAGTTTAAAAAACTTGAAGGAGTTTAGAAAATGCATTCAAGGATAAAGGACCACTTTTGGAGACAAGAGCTGACAGGCTATAATTTGGAGACTAAAATTGAGTGATTTAGCAGATTTTATGAGAGATATGATCAATTGAATCAAATAGGGCAGAATTCATACCTAGAAGCACAAAATAGACAATGTGGTGAGCTTTGTGAGACATTTTCATGCTCTTTCAAAGTGGTTGGAGATAAGACAAAGTGCTTATATTGCTGAGCTTAAGAAATTTTAGGGTTTGATCCATCTAAAATTAGATTTGGTCAATTGAAGTTGGAGCTCTGGAAAGTGAGGTGTTGGAGATGAGATGTTGATTAGGTTTGAAATTTTGGTCACTCTTAAAGTTATGGTTTGAATCACCTTATAGAAATTTCCAGTATTGTTGGTGGTAAGGGCTTACACCTCCATGCAAAGGTTTCATGTGAATTCCTTGAAGAGAGAATTCAAGGTCTTGAATCAAGCATACATGGGTATGTAGAGCTCATAAGTTAGCCTAGCTCAGGAATTGATCTATATCCAAGGTTTGGGGTTGGATTAGGTTGTTATACTTTACATAGATTTATACAAGGGCAAAAATAGTTACTAGAAAAAGTTTAGTTGACTTTAGATCTATGGAGAGCAAAAGATGATGCAATAAACTCTACTATAAATATTATCATAAGCTAGGTAGAGCATTTCTATCTTCTATTATAATTGAGTGTCAATTCTCCTATTTTGTGACTATGATTAAGGGTTTTAGGTTTCTAGAGTTTTTTTGAGGATTAAGTGTACCTATGATCTAGAAATTTGGGGAAATTTACCAAGAATTAGGAGCAAACCCTAAATTAGGGATTTCAAAAGTAGGGTGGAAATTACAAAAAAGTGGCCAAGTTTGGGAGCTTGTCAGGGGAGCTATAATGATCAAATTGTGACTTATTTCATATCATTAGAAAGCTGATCTTATAGGCTTTTCATTGATCCTAGAACACTTGAATCCAAGTCATAAAGAAAAAGTTATGCCATGTAAGTTATATAGAGTTTCCCCCATCAAAAAGACATAGAATTACTCCACTTGGAGTACAAATTGGTTTGAAGGCTGAAGTACATATTGGAGGAAACTTGGAGCACAAGTGGAAATTAGCTTGATGACAAACCAAGAGGGCTTTGAAGCTCAAAGCACGGAGAGTTGTTGCTGAATTCTTGTGATTGGATCCTCCCCGTGCTTGCATGCTTGTTTGTATGCCCAATTTGCTTGAATTGGTGTGCAATCATTACGCTTAGGTTCTTTTCTTTCTAGGAGTATTGTGTTTCTCCTTGGTATGCTAAAAGTGATGAAAAGTAGACCAAGAGTGCATATTTTGATGATAGGTTAGGTTGCCCATTACAACCCTACTCAACAACAAGAATACCAAAACCTTAAGTGAAGGGTTCTACTGGTTGGGTTCCATGTGTGCTCAAACTAGTAGGGATGGGTTTATCTACAACCTCTAATCTATAGGCTCCATAGCTAGGCACCTTGCATGTTATTGAGAAGAGAAAGGCAAAGTATGATAGCGCATGTTCTCAACGAGCAAAGATCTTTCAAAGAGTGATGCCGATGACCTTTGAGAACTTGGTGATTGATCAACATATGGATACCTTACCCTATGCTACTATTCAAGGAGGAGGTTCTAGATCCTCAATCCATCCATTTCATCTAGGTGACTATGTGTATCTATGTAAGATAGCATTGATGATACTTGATGTTACTACATGCCACACTATCTTGAGAATATGCAAGGTTTTGCCTTCTGGAGTCCTTGTGTTGGAAGGATGTGATGGTGTTGTTTGGAAGGATCATGTGCAAAATTGTGCGCCATGCCACCTCCCAAACATTGATGGTACTATGGACCCAAGCTTGGCACTTGTATGTGTAGGCTTACGGTGTATGTTATGCGGCTCTTCTAGTGGAGCTATTACTATATTAGTGTGTGATAGCTATTTGAGAGGATGGAATATGGCATGTTTGACTCCTCTCCTCATGGTGGTTCCTCAAGGACAATGGTTATGTAAATGTATGCCTGTAGCAAATTCACCCATTACGTGATATAGATTGCAGAGTGGCAACTAACAATGGGGCTCGATAGCACCCAGTCTACTGATCTTTGCCCACTATAGGATGTACCATATACTTGGAGTAGATGGCTATTTGGGGTTAGAGTGACCTAACTTAGTATCTAGGGGGGCAATTGTGGCACTTTAGAGTCCATGTATGACTTACATGTGAGTTGTGCTTCTATAGTGTATGATGTTGATAGTGATGTATGTTGTGTAGTAATGTATATATGCACAACAACTGTCACAATATTTGTGGAGTCAAAGCTAGATTGCTTGGACACTAGAGTAGTAGTGTTGGTAGTAAGAGGTATTTTGGCAATTACTCATAGACTGCTTATTGACGGTCAGATTTCATGCATTGATCACATGGTGGGACCCACCATCACTCACACCGTCGGTTGTGTTGTCAACAAGATCGTTAGGGTTGGAGACCTAGGTCAAATCAGAGGTATACCTTCAAAGTGCAACTCCAGAGAGCTCATTTCTCTGATGTTGAGACTTTGAGTTCCTGGCTAGGGTGGACAGAGGCCGGTGAGCGGTACCTAAAATCTCTTAGCTAGAGTGAGTGTGGCTTTACTCTAATTAGTGCTCAATTGTAGGCAGATTGTTGAATGAATGATCAAGTATTGATCTGATTTGAATTAACTTGAGTTGATGAAGAACTGTTTATTTGTGGTAATTTAGAATTCATATATGATTTATGCTTGAGCTGTGCTTCTATAATGTATGATGTTTACAGCGATGTATGTTGTGTAGCAATATATATATATATGCACAACACAACAAAAGTTGTTCAATTTATACTAATAAACAACCCATGTGAGGAAATTATCTCACCAACCTATTACAAGTCTACTCTGATATCGAGATCAAAAACCACCACCACCTAGAAAAATATTTCAATTTATAGTAAGAATTAACCCAATGTGATGAAACTATCTCATGAGCCTATTGCAAGTCTACACTAAATTGAATATCGAAAAACCACCAACCATAACGAGGGGTACTAGCGAGCAGGTAGCCCGGTGTTCAGCAGAAAATGAAATGATCGTGGGCAATCTCAACTCCTCCTCTCCAAGTCCAACTAGTGTTGGGCAACATTTTCCTGTAAAGCTTGTGTTATGCTATTTTGTGGTGGTGGTTCGAGGGTCTTTTGAAGTTTCGAGAATCTCTCAGATGTAATGTGCTAAAATTCTTGAATTGAAGCCAGGCAACCTGGAAATCCGCCTGGACGAAATACGTTATTCGTATTATCTTTCTACTTTCTTCTTTCTCTTCATGTATACCATATGTCATCCAAGTACTTTAGGTTTGCAAACGTGAAGTAAACTCAAATGGGTTTAACTTTCTGATGATTCTCTGTTGGTTGGGTGGTTGTAGAAAAGAGGGCCTACGACTAAGCAGGGGAAACATCACATCAATAGCGCATAATGGATATTTTATTAATAATCTCTATACAGTTTTTGATGTTGATGCATAATTCATGTTATATTAATAATTTCTATGTAACATTTGATATAAATGTACATTCAGGTTTCTTACGTTATTAGAGATTACAAAAACCATTCATCTACTTTTTAGTATGATGGTTGGCAATGCTACTCGGGCTTTATTCCATCTTACCCTTGGGTTTTGTCTTTGCATGGCTTGATAAAGACCTTCCTCTCCTATGTGCGTAGCTCTTAATGAAAATAAAGAACCTACAGTAACGAAGATCAACAATATAGTGATAAGTCTAGGTTCTAGTGTGGGAATACGGAAAGTTGGAGGTTCTTCACTGAATTCTTGTTGACAAACTAAGAACAAAGCATTGGACGATTCATATCTACCACCGGGCCTGTATCGCTTAACCTTGCTCCTCCATGTTTCATTCTATTATCGTCGTTAAATGTTTCAGTCCTCTATAATTGCGTGCTTTTCTTTGTATATTCTTGGCGTCTCACTTTGGATTTCCCTCCGGCATCTCACTCAGGTCGACTAAAACTGTTGGTCTGGCAGGAACCGGCCAGAGGCATAAAGTTTGTTGCTTGGGTCCCTATCTGAACTCGTATGGCATGTTCAGATGTGAAGATTCAGACTCTTGTTTGTACATAATGCAAGTTTGAGTTGAGGTCTTCGCATGACGAATGAGCATAGAATGGTAGATAAGTAGATAGTCGTGAAAAAGACTCGTCCACATAGACAGTAAGCACAAGCACGACCGAAGTATCGGACTGGCTCCACTCGATGGGCGTTCCTGTCAACATACTTTTGCGAAACAGATCTCATAGACTCTTGCAAAAAGTCTTTGAGAAAGAGGTATGGAGTAGCCAGCGTTGTAAGCAAGCTTAGTAGATGCTTTACGTGGCAATCAGACAGCGCATATGCGAGTTGGATAATAGCTCTTAGTTACCCAAACCATAGACTTTCCACGGTTTAACTCCATGTTATCGCTTGGGGAACAACCTTCCAAAAGCTTCTCTACTTGACTCGTTTGTTGCGAAGAAAGCAACGTTTTCTTCTCGCAATGCCCTTTATCAAAAGTTTGCACCATTCTACCCAGATTTTCACGAACTAAGAAGAGTATACAACAGAAATTGCTATGTATAAACGTGTCTGCGAGTTTGAAGGTTACATGAAAAGCCAACCGAGGGCACCCATCTCCTATCTTATTACAATCGATATTAGAAGTGAGGAGAGTTGGACATTGATAAATAACTTGAAACACTACAAGAGAGAATATATACTCCAATTTGAATAATTGTGACGCTGAGTCATTTAAGACATGTCAGAAAAGGACTGATATGATCACCGATGTGAAGCGTCCTAAACTGTGCTCGGATGGAAATGTCCTCCGGCTTGAGCTTCGTGGTCCGCATTAGCCTCAAAGAAGATGCCCTGATTATGACACTCATGTCAACTCTTCCATTTGTACTCTCCGCACATCAATCATGCATGAGCTGATCGTTGCTTCCACTATTTCGCTGTTGACAGGGATGATGTTGCATTTCATATCTGGAGTCTGACCTCCCCGCGCCTTGCTTGCATCACAGCAATGCTGTGATGCAAGCAAGGCTCACCGAACAATCTCTCCAAAGAGAACAACAACTTCCCTCAATGTAAAGGATTGTTTAGGAATCCGTGTGTATACTCTTGATAGTCCTTTTCCTACTCTAGATTGAATCATCCTTACTTCCAACGAACACCCGTTCTTCGGACCTGTCTACAATTAGCGTGATGTTCAAGCTGGTGTCAGATGCAAAAACTGACTTCTATAGAATTACAGAGAAAGAAAATCTTTCTCTGTGTCATTCCCTTCAATAATGAGAGACAGTCAGTTGTAGCTGGAACTTACGGAACTATGGTTCAAGCCCACTCTTCCATGGCAAACAAATGAAGTAGACGAAGCAGACGTCGCTCGCACAATCTGCTGTTCCAGACATACATATAGAAAGAAGCGTCACACGCTTAGGAATGGACCCAGTAAAATCAGCATCCCAGCTGATTACACTAGGTTCATTGATTCCACCTAACAGCGTCATAGCGACACTAGCTTGCGCTGCCCTGCACTTTGATAAACTTCGTAACCATTCGTCCCTCTGCAAAGTGCAATCTCGTCCCTATTATCGGCAGATGCACGCTATTGACATGCTTGGAAAGGCATAGGATGTACAGGGCACAGGCGATACGTCCGTATTAGTGATGCTTCCAGTGACAGCGCTTGTCAAGCTTTCTCTTCACTGGACACTAGAGGCTCCACACTAAGTAACGTAAACTCGTTAGGAGGACAACCTGACTGCTCCATTTCCTGGATAAGCTTGTATGCTTCATGTGACTTCCCTTTCTTGGTCAAGAGGTTGATAAGAGTGTTGAAGGTAATTACGTTCGGCGTACAACCTTTCTCTTTCATCTCTCGGAACAAAGAAAAGGCTAGATCCTCCCGACCAAAATCACAATAACCACGAATGAGAGTGGTATACGTGACAACATTGGGGGTGCACCCATTTTCAGGCATTTGCTGGAACAGTTGAAAAGCCTCATCGTACCGTTTGGCCTTGCACAGGCTGTTGATAAGAACGTTGCTAGTCAAGAGGTCAAGGAAAAATCCTTTGGCATGCATCTCCAGAAATAGTTCCCGAGCTGAAGATATGTCTCCCACTTTGCAGAACCCATGGATCATATCAGAATACATGTCGCTAGGAGGTGTGCACCCAACTTCTTTTGCTTGCTTAAAAAGTGACGAAGCCTCCTCCATTCTCCCTGCTAGGCTGAATGCCACTATTATGGAATGGTAAGCATTTACCCTGGGCTTCCGCCACATACCTCTCATCTCCTGGAAAATTTTGAACGCCGCATCAACTATACCTGCCTTACCCAGCATCCATAGCACATCCGAGTAAGTGGTAATCTTCGGTTCAAATCCTTTCTCCTTCATCTCTTCCAAGAACTTGCACGCTAAATCAGCTCTGTTCGCCTCCACCAAGGAATGGATGAGATCACTGTAGGATTCTCGATCTGGTTCACACCCCTGTCTCTTCATCTCATGGAAAAGACCAAGAACGTGATCTGGTTTGCTAGCCTTACGAAAAGCATTCATGATGGCACTGTAGACTACGACATCAGGACAGCATCCAGATATTTTCATCTCCTGAAAGAGATGCCAGGCATCATCAACCTTGCCCGCCTTTCCAAGGAAAGTTATAAGTGACGAATAGGTGAAATTGTCAGGCTTCCCTTTGTCTTGCATGTTATGGAAAACCTTGAGGGCATCCTCCAACTTGTTCGCTCTACCTAAGAAGTGGATCAATGAGTTGTATTTGCTCACATGAAGATAAGCCTTTGTCAACGAGCAGGCATCATCCACTCTGCCACATTTGACGAAGCTACTGTACAGGATATTGTGAGTAATCCTATCAGGTTCCAGACCAGAATCTACCAGTTTCTGGTAGTAGCTCCATGCCTTCGTGTCATCTCCTGCCTTTATGAGAAGGTCTATTAAGCAATTGAACGTGGCTATATCTGGAGGAAACCCGAACTCCTGCATATGCTCGAAAGTGTCTACTGCTTTGTCTATCTTTTTAGATCCGAAGCTTCTAATTATCAAAGTGAATGTAACTGAATTAGGCTCGCAACCATCTCTCAGCATTTCCTCCATCAGACCTTTCATCGCCACAAAGTCTTTATTGCTACCAACAATGCCGATCATTGTATTGTACACGCAAGTGTTGTGCTTATATCCTTTCTGTTCCTTAGTCCACTGGAAGAACCCCACAGCCACTTGGACCCTCTGCTGCTGCTTCAAAACCTGATTGACTATGTAAGGTTCTAACCTCAGTTCCATTCGCACCAAAATTGATATAAGATCTGGTCCCCACCATTTCTTTCCTGTGAGCACCCGGCAAATTCTAGCCACAGTCTCATCTCTTCCATGCCCTTGAATTTTGCTCCACTGTCCACGACCTGGGTCAGCACCCTGATGATTGGCCTTCTGAATCCTAGCTCTGTAGGGATCTACTCCATTCGACGCTTTATCATCCTCAATTCTCTTACTTTCTTGTAGTCCCAACCTGTACTCCCTCAACCAGGCCTGTGTAGTGCCCTCCACAGAATCCTCAGCAGCCCAACCGGACACCAATCTACAATTCTGGAGTTGCACTCCTCCACTTGTCCAAGAGCTTCTGTTAAATGGGAAAAGCCGGCAGATGCTATCTTTTAGGGTATCTCTACACAAATTCTGGTCGGAGCCCTGATCACCCTCAATATTATCTGTAGCTGGAAAGGTGCAATCCGGCTGCTCCAGACGTGAACAGCTAAGTCCATCGACCCCAGGGTCGATGAAGGAAAAATTCCCACGGAATTCCGGCACCCGCAAAGAGAGAAGCAAAAGTCGTTGAACAGGTTTCATTCTCATTCTGACTTGCTGCTGCAGGAGAAGCTGCAAAATTTGCAGCTCCTCAAAAGCCTCAAATTAGGCCCATCTTCTGCTACTAATCATGACGGACAATTTCGTTCCAACCGAATGCTTTAGAGTAACAACATTGACTCCAAAACACCAAATTCCTTCCGGACGACACATTCTACTTCTCGATGAAATCCACGGATGCCCTAACGAGACATGACTGTTAAATTCGTCGCCCTCGTATTGAAATTATGCCTTTCATCTCAGGACTCCTCCTATTCATATATGCAAGGGGTCAAAATCAGAACTCTGTAACCCAAAAGGACGGATTCCAAATCCACGATCTGCGAAACTCTTCGTTTCAACTCCAATTAAGCTAAATTCAAATCCGGTACTTGTACTCCGGAACCAGTTGGTCAATCAGCGGATTCCCATCAAGCATAAACAAACAGACACTGGATTACTGTAGACAACAACTAGAAAAGAACAGATTAAATCCACGTCAAGTCCAAAGCCCTAGGAAATGAGGACACATGCAGAAGCAGCACATCCATTCAACTACACGCGGGTCGTATTGGATCAGCTTCCACAAGTAACCAACGCACAAATTTGGGCAAGGACGACCGCACTCACCGCATGCCACCACCGACAACATACACCCAGCTCCACTGCCACACTTGAGCGGGCGACGAGAAGTTCAGGTTAGAGGAGATCGGATATGTCCGAATCGACCTAAGTGGTGGGCATTCTGTTCTCCTCAGGAAATTGTGAAAGGATTTAGGGTTTATGATCAAGATGGTAAACCTGACTTGCAAACCCGCTTGTCCCGAGCAAACGTGCATTCTGTACAAACTCTATTCGAGTTATGCAAGATTGGAGAGCATGAACTGCTAACAGAGTTAAATACATTATCCATCATTATGACCGCGTTCTGTACTACTCATGTGTTCATAGTTGCGATATACTCTCTCGCTTCGCTTTGCATCCCCCGTCCCTGGATGGCTTCTAATCTCATTTCATCGTACTCTGTTCGCTTGTTCTCACGTAGATAGTCGATTTACTTGATGTATAATATTTTTTGATATAAGCGATCATATATATAGTCAATGTATAAATATATATTTTGAATTTATATTGTTTTTGATATAATCGATCATACTAATTTCTCTAATTATTTTTTGGATATGTTATTATTTTTATATTTTATGGTTAAATTTAAATTTATTTCTAAAATTTTATTACGATTTTACTTTCTTTTTGTCTTTTCAGACTTGAGAGGGGTCTCCTGCTCCTATTATTTTCACATGCGTCGGGTTGCACCTTCCGTATTGATACAGCAGCTTCACATTCACATTCACATTCATTCATTCATCTGTCCTTCCTACAAAATGTGAAGAAAGTACAGGACCAGTCAGTACAGTATTGATGACCAAACTTCACCCAGCCTTCTTTCTTGAAAGGAGTCAGTCTGGACGGCAGATACTTTCATGGGGAATTGGAAGAGTCGAGGCTTTATACAGTGCTATGTATGATTATCATTCTGGGCTTTCGAGCTATCTCTCTCTATTATTCACTTTCTCATGGGGTGGGAGACATTCCATGACCATATGATTATACGGTGGGACGGGTTGACTTCAGACGTTTACCGTGGTGTACCCAATGGTTGGGACCTTCCGGCACGGAAGTAAGGTACACGCGGGAATTCTCAATTCTCCGACGAATTCCCGGAATCGATGACGGGTATGCGGCTATACCGGACGATACAAAAGAGGAATCATAGTGTAACAATCTCCAACTTTTCTGCACTTGCCCGGTATTACTCGACAGCTGCAGGAAGCTTCCGCTCACAAAAAATATCCCCTCGAGCCTTGGCGTGGACACTGCAGTGCTCGGGAAAGACTTTTCGGAGAGCCTGTCCGGGGCAGCCATGACGTACCGGCTTATACAAACTCCCGGCAAGATACATTTATTTCGGGACGGTGTCTTCCAACTCACCTGTTTCATCTGTGCCGAGAAATCTCTTTTACTGCCGACAACCCGAGAATCTACCGGAGCCGTTCTCACGTGTCCCTATCGAGCAATTCGGGTGGAAATGGAGAAAATGTCGTATCGCCGGGATCACCGGGTTCTACTGAACTCTACCGTCTCCACAACAATAAAAGTAGCGCCTCAGTCCCGAATGCATCGCTAATTTCGGGGATGTGCCTGCCTCACCTGTTTCGTTTTCAGCCCGTAATAGCTTCTTATTACCAAAATTTGGGAACGGACATGCCCGACTGGGAAACCTCTTGTCGCTTGGAAACCTCAGAATCTGCTGGTACCTTCCGACCACATCCATGGTACCACAGTAAATACTCCTACCATGAAGGAGCAGTCCAAGTTCACGGAACAGGTAATGGGTGCACAGGACACGCATGTGATCATCTCCTGCTTTTAGTTTGTGTGAACCAACCATATCCTATGTGGATACCGAGCCTCATCAGCGCCCTCGACGGGGGCCCGTTCTTTGTACAATTCCTGGTGATTGTCGACCCCTGCTTCTGTTTCACTCCGAGCAGCTGGAGAAGCTCTACAAACCCAGGGGAGCCAGAGTGAAGTTGCCATTGCCCCTTTCTTACTCTGATTTGTGAGAGGAACGAGAGAAAGAAAACCAGTGAGAGGAAGGTGCACATTGCTCAAATTTTATTGGAGCTATGGGATCGGTGAAGGAATGGGGGAACACGACCCTCGAGGAGGCCGATGAGGAGATTTTCAACCTGGTGGAGCAGGAGAAGGTCCGCCAGTACAAGGGTATCGAGCTGATTGCGTCTGAGAACTTCACGTCCCAGGCTGTGATTGAAGCCCTAGGTAGCGCTCTCACCAATAAGTACTCGGAAGGTCTTCCCGGAGCGAGATACTACGGAGGTAATGAGTTTGTGGATCAGATCGAGAATATTTGCAGAGCCAGAGCTCTCGTTGCGTTCCATCTGGACTCGGAGAAATGGGGTGTCAATGTGCAACCTTATTCCGGCAGTCCTGCAAATTTTGCAGTTTACACAGCATTGTTGAACCCCCATGATCGCATTATGGGGTTGGATCTGCCATCAGGCGGACATTTGACGCACGGGTACTACACCTCCGGGGGGAAGAAGATTTCTGCAACCTCCATTTATTTCGAGAGTCTGCCCTACAAGGTGGATGCAACCACCGGGTACATCGATTACGACAAGTTGGAGGAGAAGGCCTTGGACTACAGACCGAAATTGATCATATCTGGAGGAAGTGCCTACCCTCGTGACTGGGATTACGCCAGACTCAGAGCCACTGCAGACAAGTGTGGAGCTATGCTTATGTGTGATATGGCTCACTTCAGTGGTCTCGTCGCAGCCCAGGTATATATGTGGCACTACCCCCACATTACCTCCTAGTGTATCCTTCTTACTGTGTTTTCTGGAGGCGATTGAACTTACTGTTGTAGATATATACTTCTCTGGCTCTTGGAGCTGTTGGTCAACAGTTCATTGGCCTGAGGCTAGGTGCATTCTTCTGAGTCTTTGCCGGATTGTTGAGAAAATTGGATGTATTGTTGTACATGTGTTGTTCTCTGACGGGTTGTGGACTCTTTTTCTTGCAGGAGGTTAACAGTCCTTTTGAGCACTGTGATGTGGTGACAACCACCACACACAAGAGTCTGAGAGGGCCAAGAGCCGGTATGATCTTCTTCAGAAAGGGTGTTAAGCCAGCGAAGAAGGGAGACAAGGGAGAAACGAAGTACGACTATGAGGATAAGATTAACTTTGCTGTGTTCCCATCTCTGCAGGGGGGTCCTCACAATCATCAAATTGCTGCCCTTGCCGTGGCACTGAAGCAGGTTAATACCCCTCTGTTCAAGGAGTACGCTAAGCAAGTTAGGGCCAATGCTGCAGCCATCGGCGCTGCTTTAATGAAGAAGGGATACAAGATGGTTACTAACGGAACCGATAATCATCTTGTCCTATGGGATTTGAGACCTCTTGGTCTGACTGGTAAGTCAAAAATTGTACCGGTACTCGAAGATCGAGTCCGCCTTCAGCTTCTGAATCTATCAGATCTTCTTATTAGACTTCAATCCATCAAGTTACGACTGCGATCACTATTAATCCATGGAACTGTGTTTTTCTTCTTTTCACAGGAAACAAAGTGGAAAGAGTATGCGAGTTGGCACATATCACTCTTAACAAGAATGCGGTATTTGGTGACAGCAGTGCTCTTGCCCCCGGTGGAGTCAGAGTTGGTAAGTGTCTCTGGATCTTTGTGGAGGACCCGTGAGTGATCACATAATCACACATGGTTCCATGATCATAGTAATAAATTTTATGTGTGCTAGATTAATAGTTCCGGGAAAGATGTGCGAAAGAGTCTAGACCAGCTGCTCATCGCTCTCTCGTGTAGCATGTCACAGTAGCCAGTTCAACCATCTAGATTTGTTGTATGTTGTTAATTGAGCATTTAATAGAGGGAAATGATTACAGTCTGGATAATAAGCAAGATGAAGCGGAAGAACTTCAAGAATTGTTATGAATCGCAGGTGCACCCGCCATGACGTCAAGAGGCTTGAAGGAGAAGGACTTTGAGCAGATTGCAGACTTTCTCGAACAGGCAGTGAATATCACTCTCTCTGTACAGAAACAATACGGAAAGTTGCTCAGAGACTTCAACAAGGGGTTGGACGGCAACAAGGAGATTGCTGCTCTCAAGGAGGCAGTGGAGAAGTTTGCTTCGTCTTTTGACATGCCTGGATTTGATGTGAACGCAATTAAGGTCCCTGTCTGAGTGACTGCCTGGCACAATCTTAAACTTCAATCTAGAATAGTCAAATCATTATCTAGAAAAAGTTGTTTTAGTGGACTCTGGCGATCACACCCCCTCTCATTCATAAAAGAACAAGTTCTCCATAGTCTTTTCCAGAAACTTGAATGCGAAAATCTCTGGTGCATCTCAAAAGCATATCTTGTCCCGTGGGAGACCTGCAAAGCACCTTCGGTTTCATCGCACGTACCAGTGGAATGAATGCATTCTCATGCAACGCTACACGGGTAATGGCACTAACGAGACAGGGTGCAAGGGCGTGATCAGCTACAACTTGAGTCAAAGAGGTAGATATCGTAAATAGAAAACTGATTTGTAGACAAATCTAAATTTGCGTTCATCATACCATTAGACTGAAATGACAGGCGTTTGTCGGCCCATCGCCTTGGCATTACACTCTGGAAGGCTGGGGGATGTTGAAATGACAGGCATTTGTCGGCCCACTGCCTTGGCATTACACTCTGGAAGGTTATGGGATGTTGTAATGTTCGAACCCCAAGAGAAGAAACATAAGAGAAATAAGAGAAATAGATGCTTTGATGTTCGACTTCTTCATTTCTTAATAGTCGGATGTCCCAAATGAGCCCTGTTTTAATTCTATAGCAAAGCGCATATATTCGAAAGGAGGTAGTGACATGTCCACGAGATTAGATTAGTTGCACGGATCGCATATACATACTCGAAAGGAATCAGTGACATGTCCATTAGATTAATTCTATGGACGTTCCATTATATAAGTGACATGTTTATGAGACTAGATTAGTTGTATAGAACGGTGAAATATTGATATTTATTTTAGTTGGTCTATCAAGTAAATTTGACCATAAAAATTTTAAAAAGAATTTAAATAAGGAAAATAACCATTTGACAGAGTTATCCTTTGGAGTGGATCATTTGACAGAGTTTTATATATATATATACTAGTGACATATGGATTAATGACATGTCAATGAGTTTAGATTAGTGGTATGAATTTGCGACATGTCTAAAAAAAAATTTAATTTAGATGGTTAGACAAGTTTGATCAATGATAACTTTTAAGAAATTTTTCATTGAAAAAGCTCAGAACAATATGGATGAAGTATAGTCGGAAAGATTAGTGGTATGAATTTGTGACATGTCTAAATTTTTTTTTTAATTTAGAGGGTCAGACTAGTTTATCAATGATAACTTTTAAGAAATTTTTCACTGAAAAAGCGTAGAACAATATGGATGAAGTATAGTTGGAAAGATTAGTGGTATGAATTTGTGACATGTCTAATTTTTTTTTTAATTTAGAGGATCAGACAAGTTTTATCAATGATAACTTTTAAGAAATTTTTCATTGAAAAAGCTTAGAACAATATGGATGAAGTATAGTCAGAAAGTTCTCGGCGAGACAAACAAGGGGAAGAAGGCAACCCCTTTTCCCTCTTGAAGGTGAAGGAATATTTTATTTTGCAATGTCTAATTTATCCATTTAGATCTCCAAAATTAGTTCAAAAGTTTTCAATGTGTTTTCAACCTCAACACTATTAATGGAAGTAATATTTTGATGACATCTCTATCGGATCTACTTACACCATCACATATAATATCCCTTTAGATATTATCAAGCTAATTTTCATCTCTAGATAATCTATCTAGCAAATGATATTACAAACCTCCTCCTTTTAAGATGCAATGATCCTAATGCTTAATTGTTACTCAAAAATTGCACTAACATGAGTGCATTGGTCAAGTTATTTATAGGTTCTAAGGTTGCCTCGGGAAATGAGTACCCTTTCCAATGTACGATATATTTTACACATAAATGGCATGGACCACAGATGAGTTTTTGGAGAATGTGTTCTACTTTGTATTTCTTCATGCCATCAATGAGTGTTGTACAAGGTCTAATATCTTGTATGGAAGGAAAGTAAGGTGGTCGGGGTGCATATCTGCATAGCAAGGAACCATAGAACATTATATGGATCTTCATGTGTGGTAGTAGCTCAAGGTGATAGGCCTTATGCAGATTAGACATATGATGGGAAAAGGCACAACAAAATCAAGTTTGAGCTTACAAGTGCCAACTAATGTGAGGTTGGTTGTAGACAACTACACTTCTCAACGTTGAACTCTATGTGCCTACAATGTGCATTTGCATATTATTTTGTGTCTATTTTGAGCTAGTTGCAACCTGTGTTTGGCGGTATCCATCCTTTGGTGGATTTTAGAAACAAAAGTGTTGACATCATTGACTTTTGTAGTCACTATATGGATCTTTACCAAGCTTAAAGGTGTGAAACAATATTCTCCATACATGGGGAAGAATAGTATGACTTGTGTAGATGCATTCCCTAAATTGTTATAGACAAATTGCACCAATGGAAGTAAGGTGTCTCACCTTTCTTGCTCCTCTAAGGTGAAGCCTCAGAGCATGTCCTTGATCGTGTGATTGCTCACTCTGTTTGTCTATCAGTTTGTGGATGGTATGCCATGGACATGGCAAGTTTAGTTTTGAAGACGCCAAAGAGTGGTCTCCAAAACAAACTAGTGAATTGAGTGCCCCAATCAATGATGAGCAAGAGAGTCAAACCATGGTGAGAAAAGACCGCAACTAAGTACAATTGAGCTAATTGTGGAGCAATCACATCCATGGTCGTTGAACACACATGAATCATTTTGCTAAGTCAATCTACAAAGATTACAATGGAGTCAAAACCTAAGGTGGTCTTGGGCAATTCACAAACCAAATCCATGCTGACTTGCTCCCAAAGTTGTGTTTGAGTAGGGAGTGCTTGAAGGAGTCATATGGGAGCTTAATTAGAGGCTTTGTTTTATTGAAAAAGTATGCAGATTTGAATATACTTCATCACATTGGTGCTCATCTTGGGCCAATACAAATGATGTTTGACTGCATCTAAGGTCTTGTCCACTCCAATGTGACTTGCAATAGCACAATCATGACAGAATCATGGCTAAGATGGTGGTTCTTAGACATGGAGCATCTGGGATCCATAACTTGCAATCACAAAAGGTAAGTCCTTGGATGTTGGTTACACCTTTGGATTTTGAGCTCCTACAATCTTTGGGTCAATCTTTGTAGCAGTAAGAATCCCTTGCTAGAATTTTGGGTTCATCTTGACCTCTACCACCCAATTGTTCATCATAGGCCTGTTAAATTCATTCATTTGTTTAGGCCTCTTAAATCTACTCTCAAGTTCTCAATATGTTTTCAACCTCTGCGTTATTAATGGAAGTACTCTTTTGGTGACACCTCTATCTATCTACTTATCTTATCTTATCTACTTAGACGAATATATATATATATATATATATATATATATATATATATATATATATATATATATATTCTCTTCCAAAATTGCCAAACCAATTTTCACCTCTAGATAATATATTTAGCTAACGGTATT
Source organism: Lunularia cruciata (assembly GCA_948567375.1). Classification (NCBI taxonomy): domain Eukaryota; kingdom Viridiplantae; phylum Streptophyta; class Marchantiopsida; order Lunulariales; family Lunulariaceae; genus Lunularia; species Lunularia cruciata. Next base: position 79,748,874 of record OX419755.1, on the reverse strand, counting down.
ACGATAACTGATTCTATTGAATGTTAAAAGGAAGAATATCTAGTGTATTCAGGTCCATTGCATCATAATAGAATGTAAACTGCCAAATCCCACTCTTTATCATATATCACCAATCAAAATCATTGGGTTTGGCAAATTCATTATTATGTCCATGAACTCTACTCCAAAATAATAAATGAAATATATTCTCACTTGTTCATGTTAGATGTACATAATTTTGATGTGGAATGGATTCAAGAACTGAAAGCAAGGTGTAAGAAATTGTCCTCCATGAGCATCCATCTCATCCTCTCTTTAAAACACATTCCATATATTGATTGCATTACTTTTTCTCTTCTTGAAGTTACTCAATCTCAATAGCCAATGTCCCTCCAAGAAGGGTGTAATACCAATAATTAAATAGATTATCTAGAGATGAAATTTGGATTGGTAACATCTGGAAGGATGTTATTCATGATGGACTAAGAAGATTGGATAGAGGTAACACAAAAAGAGTATTTCTACTAATAGGCCAAAAATCAAAACATGCTTGGAAACTTTAGAATCAATAGCTAGGCATATGATCTAGAGGTGAAACTTAGGGTGGTGACATCTAGAAGGATATTACACATGATGGAGAATGTAGATCTGATACAGGTATCACCAAAAGAGAACTTCTTCTAATAGGGAAAAAGCCAAAATAGGCCTGAAAACTTCAGATTCAATTTTGGAGGCTTAAATGGATGAATTAGGCCTTAAAAATGTGCAAATGCCCCCTCCTAAAGACAAAAGGCTAGCCTTAAGCATGCCAATGATTGATAAGCATATGGAGAGTTATGCATTCCGATGACACCAAATCCAATCAAAAACCAAGCCACATTGTTACTACAAACGAAAAAGACATGCAACATCAAGCCTTACAAAGGACAACGTTCCATGGTAGTAGTGGAAAATTGGATTTCAAGAATGAATCAATACCTTTGATTGTTCACAATGGAGATCACTAATCATTCTGCATGTGTGTTTGCGTGTGGATGCTTGACCAATAAAGCTCCCACATGGTATGACACTTGGGAATAATCATCGCTGGTAGAAGGAAGAGAGGTCACTTGGACAGCCATGCAAGAAGGGTTGCTCAAGAATTTCCAATCTATAGATTCCGTGCAAATGGCCCAAACCAAACTCTTGGGAGTTGAAGCAAAAGAATAACATAAAAAAGTACGTGGAGGCATTTCTAGATCTACGGGTTGTGATAATTGATATGAGTCTAGCCAAAGCTCTTGATAATTTCAAGAGAAGATTAAAAGAGTGGATTTTCCAAGAGGTAGTAGTGCAATATCCTTGTACTATTTTTGAATCCATTGCTTATGCCCAAAGAATAGTAAGGGTGCTTGGAGGAGGTGAAGCAATAACACCGATGCAAAACTATCGAGAAGAGACACGCCATTTTGGTAGACCAATACCTATGGAATTGGGCAACATTCAATTCTGAGATAAAGGAGCAAGACCTCTCCAAGGAAAACATGAACGGGTCAAAGATAAGAGAGAAGGAGTCACACAGGGAGAAGGGGCTTGAGCATAACAAAGACAATGTTACAATTGTGGCCGAATTGGGCACATTGCCATCAATTATTATGCTTTTCATCTTAAATGCCCTCGGTCTCCATACAAGCAACGTCTGAACCACATGGAGAGACAAATTGAAGAGGAAGATATGGAAATTGCATCGGAAAATAACGATCACTAGTAAATGTACCTTGCAATCTTACTTGCTTGGTGAAGAAGAGTAAAGTGGGGGGGAAAAGAAGACGAATGTGCAAAGAAGGAGGAAGATAAACACACAATTAATTGTTGTAAATGGAGTGCTAGAAGGCAATTGGGTGAGAGTGTTGATAGACCTTGGGGCAATAGAGAATTTCTTGTCTTGCTCTATTGCAATAAGGTTGAGGATGGAACTAGAGAAAGATGAGAAGGACAAAGTTGAGTTATCTAATGGTCAAACAGAGAGGATTGAGTTATTACCTAAAAAGGTGATACTCTCTATAGGAAGGTATTGTGAAGCAATCAAGTGGCAAATGATACAACTAGCTCATTATAATGCAATCTTAGGTATGTTGTAAATGGAGCATTACGGTGGATTGGAGAAAGAAAGTAGTGAAAACTAATCAATGGAAGATCTTTGGGATTAAAGGAAGATCACAAAGGTAGGAGTTGCCTTTGTATATCATAAAGACCACATCTATTGGTAAGACAAATAGATTTTTCATGGGTTTGATAAGAGGAGTCCAAAGTGTCCAACACAATAGACAAATTCTTGAGAAATTGAAAGATGTGGTCAATGAGTTCCAAGATGTCTTTTTGAATGAATTTCCCGTAAGTTTACCACCAAAAAGGAGAGTAGAACATAAAATTGAGATTCATCTTGGGAAGACACCTCCTTGTAAGGCCCCATATTGACTATCACCTCATGAGTTGGAGGAGTGTAAGGCTCAAATCAAGGATATGTTGCAGAAGAGGTTTATCCAACCTAAGTATCACCATATGGGGCTCCCATATTATTTGTGAAGAAGAAGGACGGAACACTGCACATACGCATTGACTAATGGGGACTAAATCAACAAACAATGAAGAACAAATATCCATTACCTCACATAGATGACTTGTTTGATCAACTCAATGAGGCAAGGCACTTCACCAAACTTGATTTGTGGAGCGATTACAACCAAATCAAGATTGCAAAAGAAGACATACACGAAATGGCCTTTCAAACAAGGTAAGTGCACTTTGAGTACTTGGTGATGCCATTTGGTTTCACCAATGCTCCAGCCATTTTCATGAGTTTGATGAATGATATATTTTGTCCGTACTTGGATAAATTTGTTATCATTTTTCTTGATGGCATCTTTGTTTATAATAGGACACTTACAGAGCACAAGCAACATCTACGAGTAGTTCTCCAGATTCTACAACATAATCAATTGTATGTCAAAATCTCAAAGTGCGGGTGTGGCAAATCTGAAGTAGACTACGTATGGATAGAGTAAGTGAAGAGGGTATCCAAGTGTTAATAGATAAATAGAGTTCATTCAAAAATAGAGTGCTCTAGAAGATCAGACTTTACTCAAGAGTTTCTTGGGATTGATGGGGTTTTATCGTTGATTTTTCAAGGACTTCTCCAAGATTGCACACCCTCTAACAACACTATTGGGCAAGAAGAAGAAGTGGGTATGGAGAACCACACAAGAATTGACCTTTTAGGAGTTGAAAGATGCATTACTACATGCACCAGTCTTGAAATGCTATGACCCAAATGTCCAATCAAGATGGTCATAGATGCATCAAGCGTAGCAATAGGAGCAGTCCTACAACCAGTATGGCATGATGGATGGTACCAAATTGCATATTTCTCTTGTAAGTTGCTATCGACAAATGCAACTATTATACCACCAAATGAGAAGAGTTGGCTATTGTCCTTGTAACCAAGCATTAGAAGCACTATCTGGGTGAGAAAGCATTTGTGGTAAAGACGGACCACAAACCTCTAGTCTACCTCAAGACACAAAAGGATCTTTCTCATCAATAGATTTGGTGGGTAGAATGGAGACAACAATTCAACATGACAATCAAATATGTGGAAGGCAACAAGCAACTTGAAGATGCATTCACCCAAATGCCAATGGCAAACAATTTGGTGGTGGAAATCAAGATGAAGCCTAAATTCTAGTCCATGATTCTTACTGCTACAAAAACTGATCCATAGACTAGCGCCCAATGACTCACCATCCGTGATAGCAAGTTGTGGATCCTAGATAATACGGATCTAAGAACCACCATCTTAGTAGAATGTCATGATTCTGCCATTGTAGGTCACGTTTAAATGGACAAGAACTTGGATGCAATTAAATGCCAATACTATTGGCCCAAGATGAGCAATTATGTGATAGAATATGTTTCAAGCTGCTTACTTTGTCAAAAAAATAAGGCATCTAATCAAGCTCCCACATGACTCCTCCAACCTCTCCTCACTCCTACACAATGTTGGGAATAGGTAAGCATGGGTATGGTTGTGAATTGCCCAAGACCACCTTTGGGTTTGATTCCATCATAGTCTTTGTCGACCAATTCATCAAAATGATTCATGTATGTTTTACCACCCAGGATGTGACTGCCCCACAACTAGCTCAATTGTACTTAGATGTAGTCTTTTCCCATCATGGCTTATCTCGAGTGCTCATCACAAATAGAGGCACTCAATTTACTAGTTTGTTTTGGAGAACACTCTTTGGGTTCTTCAAAACCAAATTGGCTATATCCATAGCTTATCACCCATAGACAGATGGACAAACAAAGAGTGCAAATTTCACTATTGAGTACATGCTTTGGGGTTTTACTTTGGATGAGCAAGAGAGGTGGGACACCTTACTCCCTTTGGTGGAATTTTCTTATAACAATTCAGTGAATGCCTCCACACAAGTCCCACTATTCTTCCTCATGTATGAAGATCATCCTTTTACACCTTCAAGCTTCATGAAGGTCCATTCGGTGGCTACCAAGGTTGATATTGTCAACACTTTTGTTTCTAGAATCCACCAAGGGGTGGAGCACGCCAATCACAAGTTGCAAATTGCCCAAAATTGGCAAAAATAGTATGCAAATGCACACCCCAACACATGAGTTCAATGTGGGAGATCAAGTCTGGCTATCAACCACCAACCTCAAGTTAGTTGGTCTCATAAGCTCAGGCCTCATTTTATTGGACCTTTCTCCATCCTTCGTTACATCAGTGCCGTTGCCTATCACCTAGAGCTACCGCCACATATGAAGATCCACATGGTATTTCATGTTTCTTTATTACAACGATATGCTCCCCGGCCGTCCCACTTCTCTTCCATCTAAGAAAGTTGACCTTTTCCAACCTTGGTTGATGACATAAAGGAGTATGAAGTCCAATGCATTCTCTAGAAGGGCATCTAGGGTACTCGCCATCCACGTGTGGAATACTTGGTACATTGGAAAGGGTACCCCTTGTATAAGGCAACATGTGAGCCAGCAGCCAACTTGACCCACGCACCAATGTTAGTGCAATCTTTTGAGCAACAGCTTTGCAACGAGGACGTTGCATCATAAAAGGCAAGAGGTTTGTAACACCAATAGCTAGATAGATGATCTAGAGATGAATTTGGGTTGATAACATCTGAAAAGATGTTATAAATGATGGACTAAGAAGATTAGATAGAGGTATCACCAAAAGAGTACTTCTACTAAAAGGCCAAAAACCGAAACATGCTTGGAACTTTAGAATCAATAGCTAGGCATATGATCTAGAGGTGAAACTTGGGATGGTGACATCTGGAAGGATGTTACACATGATGGAGACAATTGATCAGATAGAGGTATCACCAAAAGAGCACTTTGACTAATATGGCAAAGCCAAAATAAACCTTGGAGGCAATTTCGGAAGCCTAAATGGATGAATTAGGCCTCAAAAATGGGAGTTATCTCCCTCCATTGAAGGAGAGGCTAGCCTTCCCTCCTGGTTTGTCTCGCCAAGAGCTTTCCAACAGTACCTCACCCACATGATTTTCAGATTCTTACTAAAAGATTCCGTAAAAGATTCAAAGCCGATTTGACCAACCAGATGGGACCATGACAAACATGTCACCCATCCAAGCAATTAATATGAGGGTGGAGCTTGTTGACATGTCATCTATCCATGTACCTAATCCTATGGTGAACCTTCCTTGGAGGAGATCCTCTTTGGCTATATAATAAAGAGAAAGTGCTCTTTTGAGGCATGGAAGGATTGAGTGTGAAATCTATGTTTCTTCTTTTGTATCTCTCTTGAAGAGTTCTCTTGGTCTCGGAGTATTACAAGGGGTAATCCATTCATTTGGATTAAAACACCTACTTGATATCACTGAAATGATTTGAGGATAAGAGAAACACAAAGTTTCACCTCTCAATACTCCAATGTCCCAAAAAAAAAACTTATCTTTATTATAAAGCAAAGAAGATCCAAAAAAGAATTACATCTTTGGATTAGATATATGGATTGGTAACATGGCAACAAGCTCTAGCTTTAGATTAGCTGCATGGATTTGCAACATGTTGATTTTTGTCCTATTTGGTTGATAAACAAGTTTGGATAGTTTGGAAAGAGAATCTTTGGAAAAATCTCTTATAAGACATTTAAACAAAATGGATGAGAGATCATTAGAGAACTCTTGACGAGACAAACAAAGGGGGAAACGGCAATGCCTTTTCATCCCCAAAGAATGTAAAAATTTTCATTTTTAAAAGTCAAATTTATTTGTTTAGGATTTTAAAGTCAAATTTAAAATTTATAGTATATTTTTTCCTTTGTTCTATAACTCAAAATAATAATTTTTATCTATTCTATTTAAATCATGATATATAATATCACTTGAAATATTACTATCTCAATTTTTACCTTTTAGATAATCTATCTAACAAATAATGTTATATATGGACACTAAGGAACTAGAGGGATCACATGTTTCTATGGTTGAACCCTTTAGCTTTACTATTCATAACAAAAGACTTTGAAATCCTATTGTAGAGGAAAACCCTCTGGCTATGTCATTCATAACAGACGACTTTGAAATACTATTGCTGAGTGAGGAACCATATTTTCCAAAAGGAAAGAACTCTCGCGACATCAAGATTTCAAGCACGGAAATTTATGGCTCCTACAACTCATAGTCACTGTCCACGACAAAATCTCAACACTTGTCGTGAAGGTTGTAACACCATTACCAACCCTTCAAAGCATATAGACATTCAGGAACCCGGAAGTGCCGGTCATGGAAAACTCGACAGCGGGGTAACCCACCCCTAAGGCAAGATGCAAAATCTTAGGTGGTCATGCGGTGCACTTCCCGGGCAACTTCTCGTTCCCAACCCACTCGTCAATTTACCAATCCCATCAACAATTTAAGTCCTAATGGTCCTGGGTGCACAATCTGCAGTTTAACTTGAGTGCAGATCAGCCTGGCATAGATAACACTTACAAATGCAATAGAAATGGAAGATAACATATAGAGATCTTCAGGGCCTTTGACACCTTTTGCTCCTAAGAGAGAGAGGAGGAAGGAGTGTGTGTTTGGCCACAGCAGCTGCTACGATAGTGGTGGAGACCCTATCCCCTAGTCTGTCTTCTCGTTCACATGTCCATGTCCAAAATGTAGGAGCCAAATGCCTGATCATGTAGCTTCCTGGGAGGAGTTCAGCATACCCATTCGGACTCCTGCCCGTGGGGCTCTTTAGCTACTCATCAGTTCTGTAGTAGTCAGGTCCGGCATGAATTGCTGCTTGGAGGCCGTCGGCATGGTGCCTCACGTGGCTTCATTTACGAATTTCCCAATTGCTCCACTGCGCCAAGCAGGACTGGTGACCAGGAGAAGGAATTTTGAATGCAGAGCTAGCTTAATCGATGCAGGAATTCAAGCTACCCATGGAAGCATTGTGCTCGCAGACATGGACCCGTCTGCTTTCCAGACGATTCTTCTGACGGCTGGGGTTCTCACTGCAACCACTGTTTCGTTATATTTCGGACTCAAGGTGCTTTTTTGAGGGAATTCTGTGTTATTGGTACGATCTCCAGCACAGGGGGAAGCTATTGTCGACTTACGGAGATCAAGCTGAATTTGAGTGGCCAGGAGAGAGGAGCTGTCAAATTCTGGTGAAAGCCTTCGTATGAGAGTGCATGTCGAACTGGAGATTGCGCGAACGAACACACGAGCAACTTCTTTTCCTTCAGCAGTTGTTCCGGGAGAATTGTTATGCTAACGTAGTTGTTGTTCTTGCAGGGGGATCCTGTGCTGTGTACGAAGTGCGCAGGAAATGGTGAGGAACATTCCTCCACCAATATTTTCACGACATATGCACTGATTTCGATTCATAACGCCATCCAGGAGCTCGCTTTTTTCTCTTCATAAATTGCTCACACACAGGCCATTTCTGTCACAGGGGGCACGAAGTGTGTTTTCTGTATGGATGGAAAAATGAGGAATGAGAAAGGACTGGTGGATTGCCGGGTTTGCAAAGGAGCAGGTATTATTTCCGTTCATTGAATTGGTAGTAGAAACTAATAATCATATGGACGTGGGCCGATTTGTCACATTCGTTCTCAACCAACCACCTGTTGGCATTGAACTCCATGACTCTCCTGATATAAGACCAACTCTGTATCCCTGTGAAGCAAATAGAGTTGGAAGGAACTCGGGGTTTTGGTTCCGGGAATTCTCTTGACATGGTTGGAGACTCTTCCTGAATATAATGTTTTAGTTGTCCAAATTACGTAAAGTTGCACGTGATTCGAGATACTGGCCGTGGCATGTCTCCTTTGGTTCCACTTAGAGAAAATTCTCCCCCAGGTTTGTCCCCCGTGAGATACCATAAATGCCCTTCGTGTTGAACTTTTCCAGAATTGCTGATATGAGTCTCCTTGTGTCGAGTTTGTGCAGGCTTAATCATGTGCAAGAACTGCAAAGGATCTGGCTATTCCAGGCGACTTTAAGCACCGGGGTCGACTTGAGCCATAATCAGGTAATTGTAAATCTGCCAACTACAGGAACTTATTCACACAATGCACAGCTTCAGAAAATGAACACAGGACATGCTGTTTGTTCTTCCTTATTGTGTAGAGGAGAGTTTATCCAATCATGGATTAAGCTCTGAACACTGTGGCGAAGTTAGGGCTATGCAGGTAGCAGGATTATCTCCATCAAGTTGTGAGCCTGTTCCCAATTGGGTCTGCAGAGAAGCGAGACGGCTTTTGTGGACGCAAATTCCAAACTTCTGAGTCTATATCACGCAGATGGGCAGGGCATGACAGGCTGGCGATCATCGCCAACAGTGAAGAAACTTCATTACATTCAGACTGTCTTGGAAAGTACAATCACAGTTGTTACCCAATCTCCTGGATGGGAATTGCTGGAACGAGGAAGGCTACCCCGAGTGTATAGAGGAGGTCAGATCGAAACGAGTTTTGAAGAAACGTAACGGCTGAAATGGAAGTGCACATCTTGGGATAACACATTTTGCGGCAAACTTGTCACCATCCATAGTGGTGCCGAATATACTTTGTGAAGCAGCCCGAAGTGGATAGTGTTCGGTTCTTTGAAGAACAAATCATTCTGAGCAGAAATTGCTCAACCATCGACCATTTTCTAATTTTCTTGACTGAGAGTCCTTATCAAGGTGACCGTTTGCTTAATTTGTGGCTTGTTCTACCGATAATCAGTAAGTGTTATGGGAATACTAACGGGCACTGGTAATACGGTACTAACGAGTGCTAGGGTAGTACTGAGTGCTACATGCTAATACGGTAATTGTGTGCAAGTCGGACAATCTCGACCCTTACACCTGTGCTACTTACTTAGCCTATGAATATTTCGCGAGCTCTGATTGCCATAAGAGCACACAAATCCAGTTTCTGTTCAGCGTAGGAATACAGATACAAGGATCCGTCAGGTGCAATAATACAAACTCTATTTTCCAAAATAGGTGTTAGATATAAGGATGCATTATGCAATTTGATGGGATAGTAGCACATACTTTTCTACACAGCGAGAGAACAGAAGCTACGCAGCTTCAAGAATCTTCAGTAGGTTAGTACTGCGGTTTCCTTCTTGTGGTTTCTCATTGTACAACACTCTACTGTGAGAATGGGAACTGAAAATGCCAAGTACTCTTCTTGAAATTAATGCTGGTGACAAAGTAGTGGTAGGAAGCATCACAACGCCTTGAATTGTGTGTCTAAAGCAGGCGTGTTCGTTCACCGGATCTCAATCCCCCTATGAATCGAGAAACTTCATTTTGCTTGAGATCCGACGTCAAGTTAGAGAGTGAGGACAAGAGGCTCTGTAAAAGGGGTGGATATGTTCTGCAAATGGAAGAAGCTTCCGTCTAAGACAATTGGTGAGATCCACCTCCAAGAAGGACGACCTGACGTTCAGAGCAGACTTCAGATGTCCCCACGTAGATTAATGGTCATCTTCAGACCGAGAGCTCGGTTAGAGATCTCATGAACACTTGAAGACGGGCAGCTCTCAGTGCACAAAATTGCAGCCAAATAGCGACGCAAGTGTCAACTGCGCTGAGACCCACAAAGTAGTGAGCGTATAGAAAACATTCAAATCTTGTATTTCCGCACGACAACCTGATTTGAAGTATAAGTGCAACACCGCCTGATAAAAAGGTCTGACCACTTCTGGGCCAAGCGACTGCACGTGAAGGACTTCAATTAAGATACTTACAACTTTTTAAATTTGCAGCCCAACGAAGAGGAATCCTGAACTGGACAACACAACATGTCATACGCATGCGTATAAAACTGGGTATTGCTTCTTGATTCGTGACCGGTTTGCACACTAGACCTACAAGTACATGACAAAAGGGTTAGATTCATGGAAAGAGAGAAATCTTCGTAGACTGGTGAATTCAGAATTCAGGAAACTTGAGAATCAGCGATCCGGGCGGCACGATTAACGCGTAGACCTGCGACTCAAAGAGATTACGACATGCACTCCGTTTCTAGTACTTACATCTGCGTCACCAAAATTTGCTCAACATCTGTCCACTTCCAAGACACAAGGACATGGTAAACGCACACCTCGATAGTCGTCTTCACTTAGTAGTCGCCAAACACGCTTGAGATGTGACTAACTCCACCTTACGTACTCTAGACGTCGCATAAAAAGTCATCAGAATCAACGTGAGTAAATAAAACACCGCTTTCTGAAAGTCTTCAATACTCCAAAGGTTGCTAATTTCCAGAACTAGCAAATACCATTTGAGCCATCACAAGTCTTATTCTTTTATGAAACAGGCCGAGATTAGCGCAAGCATATTTCAAAATAGTGGCTGTATTTGAAAGGAAATAAAATGTGATTGATAACGCGGGTGTATGATTATCCATCACTGTGAAACTATTGACGAAGTTATGGCTTCATCCAAAAAATTGCTCAATTAAGTCCACAGTGCATGGAACAGACAAGGAATTCAGAAATCTACCTGCCCTGGTAAATCGGAAGTCTGTGGGTCGTCAACGCTGTCCGAAGAACCCATCCTCGTACCCCAGTTTCCCTTTGGATTTTTCGATTTTGTGGGCATCTCTCTAGTAGAGCCATTGCAAGAAGCTGGGTCCTGGTCCTCCATTTCTGCCACCTTAGTGTCACCAACCGTTTTCTTTACAGCACCACCGTGATCTACAATTGAACTAGAGATCGGTTCTACACTCACGTCCTCTCGTGGCCTTTTTGACCCCAGTGCGGTCTGTTCACCAGCTTCTTTCGTGTTAACAATAGGACTGTCGTCAGATCTTTGAGAGCCTAATCTCTTTAAAGAGGGGCCGACATCAGGATGGCAATCACATCCCAGGGTAGAAGATCCTGTCAGGTCACAAAACGTTTCGTCCACCTTCGCAGTAATCTCCATTCCCAACCCTTCACCTGATAACATGAGTTCCCAGGCGGCAGTTGATGCTTTCTCCAGAACAAGAGGACTGCAGGCCACGAATAAGGTACTAGAAAGTAGCATCAGCGGACAGCTACAATGCACAACTGCCGATAATTTGCAAACTACCTTCGAACTCATGCAAGACCTCGGCGGAACCAAACATCATCATCATCCACAATTTTGGGCTGAGGAATTGAAGGCGATGCAAGATGAATACTACCTAACTTCATGACGAAGCTCCTCCATAAGCTGTCTTCTACTTTTGGTATTCACATCTGTCTGACGGAGCACTTCACTTTTCTCCACCAGAGAATATATGAAGGATTTGAGGTCATCCTGCCATCAATAGACACATAATATAGTAAAAATAGCCTTGTACCTACAGAGAAACATGAGCGCCTACAAATGAACACGTTCAGGGCTGTCCTATTATGTCTCATTGTTGTCTATCCTCCTTGATGACACTGCGTCTGATAACACTCGTAAAACTGAACCGAAACAATGCAGGTCAGGCGATATGATCCTTCAGGATTCAAGGAAATGAGCTTAAAGGTTAAAACAAGATTGAAAACTGGATGAAGTTCTGGCCTCGAAGAGAGACCAGATCGCCGGGAAGGCGCAGTTCAGACGGCAAGCCCGCAAGACAGGAGATTCCGCCAAGGGTGAACCGACCTCCAAACAGCCATCTACCTTAAGTTCAAATCAGGAGGACTCAGCGGCAGTGGGCGCTACAACCCTGAGAGTGGGGCAGGTATTGAATCCCCGCAGGCAAGACAGAAGAGGACGGATGAATCTGCGTTACATTGGAGGTTGCAACCCTTGATAGGGATGATTGACACCATGATTGTGCCCATCCGGAACGCCAATTGGCAATGATGGAACACGAGAAAACTGAGCTGCCTGTACTCTGACGAGGCGAAAGCCACTTTTCAAGTGGCTTTCGCCTCGCCTAATACTTCAAACTTGACCTCCTCAGCACTGATTTCTTCTGAAATACTCGCTTTCGGTGGTGCTGTGGGTATATTTCTGTAATTCTCGAAACGGCAAAAATAAACGGATCACAGCCAATATTATACCATGGATCCTTCTTCACTAAAAGTTGTTCGGGAATAAAAAGAAAGACAACGATATCCTTACATAGAAACCCTTCCAAGATTAAAAAACAAACAAACCCTAAACACATTTGATTATGTCATGGAATCTCTCAACACAGAACACCTGGACTATCAGCAACACTCATCTCCTCCCGCCCGTGAATTGTCGGAGTAGATTCCAGGGTTGCTTGAATGAAACAGAACTCGGAACTAATCTACTATCACAATTTGGCACAGTACACTTACATTTGATTTCAACGAAGTAATTAGAGAGCTTCGCAGATTGTCAAAGGTCCCCTCGTCCATTAATGTGTCCAGCACGTTCTGAGGCTTCACTGTCGCTGCATTTTCGGCCGGCGCATAGTCGGTCTCCATGGTTCAACTCCAAAGTGGACATAAATCGCGAACTACGCCCCACCTGTTTTGAACCTTATTGAGACCAGCAGTAACACTCTCATTACAGAACGGAAGAATTTGAGCTCCATTCAGTCCACCATTGTTTCTAACATTTTGATACAATGGATGAACATTGTAATGCACCACAGGACAATCGTTGGTCACCGTTTGTTCACAATAGTGACTCAATCACCGATTTACTCTAGATCTGCAATTGAGGAGATTACCTGAACCATCTTCTGCATTCCTAATCGATACTCTCTAGACCAGAATTCTCAGAACTGTTGAATCGCATATAGACCCGTCGAAGATGGAACGGGTCAGAACGATCCGATGAGGAAGGTACAGTAGCCCGTTATTATTGGAATATAAAGTGCCATCCCTATTGGATACTCTATTGGGGCCTAGCCCCATGTTACCTTTTTTGCTTCCCATCCTTCGTTTTTCCTACGCGGCCTGCCTTTTCTCTATTGGATAACAATTCTCGAAGTCGAGAAAAGTAAAAAGGCGACAGCTTAGGAAAAATGAAAACAATTCTCGAAGTCGAGAAAAGTAAAAAGGCGACCGGAAAAATGAAGGATGGGAAGACCCCATCAAGCCGTACAAGGGGAGAGACAAAAAAGGTAACATGGGGCTAAGCCCAATAGAGTCAGTACGAGAAATTTGCCCCACCACATTTACGATATCCGAGCTATGCAAGTCGTACGGTCTATACACAACTGGAGCATCCGAAGAAACATCACCTAATGTGATTGCTCTCCTATGGATTGCACCAGCCACTACCCTCTATAGAGCAATGGACACACGCTGTCTAATATATACTACAAAGTATAAGAGTGAGAGTGGTACCCCTCACACCTAACATGATAAGCTCTCGTGCACTCCTTGACAAATGTGTCAAATGTCGTGTCCATCGCTCCATATAACTCCAAGGCTAGAGGAACAAAGAGGTGACCTCGTTGCATGCCCCTATACTTGGAGACCTTGCGACTTGCTGTTGCACTCGCCGCCCATCCAGGGGGATGGGTAATCACTCCCTCCAAAACTGTATCCCGCATAGGGTCCGTGACCACGACATCCGCTACTGTCACCTGATCATCTCAGACCAAGTATAAGTCTGCCTTGACACGTGTTGTCTGCAAAGCATACGAAATCTCCCTCCAAGCCAAGTATCCACTCTCTCGTGCCATAGCAAACACTATGTCTCTAATGGCATCATGGGTAGCTATCCTCTGTCCTCCAAAAGGACACCGTGTCATGTGGACCGCCGTTGCATCTAGTGTAGAGCCACACTCACAAGTGAGTAGTGAAGATGCAAATGGGTGGACCAAACCTAGGCGAAACCTCATTGCTGTAGAGAAAGTAGTCGATGCGAGTCGGAAAGCCCTAATGCATGGTCGAGTTAGGATCCACGAGCCTGCACCCTTGCCGGAGCAAGAGCGTAGATGTGCTCTAGTAGCCTGAGGAATGGACGAGTCAACTAAGAGAGAATGTAGCGTATACTCACATTGTCGCTCCATCAAGGAAGACTGTAGACCTCTAGTCCAATCTGACGATAGTGAAGCAAACGGTGGAAAATCCTCTTGTGCTCATGGGGATAGACTATCTCTTGTCTGCCGCAATAACACCTAGAGAGAAAAGGATCCTCCCTCCACCTTTGTCACATAAGTCTCCAAAACCGGCCTATCAGCAACCACAAAACAAGAGGAAAGTAGGGGTGCCGAGAGAGCCCAACTGTAACAATATGGAGTTTAGTGATGAAGTTAGTCAGGCTTCCGAAGTAGAGAATAAGACAAAATAGCCTAGAATATTCTAGAAGCATCTAAGAAGCTTCTTGGGAAGCTTCCCAACTAGTTAACTTGCGCCCTAAGCATGTAGCTTCTAGAAGGAAGCTTCTAGAAGCTTCTAACTAGCTTAGCTTGCACGCCAAGTAGGTGGCTTCTAGAAGAAAGCTTCTTGAGAAGCTTCCTAGTTAACTTGACTTGCACTCCAAGAAAGCAGCTCAAGGAAGTTTCTTGAGAAGCTTCAATGGTCTTGTATGCTACCTATAAATACCAAGGCCAAAGCTCATACTAGGCATTCGGAGTTTTCCCTCATTCAAGTGTCCCAATGTGAGTTTCCATTCTCCTATTTCTCTCCTCGGTTTTGGTCTTTTACATTGGTATCAGAGCAAGAATGGGATGGATGGAATTTATGGACCACCAAATCCACTTCCGCCAAACCATAGGGACTTTCATGTCCAGATATTACCAAAGCATCGGTTCACACAATTCATCACCTCGCGCTTTGGGCAGGATTTTCTACATATGATCACCATGTCAGAGGAACCCTCGATACTTCTAGTTGTAACTTATGGAGAACGGTGGACGTGTTGTATCTATGTGTTAATCAACTAGATAAATTGAGAGTAGTAGAATAGAGTAGTAGCGATGGTGGCAATACCGGATGTTATCCTTGCAATGCAACAACAAATCGAGCATCTTACTCGATTGTTGAACGAGAACAGATAGACAAGCAACGACGAGAACAGATAGACGAGCGCCAGTTTGAGATGGAGAAGATCGCATTTGATTTCCGAATGACAAGGTGTTTGAAGGCAAGAATCTTCCAGGCATAGTGGAGAATTTTGTGTTTGACTACAAACGTTACTTTGAAACCACCAATCTTCAAGACGAACGGAAACAAATTCTCTTGGCTTCTAGCTAATTGGATGGTGTGGCAAAACTTTGGTGGAAATTCCAAGTAGAAAGAGATGAACAACAAATTGTTACACCAATTTTGACATAGGTAGAATTCAAAGATGCAATACTTGGTCAATTTCAAACTATAAATGCCACCCGAGCCGCACGAGATAAATTGACGGAGTTGAGGCAGATTGGCAATGAGAAGCTACATCACACAATTTCAGAACATCATCATGCAAATTCCAAATATCCAAGAAGGTGAAGTTCTGGATCGATTCATGCGAGGATTGAAGTCACGAACCAAATTGGAAGTGACCATGCGTGAGCCACAAAATGTAGAAGAAGCCATGCAATTGGCTGAGCATTTTGATTCCTTGGTTGCAACAACTTGGTCTTGACCTCGACCTACACAAATCCTACCAGTACACTACGCACGAGTGGAAGAACCGATACCAATGGAGATTGATGCTATCCAACGAAGACCACTTGGCGTAGCAGATAGAGAAAGATTACGACAAAATAGAGGTTGCTTTTATTGTCACCAAGTTGGATATCACATTGCTGAATGTCCACTTAGGAATAGACGACCTCAAAAAGTTGCCCAGATGGAGTTTGTGGAACAAAATGATCAGGGAAACAAAGAATCCCAGTAGGAGATTTTGAGCCGCCTACTGAGAGCTTGATTAGTTCCAATGGGATTGAAGGCTCGACCTATGCAAGTTTGCTTCACTTGCAAGGTATGATATCTAATCGGGGTTGTAGGATTTTGGTTGATTCTGGGAGTTCAGAGAATTGCATGTCTACGCAAGTAGCAAAGGAATTGGGTATTCCTATCAAGCCAGTGTTTGGAAGTAGTTTGATGATGGCGGATAGTAGAAAGGGTTCTGCATTCCGCACCTCACATCCTATCACCTTCAAGATTAGGAAGGAGTGTTTGGAGTGTATGAGGTTTGTAGTGGCACCTCTACACTATGATATCATTTTGGGTCTACCTTGGCTTGAATGTCATAAGGTTCAATTTGATTGGACCCGACGACAAATTCAAGTACAACACCAAGGTAGAAATTTCCGATTAGGTTGTTTGGCACCTCTGAGTAAGACGCCTAAGAATAGTCAGTCCCAAGATGGGAAGTTTGTCGAGAAGGTAGCCATAGAGCAAATCTAGAAGGGATATGAGTCCCAAGATGGGAAGTTTGCCAAGAAGGCAACCATGGAGCAAGCTTGGAAGAGAGATGAGTCCCCAGAAGGGAAGTTTGTTAATGAAGCGGCCATAGAGCAAGCTTTGGAGGAAGATAAGTTTGTATTCGCGGTGTGGATCAAGCCAATTGCACAAGAACAATCTAAGGTGGACCAAGAGCCTCATCAAGCAATGGTTGATCGGATAGTTCAGGAGTTTGCATATGTGTTTCCGGATGATCTGCCAAAGGGATTACCCTCCGATTGAGGTATGCCCTTCAAGATCGAGTTATTGCCAAGGAGTACTCCAATGAGTAGACCAATCTATCGGCTCTCACCAAAGGAGTTGGAGGAGTTGCGAACAACACTTACAGAGTTGTTGGAAAAGGATTTCATATGACATAGTACCTCTCCTTGGGGAGCACCGGTACTATTTGTTCCAAAGAAGGATGGAGGACTTTGTTTCTGTATTGATTACTATGGACTCAATAAGCAAACTGTGAAGAATGCATATCCCTTGCCTCGGATCAATGACCTGCTTGATCAACTAAGTGGAGCATGCTACTTTTCCAAGCTGGATCTTTGTAGCGGCTATTGGCAAATTCCTATTGAAGGAGAGGATGTGCAAAAGATTGCCTTTTGCACAAGATATGGACATTTCAAGTGGAGAGTTCTACCTTTTGGACTCACTAATGCTCCAGCAGTCTTCATGGATCATATGCATTGGGTGTTGGATGGACTATTGGATCGGTCCATGGTGGTGTTCTTAGATGATATCTTAATCTATAGCAGGACAAAGGCAAAACACATGAATCATGTGCGAGAAGTCCTAAGACGACTACGACAATGGAAATTTTACTACAAGAAGTCAAAGTGTGCTTTTTGGCAGAAAGAGGTTACCTTCTTGGGTCATAAGATCTCATCAGAGGGGATCAAGATGGAAGAAGAGAAGATCAAGGCCATTACTGATTGGCCTACCCCAAAGGATGCTACAAAGGTACGAGCATTCAATGGATTGGCCAGTTTCTACCAACGGTTCATCCACTATTATGCTCATGTGGCTGCACCATTGACTGACCTCTTGAGAAAGAACTTGAGCTTCCAGTGGACCACCAAGCATGAAGAAGCATTCTAGAAGTTAAAGCATATGGTGTCTTCAAGACCCATTTTTCAACCATATGATCCTCAACTACCTTGTGTGGTTGATTTTGATGCTTCTAACTTTGCAATTGGGGTTGTGTTGCAACAAGAATTTCTAGATGGACTACATCTTATTGCATTTGTGTCTCACCGACTAAATACAACTAAAAGAAATTACTCTGCTCGAGATCAAGAACAACTTGCAATGGTATATGCACCAAGGTATAGAAGCATTATCTCTTGGGGAAACAAGTGATCATGTGAACTGATCACAAGCCATTGTTGCAGACCTTACACTTGGAGCACATGAAGAGTCAACATCATCGATGGGAAGAGCAACTCCAATTGTTTGACATCAAACTTGAGTACAAACCAGGTCGGTTCTATGTCATCCCTGATGCTCTATCATGACGACCTGATTTGAAGGCTCTTCCTCTCATCACGGTGGCAATTACAATGGTGTCCATTGACCCTAAAGTCCATAGTGAGTTTGAATCAGCTCTACAACAAGATCCCTTCTTCCAAATGGTACACTGTCGTCTGACAACATGCAACAAGGAGTACAACATCTTCTCCTTCAAGGAAGCCCTTTTATTCCATGCAAACCAGATCTATGTTCCAGCCAAAGGTGATCTTTGACTTGTATGCCTTCAAGAAGCCCATGATTTACCAATAGCTGGTCACATGGGAGTGGACAAGACCTTGGGCACCGTCCAACGCCAATGGTGGTGGCCCAACATGACACGAGATGTTCAAGACTTTGTCCAATCATGTGAGAGTTGCCAACATAACAAGGCCAGCAACCAGAAGCCGAGTGGACTCCTTCAACCACTCGCCATTCAATCCGCTCACTAGGAGCATGTGAGCTTGGATCTCATCACATCCTTGCCAAAGACAAAACAAGGACACACCGCAATCGTGGTGTATGTGGATAAGCTTAGTAAGCAAATCCACTTGGCACCAACCTGTGATACTGTGGATGCTCCAACCTTAGCGCAAATCTACTTCGACAATGTTTTCAAGCATCATGGGATGCCATGTGTACTCATCTCTGACTGTGATCCTCAATTTACCGGGAAGTTTTGGCAAGCACTCTTCCAGATACTCGGCACCAAGCTTGCTTTGTCCACGGCCTATCATCCTCAAAATGATGGGCAAACCGAATGTGCAAATTGTACATTGGAGGATATGTTGCGGGCCTTTGTCAATGTCCACCATACCAACTGGGATGAATGTCTTGCAGCTGCAAAATTTGCCTACAACAATTCCAAACAGACAAGCACCAGATTTTCTCACTTCTTTCTCAATTTTGGCCAAGATCTGCTTGTTCCAGATTCTCTTCTTGCTCCCCCTCCCTCTCAAGTTCCTCATACTTCCACATTCTTGACCATTATATCCCAATCTCTCCAACAAGCCAAGTCGCACCTCCTTGTTGCTCAGAATTGCCAAAAACAATATGCAGACCACCATCGTTGTGATCTCACCTTTGAAGTTGGTGATAAAGTCATGCTATCCTCTAGTAACCTCCCTCTCCCCCTTGATACCCAAGTTTGTAAACTTGCCCCTAATTGGATAGGACCCTTTGATATCATCCACATTGTCTCTCCTGTTGCTTATCAACTTGCCTTGCCTTGTCACATGCGTATCCATCCTGTCTTTCATGTTTCCAAGTTGAAACCTTTTGTTCCTAACCCCTCTTTGTTTTCCTCTCGAGTCCAACCTCCTCCTTTTCCTGTCCCTACCAATGATCATGAGTAGGTCAAAGTTGATCATACCCTTGTGCGTTGTCATATTCAACAAGGCCGTCGCCAACATACTGGGTACAAGGTCCTTTGGAAAGGGTATCCCCTTCATGATGCCACATGGGAACCTTTTTCTCACCTCCAAAATGCACAAACGGCCATCAAGGAATTCAAACCTTCACTGGCGCCGAGGACGTCACCAACTAGCGGCGAGGGAATATGTAACAATATGGAGTTTAGCGATGAAGTTAGTCAGGCTTCCAAAGTAGAGAATAAGACAAAATAGCCTAGAATATTCTAGAAGCATCTAAGAAGCTTCTTGGGAAGCTTCCCAACTAGTTAACTTGCGCCCTAAGCATGTAGCTTCTAGAAGGAAGCTTCTAGAAGCTTCTAACTAGCTTAGCTTGCACGCCAAGTAGGCGGCTTCTAGAAGAAAGCTTCTTGAGAAGCTTCCTAGTTAACTTGACTTGCACTCCAAGAAAGCAGCTCAAGGAAGCTTCTTGAGAAGCTTCAATGGTCTTGTATGCTACCTATAAATACCAAGGCCAAAGCTCATGCTAGGCATTCGGAGTTTTCCCTCATTCAAGTGTCCCAATGTGAGTTTCCATTCTCCTATTTCTCTCCTCGGTTTTGGTCTTTTACACCAACTACCCAAAAACACTATAGGTGTCATCTCCTCCATAGAAAGCAAGCCAACCCCACCACATGAGATTGGTAGAGCCGTCTGTCTACATGCAAAATCCACTGTCACACACTCAAAAGTCCCTGGTCCAATAATATCACCAAAGACTCCTATAATCCTCCTATCAAATGCTCTCAGACGTGATAGGAAGGACTGTGAGGGGAGAACTGTACGGATGAGGTAGGATGGTTGACGAGCAATATTGGAAGAGAATATACCAAATGCCACCTGTGGATCTCCTAGTAATGGAAGGCTTGAAGCCAAGAGAATTTTTCTTCATTCATTTTGAAGTTTTGCAGCTTCAAAATATTGTTCACAATCAAACACAAAATTCTCCATTGTTCTTGAAAGGTGCTTGCCTTAAAATATTTGGGCTTTGGAAATTGGATTTGCTCTTCTCATTCTCAAAATGGTGCTCTCTCTACATGCCTTTGTTGTTGATGATCTCATTCTTCCAACAATCAAGTAAGGTGCTTGATTTGTTACTCTATCAAACTACCTAAAATTTATCTAAGTTAATATGTAGATGCAACACGTCCATTGTGTTCCATTAGTTACAATTGAAAGTACCAAGGGTTCATCAGACAAGGTGATCGTATTCAAGAAATTCTGCCCTAAGTGTGAGATGATGATAGGTGTAAAATGATGATTGGGTAGTACATGGACATAGACATCCCAATGGTTTGGTGGAAATAGATTTGGTGGTCCATACATTCCATCCATCCTATTTCTATTTTGATACCAATGTAAAGGATCAAAGAGAGAAATAGGAAAATGGAACCAAAATGAAAGATCACATTGGGACTCCTAAATGAGGAAAACTCCAAATGCCTAGCATGAGATTAGGTTATGGTATTTAAAGGGAATACACAAGCCAACTTCTTTGAGTGCAAGCCAAGTTAACCTAAAAACTTCTCGAGAAGCTTCCTTCTAAAAACCGTCTACTTGGCATGTAAGCTAAGCTAGTGTAGAAGCTTCCAAAGAAGCTTCCTTCTAGAAGTTATATACTTGGCATGCAAGCTAAGCTAACCATGAAGCTTCCCAAGAAGCTTTCTCTTGGAAGTCATCACTTGGCATATACATTATTTGATATTTGGAAGGTTTCAAATAGCTTCCTAGATGCTTCTAGAATATTTTTATAATTCTTACTAATTTTGCCTATTTGCTACTTCATTAGTCTTTACTAAGTCATCTATAAACTCAACATTGTTACATTAGAAGTTGGTGTGTAATACTTTGAGGACAACATAGCTCTCCAAGAGAGATACAAGAGAGAAACACAAGTTTCACACTCAATACTTTGATGCTCCA
Source organism: Lunularia cruciata (assembly GCA_948567375.1). Lineage (NCBI taxonomy): Eukaryota > Viridiplantae > Streptophyta > Marchantiopsida > Lunulariales > Lunulariaceae > Lunularia > Lunularia cruciata. The sequence continues at coordinate 79,727,189 of OX419755.1, read as the reverse complement.
AAGGAGCACCTTTTCTTGATTATATAGCAAAGAGGACCCTTTCAAAGGAAGCTCCACCCTTGGATTAGATACATGGATTGGTGACTTGGCAATAAGCTCCATCCTTGGATTAGTTGTTTGGATGGGTGACATTAGTCCTTGTCCTATCTACTTGGTCAAATGGGTTTGACCAAAGGGAATCTTTAGGGAATCTTCATGTAGGGAGCTCAAAATCATGTGGGTGAGATACCATTGGAAAACTCTTGACAAGATAAATCATAGGTGTAACAGTATGGAGTTTAGTGATGTAGCTAGTAAGGCTAATGAAGTAGAGAATAAGCCAAATTAGCTTAGAATATTCCAAAGCATCTAGGAAGCTTCTTGAGAAGCTTCCCAACTAGTTAACTTGTGCCCCAAGCAAGTAGCTTCTAAAAGGAAGCTTCTAGCTAGCTTAGCTTGCATGCCAAGTAGGTGGCTTCTAGAAGGAAGCTTCTTGAGAAGCTTCCTAGTTAACTTGGCTTGCACTCTAAGAAAGCGGCTCAAGGAAGCTTCTTGAGAAGCTTCTCAAGGGCCTTGTATGCTACCTATAAATACCAAAGCCGAAGCTCATGCTAGGCATTTGGAGTTTTCTCTCATTCAAGTGTCCTAATGTGAGTTTCCATTCTCCTATTTCTCTCCTCGGATTTGGTCTTTTACATTGGTATCAGAGTAGGAATGGGATGGATGGAATTTATGGGCCACCAAATCCACTTCCACTAAACCATTGGGATTTTTGCGTCCAAGTATTACCCAAGCATCATTTTACACAATTCATCACCTTGCACTTTGGACAATATTTTATGCATATGATCACCATATTTGAGGAACCCTTGGTACTTCTGGTTGTAACTTATGGAGAACAGTGGACGTGCTATTTCTATGTGTAATAAATTAGATAGATTGGGAGTGGTGTGATAGAGTTGCAACCATGGTGGCAATACCCAATGTTATCCTTTGCTACGTTGGAACAAATCAAGCACCTTACTTGATTGTTGGATGAACGTGATCTTCAACTACAAGAGCAGGTAGAGAGAGTACCAATTTGAGAAAAGAAGATTGGATCAAATTCCCTAAACCCAAGGTATTTGAAGGCAAGAACCTTCCGGGTGTAGTGGAGAATTTTGTGTTTGATTGTGAATGTTATTTTGAAGCTACCAATCTACAAGACGAGCAAAAATAAATTCTCTTAGCTTTTAGCCAATTGGATGGAGTGGCAAAGCTATGGTGGAGATTTCAAGTGGAGCAAGCTGAACAACAAATTTTTACACCAATCTTGACATAAGTAGAATTCAATAGCACAATAATTAATCGATTCCAAGCTATAAATGCCACACAAGCTGCACAAGATAAGTTGGCAGAGTTGAAATAGATTGGCTCTATAAGAAGTTACATCACACAATTCCAAAACACCATCATGCAAATTCCAAATATATTGGAAGGTGAAGCTCTAGATCAATTTTTGAGAGGCTTGAAGGCGAGAACCAAATTAGAGGTAACCATGCAAGAGCCACAACACTTGGAGGAAGCCATGCGGTTGGCCAAACATTTTGATTCCTTGGTGGCAACAACTTGGTCTCAACCTCGACCTCCACATAGCCTACCAATACACTACACACAAGTGTAGGAGCCAACACCAATGGAGATTGATGCCATTCAACGAAGACCACTTGGCATAGTAGATAGAGAGAAACTATGACAAAATGGTGGTTGTTTTTATTGTTGCCAATTAGGGCATCCCATTGTTGAATGTCCACTCAAGAATGGACGACCTTGACAAGTTGCCCAGGTAGAGATTGTAGAGCAAAATGATCAGGGAAATAAGGAATCCTAGTAGGAGATTTTGAGCCGCCTACTAGGATCTTGATTAGTTCCAATAGGATGAAAGGCTTGACCTATGCAAGTTTGCTTCACTTGCAAGGTACGTTATCTAATTAGGGTTGTAGGATCTTGGTTGATTTTGGAAGTTCAAAGAATTACATGTCTATGCAAGTAGCAAAGGAATTGGGTATTCCTTTCAAGCCAGTGATTGGAAGTAGTTTGATGATGGCGGATGGTAGAAAGGGTTCTGCATTCCGCACCTTGCATCTTGTTACATTCAAGATTGGGAAGGAGTATTTGGAGTGTATGAGGTTTGTAGTGGCACCTCTACACTATGATATCATTTTAGGTCTACCTTGGCTTGAACATCATAAGGTTCAATTTGATTGGACCCGATGCCAAATTCAAGTACAACACCAAGGTAGGAATTTCTAATTAGGTTGTTTGGCACCTCTAAATAAGACACCCAAGAATAATCAGTCCCAAGATGGGAAGTTTGTTAAGACAGTAGCCATAGAGCCAACCTGGAAGGAAGATGAGTCTCAAGATGGGAAGTTTGCCAAGAAGGCAACCATGGTGCAAGCTTGGAAGAGAGATGAGTCCCTAGAATAGAATTTTGTTAGTAAAGCAGCCATAGAGAAAGCTTTGGAGGAAGATAAGTCTATATTCATGGTGTGGATCAAGCCGATTGCACAAGAACAATCTATGGAAGGCCAAGAGCCTCATCAAGCAAAGGGTGATTGGATAGTTAAGGATTTTGCGGACGTATTTCCGGATGATATGCCAAAGGAATTACCCTCTGATTGAGGTATGCCCTTCAAGATCAAGTTATTGCCAGGGAGTACTCCAGTGAGTAGACCGATCTATTGGCTCTCACCAAAGGAGTTGGAGGAGTTGCGGACAACACTTACAGAGTTGTTGGAGAAGGATTTCATACGGCATAGTACCTCTCCTTGGGAAGCACCGGTACTATTTTTTTCAAAGAAGGATGGAGGACTTCATTTTTGTATTGATTATTGTGGGCTCAATAAGCAAACTGTGAAAAGTGCATATTGCTTGCCTTGGATCAATGAATTGCTTGATCAACTAAGTGGAGCACGCTACTTTATCAAGCTAGATCTTTGTAGCGGCTATTGGCAAATTCCTATTGATAGAGAGGATGTGCAAAAGACTACCTTTTGCACAAGCTATGGGCATTTTGAATGGAGAGTTCTACCTTTCGGACTCACTAATGCTCCAACAGTCTTCATGGATCAAATGTATCGGGTGTTGGATGGAATATTGGATTGGTTCGTGGTGGTGTTCTTGGATGATATCTTAATCTATAGCAAGATAGAGACAGAACACGTGAATCATGTGCGAGAAGTCCTAAGACAACTACGACAATGGAAATTTTACTACAAGAAGTTGAAGTGTGCCTTTTGGCAAAAGGAGGTTACCTTCTTGGGTCATAAGATGGAAAAAGAGAAGATCAAGGCCATAAATTATTGGCCTACCCCAAAGGATGCTATAGAACTACGGGCATTCAATGGATTGGCCAGTTTTTACCGACGGTTCATCCACTATTATACTCATGTGGCTGCACCATTGACTAACCTCTTGGGAAAGAACTTGAGCTTCTAGTGGACCACCAAGCATGAAGAAGCATTCCAGAAGTTAAAGCATACGGTGTCCTCAAGACCCATTCTTCAACCATATGATCCTCAACTACCTTGTGTGGTTGATTTTGATGCATTTAACTTTGCAATTGGAGTTGTGTTGCAATAGGAATTCCCAGATGGACTACATCCCATTGCCTTTGTGTCTTGTTGACTAATTACAACTGAAAGAAATTACTCTGTTTGAGATTGGGAACAACTTGCAATGGTATATGCCACCAAGATATGGATGCATTATCTCTTGGGGAAACAAGTGATCATGCAAACTGATCACAAGCCATTGTTGAAGACCCTACACTTGGAGCACATGAAGAGTCAACATCATCGATGGGAAGAGCAACTCCAATTATTTGACATCAAACTTAAGTACAAACCAGGTTGGTTTCACGTCATCCCTGATGCTCTATCACGACGACCTAATTTGAGGGCTCTTCCTCTTATCACGATGGCAATTACGATGGTGTCAATTGACCCCAAGGTCCATAATGAGTTTCAATCAGCTATACAACAAGATCCCTTCTTCCAAATGGTACATGGTTATCTAATAGCATGCAACAAGGAGTACAACATCTTCTACTTCAAGGAAGGCCTTCTATTCCATGCGGACCAAATCTATGTTCCAGCCAAAGGTGATCTTCGACTTGTGCGCCTTCAAGAAGCCCATGATTTACCAATAGCTGGTCATATGGGAGTGGACAAGACCTTAGGCACCCTCCAACGCCAATGGTAGTGGCCCAACATGACACAAGATGTTTGGGACTTTGTCCAATTGTGTGAGAGTTGTCAACGTAACAAGGCCAATAACCAGAAGGCGAGTGGACTCCTTCAACCACTTCCCATTCCAGCTACTTGTTGTGAACATGTGAGCTTAGATCTCATCACCTCCTTACCCAAGACACAACAAGGTCACACAACAATTTGGTGTTTGTGGATAAGCTTAGTAAGAAAATCTATTTGGCACCAACGGTTGATATTGTGGATGCTCCAACCTTAGCGCAACTCTACTTTGATAATGTCTTCAAACATCATGGGATGCCATGTGTACTCATCTCCGGCCGTGATGCTTGCTTCACCAAAAGTTTTGGCAAACACTTTTCCAACTACTTGACACCAAGCTTGCTTTGTCCATAGCCTATCATCCTCAAACTGATGGACAAATTGAACATGGAAATTGCACCTTGGAAGATATACTTTGTGCCTTTGTAGACATTCACCATACCAGTTGGGATCAATGTCTTGCAGTTGTGGAGTTTGCATACAATAATTCTAAACAAGTAAGCACCAAATTCTCTTCTTTCTTTCTCAATTTTGGCCAAGATCCACTTGTCCTAGATTCTCTTCTTGCTCCTCCTCCATCTCAAGTCCCCCATACTTCAACCTTTTTGACCACCATCTCTGAATCTCTCCAACAAGCCAAATCTCACCTCCTTGTTGCTTAGAATCATCAAAAACAATATGTGGACCATCATCGTCGTGATCTCACCTTTGAAGTTGGTGATAAAGTTATGTTATCCTTTAATAATCTACCCCTCCCACTTGATACCCAAGTTCATAAAATTGCCCCTAATTGGATAGGACCTTTTGATGTCACCCGAATTGTCTTTCCTATTGCTTATCGACTTGCTTTGCCTTCTCATATGCACCTCCATCCTATCTTTCATGTTTCCAAGTTGAAACCCTTTGTTCATAATCCCTCTTCTTTCTCCTCTTGAGTCCAACCTCTTCCTTCCCCAATCCCTATTAATGATCATGAGGAGTACAAAGTTGATCGTATCCTTGCACGTCGCCATATCCAACAAGGATGCCACCAACATACGGAGTACAAGGTCCTTTGGAAAGGGTATCCCCTTCATGATGCCACATGGGAACCTCTTTCTCACCTCCAGAATGCATAGATGGCCATCCAAGAGTTTGAAGCTTCAATGGCGATGAGGACGTCACCAACTAGCGGTAGGGGAATATGTAACAATATGGAGTTTAGCAACGTAGCTAGTAAGGTTAACAAAGTAGAGAATAAGCCAAATTAGCTTAAAATATTCCAAAAGTATCTAGAAAGCTTCTTGAGAAGCTTCTTGACTAGTTAACTTGTGCCCCAAGCATGTAGCTTCTAGAAGGAAGTTCTAGAAGCTTCTTACTAGCTTAGCTTGCATGCCAAGTAGGCAGCTTCTAGAAGGAAGCTTCTTGAGAAGTTTCTTAGTTAACTTGGCTTGCACTCTAAGAAAGTGGCTCAAGGAAGCTTCTTGAGAAGCTTCTCAAGGGCCTTGTATGCTACCTATAAATACCAAAGCCAAAGCTCATGCTAGACATTTGGAGTTTTCCCTCATTCAAGTGTCCCAATGTGAGTTTTCATTCTCCTATTTCTCTCCTTGGATTTGGTATTTTACAATAAGGGGAGAAGGCAAGCCTTTTCACCTTAAGAAAAGAATGAATCTTTTCATTTTCAAGACCTAATTCATCTATCTAGGCCTCCAAAATTAGCTCTAAAGTTTTTAGGCTATTTCTGGCTTCTGCTCTACTAGTAGAAGTACTCTTTGGTGACAAGTCTGTCTGATCTACCTAGACCATTATACACAACATCATTCTAGATGTTACCAAGCCAATTTTCACATCCATATAATATATCTAACTACTTGTATTACAAGCCTCCCCCTTTTAAGACATAATGTCATCGTTGCAAAGTTGTTGCTCAAAAGATTGCACTAACATTGGTGCATTGGTCAAGTTTGCTATTGGCTCCCATGTTGCCTCATACAATGGGTACCCTTTCCAATGGACTAGATATTCCACACACGGATGGCGAGTACCACGGATACATTTTTGGAGAATGCGTTCAACCTCATACTCTTCTGCCTCATCAACAAGGGTTGGACAAGGTCAACTTTCTTGGATGGAAGAGAAGTGGAGTGGCCAAGGAGCATATCAGCATAATAAGGAAACATGAAACACCAGGTGGATCTTCATATTGTGGTGGTAGCTTGAGGTGATAAGCCATGACATCAATGCAATGCAACAAAGGATGGAGAAAGGTCCAATAAAACAAGGTCTGAGCTTATAAGGACCAACTAACTTGAGGTTGGTGGTTGAAAACCATAATTGATCTCCCACATTGAACTCCATGTGTTGGTGGTGTGCATATGCATATTTCTTATGCCTATTTTGGGCAATTTGCAACCTGTGCTTGGCGTGCTCCACACCTTGTTGGATTTTAGAAACAAAAGTATTGACAACATCAACCTTGGTAGCCATTGGATGGACCTTCATCAAGCTTGAAGGTGTGAAAGGATGCTCTCTATACATAAGGAAGAATGGTGTGACTTGTGTGAGGGCATTCATTGAATTGTTGTAAGAAAATTCCACCAATAGGAGTAAGGTGTCCCAACTCTCTTGCTCATCCAAAGTAAAGCCCCAAAGCATGTCCTCAATAGTGTGATTCTCCCTCTTTGTTTTTCCATTGGTCTATGGATGGTAAGTTGTGGATATAGCCAATTTGGTTTTGAAGAACCCAAAGAGTGTTCTCCAAAACAAACTAGTGAATTGAGTGCCTCTATATGTGATGAGCACTCAAGACAAGCCATGATGGGAAAAGACTACATCTAAGTACAATTGAGCTAGTTCTGGAGTAGTCAAATCCTTGGTGGTAGGACACACATGAATCATTTTTTGAGTTGGTCGACAAAGACTATGATGGAGTCAAACCCAGAGGTGGTCTTGGGCAATTCACAAACTAGATCCATGCTTACCTATTCCCAACATTGTGTTGAAGTGTGATGAGGTTGGAAGAGTCTTGTGGGAGCTTGATTAAAAGCCTTATTTTGTTGATAAATTAGGTAGCTCCAAACATATTGCATCAAATCATTGGTCATCTTGGGCCAATAGTAATGGCATTTGACTACATCCGATATCTTGTCCAACCCAACATGACCTACAATGGCAAAATTGTGACATTTTGCTAGGATGGTGGTTCTTGTATCCATGTCATCTAGGATCCACAACTTGCCATCATGGAAGGTGAGTCCTTGGGTATTGGTGATACCTTTGGATGATTGAGCACCTACAATCTATGGATTATTTTTTGTAGTAGCAAGAATCTTGGGCCAAATTCAAGGTTCATCTTGATGTCCACCACTAAATTGTTTGCCATTGGCATTTAAGTTCCTACTTCTGCCTTCTATATATCTGATTGTCATGTTGAATTGTTGTCTTCACTCTGCCTATCAAATCTATTGATGAGAAAGATTTTTTTGTGTCTCAAGGTAGACTAGAGGTTTGTGGTCCATCTCTAACACAAATGCCGTCTCACCCAAATAGTGCTTCCAATGCTTGGTTGCAAGGACAATGGCCAACTCTCCTCATTTGGTGGTGTGACTTATGAGAGAGATATACAATTAGGTGCCATCCATCTTGCCATTCTTGTTGTAGGACTACTCCTATTGCTACATCTGATGCAACTATAGCAATCTTGATTGGACGTTTTGGGTCATACCATTTCAAGATTGGTGCATGTAGTAATGCGTCTTTCAACTCCTAAAGGCCAATTCTTATGCATTTCACCATACTCACTTCTTTTCCTTGCCGAATAGTGTTATTAGAGGTTGTGAAATCTTGGAGAAGTCCTTGACATATTTAATTTTTAATTGGATAAATCTATTATTATCTTTCTTGATGACATCTTAGTCTATAGTAGGATGCTAATAGAGCACAAGCAACATCTACCAAAAGTCTTCTAGATTCTATGATAGAATCAATTGTATGCCAAAATCTCAAAGTGCACGTCTGGTAAATCCAAAGTAGACTACTTATGGCATAGAGTAAGTGCAGAGGGTATTCAAGTATTAATAGATAAAATAGAGGTCATTCAAAAATGGAGTGCTCTAGAAGATCAGACTCAACTCAAGAGTTTCTTGGGATTGATGGGGTTTTATTGTCAATTTGTCATTCATCAAACTCATGAAAGTGGCTAGAGCGTTGGTGAGGCCAAATGGCATCACCAAGTACTCAAAGTGATCATACCTTGTTTGAAAGGCCATTTTGTATATGTCTTCTTCCGCAATCTTGATTTGGTTCTAATTGCTTTGCAAATCAAGTTTGGTGAAGTATCTTGCTCCATTGAGTTGATCAAACAAGTCATCCATGCAAGGATATTTATTTTGCACCATTTATTGATTCAATCCCTGGTAGTCAATGCATATGCTTATTGTTCCATCCTTCTTCATAAACAATACAGGAGCTCCATATGGTGATATGTTGGGTTAGATAAACCCCTTATGCAACATATCCTTGATTTAAGCCTTATGCTCCTCCAACTCATGAGGTGATAGCCGATATGGGGCCTTACAAGTAAATGTCTTCCTAGGAAGTATCTCAATTTTATGATCTACTCTCCTTTTTGGTGGGAAACCTATGGGTAATTTATCTAGAAAGATATCTTGGAACTCATTGACCATATCTTTCAATTTCTCATGAATTTGTCTATCGTGTTGGCATTCTGGACTTCTCTTATTAAACCCATGCAACATCTATTTATCTTACCAATAAATGTGGTCTTTATGACATATAGAGGCATCTCTTGCCTTTGTGATCTTCCTTTAACCCCATAGATCTTCCATTGACTAGTTTTCACTCATTTCTTTCTCCAATCCACCATGGGCTTCTAGTGCTCCATCCATGATATACTTAAGATTGCATCATAACAAGCTAGTTGTATCACTCATCACTTGATTGCTTCTTGATACCTTCCTATAGAGAGTATTACCTTTCTAGGTAATGACTCAATCCTCTCTATCTAAACATTAGGTAACTCTACTTTGTCATTCTTCTCTAGTTCCATCTCCAACCTTATTGCAATAGAGTGAGACAAGAAATTCTTTGTGGCCCCAGGGTCTATCAACACTCACCGGATTGCCTTCTAGCACTCCATTTATGACAATTAATTATGTAATTCCTCCTTCTTTGCACACTTTTCCTCTTCATCCTCCCGCTTTTACTCTTCTTCACCAAGCCAATAAGGCTATGAGGTACATTTATTGGTGATCTTCATTTTCCGATGTAATTTCTATATCTTCTTCTTCAATCTGTCTCTCCATCTGGTTCAGAGGTCGCTTGTTTGGAGGCTGAGGGCCTCTAAGATGAAGAGCACAACAATTGATGGCTATATGCCCAATTTGGCGACAATTGTAACATCATCATTGTTATGCTTGAGCCTCTTCTCCCTATGGTACTCCTCCTCTCCTTTTCTTCAACCCATCCTTGTTCTTCTTGGAGAGGTCTTGCTCCTCTATCTTGGAACCAAATGTTGCCCGATTCCATAGGAATTGGTCCACCAAAATGGTGTGTCTTGGCATGCTAGTTTTGCACCTCCTCCACTCACCCCTGCTATTCTTTGAGCACAAGCAATGGCTTCCAAAATAGTACAAGGGTTTGCACCATTACCTCTTGGCAAATCTGCTCTTTCAATTGTCAAGAGCTTTGACTGGACTCATGTTGGTTATCGTAACCTATAGGTCTTGAAATGCCTCCATATACTCTTATATGCTATTCTTCTACTTCAACTCCCAAAGTCTGGTTCGGGCCATTTGCATAGAATCCACAGATTGGAAATTCTTGAGTAGCCCTTATGGCATGGTTGTCCAAGTGACATCTCTTCCTTCTACTAAAAACTATTGTTCCCAAGCTTCATACCATGTGAGGGCTTTATCGGTCAAGTACCCACACGCAAACACACATGCAATGTGTTTGTAATGATCAATGATCTCCGTTGTGAAAAATCAAAGGTATTGATTCATTCTTGAAATCCAATTTTCCACTACTTCATGGAATGTTATCCCTTGCAAGGCTCAATATTGCACGTCTTTTTCATTTGTAGTAACAATATGGCTTGGTTGTTGATTGGAATTGGTGTCATTGGTATGCATAACTCTCCAAGTAGTTTGATTGTTGGTGCTGGTTGTTGAGATGGCTCTCCTTCTTGCATTACTTGATCATTCTTGATAGTAAGTCTTTGATTTTGCAATTCCTCCATGGTCATCTTGATTTCTCAAAACTTATTCAACATCCCTTGCATTCCTTGTATCAACTCATGCAATTGCAGATCCATGATTCATACACAACCAATGTTCAATTGCTACTTCCTACTTCAATAGAAGGTTAGAATGATCACTCAAGAGGGTGCAAAAACTATGGTGACTACCATTGGGACCTCAACGGATATCACTTGTTGATAATATTCCTCACCAAAATTGTGGATTACAAAATCTCTAAACATCACTTTTTGTCTAACTACATAATGGATTTCTACTTGCATGTTGAAAGGTGTGGATTTGGTACATTTAGATCCATACTATCACAATAGAATGTAGATTGTCAAATCCCATCTCTATTGTATATCACCACAGGTAGAATAACCAAGTTTGGTGAATTTATCACTCTGTCCATGAATTTTGCTCCAAAGTAATAAACTAGAGATACTCTCATTTGATCACGTTGGATGTCTAGAATTTTGATGTGGAATGGATGCAAGAATGGTAAGCTAGGTGCAAGAAATTGTCCTCCCGGTGCCTCCATCCCGTCCGCTCTCTAAAACACTTCCCAAATCTAGCAATTGCACTATGTTCTTCCATTAAATTACTTAGTTTCAGCAGCTCGTGTTCTTCCAAGAAGGATGATCCACTCTCTTGGATTAAAACACCTGCTTTGATACCCTTGTAATACTCCAAGGACAAGAGAATTCTCTAAGAGAGATACAAGAGACAAAACACAAGTTTCACATTCAATACTCTAATGCCCCAAAGGAACACCTTCACTTTATTATGTAGCAAAGAGGACTACTCAAAGGAAGCTCCACCCTTGGATCAGTTAGATACATGGATTGGCAACTTGTCATTGAGTGCCATCTTTGGATTAATTGTTTGGATGGGTGACATGTCATTCCTTGTCCTATCTAGTTGGTTAATGGGTTTGACCAAAGGAAATCTTCGGGAATCTTCTTGTAGGGAGCTCAGAATTGTGTGGGTGAGATACCATTGGAAAGCTCTTGGTGAGAAAAATCATAGGGGGGACAAGGCAAGCCTTTTTTCCTAAGGGAGGAGGGGGATCTTTCCATTTTTGAGGCCTAATTCATTTATTTAGGCCTCCAAAATTGACTTTAAAGTTTTTAGTCTATTTTTGGCTTTTATGCTATTAATAGAAGTACTCTTTTGGTGACAACTCTGTCTGATCTATCTAGCCCATTATACACAACATCTTTCTAGATGTTACCAAGCCAATTTTTACCTCCAAATAATATATCTAGCTACTTGTGTTACATGGTCAAATTATAAAGGTTATGAGATATAAGTACACCAATATAAACACCTAATGAGTATATGATGATTATTTACCTATTTAGAACATTGAGCATTTGGCATATTTCTTTTGATTGATAATGTTATCAAGATATTTGAATAAAGTAGTGATATGAAATATTTTATCTTAAATAATATATGTACTCATCTATCAATGGAACTTGTAGCAAATAAGTTACATATAAAAAGAATTGAGGTATTAGCAAAAGAAAAAATACTTGTAAAAGGATCAACTATATTATATTAATACAAGATCATGTTCTTTGTTGTAAAATGTTCATAAATTCTACGCACTTAAGTCAATAGAACTTTAACTCTAAGAAAATCAGCAAAGTTCTATTCTCACATCATCTTCAAGATGAGGTTGTTTTCTCAAAGATAGGTTGTGTTAAACTTTATGCCATCACTTTACTACCTATCTAATTGAGTTTATATGATGAGCACTCTAAATTTAGCTACAATATTATGTTTGCTAATATTGAAACTCCACGATTTAAGTAGCCATAAATTCTCAATATTTATCATAAATATAATATTGGATAATTTGATGCTAGAGCTTCTTTTCCTTGGAAATGTGAATCGCTTGGAGAGATCAATTGCTTTATCATGAATTCTGTTCTTAGTTATATTTGCTTGTATTGCTGATTTGACCACTTATTTTCCCATCATGTGAACTCTATATGACACGTTCCTTAGAATTCATATATTGAAAAGCATTTTCTGAACAAATAGAAATCCTTTTTATTCTGCAATGAACCCATAAGAAGCTTAATGATATCAAATCATGTTGATCAGAAATGAGTGTGATTATGGTCAATTTCTTGAAACATTTGACAAATATCATGCTAACGATTCAAATTGAAGTCAGTTTTAGTGTTGATTATTTTACCACATTTAACTACGCACTAAAAAGTATGTAGTCCGTTCCATAGAGGGGAACGGACTACATACATACGGAGCTTGTCCCGAACATTTCTGAAAAATATTGCAATCTATCAACAACATAACGGAATCAAGATATTACAATTTTTATGTTGGAGATGTGTACCCATTGTTGGAGATGCGTTGTTTGGAATTAGAATCAGGTCTTCTACCGTCATTGACGGCTGTGTTGCACTATTCTTTCTGATCATTTGGGGGAGCTGCGGGAGAGTGTGGAGAAGGGAGAGGAGAGGGAGAGTTGTGAGACAATTTCGATAATATCTGAGGGCCCTCTAGCATGTAGCATTCAAGTGAATAGTCGATTCCCTTCGTTTTTCAATTTTGGTTCCATTGGCACCTAGATTCAAGACTATGGAGAATGGAGTAGAAATTTATAAAAAAAATTAGCTTTTTTTTTTAGGGTTTAGAGTGATCATTATACATGGAGAGTGATGGGTTGGGAATTTCTGTTTCCAATCTCTTGGTTTTCATGATTAAGTTCCATGGGAATTTAGTTTGAAAATTTTGGAGATGGAAATTGAAAGTTATGAGAGCTTATAGATTTTAGGGTTTGGAGAGATTGTTTTCTTATGTGAGATGGGATGTGATGGGTTGTGGTTTTGCAAATATGGGGAGATATGGAGAGGAGCAGCATGTGTTACTATCACTATTCTTGTGCTAGCTATGGCTACACCTTCCCATGTGGGGTCACCTAGAGTGGGTCGGGATACACCATGCCCGGTGTGTCACCGACGCTTTACCTTGCAAGGAGTAAAGACCCATGTGGGAAGGATGCACACGGACTATGATTGGACCACTTGGGATGCACACATGAGATGAGTGACCACATCAACAGTAGTGACACTCGGGATTACGCACGCTTCTTCTATACCTTTGTTGATCATTCCAGGGACACGGATTGAGTCGTGGGAGTGGTTAACTTCTCAAGCGGGTTGCATTTTGGGGTTATTTGAGACTAGTTTTCCATGTCCATGTCTATTCCATAGGCTACCCCGCACATTCCATGATGAGGCTAGATAGGCTTTTTGCCTACCATTGGATTGTTTGGCACGTGATCCCTTGGACGAGTTAGCTTGGTTCCTATTCCTCCTACTCCCTCGATGGTGTCTTTGTTATGCTAGAGGGGGACGTGCGGGACATAGAGAGGTGGCGGCTAGATTTTGTCGATTCCAAGCGGGAGATTGGGCAGCCTTTCAGGAGGAGTCTATTAGGGCTACACGATTTAGGAGATAGGCATTGCCACAGGATACCACAGATTCCACTCGATTACGACGATGTAGGACATTGGGTCAGGCGGGAGAGTTTAGTAGAGCAGCACAAGCGCTGCACCCTTTGTCTATAGTGAGTCCTACTAATGAGACCATCTCTTCCCTATGCTCATTGCATCCTATAGCAGGAGAGGGACTACCACTAGAGGTCTTAGATTATCAACCTGAGCAGCCTTTATGTCTTGATAGGTCGCTATTTGCACAAGCATTGTGCACTGCCCCTCGCCTTTCCTCAGGCAGCTTGTTAGGGATGGTTTATGAGCACCTTAGAGATTGCTTCCAAGCAAATGATCCTTTTAGTGGTTTTACCGAGTTGTTTCAGGTGGCTGCAGTAGTAGCAAGAGGAGATATTCCTATGTCTGTTAGTCGGGTGTTAGGTGCTAGTCAACTTCTCGTGATGGAGAAGGACACGGGAGGCATTAGACCGATTGCTATTGGAGAGATCTTTTTGCATTTGGTCAGTCATACCATTGTCCTTCAACATCATTCTCACTTTTGACAGCACCTTAGTCCATATCAGTTTGGAGTAGCTACACCTAGAGGATGTGAGGCTATATCTCTAAGCATTAGAGCATTCCTAGATATCCATCCGGAGTGAATTGTCCTACAAGTGGATGTTGAGAATGCTTTAATAGCGTCTCACGTGCATCAATCTTTAGAGAGCTTAGGGAGGCTGGTGGATCCTTGGCGAGTCTCATTCCTTTTGTGCAGTCTTTTTATGGCTCTCTTGCTTCCCTTTACTACTAGCATGGTGGTTCACAGGAGGGAGTCACCTTCTTGGAGTCAGCTGTTGGTACACATTAGGGAGATCCTTTGGGGGGGGCCCTTATTTGCCATGGCTCACTTTAGAGCTCTCCTATCTACTACTTTGGCCATGCCAGGTTGTGTATTTCCCTCCTTGGCAGATGATACACACATCGTAGGCCCTGTAGATCAGATTAGGCAGGCCTTTGACTACTTGACTACCAAGCTACATCTAGTAGGCTTGAGAATCAAGGTTTCAAAGTGTAGGGGATGGTCCCCTTTAGGTATCCCTCCCCACCTTGAGCTTCCAGAGGAGTGTATCACATCCACAGATGGACTTTGTGTTCTTGGAGTGCCAATAGGATCGGAGGATTTTGTCACACGCTTCTTGGACGTTGCACTTGCAGAGGATGTTCTCCATGTGGATGACCAATTAGATGGAGTGGCAAAACTATGATGGTGATTGTGAGTGGAGCAAGTTGAACGGCAGGTTGTTGTGCCAATCTCAACATGGGAAGAATTCAAGGGTGCAATAATAGGGTGATTTTGAGCTATAAATGTCACACAAGCCACACAAGATAGGGTTGGTAGAATTGAAGCAGATTGGTTTTATAACAAACTACATCACTCAATTCTAGAACACCATAATAAAAATTCCAAATATATTAGAAGGTGAAACTTTGGATCAATTTATGAGGAGCTTGAAGTCATGCACCAAATTGGAAGTGATCATGCATAAGTCCAAACACTAAAAGGGAGCCATGCAATTGGTTGAGCATTTTGATTCCTTGGTTGTGACAATTTGGTCTTGATCTTGACCTTCAAAGAACTTGCCTACACATTATACATTGGTGGAGAAGTTGGTACCAATAGAGATCAATGCCATCCAATAGAAACCACTTGATCCTACAGATAGTGAAAGATTAAGATAAAATAGTGGTTTGCTTTTATTTGTTGCAAAATTGAGTATCACATTTTGAATCTCCACTCAAGAATAGCTGACCCCAACAAATTGCCCAAATGGAGTTTGTAGAGCATGATGATCAAGAAAATGAGGAACTCAAGTCATCTACTAGGAATTGGATTGATTCCAACATGATTCAAGGCTTGACCTATGCAAGTTTGCTTCATTTGCAAGGTATGATATTTGATTGTGATTGTATGATTTTGATTGATTTTGGAAATTTAAAGAATTGCAAGTCCATGCAAATAGCAAAATAATTAAGTATTCTTATATAGCCAATAATTGTAAGTATATTGATGATGGCGGATAGTAGAAAGGGGTTTTGCATTCTGTACCTCACATCTTGTTACATTCAAGATTGGGAGGAATATTTGGAGTGTATTAGGTTAAAGTGGCACCTCTACACCATGATGTAATTCAAGGTTTACCTTAGCTTAAACATCATAAGGTTCAATTTGATTGGAATTAATGATAAATTCAAGTACAACACCAAGGTAAGAATTACCGATTAGATTGTCTGGCACCTTTGAGTAAACACCTAAGAATAGTTAGTCCCAAGATGGAAAGTTTGGGAGTAAAGCAGCCATAGAGCAAGCTTTAAAGAAAGATATTCGTATTTTTATGGTGTAGATCAAGCCAATTGCACATGGAGAATCTGATGAGGGCCAAAAGCCTCATCAACCAATGGTTGATCAAATAGTTCAAGAGGTTGTAGATGTGTTTCCAGATGATCTGCCCAAGGGATAACCCTTTAATTGTGATCTGCCCTTTGTAATACCAAGAGCTAGCCATATGATCTAGATGTGAAATTTGGTGTGGTAACATCTGGAATGATGTTTTACATGATGGTAAAAATAGATCAGATAGAAGTATCACCAAAAGGGTACTTTTACTAATAGTGCAGAAAATTGAAATAGATTCAAAAACCTTAGAACCAATAGCTAGACATATGATTTGAAGGTGAGAATTGGGTTGGTAATATCTAGAAGGATGTACACAAGATGGACTGAATAGATCAAAAGAGGTATCACCAAAATGGGACTTCTACTAATAGAGTTGGAACCAAAATATACCTGAAATCTTTGAAGGCAATTTTGGAGGCCTAAACGGATGAATTAGGCCTCAAAAATGTGCAGTCCCCCCCCCCTAATTGAGGAAAGTCTGGCCTTCCCTCCCCCTACTTTGTCTCATCGAGAGCTTTCCAACGGTACCTCACCCACGTGATTCTGAGATTCCTACAAGAAGATTCTCTAAAAGATTCCCTCTGATCAAAGCTTGTTTGACCAACCAAATAGGACCAGGACCGACATGTCACCCATCCAAGTAAGTAATCCAAGGGTAGAGCTTGCTGACATGTCACCTATCTATGTACCTAATCCTATGGTGGAGCTTCATTGGGGGAGATCCGCTTTACCTATATAATAAAGAGAAGGTGCTCCTTTCGGGCATCGGAGTTTGAGTGTGAAAGTGTGTGTTTCTCATGGTGCGTTTCTCTTCAGGTCTCCTATCCTCAGAGTATTACACCATTCAAGATTGAGTTATTGCTTGGAAGTACTTTAATGAGTAGACCAATCTATCAGCTCTCAACAAAGGAATTGGATGAGCTTTGAATAACATTGATAGAATTTTTGGAGAAGGATTTCATATGGCATTGTATATCTCCTTGGAGAGCACAAATACTATTTGTCTTGAAGAAGGATGGAAGACTTTATTTTTGTATTGATTATTGTGATCTCAATAAACAAATAAAGAAGAATACAATCCCTTGCCTCAAATTGATGATTTGCTAGATCAATTGAGTATAGCACAATACTTCTCCAAGTTGGATCTTCAAAATGGCTATTGGTAGAATCCTATTGATAGAGAGGATGTGCGAAAGATTACCTTTTGTGCAAGGTATGGGAATTTTGAATAGAGAGTTTAACTTTTAGGCTCATTAATGCTTCAATAGTCTTTATGGATCAAATGCATTGGGTGTTGGATGGGCTATTGGATTGAATATGTGATGGTGTTCTTGGATGATATTTTAATCTATAACAAGATGGACATAGAACATACAAATCACATGCAAGAATTCTTAAGATGATTACGTCAATGGAAGTTCTACTACAAGAAGTCAAAGTGCACCTTTGGCCATTAGATCTCAACAAAGAGGATCAAGATGGAAGAGGAAAAATCAAAGCCATTATTGATTTGCCTACTCCAAAGGATAACATAGAAGTGTAGGCATTTAATGGATTGGTAAGTTTTTATCAATGATTCATCCACTACTATGCTCATGTGGTCATACCATTGATCAAACTCTTGAGGAAGACCTCAAGCTTTCAATGGACCACCAAGCAAAAAGAAGCATTCTAGAAGTTGAAAGTATGGTGTGTTCAAGACCCATTCTTCAACCATATAATCCTCAACTACTTTTTATGGTTGACTTTGATTCTTCTAAATTTGCCATTGGAGCTATGTTGCAATAGGAATTTCCATATGGATTACATCCTATTGCCTTTTTGTTAAAGACCAAGACCAACGAGAGAAATAAGAGAATGGAAGATCACATTGGGATTCTTGAGTGTGGGAACTCCAAATGCTTAGCATGAGCTTTGGCTTTGGTACTTATAGAGAGCATACAAGGCTCTTGAGAAGCTTCTCAAGAAGCTTCCTTGAGCCACTTTCTTGGAGTGCAAGCCAAGTTAACCAAAAAGCTTCTCAAGAAGCTTCCTTCTAGAAGCCGTCTACTTGGCATGCAAGCTAAGCTAGTTGGAAGCTTCTAGAAGCTACCTACTTGGGCTGCAAGCTAAGCTTCCTCCTAGAATTTGCCACTTGACATGCAAGTTACCCAATACTTGGGAGGAGACCAAGTAGTTTTCTATATATTTTTAGAATATTCTAGGCTAATTTGGCCCATTTGCTACTTTTTTAGCCTTGACTAACTTCATTGCTAAACTCTATATTGTTACATATTCTCTCACCACTAATTTGTAACATCATTGTTGCGATTGAGACTTTAAAGTCTTGGATGGCAATTTGTGCATTTTGAAAATGAGAAAGAGGCTCCCAAGTGGCATCATGAAGGGGATACTCTTTCTAGAGGACTTTGTATGTTGAATGTTGTCAATGGTCTTGTTGAATGTGGCAATGTGAAAGGATCCTATCATTTTTATACTCTTCATGATCATTGATGGGGATGGGAGGAGGAAGAGGTTGGACATAAGAGGAAAAGTAGATGCATTTAGGAATAAAGGGTTTCAACTTAGAAATATAAAAGACATGGTAGATGCACATATGACAAGGCAAGGCAAGTAGATAAGCAACAAGAGAAATGATTTGGGTGACATCAAAGTGTCTTATCCAATGAAGATCAAGTTTATGGAATTGGGTATCAAGTGGGAGGGGTAGGTTATTGGACAAGAGCATGATGTTATCACCTACTTGAAACGTGAGATCACGATAATGGTAGTTTGCATATTATTTTTAACAATTTTGAGCAACAAGGAGATGAGATTTGGCTTGTTGGAGAGATAGGGATATGGTGGTCAAGAAGGTGAAAGTACAAGGGACATGAGATGGAGGAGGAGCAAGAATAGATTCTAGAACACGTGGATCTTGGCCAAAATTGAGAATGAAAGGAGTGAATCTGATGCTTACCTATTTGGAATTATTGTATACAAACTCCGCAGCTACAAGGCATTCATCCCAATTGATATGGTGAACATTGACAAAGGCACAAAGCATATCTTCCAAGGTGCAATTTGCATGTTCATTTTGCCTATCAATTTGAGGATGATAGTCCATGGATAAAGCAAGCTTGGTGCTGAGTATCTGGAAGAATGCTTGCCAAAATTTTCAAGTGAATCAAGGATCACAATCAAAAATGAGTACACAAGGTACCCCATGATGTTAATGTTAGTGTAAATATGCACCAATATTAAAGCATCCATGGTATCAAAGTTTGGTGCCAAATGGATTTTCTTACTAAGCTTACCTACAAACACCATTATCGTTATGTGACCTTGTTTTTTCTTGAGAAAAGATGTAATGAGATCCAAGCTCATGTGTTCTCATTGAGCAGATGGAATGGGGAGTGGTTGAAAGAGTCTACTTGGTTTCTAGTTGTTGGCCTCTCACATGATTGGACAAACTCTCAAACATCTCATGCCATGTTGGACCACCACCATTAGCATTGGAGGATACTCAAGGTCTTGTCCGCACCCATGTGATCAGCAATTAGTAAGTCATGGGCTTCTTGGAGGCACACAAGTTGGAGATCACCCTTGGCTAGACCATATATCTGGTCCTCATGGAATAGAAGGCCTTCTTTGAAGGAGAGGATGTTGTATTCCTTGTTGCATATTGCAAGATGACCTTGTGCCATCTGAAAGAAGAGATCTTGTTTTAGAGTTGTACTAAACTCAATTTGGACCTTGGAGTCGACTGACATCGTTGTAATTGTTGTTTTGATGAGAGGAAGAGACTTCAAATTAGTTCATCATGATAGGCATTAGGGATGATATAGAACCAATTGGTTTTGTACTCAATTTTGATATCAAACAATTGGAGTTGCTCCTCCCATCAATGATGTTAACTGCTTATGCGTTCCAAATGTTATATTTGCAACGAAGGTTTTTGATTGGTTTGCATGATCACCTATTTTCCCAAGAGATAATGCCTCCATACCTTGGTGGCATATACCATTGCTAGTTGTTCCCCATCTCATGCAAAGTAATTCTTTTATGTGGTGTTTAATTGGCAAAGGCAATGAGATGTAACCCTTATGGGGATTCTTGTTACAACACAACTCCAATGCAAAGTTAGAAGCATCAAACTCAACCACACAAGGTAGTTGAGGATCATATGGTTGAAGAATGGGTCTTGAAGACACCATATGTTTTAGCTTTTGGAATGCTTATTCATGCTTGGCAGTCCATTGAAAGCTTGAGTTTTTCCCCAAGAAGTCATTCAATGGTATTGCCATGTGCACATAATAGTGGATGAACTATTGGTAAAAACTTACCAATCCATTAAATGCTTGTACCTTTGTGGTATCTTTTAGAGTAGGCCAATTAGTAATTGCCTTGATTTTCTCCTCTTCCATCTTGATTCCTATTGATGAGATCTTGTGACCCAAGAAGGTAATTACCTTCTGCCAAAAGGCACACTTTGGTTTATTGCAATAAAACTTCCATTGATATAGTCATCTTAGGACTACTCATACATGATTTGCATGTTCTACCTCCATATTGCTTTAGATTAAAATGTCATCCAAGAACACCACCATGTACCAATCCAATAGTCCATCCCACACTCAATGCATTTGATCCATGAAGATTTTTGGAGCATCAATGAGCCCAAATGTTATAACTCTCCATTTAAAATGCCTATATCTTATGCAAAAGGTAGTCTTTTGCACATCGTCCTTATCAATGAGAATTTGCCAATATCCACTACAAAGATCTAACTTGGAGAAGTATTGTGCTCCACTCAATTGATCAAGCAAGTCATCAATTTGAGGCAAGGGATATGCATTCTTCACTGTTTGTTTATTGAGCACATAGTAATCAATATAGAAACAAAATCCTCTATCCTTCTTTGGAACAAATAGTACTGGTTATAATACCAATTGTTAGACATATTATTTGGAGGTCAAATTGGCTTGGTAACATCTAAAAGGATGTTGTGTACAATGGGCTAGGTAGATCAGATATATGGTACAATGGGCTAGGTATAGAAGTGTGGAGCTTCCTTTGAGGAGATCCTCGTTACTATATAATAAAGAGAAGGTGCTCTTTTAGGACATCGGAGTATTGAGTATGAAACTTTTGTTTCTCTCTTGTATCTCTCTTGGAGAGTTCTCTTGTCCTTGGAGTATTACACTGGAGCTCCCTAAGGAGATGTATTATGTCATATGAAATCCTTCCTTAAGTGTTATTTGCAACTCCTCCAACTCCTTTGGTGAGAGCCGATAGATTGGTCTACTCACTAGAGTACTCCTTGGCAATAACTTAATCTTGAAGAGCATACCACAATCAAAGGGTAATCCCTTTGTTAGATCATCCAAAAATACATATGCAAACTCTTGAAATATTTGATCAACCATTGCTTGATGAGGCTCTTGACCTTACTCAGATTCTCCTTGTGCAACTGTCTTGATCCATACCACAAAAATAAACTTATCTTCCTCCAAAGCTTGCTCTATAGCTACTTCATTGACAAGCTTCCCACCTAAGGATTTATCTTCCTTCAAAGCCTACTCTATCTATGGATTTTTTCTTGATAAACTTCCCATCTTGGGATTTATCTTCCTTCAAAGCTTACTTTGTGGTTGTTTTCCTGACAAACTTCCAATCTTGGGATTTATCTTCCTTCAAAGCTTGCTCTAGGGCTGCTTTCTTGACAAACTCCCATCTTGGGACTTATCTTCCTTCAAAGCTTACTTTGTGGTTGTTTTCTTGACAAACTTCCAATCTTGGGATTTATCTTCCTTCAAAGCTTGCTCTATGGCTGCTTTCTTGACAAACTTCCCATCTTGGGACTTAGTATTCTTAGGTGTCTTACTCAATGATGCTAGACAACCTAATAGGGAATTCCTACCTTGGTGTTGTACTTGAATTATTGTTGGATCCAATCAAATTCAACCTTATGATGTTCAAGCCAAGGCAAACCTTGAATGACATCATAGTGTAGAGGTGCCACTACAAACCTCATACACCTCAAATACTCATTCTTAATCCTAAATGTAACAAGATGTGAGGTACAAAATGCAAAACCTTTTTTACCATCCACCATCATCAATTTGCTTTCAATTACTAGCTTGATAGGAATATGTTACTCCTTTGCTAATTGCATGGACAAACAATTCTCTAAACTTCTAGAACCAACAAAAATCCTACAACCATAATAAGATATCATACCTTACAAGTGAAGCAAACTTGCATAGGTCAAGTCTTTGATCCTATTGGAACTAATCAAGTTCTGATAGGTGGCTCTAAATCTCCTATTGGGATTCCTCATTTCACTGATCATTCTGCTCAACAAACTCCATTTGGACAACTTGCCAAGGTTGCACATTCTTGAGAGGACATTCAGCGATATGATGTCTAATTTGGCGACAATAGAAACAACCACCATTTTATTACATTTTTTTTCTCTCTATATGTAATACTAATAGCTAGACAAATGATCTAAAGATGATATTTAGTTTGTTAACATATAGAAGGATGTTATACATGATAGAATAAGTAGATCAGACAAAGATATCACCAAAAGAATACTTCTAGTAATAGGCCAAAAACTAAAACATTCTTGGAAACTTTAGAATCGATAGCTAGGCATATGATCTAGAGATGAAACTTGGGGTGGTGATATCTGGAAAGATGTTACATAAGATAGAGAAAATAGATTAGATAGAGGTATCACCAAAAGAGCATTTCTACTAATAGGGCAGAAGCCAAAATAGGCCTAAAAACTTGAGGCAATTTTGGAGGCCTAGACAGATGAATTAGACCTCAAACATATGTAGCTTCTCCCCCCCCCCCCAACAAAGGAAAGGCTGGCCTTAACTCTCCCATTTTTTTCTCATCAAGAGCTTTTCAACTGTACCTCACCCACATGATTTTGAGATTCCTACAAGAAGATTCCTTAAAATATTCCCTCGGTCAAGCCTATTTGGCCAACCAAATGGGACAAGGACCAACATGTCACCCATCCAAGGAAGTAATCTAAGGGTGGAGCTTGCTGATAGGTCACCTATCCATATACCTAATCCTATGGTAGAGCTTCCTTGGACTAGATCCTCTTTGGCTATATAATAAAGAGAAGGTGGTCCTTTGGGGCATCGGAGTTTGAGTGTGGAATTCATGTTTTCTCTTCTTTTTTTTTCTATCCTTGAAATATTATATTGTAATGCCATGTGGTCTCCATTGATTAGAATCAATTTCCATTGGTACTGGTTCCTCCACTTGTGTGTAGTGTATTGGTAGGTTTTGTGGTGGTTGAGGTCAAGACCAAGTTGTTTCAACAGGGAATCACAGCATTCAACCAACCACATGGCTTCCTCCAAGTGTTATGGCTCTTGAATAGTTAGCTCTAATTTGGTTTGTGACTTCAAGCCCCTCACAAACAGATCCAGAGCTTCACCTTCTAGTATACTTGGAATTTGCATGTTATTGTTCTAAAATTGCGTGATATAACTTCAATCTACTTCAACTTTGCCAACCTATCTCATGCAACGTGTGTGGCATTTATAGCTTAGAATTGACCAATTATTGCACTCTTGAATTCTACTCAAGTCAAGATTGGTGCAACAAATTGCCATTCACCTTGCTCCACTTGGAATTGCTACCATAGCTTTGCCACCATCCAATTGGCTGGAAGCCAAGAGAATCTATTTTAGTTCATCTTGAAGATTGGTAGCTATAAATAATAGTGTCCATCAAGCCCAAAGTTTTCTATTGCACCCAAAAGATTCTTGCTTTCAAATACCTTGGGTTTTGGAAATTGGATTTGGTCTTTTCTTTCTTGAACTGGTGCTCTCTTTACACGCTCTTGTCGTTGATGGTCTTGTTCATCCAACAATCAAGTAAGATGCTCAATTTGTTATTGTGTAGCAATGATAACCTTGGACATTGCCGCTGTGACTACTACTCTATCACACTCCTAGTTTACCTAATTTTTTTAACACATAGATGCAACACGTTCACCATTCTCCGTAAGTTACAACGAGAAGTACCAACGGTTCTTTGGACAAGGTTATTGCATTTAGAAAATTTGGCCCAAAGCATGAGGTGATGAATTTTGTGAAATGATGTTTGGGCAATACACATACATACAAAAATTCCAATGGTTTGGCAGAAATGGATTTGGTGGTCCGTAAATTCCATCTATTGCATTTTTGCTTTGATACCAATGTAAAAGACCACTACTAAGGAGAGAAATAGGATATTGGAAGATCACATTGGGACACTTGAATGTGTGAAATCCAAAGGCCTAGCATGAGATTTGACTTTGGTATTTAGAGGGAGCATACAAGGCTCTTGAGAAACTTCTCAAGAAGCTTCCTTCTAGAAGCCGCCTACTTTGTGTGCAAGCTAAGCTAGTTGGGAGTTTCTAAAAGCTACCTACTTGGGATGCAAGCTAAGGTAGCCGGAAAGCTTCCCAAGAAGCTTTCTCCTAGAAGTTGCCACTTTGCATGCACATTACCTAATACTTGGGAGAGTACCAAGTAGCTTCCTATATACTTCTAGAATATTCTAGACTAATTTGGCCCATTTGCTACTTTGATTAACTTCGTCACTAAACTCCATATTGTTACACTTTGTGTCTCACTAACTAAATACCACAAAAAGGAATTACTCTACTCAAGATCAAGAAAAACTAGCAATAGTATATGCCACCAAGGTATGGAAGCATTATCTCTTGGGAGAACAATTGATCATGCAAACCAATCACAAACCTTTGTTGTAGACATTATATCTGGAGCACATGAAGAGTCAACATCATTGATTGGAAGAATAACTATAGTTATTTAATATCAACCTGGAGTATAAACCTGATAGGTTCCATATCATACTTGATGCCTATCACGATGACCTGATTTTCAAACTCTTCCTCTCATCATGGCAGCAATTATGATAATGTCAATTGACTCAAAGTCCAAATTGAGTTTAGGACTGCTTTAAAACAAGACCCCTTTATCCATATTGTACAAGGTTATCTTACAGCACGTGACAAGGAACATAACAATTTATCCTTCAAGGAAAACTTTCTATTTTGTGAGAACCAAATATATGTTCTAGCCAAGGATGATCTACAACTTGTGCGCCTTCAAGAAGCCCATGACTTACCAATTGTTGGTCACATGGGTGTGGACAAGACCTTGGGTACCCTACAACACCAATGGTGGTGGCCCAACATGGCATGAGATGTTCTAGAGTTTGTCCAACCTTGTGAGAGTTGCCAATGCAACAAGGCCAACAACCAAAAGCCAAGTGGTTTCCTTCAACCACTTCCCATCCCATCTACTCAAGGGGAACATGTGAGCTTAGATCTCATCACCTCCTTGCCAAAGCCAAAGCAACATCACACAATAATTGTGGTGTTTGTGGATAGGCTTAATAAAAAAATCCATTTGGCACCAACCTTTGATATAGTGGATGCTCCAACTTTGGCCCAAATCTACTTTGACAATATATTCAAGCATCATGGGATGTCTCATATACTAAGCTCTGATTGTGATCCTTGATTCACCAAAAAAATTTGGCAAGCACTTTGATACATGGTTTATCATCCTCAAATTGATGGGCAAGTCAAAAATTCAAATTGCACCTTGGAATGATATGCTTTGTGCTTTTGTCAATGTTCACCATACCAATTGAGATGAATGTCTTGTAGCGGTTGATTTTGCTTACAATAATTCCAAATATGCAAGCACCAAATTCTCTCCTTCTACCTTAATTTTGGCCAAGATCCACTTTTTCTAGATTCCCTTCTTGCTCATCCTCCATCTCATGTCCCTCATAGTTATACCTTCTTGATCACATTATTGCAATTCCTACAACAAACCTAATCTCATCTCTTTGTTGCTCAAAATTATCAAAAACAAAAGTCAGACAACCATCATTGTGATCTCACCTTTTCAACTTGATAATAAGATCATGCTTTCTTCTAGTAACCTACCTCTGTCACTTGAAACCTAAGTCCATAAACTTGATCCTAATTGGATACGTCCATTTGATGTCACCCAAATCATTTCTTTAGTTGTTTATTGACTTGACTTGACTTGCCTTGACTTGTCATATGCAAATCCACTCTATTTCTATATTTCCAAGTTGAACCCTTTGTTTCTAATCCATGTTTCTTTTCCTCTTGTGTCCAACCTCTTCTTCCTCCCATCCCTATCAACAATCATGAGGAGTATAAAGTTGATTGTATCCTTGCATGTAGACACGTTCAACATGGCTGCCAACAACATACCGAGTAAAAAGTCCTTTGGAAAGGTACCTTCTTCATGATGCCATTTGGGAACCTCTTTCTCATCTCTAGAATGCACAAATGGCTATCCAAGAGTTTGAAGATTCCATGGTGAGGAGATATCACCAACTAGCAGTGAGTGAATATGTAACAAATAGGCTAAATTATTAAGAATTATGAGAATATTCTAAAAGCTACTTGGTACCTTCCAAGTATCAAGTAATGTGCATACCAAGTGGTGACTTCTAGGAGAAATCTTCTTAGCAAGCTTCCTGGCTTGTGAGCCGGCCTATTTCTCACTCAAAATGAACATCTAATGGCTATTATGGTAGCACACCATGGACTAAGAAGGCAAAGAGCCTCAACTCCATCATACTCCTCCAAGGCTAACACTCCAAGACTCAAACTATTACTAACTAGAGAACTCAATGAGAGAGAGATAATTGCAAATAAAAGGATGATGAGTCTCTCCTCACCCCTAGTTTATATACTTGTAAAATAGTGCACACTAAATTTACTAATTTTTGGAGTAATTCCAGTTACTAGGCTAAAATTCAAATAAAGTCTAAAATTCTATAAGAATATCCATACTCATGGGAATATTCTCCTAAGCATGTGGTCTTACCTTGACCCAACCACTAAGTCAAGGATTCTTTCACATGGACTATCCTTGGCCTATAGAAGAATTCAAAGCAAAAAGGTTTGTGAATCCAAGAGTTCTCAACTCTTTCCTCAAAGCCAAACATCTAGGAATAATACCAAGTCAATACACTAGAATCCAAAATAGTGATGCTCATCTTCTTCACTTCCTCTAAAGTAAGGTCTCTTCTATCTTAGCTATGACTAACTTTAGCTAATCATGATTAATGTAGAACCATCATTTATCTCTATATAATAATATCTCTCAAGTACTTGTAATACCAAACTAATTATCACAATAGCACATACATGCATAAATGTGTATTATAGGCTAGCTTAACTTGCACACCAAGTAGATGGCTTCTAGAAGGAAGCTTCTCAAGAAGCTTCATGGTTAACTTGGCTTGCACTCAAAGAAAATGGCTTTTAGGAAGCTTCTTGAGAAACTTCTCAAGAGCCTTGTATGTTTTCTATAAATACCATAGCCCAAGCTCATGCTAGGCAGTCAAAGTTTTCATCATTCAAGAGTCCCAATGTGATCTCATTCCGGTCTCCATTCTCCTAATTCTATCCTCTGTCTTCTACATAAATGAAACTTTTGTAGAAAAAAACAACAAAGAACTTTAATATTAGAGAAATAGAATGAGAGTATTCAAAGTAAAGATTTTTGGAACCCATATAGATGGACTTGGAACTTGAGTTACCAAAAAAAGAGTAGAATCTGATTTATAAATTTACAAAGAAAAATACTTGAAGATGGATATTAAAATGGACGAAGTACCATATAAATAATCTAGATACCATTAATTAAGGGAAAATATGGCAAATTAGAATAATATTTTCCCAAAGAGTTTAAAGAGCACATGTAAAGCCAGCAATTTACTCTATGATTGATTGGTAGTCTCGTAAAGTGTTCTCCATTTCTTCCAATTACACAAGAATCTTCCAATCATTTGTAAGAACTCACTAAATTCAATTGTTTTGATTGTTTTAGATGAATAGTCCTAAATAAGAGTAGCTTTTATAGTCCAGATAATGTATTTATTCTCATTGAATCTGAATTATTGATAATAATAATTCTTTATAATAAAATTTTTAATTTAAGTATTATATTACTAAATTATCAAATAACATCTATGGTTTGTCTAGGAATTGTAGAAGAGATAAAAGTATTTCTAAAGTTCAACCTCCGAAGGTTGAACTTTAGAAGCTTTCTTTAGAAGTTTCAGATTATATGTACTATTAGGGTAATATTTTGGAAGCAATAATAATCTAAGTGTTGAAGAAAATAGGGAGTTTTTAAAAACGTTATTATATTCTAACATTAGTGAAAACTCCTTATGAAAACTCTTTCTCAAAGTTTTCAAATGGTCTTTTCTCTATAAATAAAATTGATGTAAAGTCAAATTTCAAGGATAAATAAGTAAATAAATAATTTTTTAAATGAACAAATTTGGGAATAATATGAATGGAAGTGATAGGTAATAACAGTTTCACATCACTTTATTTTTTAATTCCATACAATTTCAAAGTGAGATGGATTACAAAGAGAAACATCTTGTATGATAGAGAAATAAGATCAAAATTAGATGAATTTAAATAAAAAAGAAGTAATAATTTGACACAAACACATACATTGTTATAATTTATAACAAATTATATAAACAAAGAATATGAATGGAAGCTTCAGAATTGGAAGAATTAGAAAAACTATAAATTATTAGTGATAAATTAATTGAGTCACAAAGAAAATAAAATAGTTTAGAACTACCTAAACAAGGAATGATAAGTAATAATATAAAGGATTAACAACAAGTTAAAGGATTTGCAAAGAAAAGAGAATTATTCAACACAAAACTAAATGCAGTTTTAATTATTGAGTTGGTAAAATATGTTAATGTGACAATGAGAACAACAGATTTAAGTTACATCACCCTTAACTCTATGGTCTCCATGTATCCATCCCTATTAATTTTAAAATAAAAATTATTTATCCTTTTTTATTATATTTGAGAAATTAAAGTATGAGTTAATTATTATTTGATTGTATATGCAAAGGATTTGGACTCAAAAACTATCTACTTAAATGAAAATTCATAGGATTTCAGATGATTATACTCTATTCTTCAACCTAATTCTACTAACCTCATATGAAAATCTACATGACAATGTTATATATTCAACATATGTGAACTAGATTATCTTTGCAAAAGACCTAGGAGAGAAATAAAAGAATAGAAGATTAGAATTGAAAGTCACATTGGACTATGAATTGAGTGATACTATGAGTGCTTAGCATGAGTTTGGACTATGAATTGAGTGATACTATGAGTGTTTAGCATGAGCTTGGGCTTTTGTATTTATAATAAAACAACACAAAGCTCTTTATAAACTTCTAAAGAAGTTTCACTCTCAAAGTCACCTTCTTGGAATGCAAGCTATATTACCTAAGAAGTTACCAAGGAAGTTTCCTTCTAGAATTTGTCTCCTTGGCGTACAAAATAAGCTAGCCATTAGCTTTATGTACCACGTAACCAATCCTTGGAAAGTACCTAGAAGCTTCCCACTAAGAAGCTTTCAAAATGCTTCTAGAACATTTGACCAAGAAGCTTTCTAGATGCTTATAAAATATTCTTAGAATTCCTAATTATCTTTGGCTTATTTTATTAACTTATTAGCCTTTGCTAACTCCATTTTATTACAACATTAAATTTAGTCTATTTAGGCCACATAAACTGTACCACCTTATGATTTTCATATATATATATATATATATATATGAGTTTTGAGTTTGCATCCTGGATTATTAGTTATCTATTCAAAAAGAGAATGTTTATATTTATATTGATCCGTTTAAGAGGAACCATACCACTTAGGTTAAAAAGAATTCATATCCACGATAAAATATTAAGTTCTACTTTTAGGATAAGGTTTTGGAATCCAAATTTTGATTTGCATATAGGTTTAAATCAAAATTTTATCACTCATAGTTATACCTCATGAAATATTTGCTCCTTATGTTTCTCTCATATATTGTATAATAGTGTTTTTTTATACAGATTTACGAATATTATAGATTTGGCTAAGAATATAAATTTTTCATTGAACCTATTGATAACAAAAAAGTTTATAATCACAAAACTATGCTTTCTAACTTATATCAAAGTAAGTTTTATGGTAGGAATTACTTCTAATGAAAAATGCATTGAGTTTTAATACAAGTAGAGTTTGTATTTATGAGAAAATACTTTTTTTATTGTATTAATATAACTTTAGTGGTTTTATTTAGCTATAATGGAGAATACATTGATATCTAATATAATTAGTTCTTGTTATAAAGAATAGACCTCTAATAAATTGTTTCTAAATTGCTATTTAGATACAACATTGTTCATAAGTACCAACTCACTTGAATTTCTTTTGTGGAGTTAAGATAAGTTATCCAAATATGAAAGGTTCATAACAAATTCTTCACATTCAGGTGTTTCTGAAGAAGGAGGAGCAAAATTATCTGGAACTAAATTTATCAATGAACAGTCATTGTGAAGAGAAACTGTTAGTAAATTAGAATTTTGGTCTCAATATATTGTACTTATATGATCCCAAGGACTTGAAAAGAAGATTATACTATATATATATATATATATATATATATATATATAATCTATCACTTATCTCTTTAATATTTAATATCTTGAAGATGTTTTGGAGATATGATCTTAGAGGAGTATTATAGAGTTTGTTCAAATAGAGAACTAATTTCAAAATTAAATATTAGAAAGAAAATTAAAATTCTTTATAATCAATACCCACGTTCAATTCATCTTATTGGTCACGTGCCTAATGAATTAAAACATTATATTTATGTATAATGATGCATATTTCATGAATAATACTTGGTTATGAAATTTTATGTTATAAAGAATCTTACGTCAGCAGCCATGTGGCAGTGAGTTGCTACATCAAAGTTTTGGTCGAGTCTTTCGGCAAGCTTGAAGCGCCTAAATATGGGGTGGGTGGCTTCTTATTCTAAATAAAAATGCTATAGAGACTACTTAAGGTTAAACCTTTATTGGCTTTCGAGTAGGTTCTAATAGTGAAAATACGTTAGAATAAGTTATTATGTTCCACCTAACTACTAAAATTTCTGTATCTCTAGGGGTATGTGTGTGATTTGACTACTACTAATATTCTACTCTGCACGTTGCAACTAGATCTCCTCATTCTTCTATGGGATGTAGACATACACTTATGTGGAGATTACATTCTAACAATTACAATCAAAGGTTTTTCAATTGCAGATTTTACCAAAATATTAGGAGGGATATCATCACCATACTGTAAAGAATTATAGATACCTCGTGGAGACTATCAATAGGTTGGAATTGAAAAATACAATAAAGTAAATCCTTTTTTGCAGAAACCAAGATAGAATGTTTGATTGATAAATTAATAAATAAAATATGGTGTTTTACAGAATGGATTGATTATCATACAATTGGACTACAAATGCAGTAATAATACTTGTAAGGAACACCCTTAAAAACAATCTAGAGAAAAGTAATTAAAATTCAGTAAGTAAATACCTATTCAAATGGTTTAGAGAGTACTACTAAATCCCATAAGTACCCAATTTAAACTCCTAATGAATTTTCTCTTTGCTATGTGAAATAAAAACTTGCTTTTAGCTTATGGAAGAACAATCGTGTGTGAACAAGAACAAAGATTCCTTATTACTTATGCTACCAAAAGGCAACCAATGGAAGAAGGCAACCATTTGTGAAAACAAGAAGTTTTTTTTTGACAAGAGGAACCAATAGTATACCCCAATGGAACAAAAGAAGGAAGTACAAGGCACTACTTGGTGCAAGAGGTGCACATAAGCCCAATGAGAGGATAGTAAAGACTCCAACCCAGAAAAACCCTCCTTGCAAGAGCAAAGAGAGATACCAAATAAAGACTTGTAAAGTAAAAGCAACCAAAAAACTACTACTTCATAGTGTAGTAGAGGTCATCTAAAGGAATATCTCACAAGTGAGGAGGGAGAGCAGTAGATAAAATGGGAACTCTTACTACCGCCGCTCTTCTATGAAGGCTTAAGGACTAAGAACACTACAAAGAGTGTCCATCATTCTCTATAGACAGAGAGTGATGGAAACTCTCTGTTTAAGGTAGGAATGGAGCATGGCTTGGGAGACAACCATAGCTTCCTTCCTCAACAACCATAGCTCCCATCCAATATCTCAAAGAAACCCGTCAAAGGGATGATGAATATGTCCAAATATCTCTATTACTAGGGAAATAAAAGTATCTGATGTGAGGTGCGGTGCATAATGATGCTCCTTCCCTTGTGCTACAATAGTAACTGCCTGAACATCCATGCATGCTAAGACCTTTGCTTGTAAGGGGTTTGCAACCACCACATCAAACAACGAGCGCCGCTCCATGCAAATGTAACAATGTTTGCTCTCACTTTGCATGGAAGTGGTCATGAAGGTCCAACCACCTCTCAATTTGAACATGCAACCTAAGGTACAATATCATTGTGTCACAAATGGCATCATGAACCCTAGTGGATTCTCCTCTAATTCTACATACTTAGCCCAGGTAAGGTAGAAAAAGTATGCAAAATAGTGTTATTTAAAGTGTGTAGGTGTGACAAAATTACCTCCATGGAAGGATATATGTGAGCCAAGTAGGAGGCTTGAGGAAGATATCAACATGCTATGATGGAGTAGGCCACCTATGAATTTCCAAACATAGGGAGTAAGTGTGTATGTTCAATGGTCTATACCAAGGTGTAACAATATGGAGTTAATAGATGAGTTAGTCAAGATTAACGAGGTAGCAAATAAGCCAAATTAGCTATGAATTCTAGGGATGTTCTAGAAGCATCTAAGAGCTTCTAGGAAGTTTCTTTGTATCTTCTAAGTATCATGTAATATGTATGCCAAGTATACAACTTCTAGGAGGAAGCTTCTTGGCTAGCTTAGCTTGTATGCCAAGTAGGTAGCTTCTAGAATGAAGCCTCTTGGAAAGTTTCCCAACTAGCTTAGCTTGCATGCCAAGTAGGTGGATCCTATAAGGAAGCTTCTTGAGAATCTTCCGGACTAGCTTAGCTTGCACTCTAAGAAGGTAGCTTCTAGGATGAGCTAGGAAGCTTCTTGAGAAGCTTCCTTAGAGCCTTTGAAGTTTCATTCATTTGGAGTTTCACTCATTCAAGAGTCCCAATGTGATCTTTCACTTTGGTCTTCCATTCTCTTACTTCTCTCCTTGGTCTTTTACACAAGGTGTGTGAGATGAAATCCTCCTGCCCTAAAGATTATCCCAAAACTCTCATACTTCTTATTGAGAATTGAAAGTCAAGTGGAAATTAGAGAGAATGATAGTTGCTTGTAGATTCCAAACTTTGAATTTACAAGCTTATACTTGTAAGGTCTCTAAACTGTGTGAAAGCCATTATAGCCAGGACCACATCCTTTGAGAGCCCTATGATATGGGTATCATTTGAGAGGGAGGGAAAGAGACAAGAAGGAAAAGCTATTATGATCTCTATCAATGCCATGTAGTGAGCTTAGGCAAAGAAGAGGCCCTCCTTGGTGAGTACCCTCAGCCAAAACCAACTTTGTGAAGTCTCCTATAATAGTATGGATGAATATACAATAGAGGAGTCTTTATACCATAGAGTACATAAACAAATGAAATCAAAGAAGGGATCTAATCTCCTACAAAGCAAAGTGCACAAAATGCGGCCAAGTAGGATATGGTATTGAAGGCATTAGATACATCCATTTAGACAACCACCCAATTGGGATAGAGATCCAAGTATGCTCTAATGCCTACAATAACCATCTCACATCTCCCTAGAGTAGCCATTGCAAATTGATGTGGAGATAGAGCAGAAGTGAAAGTGCATCAAAGCTGAAGGTAGATGGAACAAGAGACTAAATGGAGAAAGACATCCCTAATAGCAATAGGACACACTCTTGATATCTCCTTTGAGAGAGCAAGGAGACAAGAGGCACCAAAAAGACAAGCCGCACCATGGAGCACACAACCAGAGGCAATATGTTAACAAAAAGCAAAGAGTAAAGGGAAACTAGAATTTGGAGTGTCTAGGGAAAAGCAATTCTAAAGATGCTTAAAGACCAGACCGAAAGGCCCACTTGTTGAGAAACATGGAGAGTGAACTAGGGCATGAGAAACTTTGTCAGCTAAAACTCCTCATATGGTTGGTAATCATGGAGGAAGGAGTGGAGCTCCTCCTTTGCATGAGGGTGAAGAGACTATAGGGCAGTCAAAGCATCTAGAGAGAAAGGTGTTGGGCAAGAGTGAGCAAGGGCCTGAACCACTCATCTATACTCCCTCACTTGGCCTAACATCAAGGCCTTAAGAAGATGATGGTGCTCAGAAGGAGGTGTTTGGGACTAAGTGGGCTCAACAACCGGCCTAGTTGCAACATGAACACATGTGATATCCTGTACTATTGACCAATCTCCTCTCAAGAACTTATGAATTCATGAGGCAGTCTCACAATGACTAGATGCGCTCCCGTGCACTAGAAGAAGTAAGGTCCATTGGGAGAAAAGGTCTAGTAGGGTCCATGTGTAGACATCCTCCCTTGGTCATCAGCTAAGATAGCCCATAATAGGATGAAGAGCGTGGATACCACAAGTTGCCAAAGGGGCATAAGGATCCTAGTATACATAAAGGTCTAGGTAAACATCATAAGAAAGCCTAGATAAGATCAAGTATATATAACAAAGAGTATGACTTTGGAGGTGCTTGAAGAGAGAGGCAATGTAGTTGCCTCAACCCTCATTTGTAGGCACTTAGGTCACCTCCTATGTTGTGCTAAGCCATGCCCACCTATGGGCAATCCGGGCATAATTGTGTGGGTCATTGACAAGGGGGTATGCAAGGGTGTGGTATGGGAACTAGGGGATGTATGTAGGTTTGTGGTGGTGGGAGGTCTATTGAAGCAAAGAGAGGTATGGGACCATGGGGTGGTGGAAACTGTAGTGTAGTGAGAAGAGGAATCTCCCCGGGAGGTGGGAAGATGGAAGACTCACTTTGAAAGGAAGGAGGGGGAATCACACACTGAAGTGGTGGTGGCATTGTAAGAGGAGAGGGAGAGGTGGTGGTAAGATGAGGATGCTATAGAAGGGGATCCTCTATATGGGAATCCATAATGAAGGGATGGTAAATCTATGGGCATGAGATTCTCCATATGAGCATATGCTAGAGTAGGCTCCTCCACAGAAGAAGGTAGACGACAAGGTGGGGGGATGGAGGTGAGGTCATCAATGCAAACTTGGGCAATTGTGGGGGAGTGCCCAAACATCTCCTTAAGCATCAGGATCTAGTCCTTAAGTGCACATACAGGATATGAGGAATTAGGTGAAGAGTGTTGCCTAAGGAAGTCCCTCTAGGCACTCTAACCAAAGACCAAAAAGGAAGCATAAAAAACTAGATGGAAGGTACCACCCAATCCCAAGAAGACATGAAAACACACATACTAAACATGTGAATGGGACAAGAACACTCCACAAAAGAAAACCCATACACAAACAAGAAACTACTAGTGAGTACAAGAAACCAAGAAAATATACAAAGAGAGCTTATTTGCCACAAGAGGAGGACTGCTGTTTAAGATGCATCACTTCATCCAATGCTAAACCCCTCTAATATTAGAAAACTCCAATGCAAGAGCCAACTAGTAGGAGAACCTCCTACATGAAACCCTTGCTTGACAGCTCTTCCTTTTGAAGCCTGGCTCTGAAGTGTTGTGCTTGACCCGCAACCAACCCAAAAGTTCTCTCCTAGGCTTTGCTCCCTCAATTCCCCCACAAAGTCTCTTTACTATCCAATAATCTCCTTGTAGGGCTTGATTGTCCCCCGCAAGACCTATGCAGCTCACATGCTCTTAAAAAGTCTCTAAAATTTCTTCTTTCTCATTTCACTTGCCTGCCTCCTTAGATATTTCATCTTAGAAATCAAACTCTCCTTCTCTCAAAAATCAGAAATTATAAGATCTCCAAAATTCTGAAAAAATTCTTGTTTCTCCCTCATACCTCTTCAAATATCTGTCCTCTCAAAAATTGAAACTCTCTTCAACTCCCCTTCTCTCAGATATCGGAACACCCTTCTCGTCGATATCTCAAAATTGTCTCCTATGTTATATGTCCTCTCATAAATTCTCTTGCAAAACTTCCCTTCAACTCCCCTTCTCTCACAAGTCGGAACTCCTTTCTCCCCTTCTCCCAAAAATCGCAAAACTTCTCTTGTGCTATCTTTCCTCTCAGAATTTTTACTGGTGTGCCACATCAGAGTTCTCTTCTATCAGAAATTGAAACTCCTCTTCTCTCAAAAATCCTCCTGTAACCATGCTTTCTTTCTTAGAAGTCTTTCGTCTCAAATAAAAAATTGAAAGTTCCTTACTCCGAAGTTCCTCTTGTAATCCTACCTCCTCAAAAACCTCTCCTCTTAGAAATTGAATATCTCTTCTCTTGAAATTCCTCTTTAAACCCTAACCCCTCTAAAAACTCTCCTCTCAAAACTCAGAAGTCCCTTCTCTAGATGATTGCAGTGCTCCCAGATCCTCACTGACACTTTTGTTTCTAAATCCTTTCTGATTCAAATTCTACTTGAGTTTGAGTTACAGTGCCATGAAATTCTAACCACTGCATGATGGTTCCACACCACCCTCCCTCGCTATTTTTCTGCATTCTTCATGCCGCGTCTGCTCCCTTCCGCCATAGCTTCAATAGATCGAACAGTTCAGAAGTAAAGGAAGACCCTATCAAGCCCCACAAGGTCAAGAAAGTAAAATAAAAAGTAAAGGTTAAGGTTACCCCCAATAGTATAGGTGCATAAAATTTACTCTACCATACCTAAAATGTCACACTTAAAATATCTAAGTTACGTAAATTGTATGATTTATAAATAAGTGGATATTGTACAATTTTATAAATAATTAGTATCCAAAAATATTAGATCTAAAACCTCTAAATTAAAAAGATTATATAATCTGCAAATTAAATATTTAAATCAAGGAAAATTTATGGTTTATAAGAATTAGATGTCATATAATTAAAAAACCAGAATATCCATAGCATTAAATTAAAAATATA
Organism: Lunularia cruciata; assembly: GCA_948567375.1. Classification (NCBI taxonomy): domain Eukaryota; kingdom Viridiplantae; phylum Streptophyta; class Marchantiopsida; order Lunulariales; family Lunulariaceae; genus Lunularia; species Lunularia cruciata. The sequence goes on along the minus strand of OX419755.1, from coordinate 79,689,704 downwards.
TAAATTATATGATCTAAAAAATAATTAATAATCAAATGAATACTTAAATTATCTAAAATAAACATCAGCTAATATAAGTACTTTCCTTTTAATCATATCACCAATGCTTTTTTGGAGAACAATGGACACCAAGAGCACAGGAGCACCAATAAAGATCAGCAGTGCGCATCACCAAACCAATACTTTGCACCTTCTGTCACTCACGACGACCACGACAGGTTGCTACAAACCACCTCCGTAGGAATACGATGTGGTTAATGCTTTCCACATGTCGCTCTGCCTAGTTTCCACACGTAGTCGCCTTTTCTCTGCCTAGACAAGTAGGGGAGAGTGAAGTTCAAACACTCTAGAGTCCACGCGGGGGAGACAAGGATCTCGACGGCATCTTTTGACGACATTCACTGATCCTCCAGGGCTAACGGAGCAAATCAGGAAAGAAAGTCCCCTCGTCCGGATTTTCCAGAAATTTACAGTTTTTAATTGTCGTGGAACCACGTTCTTATCAGACATTTAATTTTCGAGAAACATTTAACAGAATTTGCAGTTTTAATGCATTAAATAGGGAAAATAATTAAAAACATTAAAATTTATTTTAAAAATCTATGCATCATTATTTTCCAGTTTCAATAATATTTTCCTCAAAAATTTATTAATTCACAAGAGATGCATATTGCATTTAATTAGAATGTCTTTCGAGATAATAAACAACGACAAAATATAGAACTCTTCATTGTCGAAACAATTATCACTTGTTAGTGGACGGCCTTTGGTCACGACCGCCTGCAAACATGCGATATAGAGCATTTGTGGGCACATAACTTACTAACTGTAGTATCTGTCAAAAGTGGAAAATGAACCGGATGTCTATGCTCCTTGCTACAGTACGTACAACCGGACGCAGTTGGTTGGTGCAGGGTACCGAGTACAGTGTACCGTCTGTGCTGCCTGTGTACTATGTTGAGTCTGAAAGAGGTCTCACCTCTTTCAGTCTTTGAGAAGAAAGGGCCAAAGTTTGTTGAATCTTGGGGATGGGTGATCATGACGGTTAGATTGATTGATGTCTTGAAGGCCTCTTGTTGATCACTGTTTATTCAAACGAAGGTCACATGTTGTCAATTGGATTGAGGATTGGCAAAGAGTGGGGACGAAGAGATCGGGGGAGTAAGCGGAATTGAGTGATTGATTGACTGACTGAATGATATTTTGATGATGGAGAGGGGGATTGGTAGTGGTTGAGTTATACTTTTGGAAGTTGTAGAATGCAGAGTAGGACGAGCAATGGGACCGGTGGCGCGATTGAGGCGCCTTCAGAGGCAATTGACAATCAAAGTGCAATTTCAGCAGCATCGGATGCATGCTTTTCTGCTGCTGCCACTGTTTTTGATTATTCTTTTTTGCCTTATTTGGCCTGCGGCCTACACCGCACCTGCATACCGGCCGTTGTATTTCCTTAGCGTTGGCGACTATGGAACGGGATCAACGGAACAGAAGGCAGTAGGCAATCAGGTGAGAAGTTGGTGATGCATCATTGCAATCAAGTGTCAAATTAGAGCGTTTTATGACTAGGTTCAAACGTGCTGAAAATTGATTGGGAGAAGTACGAGTGAGCTGTGTGAGCATCAAGTGTGTGCCATGATCGTTTCGTCAAAGTGATCTCGCCTTTAGTTATTGTTGATTCGACTTCAGATAAGAAGAGGACATGCAGGCTGTCGAAGGAGTCGTAAATTTGTTGAAAGCTTTAAACCTGTATGGAGTGGCCGCTTACGCGCAGTGTGACTGATGTTGTTGCAGATGGCCGAAGCTGCCGAGAAGCACAATGCTCGATTTGTAGTAACTGTGGGAGATAATTTCTATCCACGAGGAGTTAAAGGAGTCAACGATCCTCAAATCAAAAACAATTTTGAGGTTGGCTGGCTTCTAGTCTGCTCCACTCGCGACCTTGTCAACTGAAGCATGTCGTTAAACACCAAACTGACAATGTCTTCTTTGATCCTGAAGGGGAGAATCTGCTACAATTTTGTTGTTCTCTGACCTTTTTCCTCATTTTGACCGAACTAAGTTGTAAGTCATAGGTTTAAGCTCATGGCGTTCTCATTTTGAGACATTCTTTCACTATAACGACAGAAAAACAAAATCACCTCTTGGACGGGGTGGAAGCATGATATCACATTTTCTCACTTCTGAAGTTGCTTGAGTCTTTGGACGCGTATGCGCACGCACATAAGTCAACTGAAGTTCGTCTGTCATATACCCTCTACAGGATATATATGTGGAGCCTTCTTTACAAGTTCCCTGGTATGCGCTAAACCCGTCAGCTGCTTTACAATCTCTGTCTCTATGTAAAATTTATTTCCTTGAGACAGGTCCCTTCGATAATCTGTCAAGCACTCAGGAGAAACTTCATATACAAAAGGTGTATGAATACGTAGCTTCAATATATTTGGAATTTTTTAAAATCGGGCAAAGTTTTAGTGTTCATGGGGACCTTTGTAGAATATTGCACAAATATATGCAAATCTTGTGCTCCATAAGTCCAATTTCAACTCCATCTCCAAATTTGCCTCTGGTTGAGAAAAATTTTGCAAAACGTACATGCTTTCTTTTATCAATTATAAGTCTCGTACACTTTCCTGCAGGTATGTGGCTCTTGGAGATCACGATCACAGAGGCAGTGTTGCGGCTCTAGTTGACTACTCCAATATATCCAGCCGTTGGGTGCTGCCAAGTCCTTATTATGTCAAGAACATACCTTTGACTGGCATCCACTCTCTTGACCTCATTGTAACTGATAGTGTTGGACTTGAAGTAAGTGCAGCCAAGTTGTGAACTTTTAAAACCAGGGCAGAGGTAGAGTTCTTAGCCAAGTTCCCAGGCTGTGGGGTCCTGCTTTGGTTTACAGAGTTTTTACCTGGCATGTATTTAAAACTGAAACAAGAACAGGATGTCACACAATCCTTAGATTTTGAGGTCAGCATTAACCAAGAAGTCATCTGAATGATTCTAGCATCATTTTTTACGCAATCAAGTTGAGCTACGCAGTCCTGGGAATGCGAGGAGCAGGTTTAGTACTGAACACTGAGCTCTTTAGCAGTTTCCAGTAAGAGAAGACGGGCTTAAGACATGGACTAATTACCTGTTATATGTGGACCTGATTATTTTTGGTGGATGCTTGTTTCTGCAGGGAGCTTTAATCACGGGCAACGAGACTAGACGTTTTGAAAAGGACTATAATATGACACTTGTTGGAGCGGAGGTAAAACTTGGTTTTGATGGAGAAAGAAATCAGCAACTACTTCATTGTTCCCCGCTGATTGTTGTGTAACCTTGTAGGTCCAATGTACTGAATGAGATCTGTACAACAAGAGGACATGATTAAGAGATATCAGGCACTCTATACCTGGCTATCGTGCCACATCAAGAGCGCATTTGGACTTTTCAGCTCATGAAAATGCCATCTTGACATAAACGTAAAACTTGTAATGACAGGCAGGACAGAGACAAGTGGAATGGCTCACCGAGGTTTTGGCCAGTAGCAAAGCTGACTGGTATGTTCTGAGTAACTTTAAGCCTTTTCCTCGTTCTTTCTACTAGGTTACATCTTGACGATACAAGGAGTTTGCTAGTAGCACAACTTTTGCCGAGTATCTTTTATCTTCAATCTTGGTAAAACCTCACGCTGACAATGCATGGGCCTGAAAAGGCGCATCGTGGTGGGACATCGTCCTTTGCAGAGCGTTGCAGACCGCAACCGATTTCCTGTGGAGGACAAATTACGGGATTTGCTGGCTCCACTCTTGTTCAGATATGGTGTGGTGGGTTTTCTGATCAATCCTTTACCTGGTTTCTGCTAGTGGTTATGTGTCGCCCGTCTACGTCGTCTTATTCATGTACAAAGAAACTAAGTTTAGAGATGCCGCTATCTTTTTCTCGAGCTTCTTCTATTCCCCCTAGTGTACAGAGATGATATGAAACTTAGAGGATATACAAATTACTGTTTATCGTACTTGAGCAGATATCATATTTTGTCAAACTCTTGGGCATAAGCCCGCAGGTGGGACTATCCGCGGCGTAGAGTTTGTTAACACGCTCTTTGAGTTTAAAATAAATGAAGTGTTCAGGATGTGGATATCGGTGCTCTTTCAATGTGATAACTCTGAGGTGCCTGCCTATGGCTGTTGCAGCATGTCTACATGCATGGGCATGACCATGTGGGGCAACATTTGGTTGATCGAGGTGTTGTTTATGTTGGGAACGGAGTTGGTGGCTTTGGAACACACCATGCTCATGCGACCAACAATACCGTATGGTTCAGGTCAGTTGTATAGAGCAAGAAGTCACTTTTCGAAGCACTACGCTGTGAGGATTAGCTTTATATCCAGGAAAAAGTTCAGGTCATAACCTTGGAAAGTGGTTACATATTGAACATAACCGTATTGCATCTAACGAGTACGTGGTAACGATGGGCCTCATGCCTTGTTCCTACACCTGGGCTGTTTGCCTGGCTAGCGAGGATTTGGGTCGAGTCGTGGCTACCTTTGCTTCGGTTTTGGTACTAATTCTCAAAGCAAGGTTACATCAAATGATACACTTTAAAGGCACTAACTCATCGGAAATTGCACTGCTTTCTCTACAGGAACGATTACATGGGATTTATCGTTCATAAAGTTACTCCCTCGCAGATGGTGAGTCCCGTCGTAGTCCCCGGCAAGCAGTTGAAGCAGACTCTGTTTTCCTATTGAGAGTCCTGTCCATAGTCTTTAGTTGTTGCAAACGGGCCCCCTGCGATAACTCTAGCCCCCCGCTCTAGATGGACGTTGCTTGTGACCAGGATGCACTTATCATATGAGAACCACAGGAAACGAGGGAGACCCTTACATGAAATTAACAACATATATGATTTATCAACATGTATCAACCTGTATCAACTCTTTAACCTCCTTTTAGTTGTTTATGCCCTTCAGTTCATCGTCTCACTTCTATTTTAACTTTGTATGCAGGTGTTCAAGTTTAAGAACCACAAGGGAGTGACTGTACACAAGATCATCATTAAACAGGATTACTCGGAGATGTGAGGCAAGGGACAAGTTACTCAAATTTCCTTGTACAGCGAATGCTCCCTGTTGGCTGCTTTCGAGCCTGAGAATTTACCGTTGTTAATTTACTGACGCTCCCAGGTTCTGCTGCCTCTTCACAAAGAGATCTACGATGTGATCAGACGGAGGCTGTTGGAATTTAAGCTAAGGAATGCCGGTCGCGAATTGGTCCTTATACGGAGTGAGCATTTGTGCAAGCGCAGGGTCCAGGCCCATCTTGTAAAGCTCATTAGTCCGTTGAAATGCCTCGTCATACCAGGTTTCTAACCTTAATTCATGACATGAAACTATTTCCACCTAGTAAGTAATTAGTTTGGCAACATTGCCCATCGTAGTAGATCCATCCGACTGTAGAGCTTGATCGGCATGGTGTTAGATTCAAACTCTTGTTCCAAGAGTTCTGTACCATAGACGAGTTAGTAATGCAATTGAGAATCGTCAAAAGATATTTGCCCAATGTTTGACGACAAGGCCATGTTTCTTGTACCGTTAGGTCACTGAAGGCTTGAAATCAGGATTCTTGGTGATTTGAGGAATATCCTACGGTGTCCTGCCATCAACTAGGTTCTCGTGGACACACTTGTATCGACCTGTAAATGTGGACTGTCCCAAACCGTGTCACAAAATCATCTTGTAGCGTGGGAACTGATTTTTAATATCAGTAGAACTATACATTCCATTAAAATGTATCTACCAGGACAAGGTTTCCGTTTTCTGACCTCTTCACGTAATGAAGTGTCTACATCCATCGCTGTGAAAGTGGGTAGAGATCTACGAGTAAGGTCACCACGAATCTATATAGATGAATTTCTAGGACTTCAACTGAACGATGACATACGAGATTCGACTCGAGAACAATAGTATCAAGAACCGAACGATGACATACGCGCCTGATACAATAACACTAACTTATTCATACTATTATTCTCGAGTGGAAATAGGTTATTTTCAATATTAACCTGTTTCCACTCGAGAACAACAGTACCACGAAGTTTTTGTGTTATTGTATCAGGCTTGTATTAAGGGCCAAACTCAACAATGTTCATAGGTTTATAGGGTTTGTGTGCAGTAATAGTTTTGTGTGGCTTTCTGGGAACCCAAGTGTTGGCCCTGACTAAATGTTTTGACTGCAAATAAATGCTATCTACATAGTCATCATTAGTTGAATCTACTTCAAACTTTTCTGCACTGTGGTGTCAGCATTTTCGGTTAGAGCTACGGCGCACACTGTGCGTATACTCCTGTCCCATTATCTCTATCCTAGTCTGAATACGGAATTTTGTGCGGTCTTTTTATGGCTCTCTTGCTTCCCTTTACTACCAGCATGTGGTTCACAAGAGGGAGTCACCGTCTTGGAGTCAGCTGTTGGCACATGGCAGGGAGATCCTTTGGGGGGGCCTTTATTTGCCATGGCTCACTTTAGAGCTCTCCTATCTACTGCTTTGGCCATGCCAAGTTGTGTATTTCCCTCCTTGGCAGATGATGCACACATCGTAGGCCCTGTAGATCAGATTAGGCAGGCCTTTGACTACTTGACTACCAAGCTACATCTAGTAAGCTTGAGAGTCAAGGTGTAAAAGTGTAGGGCATGGTCCCCTTTAGGTATCCCTCCCCACCTTGAGCTTCCAAAGGGGTGTATTACATCCACAGATGGACTTCGTGTTCTTGGAGTGCCAGTAGGATCGGATGATTTTGTCACACGCTTCTTGGACGCTGCCCTTGTAGAGGATGTTCTCCATGTGGATGACCTTTCATTACTAGGAGATCTGCAGGTGGCATTTGGTATACTCTCTTCCAGTATTGCTCGTCGACCATCCTACCTCATTCGTACAGTTCCCCCCTCATCGTCCTTCCTCTCACGTTTGAGAGTATTTGATAGGAAGATTATGGGAGTCTTTGGTGATATTATTGGACCAAGGACTTTTGAGTGTGTGACAGTGGATTTGGCACGTAGACAAACGGCTCTGCCGATCTCATGTGGTGGGGTTGGCTTGCTTTCTATGGAGGAGATGGCACCTATAGCGTTTTTGGATAGTTGGGCTCTCTCGGCACCCCTACTTTCCTCTCGTATTATGGTTATTGATAGGTCGGTTTTGGAGACTTATGTGATAGAGGTGGAGGGAGGATCCTTTTCTCTCTAGGTGTTATTACGGTAGACGAGAGATAGTCTATCCCCACGAGCACAAGAGAGTTTTCCACCGTTTGCTTCACTATCGTCAGATTGGACTAGAGGTCTACAGTCTTCCTTGATGGAGCGACAGTGTGAGCATACACTACATTCTCTCTTAGTTGACTCGTCCATTCCTCAGGCTACTAGAGCACGTCTACGCTCTTGCTCCGGCAAGGGTGCAGGCTCGTGGATCCTAGCTCGACCATGCATTAGGGCTTTCCGACTCGCACCGGCTACTTTCTCTACAACAATGAGATTTTGCCTAGGTTTGGTCCACCCATCTGCATCTTCACTACTCACTTGTGAGTGTGGTTCTACACTAGATGCAGCGGCGGTCCACATGACACGGTGTCCTTTTGGAGGACAGGATATAGCTACCCATGATGCCATAAGAGACATAGTGTTTGCTATGGCACGAGAGAGTGGATACTTGGCTTGGAGAGAGCATTCGTATGCATTGCAGACAACACGTGTTAGGATACTTGGCTTGGAGAGAGCATTCATATGCATTGCAGACAACATGTGTTAGGGCAGACTTATACTTGGTCCGAGATGATCAGGTGGCAGTAACGGATGTCGTGGTCACGGACCCTATGCGGGATACAATTTCGGAGGGAATGATTACCCATCCCCTTGGATGGGCGGCGAGTGCAGCAGCAGGTCGCAAGGTCTCCAAGTATAGGGGCATGCAGCGAGATCACCTCTTTGTTCCTCTAGCCTTGGAGTTATATGGAGCGATGGACACGGCATTTGACACATTTGTCAGGGAGTGCGCGAGAGCTTATCATGTTAGGCGTCACGGGTACCACTCTCACTCTCATACTTTGTAGCATATTTTAGACAGCGTGTGTCCATTGCTCTACAGAGGGCAGTGGCTGGTGCAATCCATAGGAGAGCAATCACATTAGGTGATGTTTCTTCGGATGCTCCATTTGTGTGTAGACCGTACGACTTGCATAGCTCGGATATCTTAGTTGCGGTAGGGCAGATTTCTTGTACAGACTCTATTGGGGCTTAGCCCCATGTTACCTTTTTTGTCTCTCCCTTGTACGGCTTGATGGGGTCTTCCCATCCTTCATTTTTCCTACGCGGTCGCCTTTTATCTTGTCTGAATACTTCATGCATCCCGCGTATACTACAAGTGTTCCAAACAAGTAAATTTGAATTCACAAGTGTTCCAACAAGTAAATTTGAATTCAAAAGCAGGATACACAAGTCTATCAATCACATCAACATTGAACATAATAAATATATTATGAGATGTCAAATTACATTGAAACATACAAGACAATTTTCCCGCTACAAGAGTCCTAGTCTATTTTCTATTTTCGGGATGATAATTAGAAGCGCCTTGGTATGTTATGTATCTTGTTGAAAATTATCAATTCATAAGAAAATTATGTAGAATAATACAAACTATAATCCATTTTAATATGATTGCATTTCTAAACGGATCATTGAGTTGAATCGTTATTTCTTTAAGTGAATGTCACCTCACTTTTAGTATTCTGATACAATATTCGTTGATCATTTGAGCTCGTGCAAAACATTTGTTGAAGGTGGACTTATTCTCCATCCTTGTTTGTTTGAAAAAGTGGACTAGATGTCTTAGTGGAATGTAACTATAATTTCCTAGCAAAAATCTATACTTATAAAACAAATTGTGTTCTCTCCTTGCGTTCAACTGTGGCCAAATAGGTGATTTTTTTAGGCACACCATGTCATGGCAGGATCCCAACATCCTTGCATAATGAAACAATTATCAATAATTCATCTTCTACAAAATTGCACACAAACCACAAACTCAAGAATATTTTACCTCCTGCAAAACATGTAATCCTTCTTAGATTGTTGCACACTTTTTACCCATTGATGGCATAAAATACTTCTTGCTAAAATAAATATCGCCGTCAATAGTAGATCTTTGAGACAAGTAGAATAGAGTACTGTTAACTAAACCTTGGTGGTTGGTTTAGTTAATCCACACACCCAAGAAAACCTTTATGTGCAAACATAGAAGACATTTGTGCTATGTTCCTCGTTGTGCTATTTCACTTCCTTACCCCAAGATACAAATTGTGGTAAGCGTTACTTGTTACCGTACCCCAAGATACAAATTGTGGTTGTCGTTACTTGTTGTGTAAATTTTACAATAGATTTTGCATTAATCTTTCATATATTCACACCTTTTGCCACAATTACTCTATTGCCATGATGCACAAACCTGTCAAGAACAAGTACTATTTGTATCCATACATGATTTCTTTTCGATGAATTTTTAAATACAGAATGATCTTATATTACATCTACTAGAAATGGACAGAAAGTTTATACATTCTAGTTAAGTATCTAGTGGAATCCAATCTGCACAAATATTTCAAAAACATTGATATTACAAATATTTCAAAGCAAATTTGGTACTAGGGGTGTATTGAACTCTATCTAGCAAATATGTGGATTCTTTATCTTTAATGTATTCCATATTTCTTATATTTTGCATCCTTTACTTACATTCTTCTTGCTTGCATATGTCAAGTCCGATTCTGATTGAATCTAAATAACCCAATATGGATGTGCACACTGTCCACCTCCCAAGAAAGAATACTGAATAAAACTTCAGTACTTACATAGATATTTGCAGATTCCACTAATACTAACTGGGATACTACAATTTCACGTCGTATGGGTGAACATCAATAGAGTGGGTACGCATCATCATCCATATTTACTTTCACACTTCATTACTCCTGAGAATTTATCCAGCGGCACAAACAAGGAATTGGGGGTCTAATCTACTCTCAGATGGATGCATTTTGACCGCCTCGTGAACAACCTTGTGTAAGCTGGGATTTATATATGTTGAGTACGAGCGAGCAGGTAAAATTGTTTACTTCTCGCTGAGTACAATTGTTTATTGCTCGTGTATGTTTCACCCTTAATGAAGAGTCGATGTCCGTAATGCCAAGGTACATGTTCCACATACTCCCACACCGCCCTATTCGAATACGCTCCCGCCCCCACTTTGTACATTTTACTTCACTTTCAAACCTCAACACGTGGAAATGTAAATCGACTCTTCGTATTAATCTTGAATGGCACTGTCAAGCACTCTCTCGTGCCATCGAAGTCTACCCTCCTTCCGCATAGTAGCCTCTCCTCGGAAAACTTCACATCGAATCAGATTATGCATCCAGAGATATGATGAAGTTGCGCTGATAGGTTTGCAAAAAAGTCCTCCCTCAGACGCTTGAACAAGTGTACATGATTTGGAACGCCAAAATCTGACTTCAGTTTGTGGATTCATGTGTGGGATCTTCAACAGGGAAGTCAAACATAAGAAAGAGTCAGGAAAGGAAGATGCGTACCTTACCCGGTCGATGGGTATACCAGGTAAGATCTTACATGTGTGCGACGGAAGACGCCACACGTTTGTACTCTACCACATTGGCTGAGAGGAGGCACAACGTAGTATGCTACTCGTCCGCACGCCATAAGTAGTAAACCTCGGCGTGAAGCAATCCGGCGGCATCCACGTGTCCAGCTGCCAGACTAAGTGCAGTTCTAGATTCTGCACATTGCGATCAGTAGTAGATGATGACAAGAAATTCGGCTGCTGCGGAATTTGTCTACATTGGACTATCTCTAATTGTTAGTGCTCGGGAGTACCTCACAAGGTTGTTAACAATTTAGAGAAAATACCAACATAAGAAAGAAAAAATTGAGAAAATACTTTACCTTCAAATATATTCTATTATTTTTAGGAATCCCATTTTTTTCTGCTTGATATTTGTCATTTCATATTGCATTGTTGCTAATCATGTAGGTGAAGTGAAGCTCTTCTTGAAATTGAAGTTGAATCTCCAAAAATGGAGACTATTCCTTCTAACCCTTCCAATCTCCTCTCATGTAAACAAGCTTAAATAACTGTACTCAATTGACACAATAGTAAGATTCTAATGATCTTCTTTACATTATCTCAAGTAAATAATCATGGTTAAGTAACTTTACTAACTCAATTAACCAAAATTTGAAATATGAATTGCAAAATTCACTCGAGCACTTTATGAGATTTTTGGGTAGATTGCTCTCTCCGAACTTGATCACGGACCACCTGCATTCTCATTGATCTATATAACTAATTGTATTTACTTTATAGAACATTTAACCATGTATTTGGCATTGTCTATGCACAATTGTTGTATCTATTACATGCCATAATCCATTCAAGGAAGAAAAGCAATTAACTATAGCGAATATCATGGGAATCTACTCTCGCTTGTAATCTGCATAAGACAAGATTTACTGTAAAACTAAAAGCTTTTAAAGATTTTCCTTATCATTGTGCCCGACATCTTCAGAAAATAGAGCGATTATAGAAATAAAGTTTAGACAGAAATTCAACGGGACCGATGAAGGGGTATGAATTCCTGCGCGTAGGTGAATCGGAAGGTTCCTCTGTCTGTCACCACGCTCTCGAAGAAAGTGTTTCTGGCCTGCTCGGTTTGCAGAGGCCGTGAAGCAACGTCCTGGTGTCCATGTTGTCATGGAGGTAGAGATGTCCTTGGAGATATAAGGAAGGTCTATACGGTAGTGTCTAGATCTTGAAGAGGTGCTGCTTTGTGGAGGATTTGTCATTGCTGGGATTGCTTGGATTTTAGATTCTGCGGACTGATTTTAGAGCTTGGAAGCAGGCACAGATGATGAAGATGGCGTCCTTGTTGCTGCTGATTTCGTTGTGTTCTGTAGGAGTTGTTATGGTATGCGGTGAAAGTATGACTTATCGAGTTCCGATCAATTTAGGGCCCGGAGATGTGTCGAATACAGTCTTCTCGATGAAGGTTCCTCAAGGGCATGTTGGAATCAGGGAAATGTTCGCTGAAGTGGTGGATGAGATTGACAATCCAGTGCCTTTAAGTGAAGTCTATCTCCACCATTGGACGATGTATAAGGAGTTTGTCAAGAAGAACAGGACCGGGTTAGAGCCTTTTGAGAAGAATGAGTGGATTCTGGTGCGGAATAGCGGTTTGTGTCAAACTTTGCCGCAATGGTATGGTCTTGGCTCTGAGACTCGGCACACCAACAACACAATCCTTGCTCCTTATGCTATTGTGATGGGGGATCCAAAGGAAGTACCCGAGGGTTTTGAGGAGGAATGGCTGCTTAATGTTCACGCAATCGATACTCGAGGTGCTGTAAATCGTAGAGGTTGTACAGAGTGCCTCTGTGAATTGTACAACATGACGAATTTGGAGCTTCCTGAAGGATATGTTGGTGGCCTTGCATGCTGCGGGCATAAACAACACTGTAGGGTCAAAGAGGAATTCCAGGGTGAAAGCAGGACGTTATTCTTCAAATATTCAGTCCAGTATGTGCCTGTTGATTCATCTGTTATTCCTGTTCGTGTTTACGTTATGGATTCCACAGACGGGAGAAAGAAGCTGGAGGACAAAGGAAGTTGCAAGGTAATTCCCAATTCCGGGATTTTGTTACCTCCACTGAAAACCCCACTTCGCCCTGGTCGTTGGATGTGTCACTAGCTCAGTCAACTAGCTAACTAATATCTGACTGAAACATTAAACTTACCACAATATGCATGGAGTCTATGAAATTGAACTGCTTTTATTTCTTGGCATTGCCACACAGGTTGAATACATGGTGGAACAGTGCGACGTGAGCAAAAATGAGGTCTGTGAGCACGAACAGACATCGGTTTCCTTCTTTCCTGAAGATAAAGACGTTGACATCCTGTACGTAGTGGGACATCAACACACGGGTGGAAAGGGCATATATTTCGAGGACCAGGTAACTGCTTTACCATACACACAGTCCCGAGGCATTTGAGTTTTGAAAGAAAGGACGGAATTTTTCTATCGGCTCAGTCTCGTTGCTGCAGTTCTGGATTTTCGTTCTCTTGTTACATTGGTCGATATTGTTGCCTGCGGGTAAAATCTATCATCTGACTCTCGAACGTGTTGTCAGCCTGATAACGGGGAGCGGTTTTCTTCAGTCCATTTAATTTGAGATGTTTTGGCCTTTTGATCGCATGCAGGATCATCAAGAAATTTGTGCATCCATCCCGACATACGGAGAAGGTGTTGAAGCAGGGAATGAGAAAGGGTATATTGTAGGAATGAGCACGTGTTTTTTTGAGCCAGGGACTAAGACCATTAGAGCTGGGGAGAAGCTTCATCTCAAATCAATGTACAGCTCCAATGAGAGGCATACCGGAGTTATGGGGTTAATGTATTTCTTGGTGGCAGATCCGATTGATTCCGTACCGCATAGGAATCTCGCACTGAAAATTTTCGTGTCACTTGTGGCCATACTTGCTGCCTTGGGTGTTATTGTGATCAGCTTGACGAAATATGCGAAGATTAAAAGAAGCACTATGGGGTACGAGTCCTTAGGACATAATTGATCCATAGGACATATCTAATCCAGGCAATGAAGGTCATTACCGTACCACATATTGGTGCGCGTACATACTGGAGCTACGGAAGGGTGGGCTGCAGTCGGGAGTGATTCTGAAGTGAACGGCAAATCAGATTTCTCTCTAATGATTGTTACAGTAGTATATAGCAGTGATATTTGTAGACTAGTCAATATATATTCCGGAGCAAGTGCTTCTGCATGCTACTTTTCTGCGAGGAGGTAACCTGCGCGCAGGGAACTAGCATGGTCTGTTTACAATCTGTTCTACTTGACAAACTGTTGACTTGATGTATATATGCTTAAGAAAATCTAGCGGAGATTATATGTTTCAACATCCTGGATTAGTACAGTACCTTTCCAATGAGATCGAGGAAAAGATCTGCATCAATCGTGCAAAAGGTATAACAATTTGATGGTGGCCTTGTTCAGTATGAATAGATATTGATTTGTGTGATCTGCGTATATGGGGTGAGGAAAGAACTGTGTAGTAATTTTATGGCAATCTGAACATTGTTTGTTCGTCATTCAATTGCGAACGAGACTTCGAGGCGTTAAATTTTCTTCTTTAGAATACTTTCGGTTGCAATGATTTATCACAATGTAAATTTTATGAATTTGAGAGAGATTCTTCTCCGAAAGTGATGGTGAAGGCACGACATGCTGACACTAGCAACATTTGACATTTTTCTTGTCTTGGGGTGGAGTACACTTCTATCTTGTTCTCTCCATTACCTGTAGTTTTAATTCTTTGTTAGTTTTGATTCACTTGCTGATCTACATTCGAACCTTCCGAATTCAAACAACTTCCGAATTCTAACTTGAGGCAATAGTTCCCCCCATTTATTGGCCTTGTAAATTTTATCAATCTGAGGGAGAATCTTCTCAATAGTGATGGTGAAGGCACAACATGCTGACACTAGCACCAATTGACATTTGTTTTGATTCACATTTTTCTTGTCTTGGGCTGGAGCACTCTTCATCTTCTTGTTCTCTCTGTAGTTCAAATTCTTTGTTAGTTTTGATTCACTTGCTGATCTACATTCTACCTTCCAGAATTCAAGCAAGATTCTTCTTGTTTCATTTGCATTTGACCCCCAGAATTCAAGCAACATTTTCTGTTTCATTTGTACTCGCCTTAGTATTTTTAGTGCACTGCACTTTTAGTTAGATGGGAGTGCAATTCAAACTTCCTATTCCACCTGATGCCTGCCTGCTCGAACCAGCTATTCCAGGGGACTCATTCCACCTTAATCGTGCAATTTCCCAGCGGTGTAATACTAATTAGTGAGGAGTGTCGGGGGAGTTTGGGAGAGCGTGGAGACGGGAGAGGAGAGGAAGAGAGGTGAGAAGAAAAATATATATTTTCTGAGTGCTCTCTAGTATATAGCACTTGAGTGAATAGTTGATTCTGTTCATTTTTCAATTTTGGTTCCATTGGTACCTAGATTGAAGACTATGGAAAATGGAATCGAAAGTTAATGTGACTTTTAGGTTTTATAGGGTTTAGAGTGAAAGTTTTGAAAATTTATAGTTTCTAGAGAGATTGCATTTTCTTATGTGAATTGTGATGTGAAGAGTTGTGATTTTGCAAGTAAGGGGAAATATGGAGAGGAGCATCATGTGTTATTATCGTTCTTTTTGTGTTAGCCATAGCTACATCTTCCCATGTGAGATCTCCTAGAACAGTATGGGATATACCATGCCCAATGTGTCATCGAAGCTTTACCTTACAAGGGGTAAAGACACCTTGGGGAATGATGCACAAGAGCTATGATTGGACCACTCGGGATTGTCACATGAGGCAAGCAACCACATTGACATCAACGATTCTTGAGAATCCATACGTTTCTCCTAGCCCTTCGTTGTTCATTCCAAGGACATCGATCTAGTCGTGGGAATGATTAGCTTCTCAAGCGAGTTACATTTTAGGGTTATTTGAGATTAGTTTTCCATGTCCATATTTATTCCATAGGCTATCCGCACTCAATGTCGTGGCTAGACAAGCTTTTCGCCTTCCACTTGCTCATTTGGCACATGATCTCTTGGACGAGTTAGCATGCACTATTCCTCTTACTCTCTCTATGGTGTCTTTGTTATGCTAGAGGGAGATGTGCGGAGCATAGAGAGGTGGTTGCTGGATTTCATCGATTCCGAGCAACTGATTGGGCGGCCCTTAAGGAGGGGTCTATTAGGGCTACACGTTTTAGTAGACAGGTTTTGCCACATGATACTATATATTCCACTCAATTACTACGGTGTAGGACATTGGGTCAAGTAGGAGAGTTTAGTAGAGCAACACTAACGTTACACCCTTTGTCTATGGCTAGTCCTATTGATGAGACTATCTCTTCCCTATGCTCACTACATCTTATGGTAGTAGAGGGACTACCAATAGAGGGTCTAGATTATCAACCTGGACAATCTTTATGTCTTGATAGGTCGCTTTTGCATAACCATTGTGCATTGCTCCTCGCCTTTCTTCATGAGGCTTGTCAAGGATGGTATATGAGCATCTTAGAGATTGCTTTTAGATAAATTATCCTTCTAGTGGTTTTATCGAGTTGTTTTAGGTGGCTACAATAGTAGCAAGAAGAGACATTCTTATGTCTGTTTGTCGAGTGTTAGGTGCTAGTCGATTTCTAGCAATGGAGAAGGACATGGGGTACATTAGACAGATTGTTATTGGAGAGATCTTTTTGCGTTTGGTCAATCATACCATTGTCCTTTAGTATCATTTTCACTTTCTCACTTAGTCCACATCAGTTTGGAGTAGCTACACCTAGAGGATGTGAGGCTATTTCTTTATGCATTAGGACACTCCTAGATATCCATCCGGAGTGGGTCGTCCTACAAGTGGATGTTGAGAACGCTTTAATAGTGTCTCATGGGCATCCATCTTTAGAGAGCTTAGGGAGGCTAGTGGATCCTTGGCAAATCTTATTCTTTTTGTGCGGTCTTTTTATGGCTCTCATGCTTCCTTTTACTACCAGCACAATTGTTCATATGAAGGAGTCACCGTCTTGGAATTAGTTGTTGGTACACGTTAGGGAGATCCTTTAGGGGGACCCTTATTTGCCATAGCTCACTTTAAAGCTCTCTCATCTACTACTTTGGCCATGCTAGGTTGTGTATTTCACTCCTTGGCAGATGATACACACATCATGGGCCCTCTAGATCAGATTAGGCAAGCCTTTGATTGCTTGACTATCAAGCTAGATATAGTAGGCTTGAGAGTCCAAGGTGTCAAAGTGCAGAGCATGGTCCTTTTTAGGTATCCCTCCCTTCTAGAGGGGTGTATCACATCTATAAATGGATTACGTGTTCTTGGAGTGTTATTAGGATCCAAAGATTTTATCACACGCTTGTCACACGTCTTAGACGTTGCCCTTACATACGATGTTCTCCATATGGATGACCTTCCATTACTAGGAGATCCGCAAGTGGCATTTGGTATACTTTCCTCTAGTATTTCTCATCGATGGACTTACCTCATATGTATAGTTCCTCTCTCCTCGTCCTTCCTATCACGTTTGAGCGCCCTTGATACGAGAATTATGGGAGTCTTTGGTGATATTATTGGACCAAGGACATTTGAGTGTGTGATAGCGGATTTGACACAAGAACAGATGGCTCTACTGATCTCATGTGGAGGTGTTGGCTTGCTATCTATGGAGGAGATGGCACCTATAGCATTTTTGGGTAGTTGGACTCTCTCTACACTACTACTTTCTTCTCATTTTGTGGTTGTTGATAGGCTTATTTTGGAGACTTATGTGATAAAGGTGGAGGAGGGATCCTTTTTTCTCTAGATGTTATTGCAACAAATGAGAGATAGTCTATCCCTACGTGCACATGAGGACTTTCCATCGTTTGCTTCACTATCATCACATTGGACTAGAGGTTTACATTCTTCCTTGAGGGAGCAATAGTGTGAGCATAAGCTACATTCTCTCTTAGTTGACTCGTCCATTCCTCAAGCTACTAGAGCACATCTTTGCTCTTGCTCCGGCAAGGATGTAGGATCTTGGATCCTAGCTCAACCGTGCATTAGAGCATTTTGACTTGCACCAGCTACTTTCTCTACAGCGATGAGGTTTCGCTTAGGTTTGGACCACCCATCTGCATCTTCATTACTCACTTGTGAGTGTGGTTCTACACTAGATGCAACAACAGTCCATATGACACGGTGTCTTTTTGGAGGACAGATGTCACGCCATTTGTAATGTCGCATCTAGATTGCTCGATCACTGGAGTTGTAGTGATAGTAGTTAGAGTTATTTCAACAATTTCTCAGAGACTACTTTCCAACGGTCAAATTTTGTGTTTGGGGTACTGACTTCATGGTGGGGCTCACCGTCACTTTGCACCATCGAGTGTGCCGTCAACGGGACCGTTAGGGTTTCAGACCTAGCTTGAGTCCAGGGGTATACTTTTGAAGTGCAACTCTAGAGAGCTCAATTCTCTAATTTTGAGCCTTTGAGTTCCTAGTTATGGTGGACAGAGGCCGGTGAGCATCACTTGGATTCTCGTAGCTAGAGTGTGTGTGGCTTGATTGTAATCAGTGCCCAATTGTTGGCAGTTTATAGAGTGACAGATCAAGTACTGATCTGAGTTGAGTGGATTCAAGAGTTGTAAACAATCTGATTACATTAGAGAAGTGAAATCAGGGGGAAATTGGGTGCAAGAATTTTGAGTGTTGGTGGTATCTCCAAGCTCGCTGGATCGTTGGTAGCTCGATTGAAATTCAGTTTTTCCTTGGTGTGTAGAAGCTCATTACTTCATGGAGATTTGGCAGTATGGCTGACAGTGTGTGGAAATGATGGCCAATTTTTGAGCACAAAATGAGCAAATTTTGAGCAATGGTTGTGATTTTGAGCTCAAGAGGTGAAGGCAAGACCAATTTGTTACGAGTTGGGCTCAAAAAGTAAAATTGAAGGAGGAGTTGTGAAACTATTCTTGTGAATTTGTGATTTGGAGAAACCCGTATTTTCAATTTGGCTCGAGTGAAGAGTTAGCGGAGGATTTGACGATCAACCAACTTCAGGGTTTATGTCAGATTTTGGCTGGATTTTACATCAGATTTTGGCCAGATTTGGAGGAATTTTGCTAGTTGGCCAGATTTGGAAGAATTTTCCCAAGTTGGAGGACTTTTGCAATGTTTGGAGGAGTTTTGCCAGATTTTAGAGGAGGTTAGAAGTGGTAAGAAGAAAGGCCTCATTTGGCTGAATTTCAGCATTTTGAGGCATAGGGCTGTGTGCTATGAGAGGCTACAAAGGCCTAAAAGGGCTAGCAAGCCAATTTGTTGGCATGCGGCTAGCTAGTTTAGAGTAGATCTTGGTCATTGGTTGACAAAATCTGCACATCCTACTAGATTGTGTGCAATAGGGTTTGACTCCTAGATCTCTTGTTTCTAGACTGGTTCCCTAGCCAACTAGTCCACCCTCACTTGTTGTCCTAGTGATTGTGCCACTATTATCTATACACTTGTAGCTTTGGCTAGGAGAAGCAATTTGATCCCATTCTTGGTGATCCTGGTGGTTTAGAACTTAGATACAAACTTCTCTTATGTCAAATGCCAAATGGTGGTAGAGTCAATCCCGTGTTGTTTTATGAGATGGAAGGTTTTCATTTAGATTTCTTGTGATTGGACTCTCTCTCCGTTCTTTGCTTCTTGTTTGTGCACCACGTTTGTGTGAAATGCCTTGACTTTTGAGCATTGGTGCTCTGGTGTACTCTCGGTAGTGATGACCAGTTAAACTACCTTTGTTTCTCTCCGGTAAGGCAGGAAGTGATGACTTGCAGACTGTGAGAGTGCGTGTTGTGATGGTAGGTTACAGGTTGCCCTTTCCCCTAGTGTAGTTATCTTGGTTAGAGTTACATTAGTGGGTGGTGCTTAGTTGGTATTGGCACTTGGTGGGGTACTTGCGGTTGCAATTTGTGGTTCCGGTTTGTTGTTGTAGTTTGAGGTTGTGGTTACTTTGTCATGACAGAGTTCTTTGGGGATTCCAAAGGAGATAGCCCTATAGTACGCAGTGGGTTTACTTGGAGTGGTATTCAGTATCAGCTTGTATCTAAGGTCCCAGTGAGGGAGTAGATTGACTCTAAGTTGGAGTTTGACACAGGAGTTGATTCAGTTGAGAGTGCACTTGGTGTGTCTGCACCGTTGTTGTGGGACATGGACGAGATTTATGGAGCCTCCAAAGGCCCTAGGCATTACTCTGGTATAGTTGGTACTATTGAGTTGGATGACTTCATCTAGGAGTTTGATAGTTGGTGTGATCTACAGTAGATGCAGAACCCGACTTTGTTTACACCCTTCATGGCATGGAACGGGTTGTTTTAGCATCTGGAGGGTCTGCCGATGGATGACTACCATGAGTTCAAAGAGCTCATTTGGAAGAGATCAAGTTATGGAGATAATATTGGTCTCCAAATTATGTCTCTATCACTTCAGGTTTGGTGGCCAAGAGTAGATTGGCTATACCTACGAGTTCTAGCTCAAGTAGTGTTAGTGGAGCTAGTGGAGGTGCATTAGCTCGAGATAGTACTACTACGAGTGGAAGTACCACTATAGGAGGTGGTGTGGTACTGGGGTTTAACCCCATGGTGGAGTTCTTCTAGTGTTTGAGGCATAACTACCAGGGAGTGCGGACTGACAAGTTGAGGAGCTTGCAGGAGTTCCAACGGAAGGTTGGAGAGAGCCTACTCGAGGCATACACTCGCATGAGGCGGCTGATCAGTTTCACTCAAGGAGTTACTAAGGCCCAAGCAGTCCAATTTTGGTATGGGATACTGGATAGAGAGTTGCGGCGTAGAGTTCATGATGCTACGTTGTTATAGGCTACTTTGCTTACTTTGGCAGTGATCTTTGGTTTGGTTGAGCATATTGAGCCTTCAATATGCTCAACATGGTGGAGGAGAGAGTGGTGACATCTAGATTTGGTAGGGAGACCTCATCCACGGTTGTGACTTCTTCTAGAGTGCAGTAGAGTGCACCACGCCTAATTGGTTTTCAAGGACAGGATGGACAACCTAGATCCTATGGAGCGAGTGGAGGGCCTAGTGAAGTTAGACCCTTACCTTCATTTTCGGGTCAACAACAGCCAATGAGTGGTGGTGTTGCTTGTTAGACTTGTGGTGAACCTCACCATCAGAGAGAGTATACTCAAGGTAGTGGACTTGATACCTTGGGTGCATCACAGCAAACACAAAGGCAATGTGAGCATTGCCACAGATTTGGTCACACTAGTGACCGATGTTTTGACCTACACCCGGAGTTACGGAGTGGTAAGGTTGTTATGGCAGGTAGTAGAGGAGTTCCAGTTCATGAAGGACGAGGTGGTGGTAGAAGATCTACACCTAGTAGGGGTGCAGTACCTGCCCTTACTTCTAATATAGCTATAGCTACTCGGATTGAGCAATTGGAGCAGAGATTGGCTAGTATGGCCATTGCTCAAAGGAGATCAGATTAGGGTGATGAGGCTTCCACCTCATATACTAGTGATAGAGATGCTTTGGACTTCATGTGTAGAGCAGCATAGGTGGATGCATCTACAGCAGTGACTAGGAGTGTAGTACGTGCTCCAAAGCCTAGAGCAACATCAGTGGAGTTGGACCCATAAAGAGGAGAGGTTGGGAGACAAGTCAGACTTCCTCAATCTTTCACACTATTTGAGGCATTGCAGACGACATCCATGGCTCCTAGATGTCCCAATGCAGGTATGGTAGGTGGTGATGGAGTGCATGATAGACTACCTGCTAGTCAGCTACCTACTACTACACAGATTGAGTCTAGCATGATGTTAGGGGCGGCTCAGCTGATTATGCGGTGTCCTTTGTTTTTGGCCAGTGACATGTTTACATTGGGAGTTGACCCAGCCCTAGTGTTCCAGTTGGCTGCCACGCTGTGTGAGAGTAGGGATGATGTGGTTCCTACTACTAGAGCAAAGGTGGTTGATAGTGGAGCTGACTTGGTTGAGGAGCATGGGATCCGTTCAACGACCAATGGTTTATGGTAGGCAACAACGGCTAGACTGGAGGAGTTGTCATCTAGACCGGCCTTTGAGAGAGCATGGTTCACACTTGGTGTTGTCCTATTGGATAACCAGAGGGGGATTTTCTGTTTGGTGGGACCTTTAGGGAAGATCTATACACCACAGAGAGTCTTATTAGACTTTGGTGCGCAACCCCTTATATTGGAGAAGGCTGTAGTTGTTGGTCTAGAGTTACGGAAGACCGATGTGGAGAGGTGTCCATTTCAGATCCAAACATCTCTATGTGGTGGTTCGACACAATACATCCCACGTGGGGAGCTTGTTGTCCAGGTTCAGCATGGTCATCCGACTGATAGCTTGGTGGTGAGAGCTCAGGCTATTGCGACAATAGCTAAGTCATATGATGTGCTAATTGGGAGAGCAGTGTTATACTCCATGGGTTTCAGCATTGACTATTGGGAGGAGACAGCCTCCTATAGACTAGGTTGGCAGTCTGGTGAGGGACAGGTATGTCGGCTACCAGTCTACTTTAGTAGTGGTAGTCTTGGCTCACCACAGTCCGTGACCATGGCAACATCAGTTTTAGCTTTCAGTGGTGCAGTTACTTAGCCTAGTGACTTGTTGGAGGGGAACGCCCATGCAGAGGATACTCCAGTACCAGAGGGATTTGGAGTACAAATGGGATTGTTCCATCCACCTTGGATGTTCCATTGTGGAGTTCAAAGGAGGCATTGCAGTAGCATGCAGATCAGTTGGTGTAGCAGGCTTGGAGTGGAGCCTTTGTACCATCAGGAGATGAGTGTGAGGATGAGCTTCACGAGTCAATTACTTTGACACCTCTAGATACCACACTCATTGTTTGGTAGTATCCAATAGAGGGGATATGTCTATTGGAGTTGTTTGATGGGATTAGCACCGGACTAGTTACGGTGTAACAAGTGGGTATATGAGTACAGAGGTACTTGTATGTAGAGAGAGATGAGACTGCCAAGCGAGTCTCTCTACATCATGTAGCACACTTGGCCTATTGGTATCCAAATTTATTATTGATGTTACCAGTCAGAGGTTACCAGAAGGCCCTATCAACATACATTTCCTTACTTGGGGCACATGATCTAGAGAGATATGGACCTATTTACTTGGTGATTTTTGGATGGCCATGTTAGGGACATATATGTGTTGGCCAAGGTTTGGGTCGTCAAGATCCTCATTCTGTTGTGTTTTGGGAGATATTATGGATACTATGACATCTCCAAGTTCATTAGTCCGTTCCTCTAGCTTACTTTTTGGAGAACATCCCTTTGATGGGTGATTCTTGCACCAGAGTGGTGGTGAGTACACATTAGGTCCATTCTTGGATGGGACCATTGTTAGATGCAGCTAGAGTGGGATCACGGGCTCATTGTCTTTGTCTTTGGTGGACGAACCTCTTACCCAGAGAGGTTCTATAGCGTGCTTATGATGGGATTCAACGACTTGACCACATCCTTGTTGATGATATTTTTTACGTTGGGCGTCAGTCTCAGACAGTGGTAGTGGTTGATAGGTCACCTATGGTAGTGGTAAACCTAGTTGGACAGCCTAGAGCCGCATTTCCTACACTCATGATTTTCCTAGGCTCTCATGATTTTTGAGAGGGAGGACCTGGACTTGTTTGGGACTCATAGTTACAGCAGTTGGTGGAGCCCAACGCTGATGAGAGAGCGGATGATGGGTTTTTGCACCGGTATTACCGCTGTTCCCATAGTGTTAGAGGCATCCAGGCATCAGGTGTTTGGTCAAGCTATGGACCTGAACTGTTTGACCTGGATTGTGAGCTCGGCTTGGCAGAGCAGCGTAGGATGCGCTTGATAGGCATCACCACTCGAACACTTATGAGCCCTGTGCCTATTGAGACTATTCAGGCACATGTTGGGGGTGATGGACCGAGTGGGCAGGGTATTCTTGGGACACAACTAGTAGCTACTAGGGAGAGTGGTCTACTTGGAGTCCATCTAGGTGAGCGTGTGCTACTTGGATTACATCCTTGGTCCACTTGGGATGCAGCTAGAGGACGTGTGGAGCTTGCAGCCAGAGTGGAGGGAGTTTTTCACACAAAGGTTGGGACCTCTAGTGGTTGGAGGCATGACACTATTGCTCCCAAGGGCCCAATGTAGTAGCCAATCAGTACGTCTTCCACTCCTACTATAGTTAGAGAGGATACTTGGGAGCTAGATCTTGGACCCAAGCTTACTGGAGAGGAAAGACGGAGGGTTTGGAGATTCTTGAGGAGCCACACGAGTTTTTTTACCTTCAATATGAAGGATTTGGATGCTCTGAACGGACCTGGTATACAGATTGAGTTGACTAGCGATACACTAGTTTCTTGATGTCCTTATCGATACAGTGAGATGGAGAGGACATTGATTCATAGCCAGAGTAGTGACCTTTTTTAGGCTAGTTTGGTAGAGATTTCACATGGAGAGTATGCATCAAGGACAATGATGCCAGCCAAGAAAGATATGCATGGCAACCACACAGATAGGCGGATGTGTGGAGATTACCATCCTATCAACCAACAGACCAAGGGTGATCGGTATGCCATGCCTACACCGGAGGAGATTTTTGATGCGATTGGGCATGCAAAGGTCTTCAGTACTTTGGATCTTTGAGCGGGATATCATCAATTGCCAATCAAGGAGGAGGATAAGTCCAAGACAACATTTTGGGCTATTGATCCTCATGGCAAGGATGTATTATATCAATGGAAGTTCTTACCGCTTGGGTTAAAGAACGCTCCTGCTGAGTTCCAAAGCGTCATGGATTGGATACTAGCTGGATTGGATTTTGCTCGGTGCTATATTGATGACATTTTGGTCTATAGCACTACTGTGGAGGAGCATGAGAGACAGTTGTTGGAGGTGTTTGAGAGGTTGAGATCTCATGGACTCAAATTACATCTTGGGAAGTGTAGGTTCTTCCACGAGCAGGTTGAGTATTTGGGTCACACTATCTACCCCAGAGGATTTGGTGTTCAACAGACCAAGGTGGAGGCTATTGTACATATTCCTTGGCCTACAGATGTGAGCAGAGTGTGAGCATTCCTTGGGGTGGCAAACTTCTATTGCTGCTATGTTAGAGGGTTTAGTGCCATTGCCAAGGCCTTGACAAAGCTAACCAAGCTTACACAAGAGTGGTGTTGGGGAGATGAGCAGGAGAGAGCTTTTGTAGAGCTCAAGGAGAGGTTGATTTTACAAGAGTATGATTTCACGGTTGTTCACAAACTTGGAGTGGTGAATCGTGATGCAAATGGGTTGAGTAGAAACCCATGTCCCAGCTAGTAGGATCAGACTGGAGCACATTGGCCTGGTGAGATAAATGAGGAGATGGTGCCAGGTTCGCATGCATTGGCCTTTCTGTGTATATTTTCAGAGGCTTTGGTGATATCTCTCTCAACGTATATAGGAGGAGTTATTGAGGTCATAGATCCAAAGAGTGAAGATATTGGTACCATTCAGCAAGACATTCATGATGATGTCTTAGTGATGGACTATCTTTGCATTGGTGTTGTGGATGGCACAGTTGGGGCCAAGGAGAGAGACCATGTTCTTCAGCAAGCCAGACGGTTTAGATTGGAGAGCAAACATCTTTTGTGTGTATGGGAGGATGGTAGAGTGTGAGTAGTACCCTTTCCATCTCAGAGACCACAATTGGTCTGTCATGCTCATGAGGAGCTAGGATATTTTGGAGTAAAGCGTACATATAGCTTACTCCAGAGTCATTATTGGTGGCACGGTATGCAGACCAAGGTATAACAATTTGTTGCTAGATGTGTGGTTTGTGACCAAGTTAGAGCATCATTCAATGCTCCTACGCCATAGTTACACCCATGACCTATCATGGGATTGGGTTACCGTTGGATTTTGGACTTTGCTGGACCTTTACCACTGACTGTGAGACATCATTGGTATGTTTGGTGATGGTGGGGCACTTCTCCAAGTGGATTGAGTTGGTGGCACTTCCTGACAAGTCTAATGAAGGGATAGCTTACTCGTTCCTAGATCGAGTTCTTAGTCATTTTGGTGCACCAATTGAGGTTTTCACTAATCAGGGCATAGAGTTCTTGGGGGAGTTTCATGTCTTGTGTGACAAGGCTTTGATTGATCATCGTACTACATCCCGAGATTACCCTGAGGCAGATGGCTTAGTAGAGAGAGTGGTTTAGACAGTGAAGAGAGGATTGCGAAAGTATGGTTTGCAGGAGAGGCCACTTGGGAGATTGGGATCTCTAATTACCTTGGTTGGCCATGGGCTATCGATTCAGCCGGCAAGCCTCCTTAACATCCTTCTCTCCGTACTTTCTACTCTATGGATGAGATCCAAATTTACTTGCAACCATTTGTCGAGATGTTACTATAGTTTTGGACTTGGATGACCTTGATGTATGGATGAGTGCATGTTCTCAGCGGGTAGAGATCTTTTGGAGAATGATGCCGATGGCCTTTGAGAACTTGGCAATTGCTCAGCATAGAGATACTTTATGCTATGCTACCATTCGAGGAGGAGGTTATAGACCCTCGATCCGTCAATTTCATCTAGGAGACTATGTATATCTACAGCAAACAACACCAACGACACTTGATGTTTCGACATGCCGCACTATCTTGAGAGCATGTGAGGTTTTGCCATCTGGAGTCCTTGTGTTAGAAGGACATGATGGTGTTGTTTGGAAGGATCATATGCACAATTGTGCGCCATGCCACCTCCCAAACATTGATGGTACTATGGACCCAAGCTTGGCGCTTGTACGTGCAAGATTGAGGTGTATGTTATATGGTGCTTCTGGTGGAGCTCCTACTATGTTAGTGTGTGATAGTTGTTCAAGAGGATAGCATATGGCATGTATGACTCCCCTCACGGTGGTTCCTCAAGGACAATGATTATGTCCTAGATGTACTTGACCTATAGCTAGTTCATTCTTTATATGGTATAGATTGCAGACAAGCGACTAACGATGGGCTCCATAGCACCCGGCCTCTTGATCTTTGCCCATCATAGGGTATGCCATATACTTGGAGTAGATGGCTATCTGGAGTTAGAGGGATCTAACCACCAGCTAGGGGAGCGATTGTGGTACTTTAGAGCCTATGTATGACTTATGTGTGAGTTGTGCTTCTATAGTGTATGATGTTGACAGCGATGTATGTTGTGTAACGATATACGCATGACACAGGGGATAACTACCCATGACGTTACTAAGGACATAGTGTTTGCTATGGCTTGAGAGAGTAAATACTTGGTTTGGAGGGAGCATTTGCAGGCTTTGAAGACAACATGTGTCAAGGCAGGCTTATACTTAGTCCGAGATGATCAGGTGACAATAGCGGATGTTGTGGTTACAGACCCTATGCAAGATATAGTTTCGGAGGGAGTGATTACCCATCCCCCTGGATGGGCGGCAAGTGCAGCAGTAGGTCACAAGGTCTTCAAGTATAGGGGCATGCAGCGAGGTCACCTCTTTGTTCCTCTAGCCTTGGAGTTATATGGAGCAATAGACGCGACATTCGACACATTAGTCAGAGAGTGCGTGAGAGCTTATCATGTTAGGCGGCAGGGGGGTACCACTCTTACTCTCATACTTTGTAACATATTTTAGACTATATGTGTCCTTTGCTCTACAGAGGGCAGTGGCTGGTGCAATCCATAGGAGAGCAATCACACTATGTGATGCTTCTTCAGATGCTCTAGTTGTTTGTAGACCGTACGACTTGCATAGCTCGGATAGCAAATGAAATTGAGCAGATTTTTCATATAGACTCTATTGGGGCTTAGCCCCATTTTACCTTTTTTTGTCTCTCCCTTATTCAGCTTGATGGGGTTTTCCCATCCTTTGTGTTTTCTACGCGGTCTCCCTTTTCCCATTCAGTCTGGGGAATGAACTCATGTATGCTTGCAACTAAGAGACATCAGGGAGATGATAATTCTAGATTGTCAAGATGAAATTAGAATGCCATGTGTATGTGTGACATTATATCACATGTGTGAGGTGTATCCCGACCTGCTCCCTTTATTTAAATGCACTTATATTTCATCGTGAAACACTCTATTTCGTTCCTATAAACATGCAGCACAGATGTAGTGCAAATGCTGTTGAAAAGACCTTGTACTCAAACTCCCATATATCATTTGTTGGGCAAGACGGGGAGGATGGTTTTAGAATTTCCTAATCAAATCGGACAAGACTTTTTGGCAACAAAACAACCTCGCGAACTGAACATGCCTCACGATATGGCAGCAATGAGAGCAGAAAACGTTCGCAGAATTGAACACCTACATTGGATCTAACCGATATTTATGCGGATTACGAGCTCTCTTCACAAGTGATTTCTATTATCCGTTTATGATACAAATATTCAAGATTAAAAGTTTTGATCTATATTGAAAAATTACATTTAAAGTTCAAAAAAAGAAGTTCTTTACAGGCCAAGATACATAAAATTTAATTCAAACTATTTAGAATTGTTTTAACCCAATTCTATGCTCTCAAATTAGTTTAAATATTAGCAAAAGTCATTTGTTGCTCTAAGGCTCCACTTAGGTTCTCAAGGATACAAAAAAGTGAGCAGGGCCCTTCTTTCTTAATCTCCGTTTGTAATAGTTAAGACTTTTCTCATCAGCCAAAACGCACGTATTTTGCAGTTCGTTTCTGTAAACGAGCTGCATTGGTTCCTGAACCAGCTACGAATATGCGCACTTGCTTGACAGTCTAGAAAGAACGTCACATGAGAGAGTAGATCAGTTGCAATAAGCGGCAGAAGACCAACCTCTTTCAAGATCCAGGTCGTTGTGTGATATGGTATCAGGTGATGTGAAACGCTTTGATGCATGGGGCGAATAAAGAGCCTCTTCAGAGATCGTGCTGGGCGAAGTAAATTTTACTTGTTCTCAAGAAATACAAATGTTCTCCTCAGTGGAACTTGACACAAATTTGTGATAAAATATAAGCCTAACACTACTGAATGAAACATTCATTTCTTCTTTCCTACCTTACCCTCCTTGCGTCTAACAACCTCATCACTGTACTTGATTCCCTTACCCTTGTATGGTTCTGGTCGTCTCCACGACCTAATGGTAGCTGCAAAGTCTCCTACTGCACACTTATCACGCCCTGAAATGGTCAACTTGGTGTTCTCCTCGACCTTGACATTGATCCCGTCAGGAATAGGCATTCTCACTTGGTGAGAAAACCCCAAATTCAAAGTAAGGTCCTTTCCATCAATGGCGGAACGGTATCCCACTCCAATAAGCTGTAGCTTCTTCTCAAATCCTGTGGTTACCCCGCGAACCATGTTGTCTGTGAGAGTCCTGCTCAAACCATATATGTAATTCCGTCGTTAGACACTCAATGGACGTTCAAGTCTCTTTGAAGATGCTCTTGTAGGTGTTGGACCGCATATACCTCTAAAAACAACAAATTAATCTATCGGAAATTCTACGTCAAGGCAGCATCCGGGAGGATATCTCTAGGAGAAAGGTGGAAAGTTCAGGAATTGGTATTTTCAAACGGACTGAAACCACAGCTTCCATCAACATAAAGATCCTGCACAAAGTTTGATAGGGTTGCTTCCCACATAGCTAACCCTACATTAGCGGTAAAATACCTGAACAATCCGTGCATTTGTCGAGCCCTACGTGTATCCATCGCCCTTGTAACAATAATCCTTCCAGACTCTTCCCGAGTCAGTAGCACCTCGCGTGGGTAGGATCGAGCGAGTTCGCCAAGGGGTCCCTTGACAACAAGGGACTGCCCCTCCAACTGAATGGTAACATTGCTAGGAACATCAATTGGTGCCTTTCCAATCCTGGACTCCTTGCAAACAATTCTCAGCACTCCTACATTTGCGGAAGAGCTGCTCGGGCTTGCGCATGGTCCTGAGGCTACTGCATCCCCTGTGAATGAACTTCTCAGAGCACTGCGTCGGCGACAATGTCCAGCAAAATGATAGATTTAGACGTTAATTTCCACAGAAAGAACTAAGTTGGGAAAACCGAAACAAAACATTCTCTTACATTTCAGAACGCCAAGGAAAAGACACAAACTCTCCGACCCGAATTCACTTCCATTACTCAAAATTGCCCTACATTGGCTTCCATTAATCTCCCATCTCTCAAAATTCAAATGTTTTTGTCCCAGGCATACAATATAACAATCCTCCAGTCCATCTCCACTAAGACACGTCAAATTCAAACTATTTCCGCCCTCATTAAGAACAACCCCCGGAATCGCTCTCTGCATCCTGTGAAAAGAATTCAAAGCCGTCTAAACGAAACGAATGAAACGAACAAAACCTCAAGCTCAAGCTCAAGCTCAATCTCCATTCAGATTGACTCCACAACACGGCTGCTACACTCAAAGTCAGACGTACCTGGGAACGGCAGTAGAGGCCACCGATAGCGAACAATGGAGAGACGCCATAGCCACGACGAGCAGTAACCCAGCGACAGTGTCTAGTGTTTTGTTCTCGTGTGTATGCTTGCTCTACCTGTGAAGACGTCGTGCCTACCCCCTGTGTCCAGTTTCAGTTCCTCTGTTGCTTATCCGAATGGGCCGCCGCTCTCGTCTTCAGCTGCTTCGGGCGCAGTTTATCTGTTTATAGAACTGCGTCAACTTCCCGCCTATTGTAGTTTCGTCCCAGGTAACGTAGTAGCTGAGAGAGCGCTCTCATTTACTTTCCTACAGTGCAAACGAATTCTCCTCCTGTGCAGCACTTGGGTTGTTTTATTTTACTTCCTAGACCAAGGAGTGATTATTCTCCTCAAAAATATTTAATTAAGTAGAACACACGACTTCCATTCAGATGCTTTTGACAATGACCGCGCATGATTCTCTCTTATAAAAGGTACCTTTTCTCTAAGACTCTTTAGTACCTTTTTGGATAGTAAACCAAGTGAATTAGTTCTGCCATTTTTCAAATAAATAAATAAAAAGTCTTGGTTTCAAATTCTAGCTCATTCAGTTATTAAGTTTTAAACTACTATGTAGTTATTATGCCCCAAATGGAGAAGAATACGTCTCCCAAGTAAAGGTTTTTAAATCGATACGTATATTTGGGTGCCTTATTCTTCTCCATTTGGGGCATAATAACTTAACTCTAACATTGTGCCTGGAATACCGCCATGCTCGGAATACCTTTTATAATTTTTGGACTCTCAATCAAAATGGCTAGAAATTATCATTATTTGGTATTCTTATGATATATCCTGAGCCAACTGCATTTGAGTTCCCAATTAATTTTGAAATGAGACAATGTATATATAGGTTTTAATTCATTCATGACTCACTAGAGAGAAAAAGTTCCTACTTAGCAGAACTCGCATATAACTTGAACTGTCCATGTAGTTCGTAAAAAGGTTTATTCTTATACATGATTCTAGAAGTAATAATTAGATTTATTAAAATTTTTATTAAAAATCGTTTTTTAAATATGATTAATATCTAATCCGGGGGGGGTGAATTTTCATTCAGAAACCACTGACAAGAAAATCGGCGTTGTGTTATTAATTCATTTGTATAATCTCCAAATCAATAACAAAACTATTCTCTTGAAATATGTTATTTCTAGTGTCTTACCATCTATGTCGTTTTTTTGCTTTTTTTCTTTGTAATAACAGACTTTCTTTCCAGTGGATATAGAGAAATGAAAACAGAAGTCGTTCGAGGAACGAGGATCCAGAACTCATTAAATGCAAATGAGATGAAGATAGGTAAAGTAAGCAATAGGTCAATCCTGTGATCTAACGATAGTTGAAATACCCGTCTTATTTTCTCATCAACTCATACTATATTCTCTCTCCCGGAGATTTGGCTGGTAGACAGGCATCTCTCATATGGATACTATTTGGGCCTAGCACCATTCTACCCCTTTTGTCTCTCCCTTGTATAGCTTGATGGGTTTTCCCATCCTTCTTGTGTTCTTTGAGGTCTTCTTATATATAACTTGGGATGGATATAACCCCTTAAACTGGTGTTTCTATGATCTTATTTTCACCGTTCCAATCAGAATATAGAACATATTCATTATTTCTATTATAGTGTAAAATTGGTACACATATTATTCTTTGGATATTGGATATTGACCGGAGGACTGAACAGTATTTCATCTGGTAGTCTCCGTTCCACATATTAGTTTTGAGACATTTTGTTTCTACTACTATGCATATTCTACCAAGAACTGATTGTAACTCTAAAATCATAGAGATATTTAATTAATTAAGCATAAGATTAAGCATTGTGCTTGAGATATTTGTCTCCACCAAGAAATATAAAAACTCTATATTCCAAATAAAACCGCTTTGAAAAAATACTATAATGTGGTCTCTATTTCACAATATGTTTTATAAATTTGTCACAATACTTTCAATCTTTGACTCAAAGAGAATATTCATGTGAATAGCTATTTTTATAGAAGTAATCACTTTGTACGAGTAACATTACACAAAACACAAAACATCATGACTAGATAATATCATATTCTTCAATTGCAATTAGAATAATTTTTTGTTTTTTGTTTTTAAAACAAGAACTAAAGTACCTTGATATATTAAATAAATACATAACAAACAGACTTGGAAATTCTAAGATTCAATCTTCAAATATAGTAAATAAAACTTTACAAATTTCTTGAGCATTTCAATGTTAATTATAAATAGGTAAATGTGAAAGATGAAATTTGGATAAAATAAATCAAGCAATTTATTTTCACAATAAGATATAAGAGTAAAAAAAATATTTCTCAGTCAATAAAATTCATGAAGTATTGCTTAGAATAACTAATTTTAACTACGTCCAAAAAAGTCAAAATTATTGGCCTAAATCTTCTATATATATTTGAGAAAAATAAATTACACAATGAAATCAAATGTATTCATATACCTATCATTGCTTTTCATTCTTAAGTGTATAACTTGTTAGAAAATTTTATTGGTGTCTTGTTTATTAGAATTGAAGAAAATTCTTTATATTCTATTTTCACCATTAGTGATTTTTGACAATGATCTATTCTCTCTATGGATAAATATAAGGTAACTCTTTTGGTTAACTTCTTCAACCACCCCTTAATATATTTTCTTAATTCATTTATGTATCAACTAATGGATTTTTCATCACAAATCCATGAACATTATATATGATAATAAAAAAACTAAGATAAGATCATCATGTAGAAAGTAAAAATTAATCTTTATGCTCTCCTAGGAAGATTCTAAGGTGTATGTAAAGAATATTTGGATATTGTAAAAGTCTTTGGTTAATCAAAACTAAAGTTAGAGTTCTCTTGCATCCTTACTCTAAGTCAAGGATGTTGGCTAGTAATAATATTGATAGAAAACCAGTTGTGTGAAAGTTAAGCATAAACTTCTTGGTAAAGTCAAGCATAATTAATCAAAAATTTCTAGTGAAGTCTTGGAATGGAATCAATGTTAGTGATGATGATTTATCTTTGTAGAAGCAACTCATAACATAAAGAAAGGCTTACATGATGCATCTTACTTTTGGAGTTCATTGGAGCTTTTTATGTGCATCCAATTTAAAATGTTATACAAGCAAAGTTCCTTTTCCATCAAATTGGATCATCCTTATAGGAAGAATGAGGAATTTACGTACCTTTGAGTAATAAAGAAAGTAGAGAGATTTTCTATGGAAGCATATCTTAAGATAATGTAAAATTTGTGCTTATATTTTGAATTAGCTTCATGATCCAAGTGATAGAATCTCATAACTTGATGGTGATTTGTGCTTATTGGTGAGATTGTACCATTTTGATTTTGTTATGAATGATGAGTTCAAATAGAGAGCAAACTCTAAGCTTCAATACTTCATTCATATTTATTACTGGTGTGTGTCAAGAGCATGGAAGAATTAGTTTACTCCAAATTTGGTGAAGTGTATTTACCTTTGGTAGTGCTTGTGATTATAAGAGCTGCAACAATTCTACAATTCTACTCATTTTGGCTAGACAAGAAGAACATGGACACATTGAGGATAGAAAGCTTGGTTCAAAAATGCAAGAGATGAAATTAGCTTTAGGGAGAGTAAAGATAACATAAAGCAATTGTTATAACTCAATAGTCTTATTGGATAGAAAGATTGACCTCACTTTTATGCATTCAACAAACTAAAGAGATGGCCATAGAACACACGTGCAAGCTAAAATGTTAGAGAATGCATATAATGAGAGGTTTTGCAAAACATGACAAAGATTACAAAGTTGAATCACACCAAGGGAGCCAAAAAGTTATAGTACTAGAGTAATAACTTATGGAGATCAATTTGGCATATTTTAATACATTTAAGTATGATGGAGGTATGTTCATTTCAAGCATTTTTGCTTGATAATGCTCTAATATGGCTTCAAGGTTATACAAGAAATTAGCTTCTTAATATAAAATATTCCTAAGTCCTATGAAAGGACTTTTAATTAGAATTTCAAAGGTATAAATACACTTAAGATGGTTTATATGATAATATGGGACTTTGTAAATGCATAATACATGAATATGTTGAGGAATTTTGTATAATCTTCAAATATAGATTATGCATATAAGCAAAGTAGAGACAATCACAAAATTTTCAGTATAGCCACTCACAACAACAAGAACTAAGCCATTGTTCCTAGTTGCTACATATATAAAAATTCATTTCATAGGTATTACACATGAACTATTCTAAAAAATTACAGTTTTTATCAAGCTCTTATTTTCATATGTACTCAAGAATATCATCATCTTAATATCATCATCATATCATCACTTGAATGAAATTCTTTTAAAGAACTTTTACATTAAAATAAATTTGATTGATAAAATTAATCAATTTATGAGAAAAATATAGCTTGTATATGCATACATCTCATATTTATTTACAAAATGACTTACCAAAATGAAGAAATATCTAAAAACCTCAATTTGAGGATTTCTTATTTTTCAAAATTCTTAAAAATATTATATATCTAAATATAACATACATGGCTGTCTCTTCTTGAACTTAGCTTTCAAGAATACAATGTTTTAAGAAACAATGAAAAACTCATTTTGAGGATTTTTTTTCAATATTTGGAAGAAAATCTGTATCAAAGTGTGACGTGTATTCCTTTCTCTTTCTCAAAGAATGACATCTTTTAGAATTATTTTGCATGTTAAACCTATATATCTACCTATGCATAACAAGCCTAGACATCAATCTATGCCCTATTCATAATGTAGTTCTGACGTTTGAACCCCAAAAAGGAAATATGGAAATGAGGATGTATGTTTATAATACACTTGCTCCTTACTTTTAGCATAAATCAATAAGATTATTTTTCTAAAATAATTGTGAAAAAATTAAATATAAGTAAATTGTATTAGATTTTAGTAAAGAGACCACCAATCTTTTCCTAAGATATGGAATAATGATCATAGAGAATCTATCCTTATATAGTAATAAAATTTGTTTGGTTGAGACTAAAGTAAATATTTCTTAGTTGCATTTAGTTATAAGAAGTAAGATGATGATGATATATATATATATATATATGTGTGTGTGTGTGTGTGTGTGTGTGTGTGTGTGTGTGTGTGTGTGTGTGTGTGTGTGTGTGTGTGTGTGTGTGTGTGTGTGTGTGTGTGTGTGTGTGGTGTGGTGTGGTAACCTAGTGTCAACCAAAAAGTGATGCAATGGCAAGAAATAAGTTGTTCTCATGAGGATACGGGTTGGAAATAGGTAGATCTGAAGAGAAGTGTCATAACTTAATTCTTTATTCTTACCTATTTAACCTCTTGGGCATAAACTACTCCTTCTTTTGGAAGTAGTTCCAAGAAGAGTGTAATGTCACTCTCTAAGATACACTAAAGCAAATGGAAAATCAAAAAATCACTT
Source organism: Lunularia cruciata (assembly GCA_948567375.1). Taxonomy (NCBI): domain Eukaryota; kingdom Viridiplantae; phylum Streptophyta; class Marchantiopsida; order Lunulariales; family Lunulariaceae; genus Lunularia; species Lunularia cruciata. The sequence goes on along the minus strand of OX419755.1, from coordinate 79,654,124 downwards.
TTACTAAGAATAAGGTTCAACAATTTCTTGGAAGATGATTATTCAGTCAACTCCAAATGAGCTACTTCAATATGAATACTTTCAAACCAAAGAACATATTCATCCTTCCCAAAAAGTGCAACTCCAAAGGCACTTTGCATTGGCAATAGAACTTCATTTTTTTTACTTTGTGGTACTTTCAACATTATAGTTCACTTAAGAGCCGTCAATGCATTGCTTTGCTCCTTTAGAACTACCAATGATCCCAAACCTTAGCCTCAAGTACACATGGTTATTCCTACTCAATCACTTGGGTTCCTATAACATAGATTCCTCACCATTACTCACCAAAGACATACAACCATAATTCATAATTTAAGCAAAAGCAACAAAGGAATTTTGGCTCTTTTGCTTTATTCATGTTCAAAGGATTAAATGAATCATTTACAACTAGGCCAAAGCCTTAAATAAAATCCTTATTATAAGACAAATAAATATAAAGGTTGAGGAAGTCCCAACATTTTTGTAGCTCATCCTCATTGCTAATCCTATCATCTCGTCTTATCTTGTTCTACACATATAGGTTAATTAGGTGCCATACACATGTCAAGAAAGGTATTACTTCCTTCCCAAAGACAACTTACTTATTTTATAAAGACCAAGGAGAGAAATAAGAGAATGGAAGATCATATTGGAAGCTCTTGTTGGAAGGAAACTCCAAATGCTTAGCATGAGCTTGGGATTTGGTATTTATAAGGAATTTAAGTATAAGATTTTCCAAAAGTTTCCAAGGAAGGTTCCTTATAGAGTTGCCTTTCTTGGATTCAAGCCAAATTAGCTGTCTATTTGGCATACAAGGTGCTCAGACCTTAGGAGTTCCTAGAAGCTTCTCACCAAAATGCTTCCTAGATACTTCTAGAATATTTTTAATATTCTTAGATTATAATAGTTCTACCTTCTTTTTGCTATAATTAACTAATTTTTCTACCTCATTAGCTCCTACTAGCTGTTTTGCTAACTCCATATTATTTAATTCTACTAACTCATTAGCTCCTACTAGCTCTTTTCCTAACTCCATATTACTACATATTCCCCCACCACTAGTTGGTAAAGTCCTCATTGCAATGGAGCCTTTAAACTCATGTATGGCCATATGAGCATTTTTGGAGATAAGGAAGAGATTCCCATTTGGTATTGTTATGGGGATATACTTGTGGGATAACCTTGTACTCAATTTGTCATTGGTGGCCATGTTGGATGGCTCTTTGAGCAAGAATACTATCAACTTTGTATTATTCATGATTGTTAATAAGGATTGGAGGAGGAGGAGTAGGTTGGGCACTAGAAAATCATGTACTTCTTGAAGTCTTACAATTCATATATCTCTTACAATTAGAATTTAGGTTTGATTCTTACAAAATAGAAGTCATTCTTGAATAAAAAAAGGTGTCTATAAAAGACCAAAACCAAGGAGAGAAATAAGAGAATGGAAATTCACATTGGGACACTTGAATGAGGGAAAACTCCGAATGCCTAGCATGAGCTTCGACTTTGGTATTTATAGGTAGCATACAAGACCCTTGAAGCTTCTCAAGAAGCTTCCTTGAGCCGCTTTCTTGGAGTGCAAGCCAAGTTAACCAGGAAGCTTCTCAAGAAGCTTCTTTCTAGAAGCCGCCTACTTGGCGTGCAAGCTAAGCTAGTTAGAAGCTTCTAGAAGCTTCCTTCTAGAAGCTACTTGCTTAGGGCGCAATTAAACTAGTTGGGAAGCTTCCCAAGAAGCTTCTTAGATGCTTCTAGAATATTTCTAGGCTATTTTGTCCTATTCTCTACTTTGTAAGCCCAACTAACTTTGTCTCTAAACTCCATATTGTTACAGTGTCATACTACTCATCATGTGTTGCAAGGTGACTTTGAATAATATAAAAAAAGGGATCTTGTTGTAAAGTGGCTTGGAAACTCTATTGTTACCTTTTAAGTCCATCAACATGATGGTGATTGTTGCAATGATGTGTGATGGGAGATGTAGGAAAATTCTTCAAATCAAGTCTTTGTGATAGAGTATCAAGAATGACATGGAACTTTCCTAATTTGTACCCAAGCTTGATATATCAAACAATTGGAGTTGTTCCTCCCATCAATGAGATCTATTCTTCATGTGTTACAAATGTAAGATCAACAACAAGGGTTTGTGATCAGTTTTCATTATCTCTTGTTTTCCCAAGAAATAATGTCTCCACATCTCTGTTACATATACCATTGCAAGTTATTCTTGATTTTAAGTAGAATAAATCCTTTTAATTACATTTAATATTTGAGATACAAAGGCAATAGCTTGCAATCACTTTGGGAATTCTTGTTGCAACATAGCTCCAATTACAAACTCAAATCAAGTATCAAATCAACCATGCAAGGTAGTTGATGATCATATGGTTGGAGTATATCTTGTGAAAGCACCAACTCTATTTAAGTTTCTTCAATGCTTCCTCTTGCTTGGTGGTATAATTGAAACTTATCATCTTCTCCAAGAGATCAATTAATAATGCAGCCACATGAGCATAGTAATGGATGAACCATTGATAAAAACTTGATAAAAGTTTTATGTCATATCCTTAAACTTCCATGGTATCCTTACAAGTAGGCTCTTTGGTAATAGCCTTGATTTTCTACTCTTCCATCTTGATTCCCTCCGTTGAAACCTTATGGTCCAAGAAGGTAACTTCTTTCTACCAAAAGGAACAGTTGGACTTCTTATGATAGAATTTCCATTATCATAGTCATCTTAAGACTCTCTTATATGGTTCTTGTTTTCTACCTCCATCTTACTATAGATTAGAATATCATCTAAAATACTACCACATATTGATCTAATAACCCTCCAACAACCAATGCATTTGATCCATGAAAACCACAACATTATTAGTGAGCCCAAAAAGTAAAATTGTTCATTAAAATGCCAATCACCGCTCTAAAGATCCAACTTTCAGAAATATTGTGCTTCACTTAATCGATCCAACAAGTCATCAATTTGAGGCAAAGGATTCTTCTCAGTTTTTTAATTAAGTCCATGGTAATCAATAAAGAATTGAAGCTCTCCATCCTTGTTTGGTACAAAAAGCACCGGTGCTCCACAAAAAGATGTGTTACGTCATATGAAACCTTTCTCAAACAACTCAGTTAATGTTGTTCCAAGTTCTTCCAACTCATTTGGTGAGAGTTGATATATTGGTCTACTCAAACAGAGTAATACTTTGCAATAGCTTGATCTTGAAGGGAATACCTTTGATCAAAGAGTTACTCTTTTGGAAGATCATTTGGAACACATTTTCAAACTAATGTAGTATTTGACCAACCATTTTTTTGAGGCTCCTTGTCCTCATTAAATTTCCCATGCAAAATAGGTTTGAATTAAATCACACAAACAAGAATATCTTCCTCTAAAGTTGCTCTACAACGACTACACTAACAAAGTTTCTGTAATACCAAGAGCTAGCCATATGATCTAGATGTGAAATTTGGTTTGGTGACATCTAGAATGATGTTATACATGATGGTCAAAATAGATAAGATAGAAGTATCACCAAAAGAGTACTTCTACTAATAGGGTAGAAACCAAAATAGACTTGAGAACCTTAGAACCAATAGCTAGACATATGATTTAAAGGTGAGAATTGGTTTGGTAACATCTGGAAGGATGTTACACATGATGGACTAAACAGATCAGAAAGAGGTATCACCAAAAGGGGACTTCTACTAATAGAGTAGGAACCGAAATATGCCTGAAATCTTTGAAGGCAATTTTAGAGGCCTAAACGGATGAATTAGGCCTCAAAAATGTGCACATCCCCCCCCCCCCCAAAACAAAGGGAAGGCTAGCCTATCCCTCCCCTGCTTTTTCTCATCAAGAGCTTTCCAACGGTACCTTACTCACGTGATTCTGAGATTCCTAAAGGAAGATTCTCTAAAAGATTCCCTCTGGTCAAAGCTTGTTTGACCAACCAGATAGGACCTAGACCAGACATGTCACCCATCCAAGTAAGTAATCCAAGGGTGGAGCTTGCTGAAATGTCACCTATCTGTGTCCCTAATCCTATGGTGGAGCTTCCTTGGAGGAGATCCTCTTTGGCTATATAATAAAGAGAAGGTGCTCCCTTGGGGCATCGATTGTTTGAGTGTGAAATCTGTGTTTTCTCTGTTCTCTTGTCCTTGAAGTATTACAGTTTCCATCTTAAGATTGACTATTTTTATATGTCTTCCTCAAAGATGCCAAATAACCTAATTGCTAATTCATACCGTGGTATTGTACTTGAATTTATTATCAAGTCCAATCAAATTGAACCCCTTGACATTCAAGGTAAGAAAAACTTAGAATGTATTGTAATGTAAGGGGTTTACTACAAATCTCATGCACTTGGAACACTCTTTTCCAATCTAAAATACAAGAAGTTGTGATGTTTGGAGTGCAAAACTATTTCCACCATCGACCATCATCAATTTGCTACCTAATAGTGGCTTTATAGGAATACTTAATTCCTTTCCTAATTTCATGGGTATGCAATTCTCATAAGTTTCACTATCAACCAAAATTTTAGAACCACAATTGGATATCATACATTGCAAGTGTATCAAATTTGCATAAGCCAAGCCTTCAATCATGTTTGAAATAATCAGGTTCACAATAAGTGGCTTGATATCTCCTACTATGACTCTTTATTTCACTAATAATCATGATTGAAGAACTCTATTTGGGCTATTGGTTGAGGTTATACATTCTTGTTTAGACATTTTGCAATGTGATGTCTAATTTGGCAAAAATAAGAGCAACCATCATTTTGTTACAATCTCTCTTGGTCTGCCATGCCAAGTGATTTTTGTTGGACAGTATCAATTTCTATTGATGTTTGTTCATCCACCCATACTTGGTGTATTTGTAGGTTCTAAGGAGATCTAGGTCAAAATCACATTGTAGTAACCAAGGAGTCAAAATGCTTGGTCATCTACATGACTTCTTCTAGATGTTTGGGTTTGCTCATGGTGACTTCACATTTGGTGTACAATTTCAAGCCTCTTACAAACCAATCCAAAGCTTTTCTTTCTTGAATGTTTGAAGTCAAAATTGTTGTATTTTGGAATTGAGAAATGCAATCTCTCATAGAACAAACTTATCTCAATTCAGCCAATCAATTTCATGTAGCTCATGCAACATTCATGGCTTGGAATCTCTTGATGATTGCACTCTTGAATTCTTCCCATGCCAAAATTGTGGGGCAACAAATTTTTATTGATTTGCTCCACTCAAAATAATCACCATAGTCTTGCTGCCCCATCTAATTGACTTGAAGTTAAGAGGATTTATCTTTGATCATCTAGAAGATTTATTACTTCAAAATAGCATTCATAATTAAATACAAAATTATCTACTACACCCAATAGATTCTTGCCTTCAACTACCTTTGGTTTTTGGGAATTGAACATGATCTTTTCCTTGTTGAAAAAATACTCTCTCCAATTGCTCTTCTCACTCTTGACATTGATCTCTCTTTTCTAAGAATCAAATAAAATATTTGATTCGTTGTTACATATTAATGATAATTTCAAGCATTGTGATCATGATTATTACTCTACCATACTTATAATTATCTAGGTTAACACATAGATACAACAATTCACATCACTCCATGTAAGTTGCAATCATAAAGATCAATTGTTCATCACACAAAGTAATCACATTTAGAAAATTTTGGCCAATGTAGGAAGTGATAAATTATTGAAAATGGTGCTTTGCTAATACATGAATATGGGAATATTAACAGTTTATAGGAACTAATTTAGTGGTACATAGACTCCATCCATCCCATTCTTACTGTAATACCAATGAAAGACCAAGAAAAGAAATAAGAAAATAGAAGATCAAATTAGAAATTCTCATTAGAGTAAAATTCCTAATACATAGCAAGAGCTGGGCTTTGGTATTAATAAAGAAGGTAAGTACAAGAGTTGTAAGATGCTTCCAAGGAAGGTTCCTTCTAGAGGTCACATTTCTTGGAATGCAATCCAAGTTAGCCATCTACTTGGCATACAAGCTACTCAAACCTAGGGACATTCTTAGAAGCTTCTTGCCAATAAGCATCCTAGATGCTTTTAGAATACTCTTAACATCCTTAGATCATGCTAGTTCTACCTCCTTTTGCAATAATTAGCTAATTTTTCTAACTCATTAGCTCCTACTAACTCCTTTGCTAACTCCATATTACTGTTTTTTGTCTCCTTTAGACGTCCTACTCTGAAGATTACATCTATAAAGGTCATGCAACTAAGAAGAATGTCTACAACTACAAAGGACTTTGTTTGCAAAGATCTTGGCCTAAGGTACTATTGTGAATATTTAACTACCTTTGCCCCCTTGGTGTCCTTTGGCCTGGTCTTCTTGATTTGCCCTTGTTCTTTTGGGTTCAAAGCAGATTGTGCATCTTCAAATTATTCTTGGCCCTATAATTTTTCTTCTCTTCTTGTTCTTCTTCTTTCTCTTCCTCTGTATCTTACACTCTCTCCTCCAAAGATTACCTAAGGGTTCTTCCTTGGTTTCTTGATTGGGTTTTGAGATCTTGATGGTGTTGATCTCTTCTCCTTCATTGTGGTATCTCCCCCTTTGTCCAATGGTTAGAACTTACCAGTTTCTACATAATCTACATTTGCAGTTTGATACTCCACATTTGTATCTTGATAGTTCCAAATAATAGCTTTCTCTTTGGGTTATGAAGTGAAATACATCATTGGGTGATAGTAATTGTATAATTCTTTCTCTCCTCCTTTGTTAGCAAGTTCAACCCCATGTAGAAGTGAATGGCAAAGGAGGCTAGGTATATTGCTTTGTCATCTTCCTCAAACTCCTTGAGCATGCTCCTTGCTTGCAAGTATAACATGTGTGCCCAATTGACCAAATCCTCTTGATACATATACTCAAAGAAGATGGTATGGTTTTTGTTGATGTACGTGGTCCTCTTAAATCAAAACATTTTCATCACTACTTCCACAAGCACACTTTGGGCTAGGTCTTTGTAATTGCTTACACTCCAGCCATTGTTGGTGGCTCTCTTCTTTGTAAAGTACTTCATAATTTGGGTGTTCATCTCTTTATCTAGAAGCCCAAATTTAGTGTCAAGAGTCATTCTTCCAAGTTGAGTTGCATCCAACCCAAAGACATTCCTCCAATTCTCCTCTATCCATGTGAAAATGTTTCCTCTAAGATCCCTTGTCTCTCTCTCCTTTCTTCCCTTCATCTCATGGATGATCACAAAATCACTAAACTCCCAATTCTAGAGCAAGGAGATATGCTTGCTTAGATCAGCTCACTCCTATAATAGATTGCACATTTGTTTATTGCTAGAGCCTAACTCCTATTGCTAGAGCCTCACTATCTTCCTCATGGGATTTTGAACGAACACTGCGTTTCTTATTGAGTGCAAAAGATTAATTCAAACAACTCCAAAAGGCCATGAAAGACTCCAAAAGAACTATGAAGGTCTAGGACTAGTTCGCTCTTTGGTTCAAGGGCTGAAATTTGCCCAGTGAAAGTGAAATTACTCCAAGTCCACTTGATTTTATAGCCAAGGTTTTTCAGTCAATAGGCAAGCAGTCACTCTCCACACATATGAGCTCTTCTATGGATACCAATAGGTCTTTCGTGGCAATTCTTTTTCTAGGTGGCGGTGCATTTAAATCAATTTTTGATCTTTGGGTCCAAACGTCTTTGGATCAAAAGGACCTTCAGACTTGAGTTCTGACCTCCGACCACTCTCTGACTTTACATCTTCTATTTTTGGAGTTCATTTTACTTTGTACTTGTTAACTTTGTAAGTACATAGCTCCAAAGAAAACTAGCCGAGAGATTTCCTTTAGTGAACAAGTAATTATTCTACCATATCTTGTGGAGAAAAGAGAAAAAAAAAATTAATTTTAAACAACTTTTGAAAAAAAGGTGAGCACCACATACCCCTCCTCCTCAAATGTGTGCATCCCTGCGCAAACCCAAGGACTACTTTCCCATTCTGACTTTAAGCATAATATCTTCGGACACTCCAGCCATTCACTCCGGTGCTAAACGGATTCCCTTCCAGATCAGATCAGCTAATTGCAAGAACCCATTATCATAAACTTTATTGAACACTCGTGTGAAATAAACCAATCTACTAAAATTTCCCAGTTTGAAATTTTATGTTGTTGTCATATCTCTTAATGTCCTACGCAAAATCCTTGATACATCATAGACCGTGAGAGCAAAAGAACAAGCATCTTATCAATGATCCATGTATTGCACGCTAGCTAATCAGGTAGTTAGTTAGGGGAGAGCCTATCTTGACTTATCCATCACCTACACGGGTTTTAAGCACTCCGAGGTTCAAAAGAACCCCTGAGCGATTGGAAATGATGAGATGACCTCCTTGCATGGGCCAGATAATGAAAGTTCTCAAATTTTGGGGTGATGCAACTGGTCTGCCTTTCTTATCGCTATGCCTCGACAAACTGCATCTAGCTTGCTCCCGTTTACTCCTAGAGGCCATAGCTAACACAAGGATTCCTTACGATACTGGAACCCACGTTGCTGAATAAACACCACCGATCAACACTCACGTGTCAAAATTTGGGTGGATTGCGCAGCCAAATCCACCCAGCTCGTGTACTCGAAGGAGCTCTTGTGATCCCGCAACACCATCCACCATTAACTCCCACCATTCTACCGTTTATCATGGTGTAGCTCGAAAGCATTGACTCAACTTTTCTTGCCTTCGGTACACGCATTTCAGTTCTTGGAGGGCTCTTTGGGTTCATCTTGTGCATGCGTGTTCTCTTTCAAGCTTCGTGTTCTGTTGAACTCTCCGGTATTTGTGTATTGAAAGTATCTTTCGTCCAAAATGCATCGATATTGGTTCCCATCCCCAAATTATAAAAACTTTATTTAAGAATATAAACCAAACGGCTGTTAAGAGTTCGTTCATCGAGAGGTGGCAGCTCATAATTTCTTTCAGAATTATTAGAAACATAATTAAGTGTAAAATGCTCAAATTGCTCTTTCTGTTAAGAGATTTGCTTGTAAGAGGGATCTAACACTGCTCTATTGAGCTACTAAATTTTACAGGTATGACTTGCACCTTATTTCTGCAAAAGCAGTGTTTGTTACAAATGCAATCTGTCCCATAAATGCTACCTCCATTTCTGTATGCTAAATTTTGCAAGTTCAGCAAACACAAGATTGTAAAAATAGATATCAACTTCACGATATTGTCTAGGCATACGCGTGATATTGAAACGAGCGTAGACTGTTTCATACGTGAAAGGTTGGAGAAGCAAAATCAGCAAATATCACAACTCAGCGGAAAGTACCATAAAGTCACACTTTTCACAATTTCACATTGTCATGATAGTGTACAACTCAAACAGATAAAGAACGCAAGAAATGCATCCTACACTCCCGAATGGGCAGCCAACCAGCAAATTCTATAATTTGTAAGAACGTCTAAAAGATCTGCCAAATCTTTAACTGCGTAGAGCTGAACTCCGCGGGGGTCCCCAAACATCTGGCCCTGTACGTACCTAGTAAAAGATCTGAAGTTTCTCAAGCCCCATATGACATTCCAATCATATGCCTCGATCAAATTCCACCGATGACACAAAACTTGAGCAGTATAATCTTATCACAGACTCGGGTGTGGGATGGTGTGATAGACTACAGTTGCCATACTAGACTACCTACTCGAATACTTCCGAAAACAATTCAAAATAATTCGACCTACCATATTAGTTAGGTTTCACCCGCGTAAACCATACATCCGCTTATATTCTCACTCCTCGTTTGTCGCACCAATATCTCATCTGCTCAGCAACACAAGAAATCCCGGTGGAGCCATACGACTGGAAGTTACGGATGGCATTCTCCGATCCAAGGTATGAGTATACCTCCTCGTCGATGTCGGAACAAATTGTGTGGTATTCTCCTAGTGTTAGTTCTGAGAGTTCAACTCCCTTGGAAACAGCCAGTGCTACCGCTCTCCCAACAATGTCGTGTGAAGTTCGGAAAGGTATCCCTTTCTGTGATATGTACAGACGACTTTTAGACTTACGATCTATATCTCGGTGCGCACCCAAGACTAATGATTATACCATGCTCTCCTCACTTGAAATATTGACAACTAAAAACATGTATTGCCTACCTGATGTATGACAGTACATCGGATAAAGGGAACTTGATAAGACTGGGAACGAGAGAACCGCATAATGAACAAGAAGTCGAACATACATTACCTTGTCGACAAGGTAGTCCGCCATAGTTGTCGCGTCTAAGTGACCCGCGGATAGGGAATTTGCAAGCCGTTCCTTGTTGAAGGTGATATTTCTAGCGAACTCGGTGGTTACTTCCAGTACGCCAAGAATTGTTTCAACACTGTCAAACAAAGGCTCTTTATCTTCCTGTGTGTGCAACTCAAAATTCAGACGATGGAGTACAAATGTGATATACTAGCAGGACACAGTGGACATAGTCGACAGGACATTGTCGACATGTTCCCATGAACACATAACCAAGTGAAAAGTGAGAGCTTCAAGGGCGTTTAGCTGCAAATTTGAGATCATTCTAGGACCAAGCGGGAAGAGACAAAATAGTGCACTCTACTAGAAACATATTAGAGAGTGGATTCCAGTTGAAAGCCAATAAAACCTAACCTGAAGATCGCGGTTGTATGCAAGGGGTAAACCCTTGCAAAGCACCAGAATGGTTGTCAAGTCACCAATAACACGGGCTGACTTCCCCCGGACGAGCTCCATGGGATCCGGATTCTTTTTCTGTGGCATAATACTACTACCAGTAGACACAGCATCACTAGGCACCAGAAAACCAAATTCTTCCGTAGCCCAAAGGACCCACTCCTCTGCCAATCGTGAGAGGTGGATAGCAATTATAGAGTTGGCGGACATAAACTCGATTAGGAAGTCCCTATCTGAAACTGCATCCACACTAGAGGAAACAGACCAACGAGTTAATAACTTTAACGAAATTCCTAATAAAGAACTTAATTAGAGAAGAAAATAATCTAGGACACAATACCTGTTTCGAAGGGGTGCAGTAAATCCTAGCGAGTGTGATGTTGCAAATCGATCAATCGGAAGGCCGGTACCAGCAAGTGCACATGCCCCGAGAGGAGAGAAGTTCAATCGTGCTCTACAGTCTTCCAAGCGTCCAGCATCACGCTCCAACTACTATCCGATACATACCAGCACAACAGATTTTCATCGACATCTCATTTCTTTAAATGGCATGCAAACTGATTGGCATCTTACTCAGCTTTCAAAATTCCATAAAGCAACGTCCGTATTTCACTAACACGGAAACAGTGTCAAATACACGGAACACATCCTGTTCGAGAACTCAATGCGTGATTGGATCAGAGTGTTAAGCAGAACGCTACTGTGTATTGACTTCCCTTCGATCCTTTTGTATGTGAAAGAGCAGAAGAAACCTGAACTCGGCATAACAAGTTCAAAATTAGCTTACCTGCTCTACAAACGCAAGCAGAAGGTGCTGAAGCAGCAAAGGCTGCGCCCTCTGCAAATGTGTATAACCTGGCACAATAACACCTTGATTCTTCAGTGCCAGCTCCAAGAGTGCATCCTGTGTTTGGAAAGCCCGTCAGCACTTGTGCCTATTTCATGTTACAATATCGTACAAACTTTAGGTTGAGCTCAAACCTTCAAAAGCAAACAAGTCACACTAGCAGTCCACAGCATCTACCAATGCTTGACAGAAATCGTACCTGCAGCTTACGTATTTGAACCACGGTTTCTCCGATCGCGTCCCGACACCATAATCGAACATCAGTAACAACCTGATCATTTCGGCTCCTGGCTGTATGCAGTTTCTTCGCTGCATTTCCAACCCTTTCAATAAGAGCAGCCTCTATATTCATGTGGACATCTTCTCTATCAGCTCTCCAAACGAACTTGCCTGTTTCGATTTCTTCTTGAATGGAACCCAGCCCATTCTTGATTTCTTCGAGGTCTTCTTCGGTAATAAGATCCTGCAATGAAGAATCCCCACTTTCCATCATATCCCGCTTCGAACGGACAATCAAAAGCCCTGCATCAACACAGAATTACGACCAAAAATCTGGAACACCAACTAAAACCTGTGACGACGCACCTGCTTGCAAAGCATCTCCGCATGCGCGCGACTCCCCATCAAATCGTGTTTGTACAATTTCTTATCATACGAAACGGATTGACTGAACTTCTCAACTGCGGGAGTCACACTTTCTTCAAACCGACCACCCCAGAGCTTCGCCTCCTTCTCATTCCCGTCAACCGCCTTATCAACATAATCCATCCCGGCTCCACTCGCCACACTCTGATTTCTCACACCATTGAAACGTGCATGCCCGAGCTTGTTACTTAAACCCCCTGCGCTAAGCCGCAAATCTGAAACCCCCTTGTGCCATAACACATTCGCTTGGTTTCCAAGCGGAGCTGAACTGCTCCAAGCCAGATGCATCCCAACTCCGAACATCCTCGCTGCCTCAGTACGATTGCCCCTTGCCAGGTGCACTCGAGCTCTTCTCCTTCTCTACCAGGGATCCACAGCGATTCCTCTAGACTGTCTTCGCCTCATCATCTTAGGGTATATGACTTTCATTAGTTTCATCTCGAGTAAATTTGCGAAGGTATCAGAGAAGGCAGAGAGATGAACTTAAAACTAACCGTCACTCCTCTGTATACAATTCTGAACTGGAGTTCAATTCGTAGCGGAAGAAATGGATAAAGAATCCGGCTTGAAGTTGCGGCCGGACAGGAATTCACCTAGAAACAGAAGAATTAAATTTTCGGCCTGGAGGAAGAGTTTAGCCCAAACTGGAATTCAACCACAAAAAGCTCAAATTTCGGTTTGTAGTGGGAGTTCGGCCAAAAGAAATGTTTGGAGTTCAGCCATAGATTTTAGTTGATTGGGTTTGGAGCTCAGGAAATCCGGGCAAAATAGGGCAAATTACGCAATCGAACTTGAGATCTCCATTCAGTGATTAATCTGAAGGAATAAAATGTTGAAATTCACAGATTATATCATGGAATGAAACTTAGTTTGAAATTCCCCCTTCTTTTATTTTCTACTTTTAGTTTTGATTGTTCTTGCCATTTGAAGTTACCAAAAATAGTGATTTACAGTCTTATGTATTAATAATAGTATATTGTAGATATAAATTCATTCTTACTTATTGTTTCAAACTTAAGAGTATAATAATTTCAGGTCTAAACTGTTTACAAGAGTGTAAAATCAAACCTAAGTCCATCTCAATAATTTTGTTAGGTAGATAGGAACAATACTAGTAATATCATATAATTTTTAAAGAGTCTAGATTGTATAAAAAGTCTCTAACCAAAGATTGACAACATTAGCTTTAATAGCTTAGATATTCAAATTTATATAGAATGGCAATAAATTTTCATTTTTGATTCAACTTGAAATAACAGAGTTGCAATTAAATCTAATTTATCATATTAAATATTATTAAAATTAACATCACCTCATTACATCCATATATTTATTTATCTATTTGTTTATATTTATGAGATTAGCTTCCTAACTTCCTATAGATAATATAAAATGTATAAATTTGATTATAAGATAGATATTAATTATCATAGTTAATATATGTCTTACAATCACTATTATGGTTAATTTAATCATTGCCATTTTAACTCACACTGACTAATAATGAGGTTTTGCTTAGGTTTGGTTCACACATCTATATCTTCATTGCTCACTTTTGAGTATAGAGCTACCTTAGATGCAATAAATGTACATATAACTTTTGTCCTTAAAGATACAAAGTATAGCTACCCATGATTGTATTCTAGATATATTGGTTGTTATGGCATGGAAAAGTGGATACTTCACTCAGAGTGCATTGGCATGTTTTATAGACAATACAAGTTAAGGAAAATGTGTATCTAGTCCAAGATGATCAAGTGATAGTAGTTGATGTTATAGTTATGGACCCTACATGTAGTGCACTTTTAGAGGGGATAATTATCCATCTTCTAGGATGAGTGGCAAGCAAAGCAACAACTTCCAAGGTACCCAAGTAGAGGATATGCAACAAGGTGATCTTTTTATTCCTCTAGCTTTGGAGTTATATGGAACAATGGATATTATATTCAATGGGTTTAGTAAGGAGCTTATACATTAAAGATGACAAGGAACACAATTCTCACTTTACTATTGTAGAGCTTCATTTAAGCAAAATATGTCCATCATTCTATAAGAGAGCACTAGTTGGAACAATCCATAGGATAGCAATTACACTAGGTTATGCTTCTTTGAATACTCCAATTGTATGTAGACCATACTATTTATATATCTTGGACATCCTATGTGCAATAGGATAGATTTCTCATTCTAATGTTATTGGGTCTTAGCTCTATTTACCGACTAGATTATATCCTTGTACTATAATCTCCATTAGTACATATATGTTTTATTCACATATTAAGTTTATTAGTAACAAGTAGTTAAAATATATTAGCTATACTAAGTTTGACTTAGCTTCTAAATAGCTATGATTAGCTAAAGTTAGCAAAGATAAAGGTAGCTTTATTTTAGAGGAGTTTGAAAGAGTGAGCACCACTATTCCTATATTCTAGTATATTGACCTTATATTCTTCTTAGATATTTGGCTTTGGGGAAAGCAAAATCTTTGAGAACTCTTGGGTCCATAAGCCGTATTGGTGTGAATTTTTCTATACTCCAAAGAACCCATGTGAAAGAACCCTTTGACTTAGTTGTTGAGATCAAGATAAGATCACATAATTATAGGGATTATTCACATGAGTGTGGATATCCCTTTAGATTTTAGACTTTAGATTGATTTTTTCCTATTAACTAGAGGTACTCTAATAACTTATAATTTGTATGTGTAATTATTTCAAAAGTACATAAACTAGATATGAGGAGGTATTCATCATCCCTTCCTTTGCAACTCTCTCTCTCATTGAGTTCTCCATGAAGCAATGGCTTGAGTTTTAGAGGTGCTAGAAATTTTAGCCTTTGGAGTATTATGATGGAATTGGTTCTTGGCCTTCTTAGTTCATGATGCCCTACCTTAGTAACCATCATGCTATTAAGACAAATATAGAGATAGGTTGGCTCACCATATGGCTTGATGAGATCTTCCCTTATTTTTTTATATACAAGTTGCACTTTCCACTTTGGCTTGGGTATAAGAAATTTCCATAGTCTTGCTAGTAGAATACAAACAAGCCTCACAAAGTCAATTGTACAATAACTTTAGTTTTCCAAAACCTAGAATCATAGTTGGTTGATGGATTTGTGGATATGAACTGAATACATAAAGTAGAATTTTTGTATGTGTTATTTAACTTTTCAATAATAATGGATTATATATTATTTTAAAAAATAGTACTATGCCATCCTTCAAGGAATACCTTAATGTTTTAGAAGACATATATGTTGAGGATAGACTTCCATTTACTCTTTTTGTTTCAAAAAGTCCTACATTCTTTTTTATAAAGTCAAACATGAAAATAGAAAGGCATCCTTGACATTATTTTCTTCATATATATATATATATATATATATATATATATGTTTTCTTTCCAAAATTATATAATATAGTGATAGTATCTGGTAAGAAGTGGAGCATATGCCAACACTTGGTGTAATCACATAGTGTTGTTCAAGTAAGTAGTAACTCAATATGAACTAGTTGATTCCATGAGGATAAAATTTAGATGTGACTAAAAACAAGATAAAAGTATCACTATGAGGATTGTATACTATTTCATATTTAACCTCTTGTGCAAAGTCAGTCCTAGAAACGTGTAGTGTCACCACACCATACACTACAGAAAGATGAGTCAAAAGAAATCATAATCATTATATGTCTAATCTAATTGTATTCCTGCATGCAATAGTCCATTCATAATGAAGGTAATTTTGCCTTGAATTTCTCCTATCTTCTTTGTGTATGATCAGATTCCGGAATGATATTAATGAATTGCTCATGTATACTAAGATTTTTGTTTGTTGCATGAAGTTTGTGGTAGTACAAGTTCACCTTATGGTGTTCTACAAGCAACATCCTCAAATGCATGTGTAAAGAGGGATTGGGATCTGTAACACCCATTTGTGCATGTGTGTGGTATTGTGATATTTAGCTTGGTATTACAAGTACTTAAGAGATATTATTTATATAGAGATAAAGGATGGTTCTATATTAGTCATGGTTAGCTAAAGTTAGTCATAGCTAAGATAGAGGGGACCTTAATTTAGAGGAAGTAGAAAAGATGAGCACCACTATTTTGGATTTTAGTGTGTTGACTTGGTATTATTCCTAGGTGTTTGGCTTTAAAGAAAGAGTTGAGAACTCTTGGGCCCGCAAGCCTTTTTGTTTTGGATTCTTCTTTAGTCCAAGGATAGCCCATGTGAAGGAATCCTTGACTTAGTGGTTGGATCAAGATAAGACCATATGCTTAGGGGAATATGCCCATGTGAATGGATATTCCTTTCTACTTTTTGACTTTACTTGACTTTTAGTCTAGTAACTTGAGTTACGACGGTAATTAGTAAATTTGGTATGTAACTATTTCACAAGTATATAAACAAGGGGTGAGGAGGTACTCATCATCCTTTCATTTGCAACTATCTCTCTCTCATTGAGTTCTCTAGTGAGCAATGTCTTGAGTCTTGGAGTGTTAGCCTTGGGGGAGTATGATGGCATTTGGGTTCCTTGCCTTCTTAGTCCATGGTGCGCTACCATAATAGCCATCAGAGGTTCATCCTGAGTGAGAGACAGGCCGGCTCACATTTTTGGTTCTGTTGCCGGGACCTCTCTAGAAGGCAAGATAATGTTCCGCGTGCAATTCTACATTAGGCAGAAGGAGGCTATGAGAGCTCACTTGGAGAGAACATTAGGAGAGGAGAGGAGAGGTCTGAACTTATGTTAGAGAACCAAGATCCATTTGTATACCATGTAGTTCATTATGATGTCTTTGAGGTGATTTTGTACATCTTGTACACATGAGAGGAATTGGAGAGATTGTGTGAGGTGGATTGCAGATTTTGGGGATTAAGGTGATTTTGGGCAAAATTTCAAGTTTGATTCTGGACTTGAAATTTCTACACATGATAGCTTGGGTTATCTTTCAGTTAGCACACATGAAATTATTGTGAGAGCTACTATGCGCATTGGGCTAGAATTTTTGAAAGTTGATAGGGTAAAGTGCTCCCGTAACTGCATGCTCTCTGGAAAATTGTACAGACTCTGCCATTTCTTCAATTTTCAGTGAATTGTCTTGAAAATTTCCAAGAAAATTCAGTGCATTGTATAATACTTGCTGCCACAAAAAATAGAGAGAGATCGTTCTTGCGCAAGGAGTCATGAGTTTTTGAAGTGAGGGGGGTGGTTTTCAGACCAAATCTGAAATATGTGTGCTGAATAAAAAAATGTCTAGGCCAAATGGCTCAATGAAAAGATCTGAAATTTTGCAGGAAAGGACGTCCTAGAGTTTTTATCAAGTGTGAAAAATTTCAGAGGACTGTGATGTACTGGTTGGGAGATTTGATTCACATTGTGAAGAAGGGTCAATTTTGCAGAGTGGAGATCTCATGCATGAGGAGTTTGAGATCAACAAAAAGCATGTTTGAGTGTTTAGATTCATCTTGGGAACATGGAGGGTCATCAAGAGTGGAAATTGAGATTATGCAAGGTTCCCCAAGGGTTTGAGGTGATTGTAGGGTTGGATTTGAGGAAAAGAGAGTTTACAATAGAATTTGAAGAGAGTGTTGAGAGGATCCAAAAACCTACACCACTTGGAGGAAAGAGTGAGTCTAAGTGCTTTCTATGTGGAGAGAAGGGACATAAGGCAAGTTCATGTCCATTGACCTTTGAGAGCAAGAGATTGAGAGAAAGGAGAGGCTTACTTGACTTGGGTTTGCATGTTGGACCTTCTTCACCAAGATTAGGAGGGAGAAGATCTAAGACCAAGGAGTTGTGTGAGGTTTGTGGAGTGGAAGGACTTCCAAAAGGACATGAGTGTAGTGGAGTAAAAGCACTTTTGGAGACTTTGGTGAAAGATCTTGGAGAGAGTCTTAGTATAGCTACAGAAATACTACCACCTTCATCAGCTAGTTCTCAAGATTAGTGATGGAGATAATCTTTCAACTTATGGATAAACTATCCATGAGGGTTCGATTAATATGCACTCTAGGATTTGATATTGCTATAGAAATCTTGGAGCAACCTGAACCTTTTGTATTCCCTAGGGTGGATTACTCTCAAATGGTGTTAGTCATGTATATACTCTTCTAGTAATAGAGTGAGAAAAGAAAAAAAAATTGAGAGAAAGAAAGATAGTGAGAGGTTAAGATGGGGAACTTCCGGTTTTCTTTGGCAAGGATTGAGAAGATGTGGAGGCCTTTGTGAGAGACTTCAAGAGAGCTTGCATAAGAAACAATGAGAAGAGGAAGAATGAGTGGGCCTCATTATTACCAGATTTCTTTGAGGATGCAACACTTATATGGTATGAGTCATAATACCAAAAGAGAGAGAGAAGAGATGGGGAAGAGGAGTCTTGGGAGACTTTGACTTCAGCACCCATTGAGAACTTTCTTCCTGATGAGAGTTATGAGAGATTGATGAGTGAGGTTACATTTCTCAAGCAAGGAGAAGGAGAGAAAGTGAGAGTCTATGTGGAAAGAGTGGAAAAGTTAGAGTCCAGATTTTGCATAGTGGTGAGGAAGGGTGGGGATGATGTGGAGACTATAATGATTGGCATAGGGGCCATGCTCACCAAGAATTTTGTGGGAGGGTTGAGACCACAAATTAGAAGCAAGGTGAGATATGAGAAACCTTCTTCCAAGGTTGAAGTTATCAAGATCGCAATTCGTATGGAGGAGAGTTTGGAAGGGGATGAGAGTGATTTGGTGGTGAAGGAGGTTGTGCATCCTCCTCAAGGCTACAAGTATGGTGGAACTTCTGATACTTTGGTGCAAGGGTTGCACCACAAGTAGTGGTTGCTCCAGTTCTTGCACCTCCACCAAAAGATCCACTTCAAACCATCACAGAACAACTTGCGGATCTCAAGATCAATGTGGTGCAATTATGGGAGAAGAAAGAGGTGGATCAGAATGTAGGGAGAGGGCCTAGGAGTTATGGAAACTATCCATATAGAGGAGGCCAACCAGCCAACAATTTCAATGATAGAAATTGTTTTGGTTGTGGAGGAAGAGGCCATATCTAAAGGAATTGCCCAAATTCCACTTACCATGGAGGAAGGGGTTATGAGGGAGCCAATAGAGGGAAAGATGGTGGTAGTGAAACCCAAGTGGCTCCTAATCCAAAAAAAGGTAAGGGGATAGCATCCATAGATGTGGTGGAGAGCAAGTATGAGAAGGGAGAGTGCTCAAACTCCAAGAATCTTAATTTGGAGCTTTTGGCACAAGAGAAGAAGAGAGCTTGTTCAGAGGATGTTCACTCTTTTCAAGGATTTACTCCAAGCAAGGATACTCCCATGTCTACTAGGAGAATTCGCACCTCAACACCATCAACAACAAAGACTCCAAGGAAGAAGTTGGGGATGGAGGATTTCTTGATTTCAAAGCAACAATTGAACTACAATGTGTTGGAGGATGTTGGTAGTCACAAGGCTAACATCATAGTGGGCCAATTGATTGCTTTGAACCCTACCTTGAGGAAGGAGCTTAGAGGTGGTTTGAGCTCTACAAGGAGCAAGAAGAAGAAGAAGGCAAAAGCTCCAGTATCATTGGGGGTGGTGGATGCCAAGCCAGCACCATGGGAGGCTTGTGAATATGCTTCCAAGATTGATGTGAGAGTGAATGGTCACAACATCAAGGATGCATTGGTTGATGGAGGATCAGCAGTAAATGCCATGTTAGAAAGGTTGATGAAGAAGTTGGGTATGATACCCTCAAGACCTTCAACATTTGTGGTGAGCATGGCAAACAAGCAACAAGTTTGACCAGTAGGGGTGATGGATAAAGTGGTAGTTTCAGTTATGGGAGTTCAAGATCTCATGACTTTCCAAGTCTTGAAGGATTCAAGCTATGACTTACTTCTTGGGAGGCCATGGTTGAGAGCAACACGCACAACTGATAGATGGCACAAAGGGTACTTGAGGATTGGGCCATCAAACCATAGGGTCATAGTTCCTGTTGACTAACACCACCAACACTTCACATTCAGATACACCATCTTCTGATTATTGGGAATCAGATTTTGAAGAAGGAGCTTCAGGTGTGGACACAAGCATGGAGGAGGAGACTTCCACGGAGGAGGATGAATCTGAATCTGATTCAGATGTGTATCCTTTGTGTGCTATGGATTTTGCACCTAAGCCAGAGGTTTTGAAGGACCCCAGACAAATCACCATTGACATTTGAGGAGGTAGAGAGAAGGTTAGCTACCCTCAAGTATGGCTCAAATGTTACCAAGGAGGAGAAGGTGAGATTTGAGGAGATTTTCCGCAAGTTCATCCATGTGTTTGCTTTTACCTACAAGGATTTGAAGGAAGTCACCTTGGAGGAGCACAAGATAGAGGTGGAGTCACATGCAAGACCAATCTGCCAAAAGCAACGTCGCATTAGCCCACCAATATCTTTGGTTGTGAAGGATGAGATTGATAAGCTCAAGGAGGTTGGATTTATCTTTGAGGTAGAGAATTCAGAATGGGTGTCTCCAATTGTCATTGTGAAGAAAAAGAATGGCAAGCTTTGGGTATGTGTGGATTACAAGAAGCTCAATGTTGTTACCAAGAAGGACTACTACCCATTGCCATTCATTGATGAGATCTTGGAGGAGGTTGCAAGTCATGAGAGATACAGTTTTGGAGATGGTTATAGTGGATATAACCAAATCAAGATTGCACCAGAGCATCAACAACTCACCACATTCACCACACCTTGGGGAACTTACGCTTTCAAGGTCATGCCTTTTGGGCTTTGCAATGTTCCAGCCACATTCCAATGGTTCATGAACAAGGTATTTGAACCTTTCATTGGGAAATTTGTGAGAGACTTCATTGATGACTTTTGTGTCTATGGAAGCAAGGAGGAGCACTTTGAGCACCTAATCAAAGTCTTGCAATGCTAGGATGAGGCAAATGCATCACTCAACCCAGAGAAGTGCATTTTTGGATGTGAAGAAGGTCTACTTTTGGGGCACATCATCTCCAAGGATGGAATAGCAGTTGATCCTGATAAGGTGAGGAAAATCTCAGACCTTCCATTCCCTTCAAGCTTGACAAAGTTATGCCAATTCTTGGGGATGGTTGGATACTATAGGAGGTTCATCTTCTCATTTTCTAACAAGGCTTATGCATTGATCATCTACATGAAGAAGGGTGTAGATTACATGGTGATTTTGGAGGACAAGGAGGCTCTCAAAGCTTTTGAGGAGCTCAAGCAATCCCTTGTTGTAGCTCCAATTCTTGCTAAACCTGATTGGAGTAAGCCTTTCATCCTCTACACTGATGCTTCTAATGTAGCTATAGGATGCACTCTTAGTCAATTAGACCAAGATGGGCATGATCATCCAATAGCTTATGCTAGTAGGCAGATGGTTTCAGCAGAGAAGAACTACTCTATCACGGAGAGAGAAGGGTTGGCAGTGATCTTTGGTCTCAAGAAGTTTAGACATTACTTGATTGGAGGGAAAGCCACCATTGTCACGGATCACAAGGCTTTGAAGTACATCTTCAACAAGCCTAATGTTGAAGGGAGACTAGCAAGGTGGATGATACTCTTGTCTAAGTATGACTACACCATTGAGGATAGGCCAGGAAAGAAACATGCAAATGCTGATTTGTTATCTAGAGCCTATGATCATGATGGAGATAAGCCAATGGATGGTTCCTTCCCGGATGAAGAGCTCATGATAATCTCAATCACTCAAGAGGTTCCAATGGAGTACAAGGAGATTGTGGATTTTGTAACAAAAGGTAACTATCCAGAAGGGATGCATGCTAGGGAGAGGAAGGCCCTTGCAGCAAGATCTAGACCTTACACAATGGTGGAGGATATTCTTTTTCACCAAGGAGCAAATGGTCTACTTCAAAGAGCAGTGGGTAAGGAAGAGTCTATCTTACTCATAAAGGAGTTTCATGAAGGTTTAGTATGTGGAGGACACTTTGCAGGAAAGGAGACTGCTTTCAAGATTCTAGATGCAGGTTACCATTGCAGAGGGACTTTCAAGGATTGTCTTGATTATTGCAAAACTTGTCATGTTTGTCAAGCTTTTGCTAGAAATTCTACATCCACTCCACCACTTAGATCAATTCCATTGCTATGACCTTTTGAGAAGTAGGGAATTGATTTTGTTGGTCCTCTCAATAGAACCCCAAGGAACAATCGGTACATTGTGGTAGTTACTGATTACCTTACCAAGTGGGTTGAGGCTAGACCATTGAGTGACAAGAATGAAGATGAAGTGGGTAGATTTGTTTATGAACGCATTATCACTAGGTTTGGATGCCCTTTGGAGTTGGTTTCTGATAGAGGAGGAGAGTTTACAGGAAGCTTTACTACAGCCATGCTACTACGACATTTCTCTATCGAACATAGAGTAACTACATCCTATAAGCCAAATTCCAATGGCTTGGCAGAGAGAACCAATCAGACCTTGTGCATGATGTTGGCCAAAGATATAGAAATGGAGGAGGCTAAACATCATTGGGACAAGAGGATTCATGCAGTTTTGTGGGAGTATAGGACAACTATGAAGACTTCCACCGGATATTCTCCATTTCAATTGGTGTATGGTATTGAGTCTACCTTACCTACTCACTTCGATCTTCCTACCTTCCAAAGCATTCATAGGAGATTGAAGAAAGCACAAGGAGATGATGTAGAGAAGTCAAGGAAGGATCAACTCATGGAGTTGGAAGAGGCAAGAGCAGTTGCTATGGTTCGAGTGGAGCAAGCCCAAAGGAAAAAAAAGGAGAGCTATGACAAGAGGCAAGGCAAGAAGAATGTGGAGACTTTCAAAGAAGGTGATTGGGTAATGTTGTTTGATTCCATTTGATTCAAGAGAGTGCAAAAGAAGTTTTTGCCTAAGTACTTTGGACCTTTCATAGTGGAGAAGGTGTGGGGCAATTACACCTATGATCTCAAGGAGTTGGGAGGAAGACACTTTGATAGGATTAACCATGATAAGTTGAAGATGTACCATAGAAGGTAGAGAGACCTTCACTTTGAGGACAAAGTGAAAACTTAGTACAAGGGTAAATGTAACACCCATTTGTGCATGTGTGTGGTATTGTGATATTTAGCTTGGTATTACAAGTACTTAAGAGATATTATTTATATAGAGATAAAGGATGGTTCTATATTAGTCATGGTTAGCTAAAGTTAGTCATAGCTAAGATAGAGAGGACCTTAATTTAGAGGAAGTAGAAAAGATGAGCACCACTATTTTGGATTTTAGTGTGTTGACTTGGTATTATTCCTAGGTGTTTGGCTTTAAGGAAAGAGTTGAGAACTCTTGGGCCCGCAAGCCTTTTTGTTTTGGATTCTTCTTTAGTCCAAGGATAGCCCATGTGAAGGAATCCTTGACTTAGTGGTTGGGTCAAGATAAGACCACATGCTTAGGGGAATATGCCCATGTGAATGGATATTCCTTTCTACTTTTTGAATTACTTGACTTTTAGTCTAGTAACTTGAGTTACGACGGTAATTAGTAACCTTGGTACGTAACTATTTCACAAGTATATAAACAAGGGGTGAGGAGGTACTCATCATCCTTTCATTTGCAACTATCTCTCTCTCATTGAGTTCTCTAGTGAGCAATGTCTTGAGTCTTGGAGTGTTAGCCTTGGAGGAGTATGATGGCGTTTGGGTTCCTTGCCTTCTTAGTCCATGGTGCGCTACCATAATAGCCATCAGAGGTTCATCCTGAGTGAGAGACAGACCGGCTCACAAATCCTCAAAGGATGCAATCACCTTGATAACTACAATTGTGAAGTTGTGTTCTACTCTTCTTAGAAGGCACAACTTTGCATGAGTACAAGATGGATCAGTTCTATGAGCTCTTTCTTGTAATTGCCAACTTCCCTAAGAAGATTGGTCTAAGTGTCTTGGAACTTGGAGTTTGTATGGCCTTGAATGTTGATCAACAACACTTTTAGTTGTTCATTCATGTAGGTCTTCCTCTCTAGCACGTCAATTTTCATCTTGAGGTCCTTCATCTTTGTTTGTTGTAGATGGTAGTTAGCTATCTGCTCCAATTGTTCAAGGAGCTATATCACTACATGTCCTACTTTTGTGAGTAGCACCATTTTCTCTTAGTCCATTTGAGTCCTTTGGAATTCCTTCATTACCTCATCACAAAATTTTGCCTTTAGCTTGTCTTCCTTCTCATATTGACACTTTAGGGTTGTAGTGAGCTCTTATACACAAAGGTTTGTAATCTCCTTGTAATTCTTGTAATGCATTCTGGATGCAATTGTCTTGACTTGAGCCTTTTCTAGCTCCCTTTGTATTGATGCTACTTCTTTGTCTCATACTCATAGTTGATCTTCATGTTGGGTTTGTTGTTTGAAAACCTTGTCATTAAGGGCATTGAACTCTATTTTTAGACATAATAAGACTACCTCATTTTCTCATGTTGTGCTAGTTCTTCCTTTTGAAACTTCTTTAGCATCCTATCTTTCTCTTAGGAGTTGTTTACTTCCTCCTTGAGCTTCTTTTGGGCTTTGTTTAATTCATTTCAAAAGAAGACCTTCTCCTTTGCAATCATTTGAGCAAGCTTGCATACGTATCATATGAGTGTTGCTAGATCATGGATGGTAAGGTCAAGTTTCCTAGTAAAATGACATAAATTCCTTTAAGGCCTCCATCATTGGCACCACCATGTTTACAATATAGACTATCGTTAACCATGAGAATGAATTACCTTTGCACTTCAAGCGGCATAGGATATCTTTGGTATTATTGTCATTCTCTTCTTCCTTATTGTTTGTGGGCTTGTAGGTTGATCCTCTTGATCTGGTCTCTCTTTCTTTGAGCTATGATTTTGTTCTTGGCCATGTCTACACATATCCTCTTATCATATGGTCTTTCTCCCATGGACTCCTCTTTCTTCATCTTGAGAACTTTTGCCATTGTAGGTGCTTACTTAGATGGTACCTAGATGGTCCATTTTGTCAATACATTCCTTCTCATTTGTTTGTGTTTTCTTGGCATGTCCTATTTGAGATGACCCAATCTTGTTGTCATTAGCACCTAGAATGGTGGTTGGTTAAGAATGGTGGCTACTTTCTTTGACAATTTTCTTGACTTAAAAATAGAAACTTCCTCAAGGATTGTAGCTATAAACATTTAGAGTTTCTTTACTTTGGAAATAGGAATTTCCTTGTCTTCCTTCCCTTGTTGTGTTCCCCTTGGCTAAAGATCAACCCATGTCCTTTTTTCATTTTTTGTCTAAAATGACTACACTTTGTCATTTAGATCCTCTATATTCACCTTGTTATCCATCCCAAGCAAAAGAATATGACTTAAGGGATTGTCACTACCCAACCTTTCATTATTTACTTAAAGCAACCTTTCCATGGTCAGATATATCTTGTGATCTAGAATATGATCTGCAATGGCTTATTTTTTCCATGCTATCATCATTTCCTTTTTCCTCATTGTTGTCACTACTTTTGCTCTCTCCAAAAGATAAATCTATCACTTTGGATGGTTTATTTTTTGCTTCTTTGAGGCCTAAACTTTGGGTCATGCGGCTATTACTTTCTTATGAGTGTTTGTCATATTCTAAGTCTCATCTACCTTTGTGAACCTGTCTGATATTGCATATTCCTCATCCACTATCTTGTGTTTCTCTACTTCTCTTGCTAAGTTTGGGCTTGTACTAAATTAGTCTAAAGGATGGAAGTGATTGGGGTGTTTCACCTTTCCCTTCTTTGTAAGAGGATCCATGCTTATGTAGGAGTCTACTATGAATGGGGTTACAAATATGATTGTAACACCTCCTTGCTCAATCATCTCTTGTATTAACTCAACACCACATTCACAAAACATTTGTGCCCACCTTACCAATTTGTGCTCATGTAGGAGTTGGAAGAAGATGGCTTTATTCATGTTGACATAGGTTGTTAATTTGGACTTAAAAGGCTCCATGATAGTTTCAATGACTACTCAGAAGATTGGATCTTTGAGAGAATCAACTCAATAAATGTTAGTCATTTTTCTTTGTCAAACAAATTTGTTGTCTTAGCGTTGAGCGTTTTGCTAGGACACCCCTAAAGGTATCTATAAACATCTGGCCAAATGATGAGTTTCCTGGTCAAAGAACTTGGTGCTAATGGGATTTGGTCCAAAAGGTAGGGCTTCTTCTCATGTGATGGGGGGTTTGGGTTGGTATTATTAACCATTTCCTCTAACAAGGAGAAATTCATCACACTTCAATCTCACAAAAAAAGTCTAACTTCCAACTATAAATGTAGTCCACTTTGGGGTGTAGGTCCCACTTGGAAATCTTTATTAATATTAATATTAATATTTTTATTTATTAAGAATTTCAAGGGTTTCTTGTTATTTCCTCTCATCTCACTTCTAGCACCATTATTTCACTCATTTATAGAGTGATTGATGTGGATCTATGCTACCCAAAGCACCATATGCATAAACTCTCAAAATTTTGAAGTTACACCGATACCCATATGAGCTTTCATGAGGACAAAGTGTCAACAAAAGTGAATTTTAAAAAGTGAAGTGCATAAAAAATTGCCTCGTGGCAAGAGTCTCCAATTTAAAGTTGGGGCAAACCGTTCTGCTATTTAGTGGTTGCATTGGTTGGTGAAGTGTCACATGCTTTGCATGCATGCTTTTGGTCGATGCAAATGTTGTAAATTTTTGTTCTTTGGTAGCACAATCATGTAGATTGAATGCATTGAGTTGGCCTCACACACTCATGAGACTTCATAAGATCATTAGGCATGTAGAGGTTGGCTTGTAGTTCCAAATACCATGACATTTGCATTAACAAGGTGACAAAGTACAATAAAGTGATAACTTGACAAAGGTATGAAGTGACAAAGTTACAATGAAGTTTGTAATGGTTACCTCTACAAACTCATGCAATGTAGTCTTGTATATGATGATAGAACTTACTACTCAAGACTTCACAAGTACAAGGATCCTTGTCTTCATATAGTATTGTGTCAAGGAAGTATGCTCAAATTTTTTTTTGCATCCCAGCTATGTTATGAACTCATCTTACAATTAACAAACATCTATTTGTTTTTGTTTCCTAACTACTACACTACCTCATGTTATCCTATAAAACTTAACTAAATAAAAATTCCCACTCTAACAAGGTAAGAGTGGGTCCCTACACTTACTTGGTACAATATCATGGGCTAAATAATAATTATCAATTGAGTAAAGTTGGTGGCCAAAGTGAATCCTTGGAAGAAAATCAATGATGTTGTAGAACGGAGGTGATATGAACATCTTCTGTGAAACAAAGACCATGGAGTTGGTTCATTCATTTATAAAGATTTTCCACTCTATAAATATTTTGGTTGCAAATAGAATATTAAAAAGGATTTATAATATGAAATTGGGAACATATCTATCAAAAAAAGATCTAATCACATTTAGTTTATTTACTTCTTTGCATCTTAAAGGAATATTTATGTCTACTAAAATATCATGTAGCATATCTTTAGTAAATCATAATATATATCCCATTATATATGAAGATATATTATATCCAAAGTACAATTGGTATATATATCAAGCTAGCATTACTTATTTTTACTCAGACTAGTTATTTACAAGGTCAGTTTAAAAGAAATGACAATAGTAGGAAAAATTTATATTATCTATTGTAGCAAGGAATAAAAATGCATTGACAAAAAACTGGTCAATAGATGAAATAAAGAAATATACGAGTTATGATTTAGCATCAAAATTTAATTTTCAATAAAAGATCAAACTATCATATCCCAAAAGTAAAATGGTCCAATTCTATTATTGTAAATAGCTCTATTTTCTATTTAATATAAAATATTAGCTTCTTTTTCTTCATTATCTTTTGACTCAAATGTTTGTTAATTTTTATTTTGTATGTAAGAAAAGAAAGTACATTCATTGTCAATTTAAAACTTTCATTATACATTAAACAAATTTCTAATTTGGATATATTCTTGAGTTCACTTGTAGTAATAAGAGATTCACTATGGCTTGATGTTTCCATAAGAATATAATATTTTATATCACTTCAACTATCATTGTAGCTAATTATTTTATTGAAAAAAATTTAAAATTTTAATAAATTTCAGCTGAAACCATACATCAATAGAAATATTAATCTCAAATTTATGCTAATGTTATATAGTGTTTGAAAATAAGTTGTTAACAAACTTGTAGGACAGAAATTATGTCTAATTTATATTAATTTTATAATTATTTTACAAACATGATAGATGTTTTTACATTTTGTTGACCACATATTGAAATTACATCAAAACTTTTCAAGTAAGATTCTATTGTTTATAGAAAAGATAGATGCATTATAGTTATACAAAAATATTATAACATGCATAATTACATATTGGTATGACATGAAAAGTAATGCAAAACATACTAAAAATTAAGGTTATTTTATTTTCTAGCCTGTTTTAAGAAATAAAGTAAAATATATATACTATTTACAAGTTAAAATGGCAAGAAAATGACTACCATAAAGAAAATTTTATTAAAATCATGTATTAATTTAGAACAAAATTCAATGTCTAGAATATAAAACTTAATGCATTTGCCTATAATAAATAGTATTTAATTGATAAATTTATCCATAAAAATCTATGTACTATGTATCTAGTTATATTAGGTATAGAATGATAAGTTTTTTAAGCCAAAAATAGTCCCTAATTGGTTTTGTATACTAAAAATTGAATTTATTGTGATTCTAAATATAGTAAGTTTATGCTTGTTATACAAATATATTCTCAAGATTATATAAGAAATTTTGGAAAGACAATTTATGATAAATAAAAAGTAATATAAACCTAGTTTATGTAAAAGTATTATATGAACATATTGCCAAAACAAATCAAAGCATAATCCGATCAAAATCCTATTCACATATAGTATAAAGTTATTAGCATATCATATCATGTATGTTGTGCGTATATACATTGTTACACAACATACATCGCTGTCAAAAACATACACTATAGAAGCACAACTCACACATAAGTCATACATAAACTCTAAAGTGCCACAATAACCAGTTCATCTACACAACTTGACTCGCACTCAATCAGATCGATACTTGATTTGTCACTCTATAATTTGCCAACAACTGGACATTGATCATAGTTAAACCACATCCACACTAGCTAAGAGAATCCAAGTGATGTTTGTGAGCCTTTGTCCACCATAGCTAGGAACTCGAAGGCTCAACATCAGAGAAGTGAGCTCTCTGGAGCTACACTTGGAAATTTTACCCCCTGGACTCAAGCTAGGTTTCAAACCCTAATATTCCTACTGACGACACACCCAACGGTATGAACGGTGTAAAGTGACGGTGGGCTCCACCATGAAGTCTATACCTCAAACATGAAATCTGACCGTTAGAAAGTAGTCTATGAATAATTGCTAAAACACCTCTAACCACTATCATTGCAACTCAAGTGTCTGAGCAATCTAGATGCGATACTACAAATGGTATGACAACTATCGTGCATATATACATTGCTACACAACATCATACACTATAGAAGCACAACTCACACATAAGTCATACATAAACTCTAAAGTGCCACAATTGCCCTCCTAGGTGCAATTAGGTCCCTCTAACTTTGGATAGCCATCTACTCCAAGTATATGGTATACCTTATGATGTGCAAAGATCAAGAGGCCGGGTGCTATTGAGTCTCGTTGTTAGTCGCCTATCTGCAATCTATACCATATAAAGGATGAACTAGCTATAGGTCAAGTACATCTAGGACATAACCATTGTCCTTGAGGAACCACCATGAGGGGAGGAGTCATACATGCCATATGCCATCCTCTCAAATAGCTATCATACACTAACATAGTAGCAGCTCCACTAGAAGAGCCACAAAATATACACCTCAACCCTGCTCGTACAAGTACCAAGCTTGGGTCCATAGTACCATCAATGTTTGGGAGGTGGCATGATGTACAATTGTGCATATGATCCTTCCAAACAACACCATCATGTCCTTCCAACACAAGGACTCCAAATGGCAAAACCTTGTGCACTCTCAAGATAGTACGGCTTATCAAAACATCAAGTGTCATTGATGCTATCTACTATAAATATACATGATTTCCTGGATGGAATTGATAGATCAAGGGCTATAACCTCCTCCTCAAATAGTAGCATAATATAAGGTATCCCTATGCTGAGCAATTGCCAAGTTCTCAAAGGCCATCAACATCACTCTCGGAAAGATCTCTACCCATTGAGAACATATGCTCACCCATACATCTGGATCATCCAAGTCCAAGATTATAGTAGCATCTCGACAAATGGCTGTAGGTTAATCTAGATCTTGTCCATAGAGTAGAAAGTAAGGAGAGAAGGATGCTAAGGAGGCTTGCTGGCTGAACCAATAGCCCATGGCCAACCAATCTCCTAAGTGGCCTCTCTGCAAACCATATTTTTGCAATCCTCTCTTCATTGTCTAAACCACTCTCTTTGCTAAGCCATTTGCCTCAAGGTGATCTTGGGAGATAGTATGATGATAAATCAAGGCCTTGTCACACAAGACCTAAAACTCCCCTAAAAATTTTGTACCTTGATCAATCAAAACCTTCATTGGTGCACCAAAATGACTAAACTTGATCTAGGAACAAGTAAGTTGTCCTTTCACTCGACTGTCAAAAGTGCCACCAACTCAATCCACTTGGAGAAGTGCTCCACCATCACCAAAATATATTGATGATGTCTCATAGTCAATGGTAAAGGTCTAGCAAAGTCCAAACTCCAACAGTAACCCAATCCCATGATAGGTAATGGGTGTAACTATGGCATATGAGCATTGAATGATGCTCTAATGTAGTCATAAACCAAACATTGAGCAATAGATTTCTATACATTGGTCTACATACCATGCCACCAATAATGACTTTGGAGTAAGCTATATGTACGCTTTACTCCAAAATGCCCTAGCTCCTCATGAGCATGACGGACCAACTTTGGTCTCTAAGATGGGAGTGGTACTACTCGCAACCTACCATCATCCCATACCCAAAGAAGGTGTTTGCCTTCCAATCTTGCTTTAAAGCCTTGCTTGATGAAGGACACAATCTCTCTCCTTGGCCCCAACTATGCCACCCACAACACCAATGCAAAGATAGTCCATCACCAAGACATCATCATGAGTATCTCATTGAACTATACTAATATCTTCACTCTTTGGATTAGTGACCTCAATAACTCCTCCTCTATGCACGAGAGAGATACCACCAAAGTCTCAAAAAATATACATAGAAAGGCAAATGCATGCCAATCTGGCACCATCTCCTCATTTGTCTTACCATGCCAACATGCTCCGGTCTGATCCTGCTGGCTGGGACATGGGTTTTTACTCAACCTATCTGCACCACGCTTCACCACTCTAGGTCTATGAATAACTGTGAAATCATACTCCTATAAAATTAGAGCCCATTGTGCAAGCTTCACTGAAAGCTTTTCAAACTCCATCAACCACTTTATTGGTTGATGATCAGTGATGAGAGTAAAGGGGTTACCAAATAGGTAACATTGGAAATGTGCTACTGCCCAAACTATTGCCAACCACTCTCCCTCATATGAACTATACTTCACCTCCGTTGAATTGTTGGAGCAACTAGCATAGGCCACCACAAACTCCTTCCCCTCATCATCATGCTGGGTGAGCAGTGTTTCAAGCTCCAACATACTCCAATCAGTGTGAACCTGAAATAGTCATCCTTTGATTGGTCTCCTCAAAATAGGAGTAGATGTCAACCTCTCCTTGAGCTCTACAAAAGCTCTCTCCTACTCATTTCCCCAACACCACTCTTGTATAAGCTTGGTAAGCTTCATCAAGGCCTTGACAATGGCACTAAATCCTCTAACATAGTAGCAATAGAAGTTTGCCAACCCAAGGAATGCTCACACTTTGCTCACATCTATAGGCCAAGGAATGCATGCAATAGCCTCCACCTTGGTCTGCTGAACACCAAGTCCTCCAAGGTAGATAGTGTGACCCAAATACTCAACTTGTTCATGGAAGAACCTACACTTCCCAAGATGTAAAGTCCATGAGATCTCACCCTCTCAAACGCCTCCAACAATTGTCTCTCATGCTCCTCCACCATAGTGCTATAGACCAAAATGTCATCAATATAGCACCAAGCAAAATCCAATCTTGCTAAGATCCTGTCCATGACCCTCTAGAATTTGGCAAGAGTGTTCTTTAACCCAAATAGCAAGAACCTGTACTGATGTAACACATCCTTGCCATTGTCATTGGGAAAATAATCATGTACCATTGGTGCCATTTGGATGAGAATTTTTTCTTCTTATGTTACAATGAACTCGACATTTTTGATGTTATTGCATCTTGGGAGTATTTTTTATGTCATTGGTAAGTCAGAGGTTGTTTGTGCTACTGTAGACTCGGGACTTATTTGAGTGTTACATAAGCTTGGAAGAGTTTTGAGAGTTGAATAAGCTCAAAAGCTTCTCTTTATGTTCATGAGCTTGGAAGTTTTTTTCCTATGTTCTTCATAAGCCCAAATGTATATTGTTCATAGACTCTAGAACTTTTATTTATGCTACTGGGGTCTCTGGAGTATTTAGTTCTTGGCAGCAGCAAGGGGTTTTGGCTTGGAGAGAGTGCCTTGAAGTACAAAATAGAGAACAAGGGGTTTTGGCTTTGAGAGAAAGCATGAGAAGGACAAAAGGGGAAGGCAAAAAAGGAAAAATGAGACTTAGCACCCAGATAAATGAGATCTTTAGGAGTTTTGGTTAGCAGTTGGAATAGGACAAGAAGGCCGGTCAGCTGAAAAGGAGAGTTTGGATGAAGAGAGTTTGGCCAAGGAAAAGATTTTTCAAGGAGAAAAATATCAAAGGAGTTAGTGATCGGGAGAGAAGAGAAAAGAGGGATAGGGAGAACAAGAAGAATCAAGAAGAAAACAAGGAAGTGGGTTTTGGTGAAGGGAGAGAATTTGAAGGAGCAGGGTTTTGGCCTGGGGAGAATAGGGAAAAAGACCTAGCTCTGTAGGAGCAGGGCAGAAAAACAAGAGAAGGAGAGATTTTTGGTAGAGAGATAGGCAGGTGCAGCGGGACAAGGAAAAATATTGAAGAGAGAGGTGTGAAACCTAGGAGAAAGGGCATCAAGAAGAAGGAGAGGTTTTTATTGCAGGAATAGATCCAGAAGGCAGGTTGCTTGGACAGACAAAGGGGAAGGAAATTTGAATAGGAAAGGCAGGAGACTGTGGCTACAGGGAGATCTTTTGAGAGAAAAGCCTGATAAGGAGAGAGAGAGAGGACTTTGTGAAGGGCTGCAAGAGGGAATTTTCCTGAAGAAAAAGAAGGTTTCTTGCTCAAGGAGAAGGCCTGAACGTAATGGGACAGAGAGAGTAGTAGTACTTTGAGAGAAGGCTGAACAAAAGAAGGGTTTTGCTCAAGGAGAAGGCCTGAACGTGACGAGCAGAGAGAGTGGTAGTACTTTAAGAAAAGGCAGAACAAGAGAGAAAGGTTTTGAATTTGAGAGAAAGCCTGCATAGTGAGAAGAGAGAAAGGCTTTTGACTTTGAGAAAAGCTAGAATAGAGGTAGAGAAAAGTTTTGTTTTGAGTGAAAGGCCTGATGTGAGAGGGAAGAAGCTTCAAAGGAAGAGAGTTTAGACAGGAGCTAACAAGGAATTTTTGAAGGAGAGATAGGGCTTGGATTGTAGCAGAGAAGGAGAGAACATTTGAGTGAAGAGAAAGAAGAAGGAGGAGAGAAACTAAAAGGGAGAACGTCAAGAGGAAAATAATTGGGCCTTGGTAGGAACTAAGGAGAGTTTTTGAGAGACAAAGGCTTGGCTGTTCAGGAGGGATTTGAAGAATGTGACAAGGAGAGAGATAATATTTGAGAGACTTTTAGTTCTGCTTGGACAGGAGGAGAGTGGGAGAAGAGATTTCAAAAGGAGAGGGTTTGGACAAGAAGGTACAAGAAAATTCCCGCATGAAGCTCTTCTCGTAGGAAGAGCTTGTGACAAGGAGAGAAATAATATTCAAGAGAGTTTTTGTTCTGCTTGGACAAGAGGAGAGTGAGAGAAGAGATTTCAAAAGGAGAGGGTTTGGATAGGAAGGTATAGGAAAATTTCCCACAGGATGAGCTTGTGACAAGGAGAGAGATAATATTTGAGAGAGTTTTTGTTTTGCTTGGATAGGAGGAGAGTGGGAGAAGAGATTTCAAAAGGAGAGGGTTTGGAGAAGAAGGTACAGGAAAATTTCCCATTGGAAGAGCTTGTGACAAGGAGAGAGATAATATTTGAGAGAGTTTTTGTTCTGCTTGGACACGAAGAGAGATAGAAACCCTTGATGGGAGATAGGGTTGTAAGGAATTTCAAAAGGGAATCTTGGCAGACCTGAAAAGTGGAGAAAGCATTGATAAGGCTTTGGCCAGAAAGGGAGGACATTCAAAGGGGAGGATGTGTGTTTTGAGATAGGAAGAAAAAGGTCAAGGAAAATTTACGAGGAGAAAGAATTGAGAGCTTGGTTTGTTGTGCAAAGAAAAGAGAAGTATGTGAAGATCCTGGTAGATAACAAGAAAGGTTGAGAAAAGACATGCTCGGACAAGAGAGTAAATTTTTCAAGAACTGGAGGTTTGCTGGGACAAGTTGGAGAAAATTCAAGGGAAG
Organism: Lunularia cruciata; assembly: GCA_948567375.1. Taxonomy (NCBI): domain Eukaryota; kingdom Viridiplantae; phylum Streptophyta; class Marchantiopsida; order Lunulariales; family Lunulariaceae; genus Lunularia; species Lunularia cruciata. The sequence continues at coordinate 79,619,218 of OX419755.1, read as the reverse complement.
AGGTCTGAAGTCTAGATAGGGGAACTCTTGAAGGGAAGGTCTGGACAAGTCAGAAACTCATGAGAAGGAGATTATGGATTATTGACAGGACAGAAAGAGAGGTTTTTCAAGAGAAGCATCTTAGATAGAAGAAGCTACAGAAGAGGAAACTCTAAGCAAATGAATATTTTTTAGGAAATAAAAAGATCAAAGGGAAGTCAGGAACTGGAGTGGAAAAGGAGATCTCGAGTGAATTGCCATGCATATACAATGACATCTTGAAGGAAGAACTGGGGAAACAAAGAACAGTAAGGGATCTAAGACATGAGAAGAGAGACTGATTCTCAAAGGAGAAAGGGTTTTCTTTTCTTTTGACTGTGACTGGCCAGTAAGAGATAATTTTGAGAGAGAAGGGTTGCTAAAGAGAAGTCAAAATTTTTTGAGAGCAAGAGTGTTTGCTATGTAGGGAAGAGAGAAATTTTTGTGATTCTGGGTTTGGTCTGGACCGGACAGAGAGGTAAGAGAAGAGAGAAATTTCTAAAAATTTGAGTTTGGACTGAACAGAGAGAAAGTGTTACTGGAGGAGAAGGCTTGAACAGGAGAGACAAAAGGGAGAAATTTTGAGAGGATACCCAAGTTTTCATAGGGGTTTTTGAGAGAAGGTGCTGCTGAGAAGAAGTTTGAAGTGAAAGCCTGAATGTGATTGGACAGAGAGGTAAAAAGGAAGAAAAGAATCCTTGGAATTGGTTCAAACTGGACTAAGCATTGTTTAGATCTGGATTAAAGGAGAGTTTAGACATTGACTGTGTTAGGACATACAAGAGAAGAATTTTTGAGTGAGAATCCCATGATTGTGGCAAGAATTTTTTGAGTGAGAGTTGCTTGACTATGATAGGACAAGGCAAAGAAGAATTGCTTGAGTGAATCGTTTGGACAGTTGGTTTAGTGGTGGTCACTATTTAGACTAGTGGTGTCTAGCTTCTTTCAAAATTTATAAACTGCATGGCTTGGTATTCTGATGAATAAGATCTCCCTCGTGAGAAAATGTGTGTGTTCTGATCTGTGAATAACATCAATGGAAGGACTCCATTTTAGGAGCTCTCAGTCTAGTCTATATGAATGGCACAATTTAGTGATCTGGATGCCCAAGGTTGAGCCGGTTAGACCATTTTTCTCTATTCTATAAACACCCCAGACCCAATTCTATGAACCCGCCAGATCAAAAACCACAAACCCAAACTTAACAAGAGAACTGGAATACAAGACCATACAAGAGTAGAGAACCATAAACCCAAACTTAATAGAACACAAACAATTCTATGAGGGTCAACGTTAACCCACAAAACCCAACATAAAAACCTCAAGAAGAGCCTACCATCTGCAATTGCAAACAATTTGTAATTATAAGAAGGAGATTGCCAACCGTACAAGAGTAGAGAGAGTGTTGAACTACAAGAAGCTTTGAGTCATTGGCAACCAGAACAATCTAGCACAAGCAGCCAAGTTCTTGGTGCACTCTCAAGACCAAAAAATCCCCATAACACCGTGAGGATCAATAGCCCAAAATGTTGTCTTGGACTTATCCTCCTTCTAATCGGCAACTGATGATATCTTGCTCAAAGATCCAAAGTATTGAAGATCCTTTGCATGCCCAATTGCATCAAAGATCTCCTCCGATGTGGGCATGCCATACCTATTAGCCCTTGTCTCTTTGTAAAAGACAAAATCCGAGGAGAGAAATAGGAGAATAGAAGCTCACATTGGGATACTTGAATGAGTGAAAACTCCAAATGCCTAACATGAGCTTCAAATTTGGTATTTATAGGTAGCATACAAAGCCCTTGAGAAGCTTCTCAAGAAGCTTCATTGAGCCGCTTCTTAGAGTGCAAGTCAAGTTAACTAGGAAGTTTAACAAGAAGCCGCCTACTTGGTGTGCAAGCTAAACTAGTTAGAAGCTTCTAGAAGCTACATGCTTGAGGCACAAGTTAACTAGTTGGGAAGCTTCCCAAGAAGCTTCCTAGATGCTTCTAGAATATTCTAGGCTAATTTGGCTTAATTATCTACTTTGTTAGCCTTACTAACTACATCACTAAACTCCATATTGTTACATATTCCCCCACCGCTAGTTGGTGATGTCCTTGTCGCCATTGAAGCTCCTGGATGGCCACTTGTACATTCTAGAGGTGAGAAAGAGATTCCCATGTGGCATTATGCAAGGGATACCCTTTCCAAAGGACCTTGTACTCCGTATGTTGTTGGTATCCTTGTTGGATATGGCGACATGCAAGGATACGCTCAACTTTGTACTCCTCATGATCATTGATAAGGATAGGGGGAGGAGGAGGTTGGACTCAAGAGGAAAGAGAAGAGGGGTTAGGAACAAAGGGTTTCAACTTGGAAACATGAAAGATAGGATGGATATGCATATGACAAGGCAAGGCAAGGCAAGTCGATAAGCAACAGGAGAGACAATTTGGGTGACATCAAAAGGTCCTATCCAATTAGGGGAAAGTTTACAAACTTGGGTATCAAGTAGGAGTGGTAGATTACTAGAGGATAACATAACTTTATCATCAACCTCAAAGGTGAGATCACAACGATGGTGGTCTGCATATTTTTTTGACAATTTTGAGAAACAAGGAGGTGAGCTTTGGCTTGTTTGAGAGATTTGGATATGGTGGTCAAGAAGGTTGAAGTATGAGGGACCTGGGATGAGGGAGGAGCAAGAAGAGAATATGGGACAAGTGGATCTTGGCCAAAATTGAGAAAGAAAAGAGAGAATCCGGTGCTTTCTTGTTTAGAATTGTTGTATGTAAACTCCGCAGATGCAAGACATTCATCCCAATTGGTATGGTGAATGTTGATAAAGGCACAAAGCATATCTTCCAAGGTGCAATTTTTACATTCAGTTTGTCCATCAGTTTGAGGATGATAGGGTGTGGACAAAGCAAGCTTGGTGCCAAGTATCTAGAAGAGGGCTTGCCAAGACTTTCCGGTGAAGCAAGGATCACAGTCAGAGATGAGTACACATGGCATTCCATGATGTTTGAATACATTATTGAAGTAGATTTGCGCCAAGGTTGGAGCATCCACAATATCGACTCTTGGTGCCAAATGGATTTGCTTACTAAGCTTATCCACAAACACCACAATTGTTGTGTGACCTTGTTGTGTCTTGGGCAAGGAGGTGATGAGATCTGAGCTCACATGTTCCCAATGAGTAGCTGGAATGGGAAGTGGCTAAAGGAGTCCACTCGGCTTTTGGTTATTGGCCTTGTTGCATTGTCAACTCTCACACAATTGGACAAAGTCCCAAACATCTCGTGTCATGTTAGGCCACCACCATTGGTGTTAGAGGGTACCCAAGGTCTTGTCCACTCCATTGTGACCAGCTATTGGTAGATCATGGGCTTCCTGAAGGCGCACAAGTCGCAGATCACCTTTGGCTGGAACATAGATCCGGTCTGCATGGAATAGAAGGCCTTCCTTGAAGGAGAAGGTGTTGTACTCCTTGTTGCTTGCTATCAGATGACCATATACCATTTGGAAGAAGGGATCTTGTTGTAGAGCTGACCAAAACTTGTTATGGACCTTGGAGTCAATTGATACTGTTGTAATTGCCGCCGTGATGAGAAGAAGAGCCTTCAAATCAGGTTGTCATGATAGAGCATCAAGGATGACATGGAACCAACTTGGTTTGTACTCAAGTTTGATGTCAAATAATTGGATTTGCTCTTCCCATTGATGATGTTGACTTTTCATATGTTCCAAGTGTAAGGTTTGCAACAATGGCTTGTGATCAGTTTGCATGATCACTTGTTTCTCCAAGAGATAATGCCTCCATACCTTGGTGGCATATACTATTGCCTTTTGTTCATGATTTCAAGTAGAGTAATTTCTTTCAACTGTATTTAGTAGGCAAGACACAAAGGCAATGAGATGTAGTCCATTTGGGAATTCTTGTTGCAACACAGCTCCAATTGCAAAGTTAGAAGCATCAAAATCAACCATACAAGGTAGTTGAGGATCATATGGTTGAAGAATGGGTCTTGAAGACACCATATGCTTTAACTTCTAGAATGCTTCTTCATGCTTGGTGGTCCACTAGAAGCTCAAGTTCTTTCCTAAGAGGTTAGTCAATGGTGTAGCTACATGAGCATAATAGTGGATGAACCGTTGGCAAAAACTGGCCAATCCATTGAATGCACATACTTCTGTAACATCCTTTGGGGTAGGCCAATCAATAATGGCCTTGATCTTCTCTTCTTCCATCTTGATCCCCTCTGATGAGATCTTATGACCCAAGAAGGTAACCTCCTTCTGCCAAAAGGCGCACTTCAACTTCTTGCAATAAAATTTCCATTGTCATAGTCATCTTAGGACTTCTTGCACATGATTCACGTGTTCTACCTTTGTCTTACTATAGATTAAGATATCATCCAAGAACACCACTACGAACCAATCCAATAGTCCATCCAACACTTGATGCATCTGATCCATGAAGATTGTTGGAGCATTAGTGAGTCCGAAAGGTAGAACTCTCCACTCAAAATGCCCATACCTTGTGTGAAAGGTAGTCTTTTGTACATCCTCTCTATCAATAGGAATTTGCCAATAGCTGCTGCAAAGATCCAACATGGAAAAGTATCATGCTCTACTTAGTTGATCAAGCAAGTCATCAATCCAAGGCAAGGGATATACATTCTTCACAGTTTGCTTATTGAGCCCACGGTAATCAATACAAAAATGAAGTCTCCCATCCTTCTTTGGAACAAATAGTACCGGTGCTCTCTAAGAAGAGATACTATGTTGTATGAAGTCCTTCTCCAAAAACTTTGTAAGTGTTGTTTGTACCTCCTCCAACTCCTTTGGTGAGAGCCGATAGATCAGTCTACTCATTGGAGTACTCCCTAGCAATAACTTGATCTTGAAGGGCATACCTCGGTCGGAGGGTAATCCCTTTGGTAGATCATCCAGAAACACTTCCGCAAACTCCTGAACCATCTGATCAACCATTGCTTGATGAGTCTCTTGGCCCTCCTCAGATTTTTCTTGTGCAATTGGCTTGATCCACACCGCAAATATAAACTTATCTTCCTCAAAAGCTTGCTCTATGGCTGCTTCACTAACAAACTTCCCTTCTAGGGACTCATCTCTCTTCCAATCTTGCTTCATGGTTGCCTTCTTGGAAAACTTCCCATCTTGGGACTCATCTCCCTTCAAGGCTCGCCCTATGGCTACCTTCTCCACAAACTTCCCATTTTGGGATTGACTATTCTTAGGTGCCTTACTCAGAGGTGCCAAACAACCTAATCGGAAATTCCTACTTGGTATGGTACTTGAATTTGTCGTTGGGTCCAATCAAATTGAACCTTATGAAGTTCAAGCCAAGGTAGACCTAGAATGATATCATAGTGTAGAAGTGCCACTACAAACCTCTTACACTCCAAATACTCCTTCCCAATCTTGAAGGTAACAGGATGCGAGGTACGGAATGTATAACCTTTTCTATCATCCGCCATCATCAATCTACTTCTAATTACTAGCTTGATAGGAATATCCAATTCCTTTGCTACTTGCATAGACATGCAATTCTCTGAACTTCCAAAATCAACCAAAATCCTACAACCTTGATTAGATATTGTACCTTGCAAGTGAAGCAAACTTGCATAGGTCGAGCCTTCAATCCCATTGGAACTTATCAAGCTCCCAATAGGTGGCTTGAAATCTCTTATTGGGATTCCTTGTTTCCCTAATCACTCTGCTCCACAACCTCCACTTGGTCAAGTTGTCGAGGTTGCACATTCTTGAGTAGGCATTCAACAATGTGATACCCTAATTGGTGACAATAAAAACAACTACCATTTTGTTGTAGTTTCTCTCTATCTACAGTGCCAAGTGGTCTTTGTTGAATGGCATCAATCTCCATTGGTGCCGGCTCTTCCATGTGTGTGTAGTGTATTGGTAGGCTTTGTGGAGGTCAAGGTTAGACCAAGTTGTTGCCACCAAGGAATCAAAACATTTGGCCAACCGCATGGCTTCCTCCAAGTGTTGTGGCTCTTGCATGGTTATCTCTAATTTAGTTCTCACCTTCAAGCCACTCACAAATTGATCTAGAGCTTCACCTTCCAATATATCTAGAATTTGCATGATGGTGTTTTAGAACTGCGTGATGTAACTTCTTATAGAGCCCATCTGTTTCAACTCTGCCAACTTATCTCGTGCAACTTGTGTGGCATTTATAGCTTGGAATTACTAATTATTGTGCTCTTGAATTCTACCCATGTCAAGATTGATGCAACAATTTGTCGTTCAGCTCACTCCACTTGGAATCTCCACCATAGGTTTGCTATTCCATCCAATTGGCTAGAAGCCAAGAGAATCTATTTTTGCTCGTCTTGTAGATTGGTAGCTTCAAAATAACATTCACAGTCAAATGTAAAATTCTCCACTACACCTAGGAGATTCTTGCTTTCAAATACCTTGGGTTTAGGGAATCTGATCCAATCTTCTCCTTCTCGAATTGGTACTCTCACCACCTGCTCTTGTCGTCAAAGATCTTGTTCATCCAACAATCAAGTAAGGTGCTCGATTTGTTGCTGCATAGCAAGGATAACATTGGGTATTGCCGCCATGGTTGCTACTCTATCACACCAATCCCAATCTATCTAATTTATTAACACATAGAAATAGCACGTCCACCATTCTCCATAAGTTACAATCGGAAGCACCAAGGGTTCCTTAGATATGGTTATCATACGCAAAAAATCTTGTCCAAAGTGCAAGGTGATGAATTGTGTGAAATGATGCTTGGGTAGTACTTGGACGCAAAAATCCCAATGGTTAGATCTGGTGGTCCATAAATTCCATCCATCCCATTCCTGCTTTGATACCATTGTAAAAGACCAAATCCGAGGAGAGAAATAGGAGAATGGAAGCTCACATTGGGACACTTGAGTGAGAAAAAATTCCAAATGCCTAGCATGAGCTTCAACTTTCATATTTATAGGTAGCATACAAGGCCCTTGAGAAGCTTCTCAAGAAGCTTCCTTGAGCTACTTTCTTAGAGTGCAAGTCAAGTTAACTAGGAAGCTTCTCAAGAAGCTTCCTTCTAGAAGCCACCTACTTGGCGTGCAGCTAGTAGATTGGGCACATATGTTTGATCAACAAGCCAAGACCTTGCACAAATACTTTGAGAAGGACAAAGTTTCTACCTACCTTGCTCCATTTGCTGTACACTAGTACATAGGAACCAATCTCCTAACCATGGAGGAAAGGAAGAGTTTCCACACTCACTTTCATCATGGAGGTTATTTTGATGACCGACCTAAAGGACAAACATTGATTGCTAAGTATAGAGGAATGAATGCTAAATTTGCCAAGATAGGATTTTTTGTGCCTATAGATGAAGATTTAGTAGTACCAAAGGCTACCAAGAGGACAAATACCACTCCAAAGAAGCAACCTTCCTTAGCCATGAGCCAACACTAGATGTATCCACATTAGAAAGAGAAGTTAATGATATGGAAAATGATGAAGATAAACAATGGTCCTTTACCTTACAAGCATCATCTTTGATATCAAACAAAGGAGCCAAAGAAGAGACTTAAGGGATGTACAATCTGTTCTGAACTTGCAAGACCAAGAAATAGAGGAATCTCCTATAGGATCTTAGAAGGACATGAAACATGAGACTATAATGTTTGAAAAAATTCTATTGAGTCCCATCAAAGAAGAAGAAGATACCAAAGAACATCAAGATCAAGCTGAGTGCCCAAGAACTTTGCCTTGAAGTTTGAAATGAGGCCAAAGTCTTGCAACCATAAGACAACCAAATCACCAAGCATGCCAATAAGGAATACATTGATAATGATTTTGATGTACCAGATCTTTGTAATGTTCCAAGGACAAAATAAACCCCAAGACAAACACAAGGCTTCATACCTCAATACTCTAACGTCCCAAAAAGGAGCACCTTGTCCTTATTATATAGCAAAGAAGATCCACTCAAAGGGAGCTGTACCCTTGGATCAGATACATGGATTGGTGCATATCAACAAGCTCTACCTTGAGATTAGTTGTATGGATTGGTGCATGTCAATCCTTATTCTATTTGAATGGTCAAACAAGTTTGACTAGAGAGAATCTTTGGAGAATCTTCTTGTAAGAACTTCAAAAGAACATGGATGAGGTACTATTGGAGAGCTATGCATAAGACAAACAAAGGAAGAGAACAATAAAGGTGAGGTACCATTGGAAAGCTCTCAATGAGACAAAAGAGGAGAAAGTAACACCTTTTCCCCAAAGGTGAAGAATCTTTCACTTTTGAGGCCTAATTCATCTGTTTAGGCTTCTAAAATTAGCTCTAAAGTTTTTAGAGTGTATTTGGTCTTTGACCTTTAAATGAAAATACTATTTTGGTGAGACCTCTATATGATCTCCTTGGACCATCATATATAACATCCCTCAAGATATTACCAAGCCAATTTCCACCTCTAGATAATATGTCTAGCTAATGGTATTATAATCTTACACCAAGGGCAAAGACAACACTTGGAGTGGCATCAACAATTTTAGTGCCAGTGCCAGCTCAAGAAGGAGCCAATTTCATGATACATTTGATAATAGTGGCACTATAGCTGATGGAGGTACTATTGCCCTAATACCAAGCCAAATGTCATGACATTGTGGCCTATACCACACTTGTCCAAAATATGCATAAATAGGTCTACATGTGGAAAGCTAGAGATGACTTGGTCAAAGAGGAAGTGGAAAAAGCTAGAGAATTGTAAAAGGAAGATGCAACAAAGGCGAGTGCCTTATTTTATGAATATCAAGAGCTCAAAAGGTGGAGTGCCACCTTGTTGAATGAGGATGAACACTAAGTTGAGGAGACTCAAAAAGTGCAAGATGAGTTGATGGCACTCCAAGTTGAGCACAAAAATACAAGAAGGAAGCCAAGGACCAATTTCATGGCAAGTACCAAGAGTTAGAGAGCACTCAAAGTGAATCAAAGTAAGGCCATGATCAATTTGTCACCTTAGAATTTCAAATGTAGGAATATTGGAAAGAAGTGGCACTGCAATTGGATTATTGACCAAGGAATCGGAAGAAGAAAAGGCCAAGAAAGCAAAGAATACCTGCTTGCATGACATAAAAAGGTAGAGTTAGATACATGGACTAAATAGTTGGAAGAAGATTTACTCAAGACTAGTTATTAGATGGAGGAGGCCAAAATTTCTTTGTTGAGAAGGAAGACAACTTCAAGCACTACAAAAAGAACATCATGAGCTAAATTTCAAGGTTTAGAGATTGGAAGATCAAGATTATGAGGAGGAAATAATTAACATGGTGCCCTTATTGTTAAGAGAGCACACCGACAAGAAATTCATAGAAACCTACCAAACCTATCTATTAGAAATAGTTGGGTATCAAGCTCAAACCAATCAGTTAATTAGGTACCTAAGAGGCAAGCATATTCCATCATGCACAACAATCTAGGCCAAAGGAAATCCTCCAAAGGGAAGTCCTTTTGGAGACATTGGCACTATACCACTACTACCTAGATACTCAGAGTAGTACAATAGCAAAATACTTGGAGTTGTATAGTATATGGTACTTGGAATTGTATATACTTCACATATAGTGCACTTGGAGTTGTACATGACTTTGGAGTTATAGGTCCAAACATTGTTGGATAAAACTAGATTAGGAGAGGAAAACATAATACTTTATCTAACATGTGTTAGAAGCCTAATCAACCTACAAGTGATAAAGATAAGATAAGATTAGAATATTAAGTGAGTGATGTAAAATAAAGATAAGGATTTTTAGGTGATCCACTTAGGATCCTGATCCCTTAGAATCCAAGCCAAAAGGTAATTGAGGTTGAGGACCAAAGGCACTTGTGCTTGTTTCTTCATACTTCAATTACAAGTAAAGAGGACTCAATATTCTTTGCAAGTTTTGTGTCTTCCATCTTATGTGTTTTCAATGTGTCTAAGCAAGAGTAGAGGTAAGGAATTCACAATAAGGTCCCAAGTGCAATGACTTTGGAATGGAGTGGCACTTGGAGTGAAGCAATCTATCATCTTCAAGAGCAATCTCAATTAGAACTTAGATTGAAATTAATTCTTTTGTTTTCTTTTTGATGTAGTATGCCACAATGGGTGACACTACCCTCTTTGGGGAGTGTTTCCTACCAAAGAGGTTAATAGAAAACTATAAAATAATTGTAACATTATGACACTTTGCTTCATTCTTAGTCATTTCCAACTTGTATCCTTGTGGGAACAACTTATTCTTATTGATTATGCTATAAGTACGTCAACATTAGGTTATGATATAGCAACAAACTGTCATTGAGTTTGCTCCATCCAAAATTGGCACCATTGCTTGGCCACTCCATCTAATCAGCTCAAAGCCAAGAGAATTTGTCTCCACTTATCCAAAAAATTTATGGCTTCAAAATAATGTTCTCAATCAAACACAAAATTCTCCATTGTACCTAGTAGATTCTTGCCATCAAATACCTTTGGCTTTGGAAATCATACTTGCTCTTCTACCTCTTGAAAAGCTACTCTCTACTTGCTCTTGTTATTGATTTCCATGATCTCTATTTTCCAACAATCAAGTAAGGTGCTCAATCTATTATTGCATAGCAATGATAACTTTGAGCATCACGCCATGACTACTACTTTGTCAACTTGTCATCAATCAAAAAGCCATGTTTTAGTGTAGAAAATGTCATCTATGGGATTGTTTAGAATTAGGTATGAGATAAAGATCTACTATGGGAATAAAAAATAGCAAGACATACGAGAGAAGGATCTATGCATGATCCAACATTATGAGATATACAAGAAGAGTAATCCACCAATTGACCAAGTCCAAGTGCAAGATAAGTCTTTTATAAGAAAGTGTGGTACCAACATTTTTCATTTTGGACGAGTTTTGAAGAAGAAGTGCCTTGCTAAAACCAAATTGAAACCAAATGGAGAAGAAATGAGAGGAAATTTGTATTTTGATCAAGCCCAAAGAAGTCGACTTTGTGTCAAATGAAGACGGACTTAGCCAAGATTGAAAGAGGGCAGACCCGAAGGAGGAATGGAAGTTATAGGTCAAGATTCTTGCAAGGGCTATATCTCAATGTTCACAAGTCCAAATCAAACGTGCTATATCTTGTTGGAAGCGTCTCGTTTAGAGATTTTTGTTGATACCAAAATTGCAAAGTTTGGAGGTCTGTAGAAGAAGTTACAAGTATTTAAAGTTTTGGGAGTAATTGTATAAAGTAGTTTAGTGTCTTCGGGTTGGATCTTTGGTCTTTGGGTTGGAATCTTCGGACTTCGGATTGGCATCTTTGGACTTTGGGGTGGATATTTGGACTTCGGACTTGAGACTTGAGACTTGTTCTTTGGACTTCTGACTTCAGACTTTGGTCTTCGGATGTTGGACTTCAGGTTTACATAACTTCGAGTTAGAAGCTTCTTCGACTCAAGACGAAGACGACTGTATCTGAGATAGTTGGACCTCGGAGTGCAATGAAGATGAATTTGGGAATCTTGCCAGAGGCATTAGAGAGATTTAGGATAGAGAAAGAATAGATAGCTAGGATACCCATGACATCAATTTCAGTTCCAATTGAAGATGGAACTGGAATTGAAGGAGAAGTAGCAGTAGTGAATAAACCCAAAGTGCAAGATCGGATTGTAAGTGTCTTTGGGTCAATAACATGAGTGATTAGGGGAAAGTGTGTTACAAATTGAAGGCTTAGATAGTGTACCCATGCTTTCAATTACAATTTGTGATGAGGATATAGTAGAATTAGCAAAGGAATTGATTGTAATTAGACCCGATGTTGCAGAAGTAGGAGTATAGGTGTCATCGGACTTGATAATTGACACTTTAGAGAAGAGTGGGTCAAGAGATAAAGCAGTAGATGGATTAACCCGGAGTTCAATTGTAGATTGTAGTGTAGAAGTTGTAGAATTAGTGAAGGATTTGGTAGATGTAGCCATACCCGAAGAAGGTGAAGTAATAGGAAGATCATCGGGTTTGGAAGCCGATGATGAGGTAGTCATTGGATCAGAATAAACGTCGATTTTGAGATAGGAAGAGTCAGATATGAAGAGATAGACTGTCACTTAGGATCTGTAGGTAGGAAGAGATGTTAGGAAGCGGTTCTTATGTAGGAAAGTCTGCCGTTTGCTTCAGTATTTAAGTGGAGCATTCGTAGTATGATGTTATTCAATATTCAACTTTCTGAAGATAGATAAAGCAAAGTGTTGTTCTCAATACTCATTGCTTAAGCTTAATTCCGATTGTCAATTTCATGTTTGTGTTTGTGAGAGTGTGGAGAATTCCAAAGAGCAAGTCAATGTGCTTGTAGATGTTGGAATCTGTAGCCTTGATCTTCATTTTGTGTGTTTGATCCTGAGTGAAGTGCATTGGAGCAATGCCTTGACAGATTTGAGCGGAATTGTAGTGTTGTTAGTATTCTGCATTGGTGAGTGCAGTACAAAGTTGATGTGAAGCAATTTTGATTGAGGAAGTTGTGCCTTCATTGGAGGGGTGGAACACAATTCTGAGGCGAAATCGGTCTTCACAGTGAAGTGCCATCTTTGGGAGAATCTAAATCATCACAATCAAGAGTTGTTTGGACAGAATTTACTATGATGTGATTATATGTGTGTATTTGTGACAAGTTGTCAAGATTTTGAGCTTGTTACTCTCTTTTGGATGTAGTTTCTACCTGAGAGATTAAAGAAGCCATCAAGAAGAACTGCAATTGTGACTTTTGACTTTGTATTTGACCAATTCTGGGTAGTATCTCTGCGGGAACGAACTTTACTTACCCGATTACCGCAAAAGTGATATTTGCCGGGTTGTCACAGAAAGTATAGTAGCAAAGTAGATAAGTAGGCAATTAAGGCTAAGGTGGCCCTCTAACTTTGTTAGAATTGTAATATAGTAGAGAAAATGAAAGGTTAGGAGCCCATTGGCATTTATGGCAATGGTGCAAGAAGGAGACAATAGCCATAGTCAAAATATTTTTAGGGGTTGGAAATTCTTTTTACGGTTAAGATATTGCTATAGAAGGGGGCTTAAGCCACTTAGTGAGGGTTCTTCATTCATTATTCATCATTTGTTTATTTGTTTATTAATCCTTTGTACTTTACATTTTAGTGATGCTAAGAGTGACACCTTGAGAACTCTATTTGAATGATTAGATTCTTGAAAGGAGCCTCATAAGCTTGCATAATTTTTGTGTCCATGAATTTGAGTTGTTCTCATCATGGTTGTAAGGCAATTTTGTTTAATTGATAAATTGTCAATTCTATATTGGGTCTATCAAGTAGTCCTTATCATAAAGAAAATCCATTTGATCCATTTTGATGATTGAGTGTTGGGACTGATCTCAAGATTATGAATGTGTAAAGGTATGCATTGATGCTCCTCATTGTGTTCATCACATTCTTACCTAAGCAATAGGGTATTTTGCAACACTAACCCTAGCAATGTACTACTTGAATTGAGAGTGACAACCAAGGAAGCCAAAGAGCTCACAAGGAGATAGACGTGCAATTCATTTCTTAGGTTAAGTATCCAAGGATTAACCTTGTCTTGTCGTTGAGCTATGATTGCTATGATTGCTTGCAAATCATTGAAAGACCTCTACCTATAATATGTAAACTCCACCTATAGTTCATCCTTGAGCCAAGAGAAAAGTTGCCTGCACAAGCACTATCTTGCAATCCCTCCATCTTGTACCCTCAACTACAAGATTGGTCTAACCCGCCAACATTTTGGGGCCATTGTTGATTGATGAAAATGTCCTCTCCACTACCTTTTATAACTCGTTTAGGTTGCACTTATTGCATACCACATTGTGAGGATGCAGTTGTTTTCAATTTAGGGGAAGCATTACTTCCTATTTCTCTAAATAAAGATTTTTTCAATTTGGGGGAGACATTACCTCCCTTGCATGCAAACAAGGTTTTCAATTTGGGGGAAGCATTACCTCCCATTTTCACAAATCTTGTTGTTTTCAACTTGGGAGAAACATTACTTCCCATTTCTACAAGTACTTTTGTTTCCAATCTAGGAGAAGCATTACTTCCCATGTTTACAAGAACTCTTGCAAATCTACAGATTTGAGCACCACTTTCTTTCATTGCAAGCACTTTTGCCCAAGGAAAACCATCCAACTTAGCACCATACCCTACAATTGCACAAGCCCTCTTTACAACAATACTTATCTTAGCTCTTGCTACTCTTGTAACAACTGCTGTAATGGCATTGACCTTAGGAGGACAAAACATATTTATCCCCAAAACAATGATGTTTACAAGGCAAAAGATTTCAAATGATTCCTACAAATATTTGAGAATGTTTGTATGGCAACAAATATCATGGATTATACTATCATGGCATGACAAATTAGCCAATGTTTCATTGGAGTAGCACAACATTGGTATAGTGGCTTAGCCTTTGCCATAAGGACAAGCTACATATTGGTATGAGCTAAAGGATGACAAGAATAAATCTCACTAAGATGGTAAGAACAACTCAAGAATAATATTTGTTAAGAATAAGATCCTCTACAAAGGACACAATGAAACCATGAAAGCATTTATTCAAAGGTTCCAATACATATCATCAATGATCATACCAGCTCTAGATGCTAATATGGTTCTCAACTAGTTTAGTAATGTGCTACTTGAGGATATTAAAAGATTCTTCATCTATAACAAAGCTACTACTCTAGCTTAGGCATTCAAAGAAGCATGATGTTGGGCTCATGCTACCAAGAAAGACATGGCCTTACCAGACCCTTGCTCTACAATACAAAAATTCAAAAGGAGTTTAATGCATAACCTCTATGCTAATACTCAAGGGTTCTAGCAACCAAATTACTTTTATGGAGGAACTATTCTAATTGTACAGGCTCAATTCACAATACCATAACTAGTGCCTGTATATGATCATATGCCCAAAGCAGTTCTCGTTGTTACTTCCATAACTCTTCTAGCTCCATTGGGACTGAGAGATCTTGTAGCTACTAATGTTTCCGCAAGAAATATCAAGATAGAAGACATCTTGGTGAAGTTGAAACATCTCAAGAATCTTCACTTAACACAATAGTCTCAAGAGAGGAATCCAATGAGCACTACTGCCAAGGGAGAGATCTCTTGTACACTTTGCTTGGGACAAGAGCACACTAGTGCTTAGTGTGCCATCCTAGGCATTCCAAACTATTGTGTTCATTGTGGAAAGTATGGATACATATTGGCAAATTGTAGAACACTTAGAAGGTGCCAAGAGCCTCAAGAAGAAAGGGCACATGCTATGGATGCTATCTTGCAAAATAACAACTTCAACTAGCACTTATGAGATCTGCTTTTTTTGAGGAGGAAGAGGAAACCAACGTGGTAGATGACCTCCCGAACCTGAAGCACATTGTCACATTTGCAATGAGAATCACTATGCAAACCAATGTCCTAACAATCTTGCCCTTTGTACATTCTGCTCCAAAGCACATACCATGGTACAATGCATGTACTTTTGGGACTTTATTGCTCAAGTGTGAGGAATGTCCATACAAAATGAGCTGCACAATAATGATGGCCCTAAGAAGAATGTGCATTTCATTGTAATTGAGAAATTTCTCTAAGGAGCAATACAATGTCAACCAATGAAGGTGCTATTATGGAGGCAAATGTATTCCTCATATCATGTGCTCACACTTCTGCAATACTTGATCCAAACAACAACTCTACTTTTGAAAGTTACTCCTTTGGGAGTTGATGAAGAAGCTTTGTGATGAAACCCCTTAGCCAAGTCTTAGAATGTATAGGGTTTTAGTCCCCATCTTTGACACTATGGCAAAGCAATCACCAACTTCTATCATAGTAGCTATGAAATTATTGCTGGTCTGGCTAACATAAAAGCAAATATCACTACCAAGCATATTTGTAAAGTTTCCCTTATGGAGTGTAGGAAGTTGTAGAGAAGGAATAGCCTATAGTGTGCTTCAAAGATCCATAGATTGTGAATGAATGTTCACCCATAGAGACACAATCCTATAGATGTAACACAGACTTCAACTATGGAGATCCTACACATTGTTGTGGTCAACACCATTTCAAAGGATCATCATGTGTTCTATATTAAGATCCACAACCCAAACATTCTTATAACAATCCAAGGTAGTGTCATTCCAAACTATTGCATTGACTCAAGATCCTCAATGAATATAATGACCAAAGGTCTTATAGAAATAGTAGGGATGAAGGGTATGGAAAAGAGTTCCACGCTCTTCTAAATGGTTGATAGATAAGAGATTAATTTTTTAGAGTGTTGTCCAAGGTCCCTACACTCATTGATAAATTGACCTTTTTGGTTGATTACTTGATAATGGATACTCCTACTTTGGCATAATTTCCACTTTTATTGGGAGTCCCATGGCTAGTGGATGCCAATTTTTTCACCTCCTAGTGGACTAGTAAGTTAACATTTTGATGGAAATCAAATCACATTGTGCTTCCAAAGTACCCAACAAAACCTAAATCAAGCTTGGATCATGAAGGAGAACAAAGTTTTAGCATTGATGCATGAAGCCTTGCTCACATTGATAATGATGAGGAAATTGTAGATGCCATTGCTAATTGTCTATTTATAATCAAAGAAGAGATGAGCAGACATGACATATCTAATGTACAAGTGCCACAAAATAACATGGCCTTAATCTCACTCTTCTATCTTAATCAAAAAATGTTCTTGGCACAAATGCTTCCACAAGCCCAAAGGATAGCTCTCTTAAGTTTAGTGCTAAAAAATGTTCCTCCTACCTTACACATAGGAGCATAACCACAAAGTTAAAGCTACCTTTTGCTTTTATATCAAAGATTACATCAATTGTCAAGACAAAGAGTTGGACGAGGAATCCATTCATCTCAATGAACTTCTCTCTAATGATACTCTTATCCCTCAAGGAGAAGCATGGAAACCTACCATGCATAAAGGGTCATTCTAGTTGCTACTATGGATGAGATTTTTGCATCCTAGTAGCTCAAGCTATCTTTAGCACAAGCTCTTACCATTTTTTATGATTATGTGGGGAAGCCCATGCAATACATAAGAAAGAACTAGAAGTCCACAAAAGAAAACCCAAGGATAGATTACAATGATATATTCTAGAGAAACCCCCAAAGCAATCATCTAAGACCAATATGGTACCCACACTTTTTGTTTTTAATGAGTTTTAAAGAAGAAGTGTATTGGCGAAGCCTAATGAATAAGTAAAGAGAAGAATTGTGTGAGAAGAACCAAAGAAGTCAACTTCATGTCAAAGTTAAAAGGACTCGGGTTGGACTTACGGGGTGGTAGACCCAAAGTAAGGTTACTTTGCATTGAGATGCTCAAACTGATCCAAAGAAACTATAACAATTGTCTCTTGGGCCTAGCAACTCAAGAAAGTATCAGTAAAGAAAAGGGTTACTTCAAGATCAAGATTACATTGAGAGAAATAGAAAATAGACATGCAGAATATGTGAGTCTAAATTGAAGATTGATTGAAGAATGACTACATAGCAAAATACTATAAGATTAAGACTTTGTCAAGGAAGTTCTGAAATGTCACTTTGGTATCCTATGGCTCTTAATAGTTGTTGTAAAAGACCAAGACCGAGACAAGAAATAGGAGAATGAAAGCTCACATTGGGATGCTGGAATGAGAGAAAACTCCAAATGCCTAGCATGAGCTTTGGCTTTGGTATTTATAGATAGCATAGAAGGCCCTTGAGAAGCTTCTCAAAAAGCTTCCTTGAGCCGCTTTCTTAGAATGCAAGCCAAGTTAACCAAGAAGCTTCTCAAGAAGCTTCCTTCTAGAAGCCGCCTACTTGGCATGCAAGCTAAGCTAGTAAGAAGCTTCTAGAAGCTTCCTTCTAGGAGCTACTTACTTGAGGTGCAAGCTAAACTAGCCGGGAAGCTTCTCAAGAAGCTTCCTAGATACTTCTAGAATATTCAAGGCTAATTTGTCTTATTTGCTACTTTGTCGCTAAACTCCATATTGTTACATACTCTCCCACCGCTAGTTGGTGATGTCCTTGTCGCCAATGAAGCTTCAAACTCTTGGATGGCCATTTTCTACATTCTGGAGGTGAGAAAGAGGTTCCTATGTGGCATCATGAAAGGGATATGTGGTACCCACATTTTTTGTTTTTTTAAATGTAGAAGAAGAAGTGTATAGAGAAGGCAAATTGCGCTTATAGGGCAGAAGAAGGCAAAGAAAAGTGTCCTTGGGATGAAACCCAAGGTAACGTGGCTTTGGGTCATAAGGCAAAGTACTCGGAATTACCCTATCAGCATACAACCCAAAGCAAGGAATCTTTGTATCGGGGGTGCTCAACCCAAGGTGAGGACAATGTAACAACTTTCCTTTGGGGCGAGACATTCAAGAAGGGACCGTTCAAAAACAACGGTCATACGTGTAAAGGACACTTGACTGTGACAGGAGCATGCAAGAGGTGTGATTTCTTGGTAGAAACTCAAATTGAAGAAAGACAAAGAAGGCATGACTCTATAAAAATCAGGCTAAAGACAAAGCGATGACAAGCAATTTTCCCTCACTGTTAAGAAGTAGTCCTGCAAGAGATTGTGGGAAGGGAAGTAGAGTCAAAGAGGCATTGGTGTGTAGAGAAGAATTTGAGAGAGCTAATTCGGGAATAAGTAGGAAGAATAGTTCCTAGCCTAGAGTGGAAGAGAGAAAGATGGGAGGAGGGAAGAAGAACTCCAAATTTGTAGTGAGAAATCATGCAATTTGGAGGTTAGATGCGATTGCAAGAATTGAATTCTTGAGCAGACTTTGGATCACATTCTTGGCATGGAATTGGAATGTAAGCTTTCCAGGGTTCATAAATGAGATCATTGAGAGTAGATGTTCAATGGCCCCGAGGAAGAAGGGAAGAGATTTAATCTAGCTCGCTAGAGAGAGTCGGATTGGATGTTAGTACTTGGAAGAGAAGCAGGCGCGGAGCATGGTGCCACGTTCTTGGAGAAGGGTGAAGTAGCAAGAGAAACCCAAGAGGTGAGAGATGCTTTCTCTTTGAAGCGCATGAAGAATGGTTACAAAGTAGAGAGTTATAAGGATCCTATCAAGCAAGGAATCATTAGTGCTCTAATGGCAATCTTGAAGCCGGAGAGAACGACTTATGTGATGAAGCACCAAGCGGTGTTCTTCCATAAGATGTTTGTAGGAGAGCCGAATAACTAGGCGAAGTGTTTTCATGGGAGAACAAGACAAATGGTATGGAATTTGTGGGATAAATTGCCTCTGCATTACATTGTGCCATTTGTAACTCATTTCTATCTAGGGCTGAACTTGCTCAATGCGGCGGAACGCAACACGATGGTGTCACATTTCCATCCCAACTTAAGAAAGGTGTCACGCCATTTGTAGTGCCGCATCTAGATGCTCGGACACTGGAGTTCCAGTGATAGTAGTCAGAGTTATTTCAACAATTTCTCATAGGCTACTTTCCGACGGTTAGATTTTGTGTTTGGGGTACTGACTTCATGGTGGAGCCCACCGTCACTTTGCACCGTTTGCACCGTCGAGTGTGCCGTCAGCGGGACCATTAGGGTTTCAGAGCTAGCTCAAGTCCAGGGGGTATAGTTTTGAAGTGAGCTCCAGAGAGCTCACTTCTCTGATGTTGAGCCTTCGAGTTCCTGGCTATGGTGGATAGAGGCCGGCGAGTTTCACCTAGATTCTCTATGCTTGAGTGGGTGTGGCTTGACTATAATCAATGCCCAATTGTTGGCAGTTTACTGTTTCAATTTTCAAGTACTGATCTGAGTTGAGTTGAGTTGAGAGTGGTAAGCAATCTGATTACATCAGAGAAGTGAAGTTAGGGGGAAATCGGGTGCAGGAACTGTGAGTGTTGGTGGTATCTCCAAGCTTGGTGGATCGTTTGTAGCTCGATTCAAGTTTAGTGTTTCCCTAGTGTGTAGCAGCTCAATCAATTGATGTAGATTTGGTAGTTAGGCGGACGGTGTGTGGAAGCGCTGGCCAAATTTTGAGCAAAGAAGGAGCAAATTTTGAGCAGTGTTGTGATTTTGAGCTCAGGAGGTGAAGGCAGGACCAATTTGCTGTGAGTTGGGCTCAGAAAGTCAAATTGAAGGTGGAGTTGGGAAGCTCTTCTCATGAAATTGTGAATTGGAAAAACCTGTTTTGTCAATTTGGCTCGAGTGGAAAGTTAGTGGGGGATTTGGCGGACAGCCATCTTTAGGGTTTATGTCAGATTTCATGTCAGATTTTGGTTGGGATTTATGTCAAATTTTGGCCAGAATTGGAGGAGTTTTTGCTGTTTGGCCAGATTTGGAGGAGTTTTGCTAGTTTGGAGGACTTTTGCAGATTTGGAGAAGTTTCACCAATTTTGGAGGAGGTTTGAAGTGGCAACAAGAAAGGCCTCATTTAGCTGAATTTTGGCATTTTGAGGTTTTGAGGCATAGGGCTATGAGAGGCTACAAAGGCCTAGAAGGGCCAGCAAGCCAGCTTGCTGGCGTGAGGTTAGCTAGTTTAGAGTAGATCTTGGTCATTGGTTGGCAAAATCTGCCTTTCCTGTTAGATTTTGCACAACAGGGTTGGACCCCTAGATCTCTTGTTCCTAGACTAGTGTCCTAGCCAACTAGTCCACCCTCACTTGTTGTCCTAGTGATTGTGCCACTGTTATCTATACACATGTAGCTTTGGCTAAGAGAGGTAATTTGATCCCATTCTTGGTGATCTTGGTAGCTTAGGACTTAGATACGAACTTCTCTTATGTCAAATGCCAAATGGTGGCAGAGTCAGTCCTGTGTTGTGTTATGAGATGGAGGGTTTTTGTTTAGATTTCTTGTGATTGGACCCCCTCCATTCTCTACTTCATGTTTGTGCACCACGTTTGTGTGAGGTGCCCTGACTTTTGAGCGTTGGTGCTCTGGTGTGCTCTCGGTGGTGAGGTTGGAGTGATGACCAATCAAACTACCTTTGTTTCTCTCCGGTGAGGCAAGAAGTGATGACCTGCAGACCGTAAGAGTGCGTGTTATGATGGCAGGTTACAGGTTGCCCTTTCCCCCAGTGTAGTTATCTCGGTTAGAGTTACATTAGTGGGGGGTGCTTAGTTGGTATTGGCACTTAGTTGGTGTTGGCACGTGGTGGTGTTGGCACTTGGTGGGGTACTTGCAGTTGCGACTTGCGGTTGCAGTTGGTGGTTCGGGTTTGCTGTTGTGGTTACCTTGTCACGACGGAGTTCTTTGGAGATTCTAGAGGAGTTAGCCCTGCAGTACACAATGAATTTACTCGGAGTGGTGCTTGGTATCAGCCTGTATCTCAAGTCCCAGTGAGGGAGGAGATTGACTCTAAGTTGGAGTTCGACACAAGAGCTGATTCAGTTGAGAGTGCACTTGGTGTGTCTGCACCGTTGTTGTGGGACATGGACGAGATTTATGGGGCCTCCAAAGGCCCTAGGTGTTACTCTGGTACAGTGGGTACCATTGAGTTGGATGACTTCATCCAGGATTTCTATAGTTGGTGTGATCTGCAACAGATGCGGAACCCAACTTTGTTCACACCCTTCATGGCATGGAAGGGGTTGTTTCAGCATCTGGAGGGTCCGCCGATGGATGACTAGCATGAGTTCAAGAGAGCTCATTTGGAGGAGATTGAGTTATGGAGACAGTATTGGTCTCTACACTATGTCTCCATCACTTCAAGCTCAGTGGCTAGGAGTAGATTGGCTGTACCCATGAGTTCTAGCTCAAGTAGTGTAGGTGGAGCCAATGGAGGTGCACTAGCTGGAGATAGTGCTACTACGAGTGGAGGTACCGTTGCAGGAGGTGGTGTGGTACCGGGGTTTAACCTCATGGTGGAGTTCTTCCTATGTTTGAGGCAGAATTACCAGGGAGTGCGGACTGACAAGCTGAGGAGCTTGTAGGAGTTCCAGCGGAAGGCTGGAGAGAGCCTACATGAGGCATACACTCGCATGAGGTGGCTGATCAGTTTCACTCAGGGAGTTACTGAGGCCCAGGCAGTCCAGTTTTGGTATGGGATATTGGACAGGGAGTTGTGACGTAGAGTTTGTGATGCTACGTTGTTGCAGGCTACTTTGCCCACTTTGGCAGTAGTCTTTGGTTTGGCTGAGCATATTGAGCTCAATATGGTGGAGGAAAGAGTGGTGACATCTGGATTTGGTAGGGAGACCTCATCCATGGCTGTGAGAAGAAGTCACAGCCATGGATGAGTGCAGCAGAGTGCACCACGCCCAGTTGGTTTTTGAGGACAGGGTGGACAGCCCAGTCCTATGGAGTGAGTGGAAGGCCTAGTGGAGTTAGACCCTTACCCTCATTTTTGAGTCAACAGCAGCCAGTGAGTGGTGGTGTTGCTTGTTGGACTTGTGGTAGACCTCACCATAGGAGAGAGTGTACTCATGGCAGCTGACCTGATACCTCTGGTGCATCACAGCCAGCACAAAGGCAGTGTGAGCATTGCCACAGATTTGGTCACACTAGTGACCAGTGTTTTGACCTACACCCGGAGTTACGGAGTGGTAGGGCTGCTATGGCAGGTAGTAGAGGAGCTCCAATTCATGGAGGACGAGGTGGTAGAGGTGGTGGTAGAGGATCTACACCTAGTAGAGGTGCAGTACCTACCCTTACTTCTAACACAGCTATGGCTACTTGGATTGAGTAGTTGGAGCAGAGATTGGCTAGTATGGCTATTGCTCAGAGGCGATCAGATTTGGGTGCTGAGGCTTCCACCTCATATGCTGGTGATAGAGATGCTTTGGACTTCATGTGCGGAGCAGCACAAGTGGATGCATCTGCAGCAGTGACTAGGAGTGCAGTACGTGCTCCAAAGCCTAGAGGAGCATCAATGGAGTTGGACCCATAGAGAGGAGAGGTTGGGAGACAGGTCAGACTTCCCCAGTCTTTCACACTATCTGAGGCATTGCAGATGACATCCATGGTTCCTAGATGTCCCAGTGTAGGTGTGGGAGGTGGTGATGGAGTACATGATGGACTACCTACTAGTCAGCCACCTGCTACTACAGAGAGTGAGTCTAGCATGATGTTGGGGGCGGCTCAACTGATTATGCGGCGTCCTTTGTTTTCGGCCAGTGATATGTTTACATTGGGAGTTGACCCAACCCCAGTATTCCGGTTGGCTGCCACGTTGTGTGAGAGTAGGGATGGTGCAGTTCCTACTACTAGAGCAGAGGTGGTTGGTAGTGGAGCTGACTTGGTCAAGGAGCATGGGATCCGTTCAGCGACCAGTGGTTTATGGTAGGAAACAACGGCTAGATTGGAGGAGTTGCCAACTAGACTGGCCTTTGAGAGAGCATGGTTTACACCTGGTGTTATCCTATTGGATAACCAAAGGGGGATTTTTTGTTTGGTGGGACCTTCAGGGAAGGTCTATACACCACAGAGAGTCTTGTTAGACTCTGGTGCGCAACCCCTTATGTTGGGGAAGGCTATAGTTGTCGGTCTAGAGTTACAAAAGACCAATGTGGAGAGGTGTCCATTTCAGATCCAGACATCTCTAGGTGGTGGTTCGACATAGTACATCACACGTGGGAGCTTGTTGTCCAAGTTCAGCCTGGTCATCTGACTGATAGCTCGGTGGTGAGAGCTCAGGCTATTGCGACGATAGCTGAGTCATATGATGTGCTAGTTAGGGGAGCAGTGTTATACCCCATGGGAGGAGACAACCTCTTATAGACCTGGTTGGCAGTCTGGTGAGGGACGGGTATGTCGCCTACTAGTACGCTTCAGTAGTGGCAGTCTTGGCTCACTATAGTCCGGGACTATGGCAACATCAGTTTTAGCTTTCAGCGGTGCAGTTACTTGGCCTGGTGACTTGTTGGAGAGGAACGCCCATGCAGAGGATACTCTAGTACCAGAGGAGATCACTCGGCTTTGGAGTACGAGTGGGATTGTTCCATCCACCTTGGATGTTCCATTGTGGAGTTCAGAGGAGGCATTGCAGCAGCATGCAGATTAGTTGGTGCAGCAGGCTTGGAGTGGAGCCTTCGTACCATCAGGGGATGCGTGTGAGGATGAACCTCCAGAGGCAATTGCTTTGACACCTCTAGATACCACACTCATTGCTTGGCAGTATCCAGTAGAGGAGATATGCCTATTGGAGTTGTTTGGTGGGATCAGCACCAGACTAGCTGCGGTGTTATAGGCGGGTATACGAGTACAGAGGTACTTGTATGTAGAGAGAGATGAGACTGCTAGGCGAGTCTCTCTACATCATGTGGCACACTTGGCCTATCGATATCCGGAGTTATTACCGATGTCAGCAGTCAGAGGTTACCAAAAAGCCCTACCATGAGATATTTCCTTACTGGGGGCGCATGACCTAGAGAGACATGGGCCTATTCACTTGGTGATTTCTAGATGGCCATGTCAGGGACATACACGTGCTGGTAGAGGATTGGGTCTTCAGGATCCTCGTTATGGTGTGTTTTGGGAGATGTTACGGATACTACGACATCTCCAAGTTCATTAGTTTGTTTCTCTAGCTTACCTTTTGGAGAACGTTCCTTTGATGGGTGATTCTTGCACTAGAGTGGTGGCGAGTACACATCAGGTCCATTCTTGGATGGGACCTGCTGTATTGCTAGATGCAGCCAGAGTGGGATCACGGGCTCATCGTCTTTGTCTTTGGTGGATGAACCTCTTACCCAGAGAGGTTCTACAGCGTGCTTATGATGGGATTCAGCGACTGGACCACATTCTTGTTGATGATATCTTGGATGTTGGGCGTCAATCTCAAACAGTGGTAGTGGCTGATAGGTCACCTATGGCAATGGTGAACCTAGTTGGACAGCCTAGAGCTGCATTTCCTACACTCATGAGTTCCCAGGCTCTCATGCTTTTCGAGAGAGAGGACCTGGACTTGTTTGGGACTCACAGTTACAGCAATTGGTGGAGCCCAATGCTGATGAGAGAGAGCGGGCGATGGGTTTTCGCACCCGTATTACTACTATTCCAGCAGTGTCAGAGGCATCCAAGTGTCAAGTGTTAGGTCAGGCTATGGACCTGAACTGTTTGACCTGGATTGTGAGCCTTGGCTTGGCAGAGCAGCGTAGGATGCGCTTGATAGGCATCACCACTCGGACACTTGTGAGCCCTGTGCCTATCAAGACGATTCAGGCACATGCTGGGGGTGATGGACCGAGTGGACATGGTATTCTTGGGACACATCCAGTAGCTACTAGGGAGAGTGGTCTACTTGGAGTCCATCTAGGTGAGCGTGGGCTACTTGGATTACACCCTTGGTCCACATGGGATGCAGTTAGAGGACGTGTGGAGCTTGCAGCCAGAGTGGAGGGAGTTTCTTGCACAGAGGTTGGGACCTCTAGTGGTCAAGAGCATGACACTATTGCTCCCAAGGGCCTAGTGTAGCAGTCAGTCAATACGTCTTCCACTCCTACTACAGTTACAGAGGATACTTGGGAGCCAGATCTTGGACCCAAGCTTATTGGAGAGGAAAGACAGAGGGTTTGGAGGTTCTTGAGGAGTCACACGAGTTGTTTTGCCTTCAGTATGAAGGATTTGGGTGCTCTGAAGGGACATGGTATACGGATTGAGCTGACTAGCAACACACCAGTTTTCCAACGTCCTTATCGATATAGTGAGATGGAGAGGACATCGATTCAGAGCCGGAGTAGTGACCTTTTTGAGGCTGGTTTGGTGGAGATTTCACATGGAGAGTATGCATCAGCGACAATGATACCAGCCAAGAAGGATATGCATAGCAACTATACAGATAGGCGGATGTGTGGAGATTACCGTCCTATCAACTGACAAACCAAGGCCGATCGATATGCCATGCCTACACCATAGGAGATTTTTGATGTGATTGGGCATGCAAAAGTCTTCAGTACTTTGGATCTTCAAGCGGGATATCATCAGTTGCCGATCAAGGTGGAGGATAGGTCCAAGACAACATTTTGGGCTATTGATCCTCATGGCAAGGATGTGTTATATCAGTGGAGGTTCTTACCATTTGGGTTAAAGAACGCTCCTGCTGAGTTCTAGAGGGTCATGGATAGGATCCTAGCTGGAGTGGATTTTGCTCGGTGCTATATTGATGACATTTTGGTTTATAGCACTACTATGGAGGAGCATGAGAGACAATTGTTGGAGGTGTTTGAGAGGTTGAGATCTCATGGACTCAAATTACATCTTGGGAAGTGTAGGTTCTTCCACAAGCAGGTTTAGTATTTAGGTCACACTATCTACCCTAGAGGACTTGGTGTTCAGCAGACCAAGGTGGAGACTATTGCACGTATTCCTCGGCCTACGGATGTGAGCAGAGTACAAGCATTCCTTGGGTTGGCAAACTTCTATCACCGCTATGTTAGAGGATTTAGTGCTATTGCCACGGCCTTGACAAAGCTGACCAAGCTTACACAAGAGTGGTGTTGGGGAGATGAGCAAGAGAGAGCTTTTGTAGAGCTCAAGGAGAGGTTGACATCTGCTCCTATTTTGAGGAGACCAATCAAGGGACAACCATTTCAGGTTCACACTGATTGGAGTATGTTGGGGCTTGGAGCGGTACTCACCCAGCATGATGACAAGGAGAAGGAAATTGTGGTGGCCTATGCTAGTCGCTCCAACAATTCAGCGGAGGCAAAGTATAGTTCATATGAGGGAGAGTGCTTGGCAGCACTTTAGGCAGTAGCACATTTCCGATGTTACCTATTTGGTAACCCCTTCACTCTCATCACTGATCATCAGCCACTGAAGTGGTTGATGGAGTCCGACAAGCTTTTAGGGAAGCTTGCATGATGGGCTCTGATTTTATAGGAGTATGATTTCACGGTTGTTCACAGACCTGGAGTGTTGAACCGTGATGCAGATGGGTTGAGTAGAAACCCATGTCCCAAGCTAGCAGGATCAGACCGGAGCACATTGGCATGGTGAGACAGATGAGGAGATGGTGCCAGGTTGGCATGCATTGGCCTTTCTATGTATATTTGCAGAGGCTTTGGTGGTATCTCTCTTAGCGTATATAGGAGGAGTTATTGAGGTCACAGATCCAGAGAGTGAAGATATTGGTACAGTTCAGTGAGACATTCATGATGTCTTAGTGATGGAGTATCTTTGCATTGGTGTTGTGGGTGGCACAGTCGGGGCCAAGGAGAGAAACCGTGTTCTTCAGTGAGCCACATGGTTCAGATTGGAGGGTTGACACCTTTTGCGTGTATGGGAGGATGGTAGAGTGCAAGTAGTACCACTTCCATCTCAGAGACCACAGTTGGTCCGTCATGCTCATGAGGAGCTAGGACATTTTGGAGTAAAGCGTACGTATAGCTTACTCTAGAGTCATTATTGGTGGCGCGGTATGCAGACCAAGGTACAACAATTTGTTGCCAGATGTATGGTTTGTGACCGAGTTAGAGCATCATTCAATGCTCCTACGCCACAGTTACACCCATTACCTATCATGGGATTGGGATACCGTTGGAGTTTGGACTTTGCTGGACCTTTACCGCTGATTGTGAGACATCATCGGTATGTTTTGGTGATGGTGGAGCACTTCTCCAAGTGGATTGAGTTGGTGGCACTTCCTGACAAGTCTAGTGAAGGGACAGCTTACTCGTTCATGGATTGAGTTCTTAGTCATTTTGGTGCACCAGCTGAGGTTTTGACTGATCAGGGTATAGAGTTCTTGGGGGAGTTTCAAGTCTTGTGTGACAAGGCTTTGATTGATCATTGTATGACATCCCGAGATCACCCTGAGGCAGATGGCTTAGCAGAGAGAGTGGTTCAGACGGTGAAGAGAGGATTGCAAAAGTATAGTTTGCAGAGAGGCCACTTGGGAGATTGGGATCTCCAATTACCTTGGTTGGCCATGGGCTATCGGTTCAGCCGGTGTCGTTGGGAAAATAGCCCACGTGTACCCTTGAGGCTTTTGGTGTGATAAATTTTCTTTTCTCTTTTAGTTGTTGTAAGGAACATGGATTTATGATAATATGTCTCGGGTGTGGTTTTGCTACCTTGCCGCGGGAGATATTTCCTATATTATTGTGAAGCCGGAAAAAGTTAGGGTGTTATTAGCTCAAGGAGTCTTTTAATGTGGCTTGAGCCAAGAAATAATGTGGGTTTACACTAGCTCAGGTTCTGTTTATGTTATG
This sequence comes from Lunularia cruciata, assembly GCA_948567375.1. Classification (NCBI taxonomy): domain Eukaryota; kingdom Viridiplantae; phylum Streptophyta; class Marchantiopsida; order Lunulariales; family Lunulariaceae; genus Lunularia; species Lunularia cruciata. The sequence continues at coordinate 79,591,046 of OX419755.1, read as the reverse complement.
GGAATGAAAGAGGACTTGCCTTAGAAGAGAACTAGGGAGAAATTTTCGAAAAAAATAAAAAGGAGACGGGAGTTTTTGGGAAATGAGGAGAGGAGTTTCAAGAGAGAAGTTGCAGGAATATTTGAGAGAAGACAGTAGGGTTTTCGAAAAGTGATGGAGGATTTTTCGAAAGTAGGAAGTGCTAACAGTTTTGGGAAATGACGAGAGGAGTTTCAAGAGAGAAGTTGCAGGAATTTTTGAGAGAAGATAGTAGGGTTTTCAGAAAGTGATGGAGGATTTTCCAGAGAAGTTGCAGGAACTTTCGAGAGAAGAGAGTAGGGTTTTCGGAAAGAAAGTGCCAGAGGATTTTTGACAGGGGAAGTTTTCAAGAGAAGAGTTGGCAGGAGTTGAGTTCTTGACAGTGAGAATTATCGAAAGTGAGAAGGGCTGACAGTCCGGGAAATGCCAGAGGATTTAAAGAAGGAAGTTGACAAGGTTGGGCAGGAAGTTTTTAGGAAGTTTTTGGGAAATGCCAGAGGATTTTTGATAGAGAAGTTTGCAGAGATTTTTGAGAGAGAAAAGGATTTTTGGGAAAAAAGGAGAGGAGTTTCAAGAGAGAAGTTGCAGGAATTCTCAAGAAGAAAAGACAATAGGGTTTTCAGAAAGTGCCAGAGGATTTTTGACAGGGGAAGTTTCAAGAGAAGAGTTGGCAGGAGTTGATTTCTTCACAGTGAGAATATCGAAAGTGAGAAGGGCTGACAGTTTTGGGAAATGAGGAGAGGAGTTTCAAGAGAGAAGTTGCAGGAATTTTTGAGAGAAGACAGTAAGGTTTTCGGAAAGTGATAGAGGATTTTTGAGAGGGAAGTTGACAAGGTTGGGCAGGAAGTTTTCCGGAAATGCCATAGGATTTTTGATAGAGAAGTTTGCAAAGATTTTTGAGAGAGAAGTGGCAGGAATTTTTGAGAAGAAAGGACAGTGGGGTTTTCAGAAAATGCCAGAAGATTTTTGAGAGGGAAGTTGACAAGGTCAGGCAGGAAGTTTTCGGGAAATGACAGGGGAGGTTTTCAGGAGAAGAGTGGGCAGGAGTTCTTGACAAGGAGAATAATTGAAAGTGATGAAGGCTGACAGTTTTTGGGAAATGCCATAGGATTTTTGATAGAGAAGTTTGCAAAGATTTTTGAGAGAGAAGTGGCAAGAATTTTTGAGAAGAAAGGACAGTAGGGTTTTCGAAAAATGCCAGAGGATTTCGAGAGGGAAGTTGACAAGGTTGGGCAGGAAGTTTTCAGGAAATGCCAGAGGATTTTTGATAGAGAAGTTTGTAGAGATTTTAGAGAGAGACAAGGATTTTCAAGAAAAAAGGAGAGGAGTTTTGAGAGAGAAGTTGCAAGAATTCTTGAGAAGAAAAGACAGTAGGGTTTTTAGAAAGTGCTAGAGGATTTTTGACAGGGGAAGTTTCAAGAGAAGAGTTGGCAGGAGTTGATTTCTTCACTGTGAGAATTATCAAAAGTGAGAAGGGCTGACAGTTCGGGAAATGCCAGAGGATTTTGAGAGGGAAGTTGGCAAGGTTGGGCAGGAGTTGAGTTCCTCACAGTGAGAAGGGCTGACAGTTTTGGGAAATGACAGGGGAAGTTTTCAAGAGAAGAGTTGGCAGGAGTTGAGTTCTTCATATTGAGAATTATCAAAAGTGAGAAGGGCTGACAGTTTAGGAAATGCCAGAGGATTTCTCGAAGGAAGTTGGCAAGGTTGGGCAGGAGTTGAGTTCTTCACAGTGAGAAGGACTGACAGTTTTGGGAAATGCCAGAGGAGTTTCAAGAGAGAAGTTTGCAAGAACTTTTGAGAGAGACAGAGGGTTTTCGGGAAAGGACGGTAGAGAGCTTTCGAGAAAATACTAGATGAGCTTTGTGAGGAGTGGTTGCATGATTTCGAGAAGGGGAGGCTGAACAGGGGTTTTCAGTGGATCTTTTAGAGGGTTTTTAGAGGAGAAAGTCTTGCGAGAGTGCACATGCTGACAGGGTATGAAAATTTGAGACGGATGAGGGCTGGACAGAGATTTTTGGGAAATGACAGTAGAGAGCGTTTGGGAAAATGCCAGAAGAGCTTTGCAAGGAGTGGTTGCAAGATTTGGAGAAGGAGAGGGCTGAACAAGGGTTTTCAGTGGGTTTTCCCATTGGGTCCAAAACCGTAGCAGAACCTGCATGAACTAGCCAGTTCTGCGAAGGCCAAAGACAAACACAAACCCTCAAGAAGCCCAACATCAGGAAACAAAGGAAAACCCAAAATTTTACAGAGCTGAGATTTCCAACACACCAGGTTTAGGAAGAGAATGACAGTCCATGAGAAATTCTAAATCAACTACAATAACGGCAAACTAAGCACAAGCAGCCAGGTGCTCGGTGCACTCTCAAGGCCAAAAAATTCCCCCGACACCGGCAAGCCTCCTTAGCATCCTTCTCTCCATACTTTCTTCTCTATGGACAAGATCCAGATTTACCTGCAGCCATTCATCAAGATGCTACTGTAGTTTTGGACTTGGATGACCCTGATGTATGGATGGGCGCATGTTCTCAGCGGGTTGAGATCTTTCGGGAGAGTGATGCCGATGGCCTTTGAGAACTTGGCAATTGCTTAGCATAGAGATACTTTACGTTATGCTACCATTCAAGGAGGAGGTTATAGACCCTTGATCCATCAATTTCATCCAAGCGACTATGTATATCTACAGCAGACAGCACTGACGACACTTGATGTTTCTACAGGCCACACTATCTTGAGAGTGTGCGAGGTTTTGCCATCTAGAGTCCTTGTGTTAGAAGGACGTGATGGTGTTGTTTGGAAGGATCATGTGCGCAATTGTGCACCATGCCACCTCCCAAACATTGATGGTACTATGGACCCAAGCTTGGCACTTGTACGTGCAAGCTTGAGGTGTATGTTATGTGGCTCTTCTGGTGGAGCTGCTATTATGTTAGTGTGTGATAGCTGTTCGAGAGGATGGCATATGGCATGTATGACTCTCCCCTCATGGTGGTTCCTCAGGGACAGTGGTTATGTTCTAGATGTACTTGACCTATAGCTAGTTCATTCTGTATATGGTATAGATTGTAGACAGGTGACTAACTATGGGGCTTCATAGCACCCGGCCTCCTGATGTTTGCCCATTAGAGGGTATACCATATACTTAGAGTAGATGGCTATCTAGAGTTAGAGGGACCTAACCACCAGCTAGGGAGGCAATTGTGGCACTTTAGGGTCTATGTATGACTTATGTGTGAGTTGTGCTCCTATAGTGTATGATGTTGACAGCGATGTATGTTGTGTAGCGATGTATATACGCACAACAGTTGTCATGCCATTTGTAGTGCCGCATCTAGATGCTTGGATACGGGAGTTCCAGTGATAGTAGTAAGAGTTATTCCAGCAATTTCTCAGAGGCTACTTTGTGATGGTTAGATTTTGTGTTTAGGGTACTGACTTCACAATGGGGCCCACCGTCACTTTGCACCGTTTGCACCGTCAAGTGTGCCATCAGCGGGACCGTTAGGGTTTCAGAGCTAGCTCGAGTTCAAGGGGTATAGTTTCAAAGTGAGCTCCAGAGAGCTCACTTCTCTGATGTTGAGCCTTCGAGTTCTTGGCTATGGTGGACAGAGGCCGGCAAGCGTCACCTGGATTCCCTATGCTTGAGTGGGTGTGGCTTGACTGTAATCAGTGCCTAGTTGTTGGCAGTTTATAGAATGACAGATCAAGTACTTATCTGAGTTGAGTTGAGCTGAGAGTGGTAAGCAATCTGATTATTGTGGCACTTTAGGGTCTATGTATGACTTATGTGTGAGTTGTGCTCCTATAGTGTATGATGTTGACAGCGATGTATGTTGTGTTGCGATGTATATACGCACGACAAAGGATGTTGATGCAGAGGAGCAACAATACATTCTTCAAATCAAGAGCAGCAATGAGTACTACGCGCAGATGGAGAAGAGTGTGCAGTTGGACGTGAGTACACCAAAGTCGAAGAAGAAGAGTCGACAAGGAGAAGGAGAAGACATCAAGAAAGTAAGACTTTGGAAGGCTAGAAGAGTAAACCCAAGGAAAGGCATGGTAGTAATCGCATCATCGGAGGAAGAATTGGAAGGCAAAGCCAAGTGCAAGTCCAAAGACTCCAAAGGAGATGAAGAACCCAAGCTCACACTGTAGAGTGGAGACACGAGTTGTGATAGTAAAGATGGAGGGGAGATGACATCGATACCCAAGGAATAGAAAGCCATGATGGAGATGGAGGAGAAAGGTAACTCGAAGTTGGAAGGCAAAGTGCCAGAGTAGGAAGAAAGGAAAGTTACCATTCAACAAGGGGTTCATTCTAGGCAAAAGGCAAAGTGTGGAGCGGGGCCGAGTAAGGTAAGAGAAGAGGAGGATCAAAGTTTAGGGAGTGAAGCATCCATTCCTATATTGCAATTGTGGCTTAGAAGGCGAGTGTTGAGTGAAGAAGAGGTGAAGAAGTAGATCACTCCGCAAGTCGAGGTAACTCCAAGTGAAGGAGTGGAGTACCCGCGGGAGGTTGTGTGCCCATTATTAGTAATGTTAGAGCACAAGAAGAAGGAGATGCAATCAAAGTGTCCGGAGGTGAAGACTGTATTGTAGGTGTTAGCACAATTAGAAGAAGAGAACTCGGAGTTGAAGAAGAGTATAATCCAAGGTGAGGAGGAAAGGGAAGTACTATGAGTAGATGCAGTAGTGCATAATCAAGTGCTTGAGAATTTGAGGAGAGAAGCAAGGAATCAGGAGGAATTAATAGAGCAGAATGTCATAGAAAAGGAGAGACAAATTGCTGAATATGAAATCTTGAAGCAGCAGTTTGTTGATTCGAGACTAGAAATTATCCATGCTATGGCAAGAGTAGCAGAGAAAAAACAAGAGCTTGATAGAGTGATGGAGAGTGTAGAGGAGAAGAAGCAGATGTGGCAACAAGAGTTGACAGTGAGGTATAGAGAGGAAGAAAGGTTGAGAGAGTTACTTTGCAATTAGGAGGAAAAGATTGTGCCGAAAGAGAAGGAGAAGGAAGCTGTGAAAGCCAAGTTTGAAGCAGAATTGGCAATGTACAGAGAAGATTGGCTTGCAAATCAAGAACGGGAGAGGAAACTAAGATTGGAGCCATTAAAGGAGATCATGATCAAGATGAATGTGATGCTGAGTATAGAGGCCAGTGTGTGCATCAAAGAGACGAGGCTGCATGAGTTGAAGTTGTTGGTGTAGGAGACGAGGAGGAGAAATGAAAAGGACAAAGATTTGAATGCTTTACTGATCAGTCTAAGAACTTGTGTAGATAGAAAGATATTGGAAGTAGAAGACAATATCACAGTCAAATTAGACTTAGTCAAATTAGAGATAGATAAACTTTGGAAGGATGTTAGAGCAAAACCTGAAGTAGATGAAGTAGGAGTACAAATATCTTTGAAGTTACCCTTGGAGACATTAGGGAAGAGTGGGTTGGGAGATAGAGGTTTAGAAGGATTACCCACTAGTGGAATTTCATATCAAGAAAGAGAACTATTAGATTTGGTAGAGGAATTAGGAGTTGTGAAACTCAAGGACAGAATAGTGAGTGAAGTTACTTTGGGATCGGGATTGAAAGCCGAGGAAGAAGTGGACATTGGATTGGATTAGAAATAGTTTTGAGATTTGAAGAGGCAGATATGAAGATGTGCATTGTCATTTTGGATCTGCAGGTTTGTAGAGTTGTTAGGAAACAGTATTTTTGTTAGAACTGTCAATTGCTTCACTATTTAAGAGTGGCATTTGCAGGAAATTGTTGTTCAGTGCTCATTATTTCTGAGAATAGATAAAGCAAAGTGATGTGAAGCAGTGCTCGTTGCTTGAGCTTCATTCCAAGTATCAACTTTGTGGTTATGTTTGTGAGTGTGTGGAGAAATTTGAAGTGCAAGTTGGTGTGTTTGTTGGATGTTGGATTTTGTAGCCTTGATCTTCACTTTGTGTGTTTGATAATGAGTGAAATGCAATCAAAGCAATGCCTTGATAGATCTAAGAGGAATTGTAGTGTTTGTAGTATTTTGCATTTGTGAGTGCAGCGTGAAGTTGATGTGAAGTGATTTTGATCAAGGAAGTTATGCCTTCAGTGGAGGGTGGAACACAATTCTGAGGCAAAGTCATTTTGTAGTGAAGTGCCATTTTTGGGAGAGCTTGAATCATCACAATCAAGATGTTTTGGAAAGATTTGATGGATTTGTGATTAAGAAGTGTTAATTTGTGACAAGACTATGAATCAGTGCTTGTTACTCTCTTCCGGGTGTGGTTTCTAACTAAGAGATTAAAGACGCAACCAAGAAGAACTACATTGTGATATTTGACTTTGTATTTGGAAATTTTTGACTAGTATCTCTACGGGAAAAAATTTACTTACCTAATGAACGCAAAAGTGATATTTGCCGAGGTGTCATAGGATACCCTTTCCAAAGGACCTTGTACTCCGTATGTTGTTGATAGCCTTGTTGAATATGGCAATGCGCAAGAATACAATCAATTTTGTACTCCTCATGATCTTTGATAGGGACAAGAAGAGGGGGAGGTTGGACTCAAGAGGAAAAGGAAGAGGGATTGTGAACAAAGGGTTTTAACTTGGAAACATGAAAGACAAGATAGATATGTATATGACAAGGCAAGGCAAGTCAATAAGCAACAAGAGAGACAATTTGGGTGATATCAAAGGGTCCTATCCAATTAGAGGCAAGTTTATGAACTTGGGTATCAAGGGGGAGAAGGAGGCTACTAGAGGATAGCATGACTTTATCATTGACTTCAAATGTGAGAACACAACAATGGTGGTCCACATATTGTTTTGACGATTTTGAGCAAGAAGGAGGTGAAATTTGGCTTGTTGGAGAGATTGAGATATAGTGGTCAAGAATGTTGAAGTATGAGGAACTTGAGATGGAGGAGGAGCAAGAAGAGAATCTGGAACAAGTGGATCTTGGCCAAAATTTAGAAAGAAAGGAGAAAATCTGGTGCTTGCCTATTTGGATTTGTAGACACATTTTGCAACTGCAAGACATCCATCCCAATTGGTATGGTGGACATTGACAAAGGCACGCAACATATCTTCCAATGTATGATTTGCATGTTTGGTTTGTCCATCAGTTTGAGGGTGATAGGTAGTGGACAAAGCAAGCTTGGTGTCAAGTATCTAGAAGAGTGCTTGCCAAAACTTCCAGATAAATTGAGGATTGTGGTAGGAGATGAGTATATGTGGCATCCCATGATGCTTGAAGACATTGTCAAAGTAGATTTGCGCTAAGGTTGAAGCATCCATGGTATCACAGGTTGGTGCTAAGTGGATTTGCTTACTAAGCTTATCCACAAACACCACAATTGTTGTGTGTCCTTGCTTTTTCTTGGGCAAGGATGTGATGAGATCTAAGCTCTCATGCTCCCATTGTGCGTATGGAATGGTGAGTGGTTGAAGGAGTTCACTCGGCTTCTGGTTGCTAGTCTTGTTGCATTGGCATCTCTCACACAATCGAAAAAATTCTTGAACATGTTGTGTCATGTTGGGCCACCACTATTGATGTTGGAGTGTACCCAAGGTCTTGTCCATACCCATGTGACCAGCTATGGGTAAATCATTGGGCTTCTTGAAGGCACACAAGTCAAAGACCACCTTTGGCTGGAACATAGATCTAGTCCTCATGGAAGAGAAGGCCCTCCTTGGTGGAGAAAGTGTTGTACTCCTTGTCACATGCTATAAGGCAACCATGTACCATTTGGAAGAAGGGATCTTGTTGTATAGTTGACTGAAACTCATTTTGGACCTTGGAGTCAATTGACACCGTTGTAATTGCCATTGTGATGAGAGGAAGAGACTTCAAATTAGGTTGTTGTGATAAAGCATTAGGGATGATGTGGAACCGACCTGGTTTGTACTCAAGTTTGATGTCAAAAAATTGAAGTTATTCCTCCCATTGATGATGTCAACTCTTCATGTGTTCCAAGTGTAAGGTCTGCAACAATGGTTTTTGATCATTTTGCATTATCACTTGTTTCCCCAAGAGGTAATGCCTCCATACCTTTGTGGCATATACCATTGCAAGTCATTTTCAATCTTGAGCATAGTATTTTCTTTCAACCGTATTGAGTCGGTGCGACATAAAGGCAATGGAATGTAGTCCATCTAGGAACTCTTGTTGCAACTTGGCTCCAATTGCAAAGTTAGAAGTATCAAAATCAATTGCATAGCGTAGCTGTGGATCATACGGTTGAAGAATGGGCCTTGAAAACACCATATGTTTCAACTTCTGGAATGCTTCTCCGTGCTTGGTGGTCCACTGGAAGCTCAAGTCCTTCCCAAGAGGTCAGTCAATGGTGCAGCCATATGAGCATAATAATGGATGAACCGTTGGTAAAAGTTGGCCAGTCATTTAAATGCCCATACTTTTGTAGCATCCTTTGGACTAAGCCAATCAGTAATGGCCTTGATTTTCTCCTCCTCCATCTTGATCCCCTCCAATGAGATCTTGTGCCCCAAGAAGGTAACTTCCTTTTGCCAAAATGCACACTTTGACTCCTTGTAGTAACATTTCCATTGTCATAGTCGTCTTAAGACTTCTTGCACATGATTCATGTGTTCTACCTCTATCTTGCTATAGATTAAGATATCATCCAAGAACACCACCATGTACCAATCCAATAGTCCATCCAACACCCAATGCATCTGATCCATGAAGACTACTGGAGCATTAGTGAACTCGAAAGGTAGAACTCTCTACTCAAAATGGCCTATACCTTGTGCAAAAGGCCATCTTTTTCACATCCTCCCTATCAATGGGGATTTCACAATACCCGCTACAAAGATCTAGCTTGGAAAAGTATCGTGCTCCACTCAATTAATCAAGCAAGTCATCAATCCAAGGCAAGGGATATGCACTTTTCACTATTTGCTTATTGAGCTCACAATAATCAATATGGAAATGAAGTCCTCCATCCTTCTTTGGAACAAATAGTATTGGTGCTCTCCAAGGTGAGGTACTATGTCATATGAAGTCCTTCTCCAGCAACTCTATAAGTGTTGTTTGCAACTCCTCCAACTCTCTTGGTGAGAGCCAATAGATTGGTCTATTTACTAGAGTACTCCTTGGCAATCACTCAATCTTGAAGGGCATACCACAATTGGAGTGTAATCCCTTTGGCAGATCATCCAGAAACACGTCCACAAACTCCTGAACTATCTGATGAACCATTGCTTGATGAGGCTCTTGGCTCTCCTCAGATTGTCCTTGTGCAATCAGCTTGATCCACACCACAAAAACAAACTTATCTTCATCCATAGTTTGCTCTATGGCTGCTTCACTAACAAACTTCCCATCTAGGGACTCATCTCTCTTCAAAGCTTACTCCATGGTTGCCTTCCTAGCAAACTTCCCATCTTGGGGCTCCTCTCTCTTCAAGGCATGCTCTATGGCTACCTTCTCAACAAACCTTCCATCTTGGGACTGACTATTCTTAGATGTCTTACTTAGAGGTGCCAAAAAACCTAATCGGAAATTCCTACCTTGGTGTTGTACTTGAATTTGTTGTTGGGTCCAATCAAATTGAACCTTATGATGTTCAAGCCAAAGTAGTCCTAGAATGACATCATGGTGTAGAGGTGCCATTACAAACCTCATACACTCCAAATACTCCTTCCCATTTTTAAAAGTAACATGATGTGAGGTACGGAATGCAGAACCCTTTCTACCATCCGCCATCATCAATCTACTTCCAATCATTGGCTTGATAGGAGTACCCAATTCCTTTGCCACTTGCAGAAGGGAGATCATCCCAAAGTAAAGGATGAGTTGCAAGTAGTGAAGTACTTGAGCAAAGAAATCTTGGAGTTAAAGAAGAGGTTAACCCAAGAAGAGGAAGAAGATGAAGATCTTTGGGTTGATATTATACTTTGGAGGAAGAATTTTGATAATCTATAAGAGAATTTTGTGAAGCGTGGTGGTGAACTTGAACAACACGTTGAAGAATTGAAGAATCAAAAGGTAGTGTTTGAAAAGTTGAAGGGTGAATTGATGATGCACAATTGGAGGTGATACATTCAAAGGCCATCATAGAAGTAAGGGAGCAAGAGACGAGAAGCTTGAGAAAGGTTGCAGCAAAGAAGAATTAGGCCTAGCAGCGTGAGTTGAAAGATTGGAGTCGTGAGGAAGAGAGGTTGCAAGGACTGATCAAAAGTATGGAGACTCAACTTATCCAATATGTGGTAGTGAAAGAAGCACTAAAAGATAAATTTAAAGATGAGTTGAAGATGTATTGGAATGAGTTGGTAGTAGAGCAAAATCAGGAGAAGATAGTTCCAAGGAAAAAATTGGAATCAACAAAAGAGATTATAGAGAGAGTAAAGGTGATGTTGAGTACTAAAGCTAAAGTGAAGTTAGAAGAATCAAGATTGCACAAATTGAAGTTGTCAGTTTAGGAAACTTGGAAGAGAAATGCAAAGGATGTTTACATGAATAAATTGTTGATTTGTCTAAGAGAGAGAGAGTAGATAAGAAGGTGTTAGAAGCAAGAGAAAATGTGGGTCTGAAATTAGATTTAATTAGATCAAACTTAGAAGAAATTAATAGGAGTTTGAAGGAAGAACCTCAAGGTAAAGTAGTTGAGAAGTGCAAGTGAACTTGAGTGATTTACCTGAATCATCTAAAGTAGTTAGACTAGAGAAGGAAGAACTAGTTAGTAGATTGATGACTTCAATTTCAATCTAGATTGAATACATGGTAGAAGTAATAGATGAAATTAGAGGAAGCAATTATAGTTACATGGGGTGTAGAAGCCAAAGTGGATGTAGACATCGGATCAAATTAGTAACTAATCGAGATTTGAAAAGGTAGATATAAAGAGGTGGAATGTCATTTCAGATCTATAGGTTGGTAAAGTAGTAGTTGAAATGGTATGTAGTTAGATAACTATTAGTGCTCTACTTATTTAAAGGAAGCATTTGCAATGTTATGTTGTTTAGATTAGTACTATATTTTTTAAGTTGAGTAAAGCAAAGTGTTGTGGCTCAATGCTCATTATTTCAGCTTAATTTTGAGTATCAATCTTGTATATGTGTTTGTGAGTGTTTGGAGAAGTTCTAATTGCAAATCAATGTGTGTTAGATGTTGGATTTTGTAATGCTTGTGTTCATTTTGTGTGTTTGATCCTAAGTAGATAATAATTGAAGCAATGCCATGAAAAACCTATGAGGAATTGTAGTGTTGGTGGTATGTTGCATTTATGATCATAGTGTTGGATTGATGCAAAGCAATTTTGATTGAGAAAGTTGTGTCTTCAATAGAGGGGTGGAACAAAATTCCAAGGTGAAGTCATTTCATGGTGAACTAGCCTACTTTAGGAAAATTTAATCATCACAATCAAGATTGATTTGGAGAGATTTGAATTATAATTATAGGTGTTGTGATTTGTGAGAAGACTACAAATTGAGCACTTGTTGCTCTCTTCTAGGAGTGGTTTCTACCCAAGAGGCTAAAGACGTTATCAAGAAGAATTGATTTGTGATTCTTACTTTGTATTTGACCATCTATGACCAATGTCTTTGTGGGAATGAACAATTACTTATTGATTACCGTAAAAGTGATACTTGTTGGGTTGTCACAACCACCCACTTCCACTTGTAGAATATGGATAAATTTCACAATCTCAACATGTCTCAAATTGATGAAGCACCTAAATATGTTAAGATGAACACCAACATGCCAATGGAGGATTAACCTACCTATCAAGCCTACTTTTGAGAGTTTTGAGATGTGTTTTCTTACAACTACACTCAATTGGTGGGTTTCTTACAACTCTTGGGTATTGATCTTTGAATGTGCAAGCATTGAATCTTACTTTGTCTAGATGCTATCCTAATTAGACCCAAATTTTACAAGTTGAACCTCACTTACTCTCAAAATGTGCAAGACAAATTGGACAAGCTACTGAAATGTGGGTTTATCTATCTTGTAGGAAAAACTAAATGAGCCTCTCCAATCTTGGTGGTCACTAAAAATAATATGGGAAATTTACATATTTTTGTGGTCTTCTAAAAATTGAATGCCCAAATCATCCCAAACCTCTTTCTAATCCCATTCATAGACACACTATTGGACAAAGTGTGCCATAGCCAATTTTTTTCATTCATGGATGGGTATTTTGGCTACAATTAGATTGCCATTGCTCCCAAGATCAATACAAGACTACTTTTGTCACAGAATGTGGCACCTACACTTACTAATTGATGCCTTTTGGGTTGGAAAATGCATTTGCAACATTATAATGCTATATGATGAACTCCTTTGAAGCAATAAAGAAGAATATGGAACTATATCTTGATTATATATGTGCACACAACTCCTACAATGACCACATTTGCATGCTAAGGGCAGTTTTCCATATTTGTAGGCAAACAAGGATTTTTTTCAATCTACAAAAGTGTCTATTTGCCATTTCTTTTGAACTTCTCCTTGGTCATTTGGTCTAAAAAAATGGGATAATAGTGGAACTTAAGAAGATCTAGGTCATTCAAGAGTTGCTCATACCAAAGACTATGCATGAGCTAAGAAGTTTCTTAGGCTATATGGGATATTACAAGAAATATGTTCACATGTATGCTAAGATTACCTCTACACTAACAAGGATCTTGCACACCATAGTAGAATTTGTGTAGACCAACAAAGCACCAAATTATTTGGAACCTTGAAGAAAAATTTGGCCGTTGCTCCAAGTTTGGCACCACCAATGTGGGAGTTGGTTTTTTGTAGATGCCTCTAACATGGCCATAAGCATTGTCCTAGCTCCATACAATGGAGAAAATAGGAACACCCAATATACTATGCTAGTCAACTTAGCTCAATAGAAAGAAAATTATCAACAAGCAAGCAGGAATGCCTCAAGATGATCTTTGTTGTTAAAAAATTTCACCACTACCTTATGGGGAATATTTTCATGTTCCATGTCTATTATGAAACCTTCAAATATCTAATCAATAAACCATTTCATGTAGGAAGGTTGGCACATTGAATGTTACTCATATAGGAGTTTTGTTTTATAGTGGAATACCATCTCAAGAAGTCTCATGATAACACAAATTTTTTTCATGTATCCTTGGACATCCCATAGTTTTTTCCCTTAGCATAGATCTCATAGAATTCCATCTTTTTAATATATGGAGAAGCATGCCTACAAAATCATCTTGGATAGTCCAAATCAAACATTATCTCTCTATGGAAATTTTTTATATTTCAAGGACAAGAGAACACCCAAGAGAAACACAAGAGAGAAAACACAAAGCTTCAACACAATACTCTTATGCTCCAGAGAGTACCTTGTCTTTATTATAGAGAAAATATCATAGATGCATTTTTGGAGAATACCTTTGACTTCATATTCCTCCATGCCATCAATGAGTGTTGAAAAAGGTCTAACTTCTTGTATAGAAGGGAAGTAGAGTGGTTAGAGCGCATATTTGCATAATAAGGAAACATGGAGCACTAGATGGATCTTCATGTGTGGCAATAGCTTGAGGTGATAGGCCATTTGTAATACCAAGGGTTAGCCATATGATCTAGATGTGAAATTCGGTTTGGTAACATCTAGAATGATGTTATACATGATGGTCAAAATAGATCAGATAGAAGTATCACCAAAAGAGTACTTCTACTAATAGGGCAGAAACCGAAATAGACTGGAGAACCTTAGAATCAATAGCTAGACATATGATTTAAAGGTGAGAATTGGTTTGGTAAAATCTGGAAGGATGTAACACATGATGGACTAAAAAGATCAGAAAGAGGTATCACCAAAAGGGGACTTCTACTAGTAGAGTAGGAACCGAAATATGCCTGAAATCTTTGAAGGCAATTTCGGATGCCTAAATGGATGAATTATGCCTCAAAAATGTGCATATTTCCCCCCCCCCAACGGAGGAAAGGCTGGCCTTCCCTCCCCCCTGGTTTGTCTCGTTGAGAGCTTTCCAACGGTACCTTACTCATGTGATTCTGAGATTCCTACAGGAAGATTCCCTAAAAGATTCCATTTGGTCAAAGCTTGTTTGACCAACCAGATAGGACCTAGACCAGACAGGTCACCCATCCAAGTAAGTAATCCAAGGGTGGAGCTTGCTGACATGTCACCTATCTGTGTCACTAATCCTATGGTGGAGCTTCCTTGGAGGAGATCCTCTTTGTCTATATAATAAAGAGAAGGTGCTCCCTTGGGGCATCGAATGTTTGAGTGTGCAATCTGTGTTTTCTCTCTTTTCTTGTCCTCGGAGTATTATACCATTGTGCTAATTCAATGAAGGATGAGCAAAGGTTCAATAAAACAAGGTTTGAGCTCACAAGGGCTAACTGACATGAGGTTGGTTGTGGATAACTATACTTGAACCTAACATTGAACTCCATGGGTTGGTGATGTGGATCTACATACTATTTTTGTCAATTTTGGGCAATCTACAACATAGGCTTGGTGTTCTCCACACCTTGTTTGATTCTAGAAACAAAAGTGTTGATAGTGTCAACCTTGGTAGCCACTAGACAGATCTTCATCAAGCTTAAAAGTGTAAAAGGATGCTCTTTATACATGAAAAAGAATAGTGTGATGTGTGTGGATGCCTTCATTGAATTGCCGTAGGAAAAAGCCACCAATTGAAGTAAGGTATTTCATCTCTCTTGCTCATCTAAGGCAAAGCCCCGGAGCATGTCCTCAATAGTGATTAGCTTGCTCTATTTGTCCACAATTTGTGGATGGTAAATTGTAGACATGGCCAGTTTGATTTTGAAGATGCCAAGGAGCATTCTCCAAAACAAACTAGTGAATTGAGGGCATCTATTGTCAATGAGTACTCAAGATAGGCCATGGTGAGAAAAGACTATAGCTAAGTACAATTGAGCTAATTGTGGAGCAGTCACATCTTGGTGGTAGGGCACACATGAATCATTTTATTGAGTCAATTGACAAAGACTATGATGGAATCATGCCATGAGTTAGTCTTGGGCAATTCAAAAACCAAATTCATGCTTACTTATTCCTAAAATTGTGTAGGAGTATACAGGAGTTGAAGGAGTCATATAGGAGCTTGATTAGAAGCTTCATTTTGTTGATAGAGTAGGCAGCTTTGAAAGTACTCTATCATATTGTTGCTCATCTTGGGCCAATAGTAATGTTGTTTGATTGCATCTAAGGTCTTGTCCACTCTAACACGACCTGCAATGGTGGAATCATGAAATTTTTCTAGGATGGTGATTCTTATGTTTGTGGCATCCAGAATCTACAACTTGCCATCACAAATGTGAGTCCTTGGGTATTAGTTATGCCTTTAGATGATTGAGCTCCTACAATATGTGGGTCATTTTTTGTAGTAGCAAGGATCCTTGGCCAAAATTCTAGGTTCATCTTGACCTCTATTACCAGATTGTTGCCATAGGCATCCAAGTGAATCTACAAGTCACTTCTTGCTTTCCTCATATGTTATTGTCATGTTAAACCATTGTTTTCACTTTGCCCACCAAATTTGTTGATGAGATAGATCTTTTTTTGTCTCAAGGTAGGCTAGAGGTTTGTGGTCTATCTCCACTATAAATTCCTTCTTGCCAAGATAGTGCTTCCAATGCTTGGTTGTAAAGACAATGACCAACTCTTCTCATTCAATAGTATGATAGTTGTGTTTTGCAAGTAATAGCTTTCAAGAGAAATATGCAACTAGGTTCCATCTATTATTCCATCCTTGTTGTAGGATTTCTCTTATTTCAATGCATGATGCATATGTAACCTACTTGATTGGACATTTTGGGTCACACCATTTCAGGATTAGTGCATGTAGTAATGCATCTTTCAATTCATGAAAAGCCAATTCTTGTGTAGTTCCCCAATCCACTTCTTTCCCTTGCCAAGTAATGTCATTCAAGGTTATACAACCTCGGAGAAGTCCTTGAAAAATTGATGATAGAACCTCCCATCAATCCCAAGAAACTCTTGAGTTGAGTCTTATCGTTTAGAGGACCCTATTTCTGAATGACTTCTATTTTATTTGTTAATGCTTGGATACCTTTTGCACTTACTCTATACCCTAGGTAGTCTACTTTAGACTTGCAAAACTTGCACTTTGAGATTTTAGCATAAAATTGATTCTATTGTAGAATCTAGAGGACTTCTCATAGATATTACTTGTGCTCCATCATCATTTTCTGTACACTAAGATGTCATCTAGGAAAAAAATAATAGATTTATCTAAGTATGGACAAAATATATCATTCATCAAACTCATGAAAGTGGCTAGTACATTGGTGAGGCCAAATGGCATAACCAAGTACTCAAAGTGACCATACCTTGTTTGAAAGTTATTTTTGCGTACAACTTCCTATGCAATCTTGATTTGGTTGTAACCGCTCTGTAGATCAAGTTTGGTGAAATATTTTGCCCCATTGAATTGATTCAATAGGTCATCCATGCCAAGTAATGTGTATTTGTTCTTCACTATTTGATTTATTCCTTGGTAGCCAATGCACATGCACATTATCTTGTCCTTCTTCTTCACAAACAAGACAAGAGCCCCATATGATGATATGTTGGGTTGGATAAACCCTTTCTACAACATATCCTTGATTTGACCCTTATACTCCTCCAACTCATGAGGTGATAATAGATATGAGGCCTTACAAGGAGGTGTTTTCCCAAAAAGTATCTCAATTTTATGATCTACTCTCCTTTTTGGTGGTAATCCTAAGATTAAATCATTCAAAAGATATTTGATACTCATTGACCACATCTTTCAATTTCTTAGGAATTTTTCCATTGAGTTGTGTACTCTAGACTTCTCTTATTAGACCCATGAAACATCTATTTGTCTTATCAATAGATGTTTTCCCTATGACATAAAGTGACAGTTCTTGTCTTTGTAATTTTTCTCTAACTCCAAAGAACTTCCATTGGCTAGTTCTCACTACAATTGATCTTGGGGTTGTAGTGCTCCATCCACGGCATGCTTAAGATTACATCATAATGAGCTAATTGTTTCACTTGCCACTCAATTATTTTTTGATACTCTCCCATCTACCTATCTCCTAATGCTACCTTTCTAGATAACAACTCAATCCTCTCTATTTGACCATTAGTTAACTCTACTTCATCATTCTCATCCTTCTTTAGTTCCATCTCCAACCTTATTGCAACAAAGTTAGACAACAAATTCTTTGTTGCACCAAGGTCTATCAATACTCTCATTTGATTGCCTTCTAGGACTCCATTTACAACAATCAATTGTGCATTTTTCTTCCTCCACCTTTTCACATTCTTCTTCTTCCTCTCTCCACTTCTACTCTTCTCCATTAAGCCAATATGGCTACAAGGTACAGTTACTATCGACGTTCATTTTCTAATCTGATTTTAGCATCCTTCTCTTGAATTTGTCTTTCCATGTTGTTCAAAGGTTGCCAATATGGAGGTTGAGTGCCTCTAGGAAGAAGAGCACAACAATTGATGTTTATTGTCCTACTCAACTAAAATTCTAACAACTTCACTGTTTTGCTCAAGTCACTTCCCCTTGTGACCTCCATTTCTCTTTTCTTTGATCCAACCCTATTCTCCTTAGAGCTATCATTCTCCTTGGTCTTGGAACCAAATGTTGCACAATTCCATAAAAATTGGTCTACCAAAATGTTAGGTTTCAACCTAATAGTGTTGATTCAAGACTAGTCCTTCAACTCCTTCAAAATTCATTGCTATTCTTTGACCGTAGACAATGGCTTCAAAAATAATGTGAGGAGTTTTTACCATTACCTCTTGGTGAATTTGCTCTTTTAGCTCCCATTTGAAATTTTCAAGAGTTTTTATGGGACTTATATTAGTTATCACAACTTGCAGATCAAGGAAAGACTCCACATACTCTTGTATGCTATTCTTTTGCTTCAATATCCATAGTCAAGTTTAGGCTATTTGCACAAAATCCATGGATTGGAAATTCTTTAGCAACCTTTCTTGCATTGCTATCCAAATGATTTCTCTTCCTTTTGCCAACATTGATTGTTCCCAAGCATGGTACCATTTAAGACCTTTATTGGTCAAGTATCCACATGAAAACATGCCTACAGAATGGTCGGTGATCTGAATTGTGAATAATTGAAAATATTGATTCATTCTTGAAATCTATTTTTCCACTACTTCCATAGAATGACACCTCTTGTAAGGCTTGATGTTGCACATTTTCTTCATCCATAATCACAATATGGCTTCATTGTTGATCGGAGTAGGTGTAATTGGCATGAGTGACCCTCCATGTACTTTAGCCAATGGTATTGGTTTTAGGATGGTTCCCCTTCTTGCATTGCTTGATCATTCCTAAAGGTACATACTTGACTTTGAAATGCTCCCATGGTCATCTTGATCTCCCAAAACTTTTTTAACATCCCTTGCATTCCTTGCATTATATCTTGCAACTGCAGCTCTATGATTTGTATACATAATAAACACTTAATCGCTACTAACTACTTCAATAGAGAGTTAATATGATCACTCAAGAGGAAGTACAAACCATCAGGACTACCATTAGGAACTCAAAAGCTATCACTTGCTGATAATATTCCTCACCAAAAATTGTGGACTACAAAATCCCTAAACATCATTTTTGGTCTAACCACATAACAAATTTCTACTTCCATGTTGAAAGGGAGAAGATTTGGTATATTTAGATCCATTGCATCATAATATAATGTAGATTTTCAAATATCACTTTCTATCATATATCACCATAGGTAGAATCACCAATTTTGGTGAATTCATCATTATGTCCATGAACTTTGCTCCAAAATGATAAACAATATATATTCTCACTTGCTTATGTTGGATGCACATAATCTTGATGTGTAATGGATTCAATAATAGAAAGAAGGGTGCAAAAATGGTCCTCTAAGTGCTTCTATTCCGCCCACCCTCTAAAACACCCTCAATCTATCAATTGCACTATGTTTTCTCTCCTCAAAATTACTCAATCTCAATAGCATGTTTTCCTCCAAGAAGGATGATCCACTCTCTTGGATTAAAAAAACTACTCTAATACCATTGTAATATTCCAAGGATAGTAGAATCCCCAAGAGAGAAAACATGAAGCTTCAACACTCAATACTTTAATGCCCCAAAAGAACACCTTGTCTTTATTATATAACAAAGAAGATCTCCTCAAAGGAAGCTCCACCCTTGGATTAGATACATAGATTGATGACATGTCAGCAAACTCCACTCTCATATTAGTTGTATGGATGGGTGACACGTTTGTTCTTGTTCTATCTGGTTGGTCAAACAAGTTTGATTGGAAGGAATCTTTAAAGAATCTTCTTATAGGAAGCTTAGAATTGCATGGGTGTGGTACCATTGGAAATCTCTTGACAAGACAAATATTTCTTAGAAGAATTTGGCAAGCCTTTTGGTCTAAAGGGGAGTTACTCCATTTTTAAGGCCTAATTCATTCTTTTAGGCTTCCAAAATTGGCTATGAAGTTTTCAAGGTGTTTTTGGCTCCTAATCTATAAGTAGAAGTACTCTTTTGGTGACACCTCTATCCAACTACTTATTCCATCATATATAACATTCTTCAAGATATTACCAAGCCAATTTTGACCTCTAGATAACATATCTAGCTACTAGTATTATAGAAATGTGCATTTTGATTTATTGCGGGCTAAACACAATTTTTTAAAATATGTCAACACTTCCTTTCACCATTTTGCAAGGAGAATTCTACCAAATAGGGTAGACAAAGTACTCTACCATTGTATCAATTTGGAGGAAATTTCTATTTTGTTAAAAGCATGCCACTTAGATGAATAAGGAATGCACTTCTCTTACGAGCTTACTATATGCAAGGTCTACCTTGTGGGATATTGGTAGCCATCTATTCTATGGATGAAAATTGATATGCCCATAAGTGTGATGCTTTTCAAAGAATTGGCAAACCCATTGTCATGGTACCAAATATACCTCAATCCCATATTGGTGGGTCCACCATTTCTAAAATGAGGACTCAACTTTGTGGGACTTGTTAATTCCATCATTAGATGGAGTAGGCATTGCTACAATATTATCACTATTGAGTACATAACAAAGGGTGTAGAAGTTGAATGCTTTGTCAATAATTTTGTTGCAGTCATTATACAACTTTTTAGAGAAATATCATTTTGAGGTTTGGTGTTCCCTTGTCCATTATCATTAACAACATATCCTACTTTATCAATGAAGGAGTATAGAATTTAACTATAGCCTATAAGATTTAACACCACTGGTCCACCCTCACGACCCATAGGCAAATGGTCAAGTCAAACTTGTCAAGGACATTCTTTAGACACTTCTTAAGAAAATGGTAAGTTTGAACCCCAATGATTGGGATTAGAAGCTCCTGGATGCTCTTTGGGCTTAGTGCACTATAGTGAAACTCACTATGGGATACACTCCATTCCAACTTGTGTATGGGAAAAAGTCATCTTGTCAATAAATTTTTTAATCCTTTTACTATGAGTAGTTACAAGCAATTTAACATGGACATCTTACTATTTTGAGGGGGAGACAATGGAAGAAAGTGTTTTGTGGTTTATAATCTAATTAAGAAATGTCTACATTGTTGTATGATGTGACAACTTGCCTAGGAATACACCAGATATTTAGCTTTAGTAGACAAGGTGAAACCTGATATACATGTAACCATTATTGGAGCCACCAACTAAACCTCTATCTCTACCTAACTAGAAGTGAAGAACTAGCAACTTGATCTTGCAATCAAAACAAGCACTCTTATGATCTTCTTGTCATCACTTCCAACCTCATCATAAGTGAAATGCATAACATGCCTAAGGAAAGGAAACCTAAACTGCAATGCATACACACCAACAAGGCATACAAATAGGCAGCAAGTGTGGAGAGGATACATACACAAGCAATCTGAGTAAACTCCTCCATACTTCTCATCTATAATATATATGTGCCACTAGCACACTCCAATGGTCTAATCTAGTTTGTGAAGGAAATCTTAACAATTTTTTAATATTGTCCTTAAACTAGTAACATCTTGAGAGTCTTCCAAGCCCCACCATAATCAACCTACATTGATTTCCAAGTCCAACTTCTAAGCTCCAACATGATTTCCTCACTAGATCCTTTAAAAGTTGTGTCACAAGACAATATGCAGACCCTATGACAAGCAGCTTACATTCAGCATATAACCCTAAACTTGAATAGAGAAAACTGAATAAGCTTCATCCTAATCCCATAACAGTAATCCTAGAAGGTCTGGACAAGAAATCTTGAGCAGAACTTCACAAACTAAAACTTCAAGTGTATCAATACTTAGCACATTTGCAAAACAAGAATCTGGAACTCAAATTTGATCAGCATAACTTCACCTTTACTACATAGATTTGAGGGATTATTGAGTCTAGTATAGCCCATCACATGAGCTTCACAACCCTAGGCTCAGTTCTTTCACATTTGCTACTAAGTTGATGGAGAGCCAAATCGTGCAGTCAATAAATTCTGTGAAGACAATAGACCTTTGAATTTCAGGCAGAATTAACTCTTCCACTAGAGCATCCACTCGAATGATCTTTGTATATGAACTCTAGCCAATCTTGAGCTCTTTACAACCATGCTCCTGTTTCACTTAAATTCCCTCCCTGATCCTCACAAAATGAACAAAACTTGCTAAGTAGCTAAATCTGGCAGGCCCTTTTCAACCCCTAATTTTGAGCCTCCATCACTCCAAGAAAAAAGATTCAAATTTCCTAGACCAGCTTCTCTATCTCTCGTTCAGTCCCTATCTACTTTTCTGTTGACACGAAACCATAATCAGGAATAACTCCTTGCCCAACATCTATTTCCAATATGTCTACTTCTTCTATCTTTGGAACTTTTATTGCTCTCGACCTTTACTAGCAAACTCTATCGATCACCAGATAAGGACAACATGACATAGGTTCCTCCAAATAACTTCTAACAATGAGATCACCTTTCCTCCCTATCTTTGATCCTGCACTCCAATTTCCTTCTCAATTTCCTTTCCTTTACCTTCGTTTCCTTTCCTTTCTGAGTTTTTGTGTTTCCTCTTTGTCTTTGTTTCTTTTCCTTTCTCCTTTGTTTTCTTGATCTGTCTTTATTTCCTTTCCCGCCTTCCTTCTGTCACTCCTGACTGCAACAATAATCCCCCATGAAAACAAGAAACCAACGCTCCTCCCCTCTTCTTTTCGTCAACAGCCCGGAAGAAAAACCCAAACTCTGCTGCCCACTTTCTATCGTTCCTGTTTGAAGAGAACCACTCAAGATCCCCCTGCCACCAAATTGAATTGTGCCTCTTGTAGCAGACCCACATTGTTCCCCCATGGAGAGCCCTCAAAAAGCCCCTAAAACCTTCATTGAACTAAGGAGAACGATACGCTCCACATGGACCAACCAAAATGGAGGAACTTTTGTCCTATTTATCTCCTTTCACAACTAAATGCCATAGGGAGTCATAGCACTCTAACCATCACTTAATGAACCATATGAAGTAGAAGAAAATACTAAAAATCACACTAGATGATACTAAAATTTGGGAAAACAAATATAAGGCTAGAATGACAAATAGAATTGGAGAGGTCTTGGATTATTGAGATGGACACTCGTGCACCATACAATACAATTTAGATAAAATATCTATGTGTGTGTTACTTGTGTGTGTCTTTATGGGAATTTACCTTTATGGGAATTACATGTATGTCTTTATAAAGACACATATGTAAGTCCTGTAATAGCCAAAACACAACACAACAAAGTTCGCTCTACATATTGTACACTACTTAGGCTAAGCAAAAAGCTTACTTTTACCACAAAACCAAGGGGGTCTCACTTTACAAAAGGGAATTCATGTTGAAATTTAATGATAGGATTGGCCTATTCACTAGCAAATTTGCTAAAAAAAATGGCTAGGTCTTTATTGAGTACATGAAGTGTTTGACAATGGATCAATCAAGTTTGAAACATTAGATGGAGAATGCTTGGAGTCGTGCACCAATGGCACAAAGTGCAGACCATACAACCTTTAGTACATTACATGAAGTGTCAAATAAGAAAAGATCCTTTAGGAAACCCAATGCTTGCTCATCATGGAGGAAGAGGAAATAGGAACACCCTTGCAGGAAGGTCTTTGTTTGAGATTCAAAGGACATCTTGAATGACTATGGGATTGATTACGTTCTCTTTCTTGTTATAGGATATTTTTTCATGGATCAATAATCTCAAAGGACATATTCAAACATGCTATGGTAATCTTTTGTGTCCTATAGCAATTAATGGTTAAGCCATTTCACATTCAAGGGCAAAATGATATCGCAAAAAGGAAAATTTGCCTCCAATTCCTAGATGGCACAAAATGCACAACAATCTCAATCCAAGTGCAAAATAATGCCAAATTCATGCAGACATTTTTGCTCCCAAAGTATTATGGCACAACATGTATAGAAATTTAAATGCCAATCAAGAAAATATGAAATTCACAAGAGGAGATCTATCCTCTATAAAACATTTGCAAAATTCTTAAACTTTTTAGTTTGTAAATTTGACATCAAGAAGAAGTTGATTGTTGAGCATTTGCATAGAAGATTAGTCTGTCAATGCACCATATTAATCTTGTCTAAGAGAACAAGAAGCAAGAAAGAAGTTGAAGATTCTATGCAAGAGGAGCAACAATTCACAATCTGATTGATTGTAGGAGCAAACTTAGATAGGTTAGATCAAATATTCAAGAAACCATTATCTTGATCATTAGTGAGTTTTGGCAAGAAGTAGAGAACTACCAAGTTGATATAGTTCTATTAGAGCAAGAGTTGGAGAAAGTCTTTGACCAAGTTTTTGAATAATTAAAGAGTTGTGAAAATTCTTTTTTTTTTATGGGAGAGCTAACAAAATAATTCAATTAATTCTATGAGAAGAAGAAGATATGGCTCCAATCTACATGCAATTGGGCCACTTGTGCAATTTTATCAATGTGGACCTAAAGATGAGGAGGAACATGGAGATGTGTGTGATCCAAAACATTTTTGCACACAAATTCTACACTTCCAAGCAAAAAGGAGGTCACTCAAGAGTTGGAGATGCTAGAAAAATTTCAAGTGGATTTGAAGCTGATTCATTTGCTAATTCCTATACCAATTTCTCCAAAATTGTTTCCTATAATTGAGTACATGATATAAGAAGTATTCTTGTTACCAAAGAAGTCAGCCAATGCTCTACTAGCTTTGAGGGAATTCTAGTTTAGCCCATAGCACCTACAAGGGCAAATCTTCTTTAAAAATGTGAAATTTATCTGAGACCATGCACAAGAATGGGTTCTTGATGGCAATGGTCACATATCCACTAGTTCACTTTGTCATGAAAAACTTTAAATGGCTTATTAGAGGTTAAGGAGATGTATTATACTTGACTATGTTACTCATGAATGCTCAAATCTAAAGTGTGATCTATAGAGAAGCATCTAAGTATGCTTCTCTTATGCTTATTATGCTCTTGACTAATCAAAAAGTTGCATTGAATGTTGTGTTAGGTTCAGAAGCCACTCTTGACCAATAAAAAAATGAGAAAATCCTTTTACTATGGGGTCCATCCTTATAGCAATCATGGAATATTTAACTCTAGGTGCTTTCCATTTGAAGGAGAATCTCATCCAAGAAGTAGCACAAAAATCATAGATGTTGATCTTTAAGAAAAGCTACCAGGAGATGACAAAGTGGATTGGAGGGCAGAATGTGAGCCCTCATATGATGGCCCAATTGATCTTCCATGTTACCAAATGGACCAATAGGAAGTGGCATAATGTCATGAAGTTGTGAATAAATGTAACTTTGGGAGCATATGAAGCAGAACTACATGAACTCCTCAATCCTATAAAGGTAGAGGCTGCAAAAAGCAAAAGAAAGAAGCATGTAATAGAATCACCAACTCTAGTAGAAGAGAAGAAGAAGAAGCTAATGGTTATGATAAGTAAGCCTACCAATGATGGCAAGCAAGTAGAACCTACTTGGCCAAAGATGAGAGGCTCTATTGCAAAAGTAGTAATACGAATATAGGAAAATACAACTAAGCACACAAAATAAGAGGAAGTGGATATCATTAACTTGGAGGATGATTTTCCAAAACCTCATAGAAACATGCCTGACCTATTGGAGTAGAGGAAGGAAGTAGCATCCTAAAAGGGTTACCCTAAAAGGAAGGAAGTAGCATCTCTAACTTAGTTCTATTGTTGAATGACGACATGGATTTTATTGGCCTAGTGACTTCCTCAACACAAATATATCATCAAGGAAAAGGTTGTTCCCTACCCTTGATACCATCCTATTTTTTTAAGTTATGACAAAGGAGGGGCCAAGAAATCCTTAGGATACCAATATAGTGACAAGGAAGTTATAAGTAGTTTATCCCATAGACTTGTGAGCCGGCCTGTCTCTCACTCAAGATGAACCTCTGATGGCTATTATGGTAGGGCACCATGGACTAAGAAAGCAAGGAAACCCAACTCCATCATACTTCTCCAAGGCTAACACTCCAAGACTCAAACCATTGCTCATTAGAGAACTCAATGAGAGAGAGAGAGAGATGCAAATGAAAGGATGATGAGTACTTCCTCACCCCTTGTTTATATACTTGTGAAATAGTTATGCACCAAAGCTACTAATTACCGTAGTAACTCAAGTTACTAGACTAAAAGTCAAGTAAAGTCAAAAAGTAGAAAGGAATATCCATTCACATGGGCATATTCCACTAGCATGTGATTTTATCTTGACCCAACCACTAAGTCAAGATTCCTTCACATGGGCTATCCTTGGACTAAAGAAGAATCCAAAACAAAAAGGCTTGCAGGCCCAAGATTTCTCGACTCTTTCTTCAAAGCCAAACACCTAGGAATAATACCAAGTCAACAAACTAGAATCCAAATTAGTGGTGCTCATCTTTTCCACTTCCTCTAGAGTAAGGTCCCCTCTATCTTAGCTATGACTAACTTTAGCTAATCATGACTTATGTAGAACCATCCTTTATCTCCTTTATCTTTATCCTTTATCATCCTTTATCTTTATTCTTATCCTTTATATAAATAATGTCTCTCAAGTACTTGTAATACCAAGCTAAATATCACAATACCACACACATGCACAAATGGGTGTTACAGACCATGATAGGTTAGAGACGTCCACTCAAATGATAGACATCCTTGTTGATAACCTTGTAAGCATAGAATACCACACTCAATGAGTAGAAAATCAACCCTAGTAAAGCATGGCACCTTGGTATGGTCTCTATATTGTCATAGTCAAGATGTTTCCATCTTGCCTATAGTGAAATACAATCACTATGGGAGGAGCAAGAACGGCTCTTATGGGAGAACTCTCATATATCACAAGAGGTAGAGCTTGCATGGGTAGGGAAAGAGGCTGCATAGTAGAATCATATTTTCATTGCTAGGAAAGAGTTAGGGGAGACATTGACTCAACTTCAACCTCTTTGGACCAACAAAGCAACTATTGATCAATAATTTGCAATGTAGAAGTTGAAGATCCAATAGATAATGAGAAAAATCCGCATAGTATGGGACTATGCAACTCACATGAAGGTGGAATCTAAGGTAGTTGAAGGGAAGATATGGGAATTGTCCACAATCATTGATACATCCTATGAGGAAGTGGAGAACTTGAAGTTGTCATAGTCTACACTAGAAGTAGAAGTCACAACTTTAGAGAAGGAGAAAATCAGTTAGGAAAAGCTTAGAAAAACTATGGAAGTAGAACTAGTTGACAATAAAAAAGCTCACTTTTAAGAAGGTGTGATACTAAAAGGACCTTCTTTACTACAAGGAGAAAAGGCGATTGGAGCAACCTGAGGTCAAGACTCAATAAAAACCCAAAAATAACCTCACATTGCAAAACCAAAAGTTGGAGAAGAGAGTACAAAAACTACTCTAGTTTATTAACTGTAATAAGTTAACAACTCCCTCAAAGGAAGAAGAATCCAAATTAGAAGATGAACTTGATGAGAATTAGGGAGAAGATGAGCTTGAAGGATCCATGGGGTTGGATCACAAGGAGTAGGTCCTAGGGAGAATGGGGTGGCCCATTAGGGATGAAGTCTAGAGGCAATCCCATAAGTGATATTTCAATCATATCCAATTCTTCAAGACCTACAATTCTTGGTGATACTGCTGGTGATAAGAATAGATCAGGTCCTAGCATGCCTTAACATATAAAGTCTAAAGTCATCATGGAGTCCAAGGCAGAAAGCTGAAGGTAGTCTCATAGGAGTGTGAACTATGGGTAGATAGTCCCCAAGGGAGGAGATAGTCAAGATTGTAAGTACTAGCAAACCTAGTAACCAAAAGTAATATGGGACAAGAGGCATCGAGTCCAAGAGAGATAGTGACTAATGAATATCAAAATATGAGAAGTAATGTAGAGGCAACTTGTATAATGGATCTTTTGGAGCTAATAATAGAAGAGGATCCTTAAGGTTCTCATAGAGAAGAAACAATATTGGACATCCTAGAAGGGAGATAAGCCATTTATGTCCTTATGTAGATGGAAAAGAAGCTACTATGAGTATAACAATGCAAAGTATTGGACTAATGGATGTTGCGGACACATGAATCTTCTACATGAAGTCCCACAAACTTGGCTTAGGCACAACATGAGGAGTTCCAATTGGCACCTAATGTAATGGAACTAGTCAAATAATGGGTAAAACATATGGGTCTACTAGCACCTAACTTCCCATACTTCATGTGTGCCACTCATGCCCTATAGTTCCAAGAGTCTATAGAAAAGGTGATGATCACTCCGTAGATGCAAAGGATTTAAGGCCTAGAAACTTGTGCATGTGAGATGACCACATACAACTATTAGGTAGGAAAACTTCTCAACAACTCAAGCAATTGAGTTGAGTCTTGCAAGGAATTCATGAGTTCCAAGAATGGCTGAAGTTGGCCATCTCTCCAAACCATGGGTCCATAGCTATCTCTCCGAGTTATTGCAATTATGGCTCTTCCACTATTCATGACCTTTAAAACTTAGGGAGTGATCAACATAAACCAAGTGGAGGAAGCCATCAAGGGCTTATGCCAAGAAGATAAGGAATTTTTGGCTTGGTACCATTCTTTCTCCCAACCAACTCTAACATGGGATATGCAAAAGGAAGTATTTATGGCTTTCCTAAACTACAACATGAAAACTAGTGCTCACATCAATAGAAAAGATCTATTAGTTTTCTCTTGCCTTACTTATTATTGTAATGACAATAAATCAACATGAAAATCTATAAACCAAGATCAACATATAGAAATTTTCCATGTTTTGGTTGCATATGCTTGAATTTTGCAACCTACAAAAGACCAAGTGTATACTAGAAAAAGCTATTCTGTAGGATTAGAACACCCTTCTGAGTTGAGTTATATGGCTATTTACCTCTTGTACTTCATCTTGAGGTACATTGTGGAAAGTTTGAAGTTGATCAACCATGGGTTGGCAATACAACCTCAATTGTGTCCCACAAGAGAAAAAATCAAGGTACTTTGGCTAGCCAACAAGGAGATCAATAGGATCCACAAGGATATAAGGCTACAAGGTGCCCAAAATGCTACAATCATGTCAACCCAGATGCAAAGAAGGTGCATATTACTCACATTATTCAAGAGCTTAAGGTGGTCTTGGATCATTAAGGAAAAAGGATGCAACTATTTTCAACCATTTTGTGAATATATCCCAAGCAAATTTGGAGAAGCATGTCTAGTCATTTAGGAGTAACACCTTCAAGTACTCCTTGACTTTCAAAGCCTTGAGCTTGTACATGATCAAATACTACAACAAGAGATATGATTCTAACATTAGCCAAGATGATGATGACTTGGATGGGGGTGTGGCCATTTTTTATGTATTGGAGAAGAACAAGTACATCAAAGGACTTCCCATATCATATTAACAAAACTAGGAAATCCAAGTAAGAGATCCTAAAATTACCATAGCTATGCATGATGATTTTCATTATGTACTTAAAAATGATAAAATTCTCCCTACAAGTGTCTATTTCTAGGCCCATGTAGGAATAATGATGCCCACAAATATTTTGTTGTGTTGGTAGTTGCTAAGCACCCAAGATCCCGCACCTACCATCATTATAGTAGCAGATATAGAGAAAATAGCACTAATCATACCTTTGGACTCCATTCCTAAGGGTCTTAAGGAGAGGTTGGATCTATGAGTACTCCAATTAGAACCAATCCAATATCTAAACTATGGGAAGAAATCCCATCCTTGGTCCCACATAGAAAGATGCATGGTGGGAGTTCAAGAATCCATGGAGATGTTAAAAGATTGCTTGCAACAATGGCCTCTGACCCAAGCTCCTATAATTTTTTAGAGGTTGTCTATTATACGGTCCTTGCTCAAGTGTATCATTGGACAACTTGGAGCTATATCAAGGAGGAGAGTGCCTTCAGCCCTTTTTACCAAGAAATCAAGTGCATGCTCTTCATATACCTCCTACAAAAAGGTAGTATGTGGGATTGTTGTTTGGGGAGGACTTTGGATTTTGGTCATATGGATGATTTCATAGAGATATGAGACTCCATATTCAAATATTACCAAGAGAGAGACCAAACAAGAACATACTATTCAATGCAAAAAATATTCTTCCAATATGCATCTAAGGGCAAAAAGAAGAAATAGCATTAGGAGGCTTGCCAAGAGTGCAAGGACTTAGAAAAGTTATGTTGTCAGGCAAAAATACCATGTTTCAAGGTAGGAAATGTCATCTACAAGATTGTATAGAATTGAAGTGCAAGATAAAGATCGACTTCATGAACAAAAAATAGCATGACATATGAGAGAAGGATCTATTGTGAGATCTTACATTACAAGATGTATTAGAAGAGTCACTTGCAAGCTGACCAAGTCCAAGAGTGGGATAAATCCTCTATGGGAAAGTATAGTAGCAAAGTAGATAATTAAGAAATTAAGGCTAAGATGGCACTCAAACTATGTCAAAGTTGTAATCTAGTAGAGAAAAGAAGGATTAGGAGCCAATGGGCATTAATGGGAGTGGCACAATAAGGAGATGGCAATTGTAGTAGAAGTGTTGTTAGGGGTTAGAAAATATTTTCAAGGTTAAGACTTTGGTATATAAGGGAGCTTATGCCACTAAGTGGGGGCTCTTCATTCATGATTCACCATTCATTTGTTTGTTCTAGTGATACTAAGAGTCACACCTTGAGAACCCTATTTGAATGATTTGACTCTTGTAAGTAGCCTCAGGAGCTTGCATAAATTTTGAGTCCACAAACTATGTTTTGGCAAATGTGGTTGTAGGGCCAAGTCTATTTAGATTATTGAATTGCCAATTCCATGTTGGGTCCATCAAGCAATCCTTACTATCAAGAAAATCCATTTTGATGATTGAATGTTGGGATTGATCTCAAGATTATGAATGTATAAAGGTGTGTATTGATGCTCCTTGTTGTGCTTGTCACATTCCTACTTGAGCCATAGGGTGTTTCACAACACTACTCATAGCAATGTACTACTTGACTTGAGATTGACAACCCGGGATCCAAAGGGCTTATAGAGAGAGAGATCTACTAACCATTTCTTAGGTTAAGTGTCCAAGTGTAAACCTTGTCCTATATTTGAGTTACAATTGCTATGGAAGCTCTACCTACAAATAATTACAAGAAATCTGCTCATAGTACATGAATTATACCTATAGTTCTTCCTTGAGCCAAGAGAAAGGATGGCCACATAAGGACTGTCCCGCAATCCCTCCAACCCATACCCTCAACTATGGGATTGGTCTAACTTGCCAACACACCTACCTATTCTAAGTTAGCACATGCAACATGTCCACCATTCCACATTAGTTGCAATTGGAAGGGTTAATGGTTCATCAGACAAGGTGATTGCATTCAAAAATATTTGCCCAGTGGAATAATTCTTTGATAGTACATAAACATAGAAATCCTAATGGTTTAGGGGAAATAGATTTGTTGTTCCGTAGATTTTATCCATCCCATTCTTGCTCTTATACCAATATAAAAAAACTAAGGAGAGAAATATAAGAGAAGGGAAAATTGGAATGGAAAGTCACATTAGAAATGTTCAAGTGAGGTAAAATTTGGATGCCTAACTTGAGCTTGGGCTCTGATATTTATATATAAATTGGTCCAAGTTTCCCAAGAAGCTTCCAATGAAAGTTCTCTCTAGAAGCCACCTTACTTGGAGTGTAAACTAAGTTAGTTGTTTATTTGGTTTTCATGCTAAGCTAGCTGTTTACTTGGCATACAAGCTAAGCTAGCCATCAACTTGGCATACAACTTACTCAATCCTTGGAAAGTTCCTAGAAGCTTCATGGATGCTTCTAGAACATTCTTAGAATTTCCTAGATATATGATAGTTCTACCTTGTTTCAACTATATGCAGCTCTATATCAGCTTTAGCTAACTCCATATTATTCCACAAACCTCTACTTTTCAAGCAATTCCTCTCTTTGCTTTTTGAGCTACTCCTCCCCCAAACTAAAGTTATGCTCAAATTTTAAATAAACACTAAGTTGTACAAAAAACTTCAAGAACAAATATAGTTTATATCAACTCTATCCTCCTTTCCCAAGTTTCTTTCTCTTTAACAAAGTGGAAAATCATTTATATATACAAAGTAATCTTACAAAATGAACCAGATTTACATATGCTACTTCCTTCCTCAATTACAAAGTAATATGCTGAAATTTAAACTCCTTCCTTGATTACAAAATGATATGTTGAAATATGTATTCCTTGCTTGGTTACAAAAAGTGATCAGCTGAAATATGTATTTCCTTCTATGGTTGAAATATGTTATCCTTCCTCAATCACAAAATGAAAAAAGCTAAAATATGTATCTACGTCTACTTGGTTAAAAATAATTTGGGTATAAAACATCATAAGCAAAAATAGAAAAATGTACTTCTAAGTGTGCCAAGTAGACGATGTAGAGTAATTGAAGTCACTATAAAACTTGCCATGGTTATAATCAGGTATATAGAATTTAGAATTAGTACTATAACTATAATTCCTTGTCTCAATAACATCAACATCATCAAGAGCTTGAGAATCTAATTTGCTCAACATACTCATTATAAATTTAATTTCATCTAGGGTCTTCCTTGAGCAAGCTAATTCCATGTCATAAAATGGAAGCATCTTCATTTAGCAAACCTCTCCTTAATCCAAAGTTTCTCAACTTTCAATCTCATCATCTCATCCCTAAGCTTCCTTTCCATTCTAGCTTTCATCATAACTTTCTCTATCTTGGTTTTTTTGTCTGCCTCAATTTTGGCCAATCTATATCTCTCCTTGGTTTCCAATGATTCACTTCTCAATTTGGCATGGTTGGAAGAGATCTTGGAAGACTGCAACAATGAATGTCGGGCAAGGTCTAACTTCTTGTATGGAAGGAAAGTGTGGTGGTCAAGATGCATTTTTGGATAGTACGGAAACATGGCTCATTGGATGCATCTTCATGTGTGGTGGTAGTTTGAGGTGGTAAGCCATTATGCCAACTTGATGAAGAATGGAAAGAGGCCCTATAAAATGAGGTCTGAGCTTACGAGGGCCAACTAACATGAGGTTGTTTGTAGACAACCAAACTTGATCCCCAACATTGAACTCCATGTGCTGGCAATGTGCAATTTGCATCCTATTTTTGTCTAGTTTGGGTAATCTACAACTTGTGTTGGCATTCTCCACACCTTATTGGATTCTAGAAACAAAAGCGTGGACAATTTCAACCTTGGTATCCATTGAGTGGATCTTGATCAACCTCAAAGGTGTGAAAGGATGGTTTCCATACATGAAGAATAATATGATGTGTGGATGCATTCATTAAATTGTTGTAGGCCAATTGCACTAGTGAATGTAAGGTGTCCTACCTCTCTTGCTCATCTAAAGTGAAGTCCCAAAGCATGTCCTCAATAGTGTGACTCACCCACTCTATTTATCCATTAGTTTATGGATGGTAATCCATGGACATGGCCAATTTCTTTTTGAGGATGCCAAAGAGTGTTCCCCAAAAAAAAGTATTGAATTGAGTGCCTCTATCAATGATGGGTACTCAAGATAGGCTATGTTGAGAAAAGATTACATCTAAGTATAATTGAGCTAATTGTGGAACTGTCATATCCTTTGTGGTAGGATGCACATGAATCATTTTGTTGAGTCTATCAACAAAGACTACAATGGAGTCGAATTGTGAAGTGGTCTTGGGCAATTCACAAACTAGATCCATGCTTTCCTATTCCCAACATTGTGTAGGAGTAGAATGGAGTTAAAAGTGTTTGATGGGAGCTTGATTAAAATCTTTGTTTTTTTGACAAGTTAGGTAGTTTTGAACATACTTTGTCATATTGTTGCTCATCTTGGGTCAGCAGTGATGCCGTTTGATTGCATCTAAGGTCTTGTCCACTCCAACATGACCTACAATCATGGAATCATGATATTCTATTACGATTGTGGTTCTTACGTTTGTGGCAATCTAGAATCCATAACTTGCCATCACAAAGGGTGAGTCCTTAAGTATTGGTTACACCCTTGGATGATTGAGCTCCTACAATCTATGGATTAGTTTTTGTAGCAACAAGTAGCAACATTTTTGTAGAATCCTTGGCCAAAATTTTGGGTTCATCTTGACCTCTACCACTAGATTCTTTGCCATAAGCATCCAAGTGAATGCATCTACAATCTACTTTCTACATATATGATCATCATGTTGAACTAATATCTCCACTCTTCTCACCAAATCTATTGACGAGATAGATTTTTTTGTGCCTCAAGGTAGACTAGAGGTTTGTGATCCATCTCCACTATAAATGACTTCTCACCAAGATAGTGCTTCCAATGCTTGG
This sequence comes from Lunularia cruciata, assembly GCA_948567375.1. NCBI lineage: Eukaryota > Viridiplantae > Streptophyta > Marchantiopsida > Lunulariales > Lunulariaceae > Lunularia > Lunularia cruciata. The sequence goes on along the minus strand of OX419755.1, from coordinate 79,557,117 downwards.
TTGCAAGGACAATGGTCAACTCTTCTTATTTGGTGGTGTGATAGTTACATTTTTTTAAGACAACTTCTGAGAGAACTATGCAATTTGGTGCCATCCATCATTCCATTCTTGTGGTGCTCCTATTTCAAAATTGGATACATCTATAGCCAAATTGATTGGATGTTTTGGGTCATATCATTTCAAGATTGGTGCATGTAGTAATACGTCTTTCAATTCCTAATAGGCCAATTCTTGTGTGGTTCTTCCTCTTGCCAAGTAGTGTTGTTGGAGGTTGTGCAACCTTGGAGAAGTCCTTGAAAAATCAATGATAGAACCCCATCAATCCCAATAAACTCTTGAGTTGAGTCTGATCTTTGGGAGCACTCCATTTCTAAATGACCTCTATTTTATCTTTTAACACTTAGATACATTTTTCACTTCCTCTATGCCCCAAGTAGTCTACTTCAAATTTGTCAAAATTGCAATTTGAGATTTTGGTATACAATTGACCTTGTCATAGAACCTAGAGGACTTCTTGTAGATGCTGCTTGTGCTCCATCATCATCTTGTAATAGACTAAGATATCATTGAGAAAAATGAAAATGGATTTATCCAAGTATAGATAAAATATGTCATTCATCAAACTCATGAAAATGGTTGGAGCATGGGTAAGGCCAACAGCATCACCAAGTATTGAAAGGTTCCAAAGATAGGTGAACACCCCCAAGAGAAAACCTAGAAGAAGAAACAAAAGATTTCACACTCAAAACTTTGATGCTCCGGAGGAGCACCTTGTCTTTATTATATAACAAAGAGGATTTCCTCAAAGGAATCTCCACCTGGGATCAGATACATGGATTGGTAACGTGTTAGCAAGCTCTTCACTTAGATTAGTTGCATGCATGGATGAAATGTTGTTATGGTCCTATCTGGTTGGCCAAACAAGCTTTGACCAAAGGGAATCTTTAGGAAATTTTCTTGTAGGAATCTTAGAATTGTATGGATGAGGTACTATTGGAAAGCTCTTGTTGAGACAAATATGGGGAGGAAAGGCCAATCTTATTGCATCTATTGGGAGACTACGGATATTTTTGAGGCCTAATTCATTTGTTTAAGCCTTCTAAATTGGCTTTAAAGTTTTGAGGCTATTTTTGACTCCTACCTTACTAGTAGAAGTCCTCTTTTGGTGATAATTCTATCTGATCTACTTATTCCATCATATATAACATCCTTCTAGATATTATCAAGCCAATTTTCACCTTTAAATAATATGTCTAGCTATTGGTATTACAAACTTCCTTCCTTTTAAGACACAACATCCTCATTGCAAAGCTATTGCTCAAAAGATTTCAGTAACACTGGTGCATGGGTTAGGTTGGCTGTTGGCTTCCATGTTGCCTCATATAGTAGGTATCATTTCCACTATACAAGATATTCTACATGTGGATGGCGAGTACCACAAATGAATTTGACCTTATACTCCTCCGTGCCGTCAATGAGTGTTAGACAAGCTTGAATGTCTTGTATAGAAGGAAAGTGAGGCTATCAAGGGGTATGTCTATGTAATAAGGAAATATGGAATATTAGATGGATCTTCAAATATGGAAATAACTCAAGGTGATAGGCCATTGTGCCAATTCAACAAAGAAACCTAATAAAACACGGTCTGAGCTTACAAGGGCCAACTAACAATGAGCTTTGTTGTTGAAAGCTAGACTTGATCCCCAACATTGAACTCCATGTGCTAATAGTTTGCATCTACATATTACTTTTGTAAATTCTGGGGGATTTGCAACCTGTGCTTGGCGTTCTCTACACCTTATTGGATTCTAAAAACAAAATTGTTGATAACATCAACCTTGGTAGCCATTGGATGGATCTCCATCAAGCTTGAAGGTGTGAAATGATGCTCTCCATACATGAGGAAGAATTGTGTAATTTTTATGGATGCATTAATTGAATTATAGTAAGCAAATTCCATGAGTGGAAGTAAGGTGTTCCACCTCTCTCGCTCATCTAAGGTGAAGCCCTAGAGCATGTCTTCAATAAAAAAAAATTAGCCCACCTTATTTGTAAATTGGTCTATGGATGGTAAGCTATGGATATGGCCAATTTGGTTTTGAAGAAACCAAAGAGTGTTCTCCAAAACAAACTAGTGAATTGAGTACGTCTATTTATGATGAGTACTCAAGACAAGCCATGACAAGAAAAGATTACATCTAAGTATAATTGAGCTAGTTGTAGAGTAGTCACATCCTTGGTGGTAGGATGCACATGAATCATTTTGTTGAATTGGTTGATAAAGACTGCTATGGAGTCAAACCTGAGGTGGTCTTGGGCAATTCACAAACCTAATCCATGGCTACTTAATTCCCAATGCTTTGTAAGAGTGTGCAAGGGTTGAAGGAGTCTTTTGGGAGCTTGATTAGAAGCTTTATTTTTTTGATAGAGAAAGCAACTCCAAAGATATTATATCACATTGTTTCTCATCTTGGGCCAATAGTAATGACATTTGATTGCATCCAAGGTGTTGTCCACTCCAACGTGACTTGTGATGGAAAAATCATGACAGTTTGCCAGGATGGTGGTTCTTATGTTTATGGCATCCGGGATCTATAACCTACCATCATGAAAGGCAAGTCCTTAGGTGTAGGTGATGCATTTGGATGATTGAGCTCCTACAATTTGTAGATCAATTTTTGTAGCAACAAGCATCATTGGCCAAAATTTAGAGTTCATCTTGACCTCTACCACTAGATTGTTTGCCATCGGCATTTAGGTGAATGCATTTTCAAGTTGCTTCTTGCCTTCTATATATGTGATTGTCATGTTGAACTATTGTCTCCACTCTGCATATCAAATCTATCAACAAGATAGATCTTTCTATGTCTCAAGGTAGACTAGACTTTTGTGGTCTATCTCCACTCCAAATGCCATCTCACCAAAATAGTGCTTTCAATGCTTGGTTGCAAGGACAATGGCTTGCTCTTCTCATTCAGGAATTGTATTCTACAAGCAACAAATTTTGAGAGAAAAATGCAATTGGGTGCCATCCATCATGCCACTCTTGTTGTAAAATTGCTCCTATTGCTACGCTTAATGCATCTAAGCCAACTTGATTGGATGTTTTGGGTCATACCATTTCAAGATTGGTGCATGTAGTAATGTATCTTTCAATTCTTGAAAGGCCAATTCTTGTACGGTTCCCTACAACCACTTCTTCCCCTTGCTTAGTAGTGTATTAGAGGCTATGCAACCTTGAAGAAGTCTCTGACAAATTGATGATACAACCCCGTCAATCCCAAGAAGCTCTTGAGTTGAGTTTGATATTTTAGGAGCACTGTATTTTTGAATGAAGGGATGAAGGAGTCATCTTTCTTCTAGAAACCCATTTCCTTTTTCTAAATTCACATTCCCATTCTCCTTCTTTGTCATGCTTGTCATTTCCTATCCTTTCCTCTTGAGTTGTGGTAACTTTAGCTCATTATACTTCCTCCTTGGTTGGTATAAGGGAAGGTACCTCAAGAGGGAAATGTGTAGAAGAAATCCATGAAGGAAATATGATGAAGTAACATACTTCAACTGAGAAACATGCTCCAAATTCCCTTGTGGTCATGTAACATATTTTGACTGCAATCTAGAGGATTCTTCATAATAGAGAATATGCTCTAGATTCCCTTGTGGTCATGTAACATATTCAGATTTTGATGTAGAGGATGTAACAAAGGAATAAGATCTACTCTCTTCCTCACAAAAATCTGTTCCTTGAGTGTGTTCTTTTGCCCCCTTTGAAATAAATCATGTGTCTTGGGTATTAAGAATAATAAATGTAATTCTAGGCAAAGTAGTATCATCTCTAATCATTTCCTCTTTGTCCTTGTGGATTGCTGCCATTTCATCCTCATGGACTTTCTCTAAACCATCTTTCTCCTTATTTCCACACCCAAAATTACCAACATAGGAGGTATGATATTGGCCCGGCCTTTCAATATCATGTTTGTCATCTTTAAATGTGGATATTTGTGATGCAATTTATGTTCAATTGTTCTCCATCCTTGCTTCAACTTGTTGTTAGCCAAGCCTCCTCTTTTGAATTTATCTTGTAAGCTTTGATATACCTAGGATATTTCTTGTACAATTTCTCCCTATTCATAGAGTCAAGAAATCCCCTTCTAAACTTCACTGGATAAGTAGCCATGTGACTAAATGTGGTGCTCTTTTGTATATGTTTCTTTGTACTTCCCTCATGCATCTGTTCAAAAGGTTTTGGATTATCTAAGTAATCCAGAATTTGAGCATAATGTGAGTGTATCTTTCTAAATATCTTGTCTTCCTCCTTCCCTTTGATTCACATTGACTCTCATTTTCCTTTGGTCCCCATAGAAGCTCTTATAGATACCAATTTGAGAAGGGCTTGGAATTTCTTGGAAAAAAAATTTATTGAGGAATTTAGGCAAGAGTTATAGGATAGAATACACGTGAGAAGGGAAATTACATCCAAATAGGCCATGTTTTTTGCACCAAAAAAATAAAAGTTCTCCATCTTATCCCAACTCTACTCTTTATTATCACTAATTCTCAATATTGGCGCTCACTCACTTTGAATTTCTCTAAAAGAGTTGACACCTACTCAAGAGGTGGGATTTCCAATACAAATTTCATTCCATGCACCTTGTGCACATCTATGATATGTGCGTACATTTGAGGGGAAACTAGATTTCAATTGTAATTGATGTAGAACACTAATTAGAGATCCAAGGAATTCTCTTTGATCCCAAGAAGGAACAAAGCACACTTGATTTTTTTGGGTTAGAGTGAATTCAAATATTAGTGTCATCAAATTCTTATAAGGTGCAAGAGTGAATTCAAATTTGGTCTTCTATGGAAGAAATTCAAAAGGCCAAAGAGTGGTCTTTTTTATGAGAACACTTGTGTAACACCATTAGCTAGATAAATCATCTAATTGTGGAAATTGGCTTGATAATATCTTTATGGGTAATAAATACAAAGGTGTTTATGGTCTAAGTATATTAGGCAAAAGTATCACCAAAAGAGTACTTTTACAAATAGAGCAAAGACCAAAAGCACCGTGAAAGCTTTAGAGCCAATTTCAGAGGCCTAAACAAACAAATTAGACCTCAAGAATAAAATCTTCCATCGAATTAGACCTCAAAAATAAAATCTTCCATCTCCAAGGATGAAGGCATTGTTGTTCTCCCCTTGGTTTATCTCATTAAGATCTTTCATTGAGATACAATGGTACCTCACTCATGCTATTTTGAGCTTCTTATAAGAATATTCCTCAAATATTCCATTTGGTCAAACTTGTTTGACCAACCAAATAGCACAAGGATCAACATATCACCAATCAATATAGCTAATCTAAGGGTGTAACTTGCTGACATGTCACCAATCCATATATGTAATCCAAGGATGTAGCTCCCTTTAAAGACATCCTCTTCGCTATATAATAAAGACAAGGTGCTCCTTTGGGGCATCAGGGTATTGAGGAATGAAACCTTGTGTTTCTCTTGTCCTCAAAATGTTACAACTTTTAATATTCTACTTCCAATATATTGATACTTGGCATATGTCAATTGATAACATGTGCCATTATAATTTATCTCCATTATGATTATCACCTAATCAGGCCCGTAACCCATCCATGGAAGTGACTTTCTATCTCCAAAAGTGGAATTTTTAATTGGCCCATAAAATCATAAGAGCACTCATAAAATTTTGATAGATGTTTCACTTGTGTACCTAAGTTTTTGCTTATACCCAATAAAAATTATAGGTTGGCTTGCTATCTATGGAGGAGATAATACCTATAGCATTTTTGGGTAGTTGGGCTCTCTTGGCACCCCTATTTTCCTCTTGTTTTGTGGTTATTGATAGGCCGGTTTTGGAGACTTATGTGACAAAGGTCTAGGATGGATCCTTTTCTCTCCCAATGTTATTACTGCAGACGAGAGATAGTCTATCCACACAAGCACAAGAGGACTTTCCATCTTTTGCTTCACTATCATTAGATTGGACTAGAGGTTTACAGTCTTCCTTGATGGAGTGATAGTGTGAGCATATGTTACATTCTCTCTTAGTTGACTCATCCATTCCTCATGCTACTAGAGCATGTCTTTGCTCTTACTCTGGCAAGGGTGCAGGCTCTTGGATCCTAGCTTGACCATGCATTAGGGCATCCCAACTTGCACTATACATTTTCTCTACAACAATGAAGTTATGCCTAGGTTTGGTCCACCCATCTGTATCTTTGTTACTGACTTGCAAGTGTGGTTCTACACTAGATGCAACAGCGGTCCATATGACATGGTGTCCTTTTGGAGGATAGAGGATAACTATCCATTATGCTATTAAGGACATAGTGTTTTTTATGGCACAAGCGGATACTTGGCTTGGGAGGAGTGTTTGTATGCTTTGCAGTCTACACGTGTCAAGGTGGACTTATACTTGGTCCAAGATGATCAAGTGACAATAGCGGATGTAGTGGCTACGGACCCTACACGAGATACATTTTGGAAGGAGTGATTACCCATCCCCTTAGATGGGCAGCGAGTGCAGTAGTAGGTTGCAAGGTCTTCAAGTATAGGGGCATGCAGTAAGATCACCTCTTTGTTCCACTAGCCTTGACGTTATATGGAGCAATGGACATAGCGTTTGACACATTTTTCAAGGAGTGTGCAAGAGCTTATCATGTTAGGCGCCAATGAGTACCACTCTTACTCTCATACTTTGTAGCGTATTTTAGACAATGTGTGTCCATTGCTCTACAAAGGTTAGTGGCTGGTGCAATCCATAAGAGAGCAATCACACTAGGTGATGCTTCTTTGGATGCTCCAAAAGTTTGTAGACCATGCGACTTGCATAGCTTGGATATCTTAGGTGCAATAGGGTAGATTTCTCATATAGACTCTAGTGGAGCTTAGCACCATTTTACCTTTTTTTGTCTCTTCCTTGTACAATTTGATGGGGTCTTCCCATCCTTTGTATTTTCTATGTGGTCACCCTTTTTGAGATATAAATTTAGAATCACTGAAGTTCCATAAAGAACCCATAAATTTCCCATTTGAAATGCCATTATATTTCTTTTGTTATTGACAAAGATTTTTGGTGGATCAAATTGCATGATCCTAGCTATAGAATCCAAATTATATATCTTAATAATAATGCATAGCATGAAGATGAACCCACTAAGTCCTAAATATTCAAGTCATGTTGAAAGGATTCTTGTATTCTTGTAAGGATTTTTATAGTAGAAAGAAAAGATAGAAGTTAGTATTATCATACAATCACTTATAGGATATTTTTATATATAGCTATCTATCTATTTTGGATGAAATATGAGATTGTTTCATTATGTACCTTATAAGGTATTTATATCCAAAAGCATCATTTATTGTCTTTGAACATAAGAAGAGGAATTTGTCAGAATCTTTTCTAACTATATTATATATGACAGAGTTATTTAAAGTACTTCTAAAATAATAATATCCATTGAGTATCTTGTATTCTTGAGAGGAAATGAAGTATAGATGTAAATACTTTATTCTGTTTTTAGTGTTTATATTGGAGTGACAACTCTAAATAATACTTAGATGACACTAGTATTAGTATTAATTATATATTTCAATGCTCCTTGGGATGCAATCTTACTCTTCAATTAAAATTCTACTTTGGTTTTGAGGCTTTTTTAGTGCTTGCCCAAGTTTCAATAATATTTTACATATACATAATTATCTTTATTATAGGTTGTTGACACTTGTTGACAAGGAATGTCATATGTAGTGAAAGCTTTAGCATAAGTTTTTGATATATCTTGATATGAAGTAATTTTATTATATGGAACTTGTCAAAGTTGTGGATGTCTTTATTACTTCAAATTTTAGCAGATTTAGTTATTGAGTTTATGAAGCACAATCATAAAATTTGGCTTCATGAATCAAAAGACTTGGTTCATATACTTATCTTTCATACTTATAAATTAGAGTTAGTTTCTTTGTAGAAGGATATATGTATGACTAAGCATATTCCTTAAGATATCTCTTACTATTAATATTCATTATGACCATAATTTAAATTATGGTATTTCAAGATAGTATATGCAAATAAACTCCCTACCTTGTGAATCTACCATTTTAAAAAGGCACATATAATAGATGGTAACTTGGCAATGCATCTTTTTAAGTAAGAGAGTGTTGGAAGCAAATATATTTTACCATATATGGTAAGATATTTTTATATTTTAAATAGCTTTTTTTGTTTTTAGTTCTAAATATTTTGTTTTTTCTCCAATTAAATCATGCTTTTTACTCCAACTTATTAGTTGTAATTTTTTGCTCAATATTAAGTTCACACTATATAATTGTATTCAAGTGATGTAAGAGTGATAATTTCATGAATGATACTTCCAAAAACACATTGAATTTTCATTAGATGTGTTGTTTTACTGCTTCATATGCTGAAATTATAAAGTTTAATATTAATTCCAAATTTGATCTCATTTTGAGAATTGATATTACCATCCAATGATACATTTCAACTCTGTCCAATATATATATTGATGCTTGCCTAAGCTTGATATGAGTATTCATTAGAAGTACCGTCTCTGATTAGGTTTGCTACTGGTACTATAGAGAGATATGAATTGCTATCATGAATTATGGTGTATAACATGAATGTGAAATATGATGATATAGGCATGTATCTTCATAAGCAAGAGGCAAATGGGTACAAAGAAACAAAAGCACTAAAGGACAAAAAATCACCAAATATTGCATTATATTTGTAGATAAATAAATAAATAAATTATTTATACTTGATAATTTTGACTTATTTCCTCAAGTTATTAATTGCTAACCTTCCTCAATCAACTACATATCTATTTAGCAAGATCAATTGATTGTATGTAACACATTCATGATTAAACTAACATAATATACCATTTTGTTTTAAGTGAATGATTAGACCATGATCATGATGAAATTCACTTGACATAATATATTATTTATAGTATAATTTTTTTAGGATCAAATATATTTTAAAGTGTAAATAAGCCTAAATATACATTCAAAGAAGAATATATCTATTTTGAGTAATAGTAAAACTAGCCATACAAAGCTATTACTCTTAGTGGAATTCATTTGATATACCAACTGATTTTTTCTGCATAAGTTAATTCTTTTATAAAAATGAATATATAAGTTTATAGCAATAATGAAATACTTGAGAACTTTTTGAGTTCCTCAAAGTAAGTTTCACTTAATATATCATTCTTTAGATGTATTATTTTATTCTCTTTCAAGGTTCCTCTAATGAAGTTCACCTAATATACCATTTCCTTTAGATATATTGTTTTATTATTTGTTGAAAGAAATATATGCGATTACTTGAGAATGGTTTGATTTCTTTATACTTTATCATTGTGCTAGCTTGTGCTTGAACTCACTACCTTCAACATTAGATGTACATATATTTTTCTAAGCTCTTTGAACAAGTATGGTTATCAAAAGGATCCTTTAAGCATTTTTTATTGACTGAGGCTAATCCGGCTGAAAGAGGTAGGTCAAAGAGGGCAAGTTTAGAACGCAAGTAGAAGAGGTAGAAGAGCATAGTTATATACTTGGGTGGAATGCACCTTGAACCCTAATGAAATTCTCTATCTTTTGTGAATAAAACTAGGTATCAAGTGGGACCATGCTAGACTTAATAAGGCTTGTTGATACATAGAACTAGGTATTAGGTGGGACCATGGTGTACTTAGCAAGGCTTGGTGAGGCTCATTATATCTTCCAAAGGACTAGCTATGAATGGTTTACCTGCCAATAGGAAAAATCATTTCAATATCTTCATTGAAGCAAATCAAGGATAACACTTCAACTCAGCTCATTCTTTGATGGTAGTACAGACTTAGAACATAAAAGGTAGTGTAGTGATTTCAACAATATAACACATGGTATCAATATATTCATGAAGAAAGTTTAAAGACACATTCACCCAAACCCTTCCCTTTTTTGATTGGTAAGTAAAAAGGTTCACTAAAGAAAATTCAAGGTCACTATAATCGTGGCACCTTAACTTAATGTTAAAGGTTTTATTATAGCAAAAATCCATACTGAAGTGCATTTCCAAGGAGACAGTATATGAGTTTGCTCACTATCTCTTATTACTTTACATGGTGTCACATTCTATTACAAGTCCAAGTATTATTAAACAAAAACTTCAATATTCAAATTTACTACTATCCATATTTGTATATTTCAGGGAGATCTACCTTACTAGAATTTCAATCATTTCAGCATGAAAATGATAGTTAAGTAAAATCCAAATACACCAATCGATTGATATTTTTCATAATTTCAATCCATTAATATAGAAGAATTTAAAATTGATTGAATCCTTTGATCTTCCAATTACATTCTCTTTACACGAGAAAGTAGATTTTCTACAAAAAAAGAAATACTGAAGACTCCTTTGATCTTTTAATTACATCCCCTTTGCATAGGAAAATAGATTTTCTACAAAAAAAGAAATACTGAAGACTCCTTATATGTGATACATGTCCAAATAGGTTATTGTTGCAAGACAACCCAAATTTAAATTAAACTCTTGGCATTTTAGATAAGCATAATTAGCTGTATAGCTATGTTGTGAATATCTAGTATATTAAGGGGTTTAGGGGAGGTGGTTTTAACAATCTCCGAAACTTTTGATGGATAAAACCCATAGAAGCTTTATGGATATCCATAAAAGGCGAGTTCTCTTTCAATAGCAGTAAAGTCTGGGATTCTTTGGTCAATTACATAAGTCCAATATACTTGAATTTTCTCATAAATAATTTTATGGTTCTGTTCGACTATTTTCACCAACCAATTTCTCACACCTACGACGCACTCATCAATACCCACAAATTTTGTTATGAAGCTGACCCCTTCCCCGCGATATATGCTATTGAAACCCCTGTGGTATAATCTTGTCGTTTGTGAATGTCGGTACCCTTACGTGTATGTATATGTATATATGTATATGGACAGCCAATGTCATGCTTTGACATTTGGCTGGACACTAAATGGTGGACACTCTATAGGTCGATTCATATCAATCCCTGTCGTGATGTTTGGTCCAATCCAAAAGATTTAACCGGTACACGAGAAATTTGAGGAATCTCGTCTACTCCAGAGGACCGGACGGACACATACTGCCCCGATGCCCCTCTCCGACGGGGCCCCAAAAGATAGTCCGCGCCTCTTTTCACTGGACGAAGGTAGGCCCGGGCCAGTCCGCTCCTCTGCAATATCATACTACATCACCTCGACGAATTTGTGATGAAACTTCGTGATCGATTTAACAAGGGCAAAAGTAGAAGAATTAACCCAGAGTACAAGCTATTGACTCGTCGACAGATATTCTATTAGCAAAGCCGCGCTGGGTGGAGCCCCCCGCTTTGGCCGAGCGCCATGTTCCAGTGGGCACGTGAATTGAGTAAAGGGGACATCTTCACGAATATTCTTGAGCGGGATGGACAATTATCCACGGCGTAGCGAAAAATAAAACAATAAATATATATTTTTATTTTCGCATTTTGGAACTGTAAAACAAAGAAACTAGGAAAAGCAAGAGAACAAAGTGGAGAGAGCCACCACCAGCGTGTGGTTAACGAGGCTACGGAGTGCTTTACCCGAAACTAAAAGCAGAGAAGGGGATACAAATTGAATATCATCAGACAGGAGGTCACGATGGTTTCGGTGGGGATACCTGAAGAAGGACAATGTGAGAAGAAGAATGGACGGCGGGCCAAGCGCCGTCGAGCCAAGCGAGGACTCTCCCGTCAACTGCAAATGAAGCTGCCAACAGACACTGTAGATAGCTGTCCGCCTGTCCTCGTCTCTCGATGGCTTTCCAAGAATCAGTCAGGCCGCCAGTACCTTTTAGTACATGATGTACAACCGAAAGCAACTTCTGGTCAATCAGTCATGCTGCTGACTGGACGGACCAACCGCCCCAGGCCAAAATTCACTCTACCCTGTTCGAAGCGGACCCATTCACGACACGCCTGTTGGGCGTCGTCACCACTTCCAACTCGACCACGACACAGATGATCGACCCGGAGTAATAGACTGATTTTGATCCTGGTGCAGAAGATGCCTGCAAACAGAACTTGCCTTCGAGGTACACCGAAAATAACCTACGAAGTTATGGAGTCTTTCCAGTAAGACTATACCAATAATCCCATCCGCCTTTGGGAGTTTCCTGTAAGGAAGTCCTGACCAGTCCCTGAGCGTATCTGCACGCAGAAAGTCACAGCGACGATAGTCATTCTTCCGACTGTGATGCGACGACGGCGCTGCTCAAGGGTTACTCTGGTCGATCCGATTCAGTGCTTGAGGAGATACCCGGGACCCAGTCAACCTCCCGATAAACCATTAATCGTACCGGTGTGTCCTGGACTTGTGATCCGTTTCCGGGAATCGTCTGTTATTTTAGCATATTCTTGTGAATTCACCTGATTCTTTTCACACAGAACGTCTCTAAACACCGGCAAGTACCCCAACCCATGCCGAGAGAACCACATTAAGCCGGATCGTTCCCAGTTCTGAGGTCCCGTTGGTAGAGAAGTGCAGGGTTCCGTGAGCTCGTTATACCTAGTATGACGCGTCTCCACAGACTCCGGTTGACTTGTTAGAAAAAGACGTCGTGGGCGTTGTCGGAGTAGTTGACCGACTACCTGGAAATGGGCGAGGGAAATGGTCTTTCTGCGTTCCTGGCTTCCGGCGCCACTTCTACGCCGGACCTTCACTGGTAGTCCTGGAAGAGAGCGCTCCGCTGCACCAGCGGAAGAGAGAGAGCGCAGCGCCTCGGAGTGCACGGGATATGCCGTTGGGAGATGGGATTTGGATTTGGATTTGGATTTGAATCGATTGATACAGGAAGGGGGTTTGCAGGGAAGCACGAGAGGAGCTTGAAGGAGTGAGTACTACTCGAAGATTGATATTGCGAGATCACCTGGAGAGAATAGAACGAGGAGGTTTATGGATTTGAGAACGCAATGTGCGTAGAACAGGGCAGATCCAAATGAAGCGAAGGCCAGTGAAGTCGTACCTCCGCAGGTCGTGGTTATGGTCTCGTCCGAAGCGCTCTGGGGCGCTGCTTGTTTCGTGCATGGTGCTTCTATGCCTCTTTGTTGGATGGTCTAACGATCGATGGACTATCGATGGTCACGGTGCGAAGAAAGTAGAAGTAAGTGTATTATCTCACCGCACCAATTTTCAGTGTGGTTGAAATTGGACGATTGCTTTAGTGAGTGACTGATGGTGGATGGAGAAATGCAGCTTGTGTATTGAAAGACATATTTGGCTGTTGACTGACAGGAGTCCATGTACTCTTCAAGCAAGGTGTTGTTGGAGGCGAAGGATGTGGACAGCAGTACGAAGGCGGAGTTCATAACCAGTCAATTGGCGGATCAAATGACGCTGGCGAAATCCTTCATAGTTATAGCGAAGGAGAATAACAATGTTCAATTGGCGTGGGAGCTTAGTGCCGTTATAAGATCTTGTCAGCAACTTCTTTCGAGGACCGCAACTCACGGTTTACCCTCGCTGGAAGCTGAAGCAGAGCCGATCAGAGAAAGGCTTTCGGCTCTTATTTCGAGCGCGCAGGAGCATAACTATGACAGCGCTACGACGATCATGAAGCTGAAGGCGAAGCTTCAGGCGTTGGATGTACAGGCAAACTCTGCCTCAGAACAAAGCGTTAGCTTCGGCCAAGTCGCGGCGGAAGCGATGCCGAAAAGCCTTCACTGCTTGGGAATGAAATTGACGATGATTTATGGAACTAACGAATTGGTCAGAGATTCAGCCGGCCAGAAGCTGCAGCTTCCGAGGTTCACCGACAACTCCTTCTATCATTTTTGCATTTTCTCGGATAACGTTCTGGCGGTGTCTGTGGTCATGAACTCCACGGTGACCAATGCGGTGAGACCGGATGAATTGGTTTTCCACATTGTCACCGACCAAGTCAATTATGGCGCAATGGAGGCCTGGCTGGGGTTGAATGACTTTCGAGGTGCTTCGTATGTAGTGCAGAGAATTGATGATTTCACCTGGTTGAATGCCTCGTACGTTCCAGTTCTGAAGCAGCTGCAGAGTGCCGAGTCGCAAACTTACTACTTCAAATCCAATGAGCAGGAAAGTGTCAGTGCTAAGGTGTTGAAATTCCGAAACCCCAAGTACCTGTCTATGCTAAATCACTTAAGATTTTACATACCGGAAATCTACCCCGAACTTAATCAGGTTGTCTTTCTAGATGACGATGTCGTTGTGCAAAAGGACTTAACGCCTCTCTTCTCTCTGGATCTTCACGGAAATGTCAATGGTGCGGTGGATACCTGCCTTGAGACCTTCCATCGATTTCACAAGTATTTGAATTTTTCTCATCCTCAAATCAGATCTCATTTTGATCCTGAAGCCTGTGGCTGGGCTTTTGGGATGAATGTCTTTGATCTCCTGGCCTGGAAAAGGGCCAATTTAACTGAACGCTATCATTTTTGGCAAGAGGCAAACGCGGATCGAACCCTGTGGAAATTGGGAACTTTGCCCGCAGGTCTTTTGGCTTTCTATGGCCTCGTCGAGCCATTGGAAAGGACATGGCATGTGCTTGGTTTGGGTTACGATTCCAACATAGATAGTAAGTTAATTGACAGTGCCGCTGTCATTCATTACAATGGAAATATGAAACCATGGCTGAAGCTAGCAATTAGTCGATACAAGCCCTATTGGGATAAATATGTACACTACGATCACCCAATTTTACAGGAGTGTAACTTCCACTGGTGATTATTATTTACCAGAGCTGCTTGCATGAACTTATCGATCCAATATGCTTTGTTTCTCCTCGTTGTTTCTTTCCGAGTGGTGGGCAAATGTCTGTGCAGCAACTCTGTTAGACCGGTAATGCGAGAAGTTGGTCAATTCACATATTTGCTTTCTTCCTACTGGTGTGACTGTTGTTTCTGTGTTCAGCATAAGGACACGCCCTTCAAGAAGTAGAATTTGGAAGTACTATGACCATATCTTGTGACCTCGATCTAAGCTGGTGAGATATGGAATTGCAAGAGTTATTGTTTACACTTCCTGTCCTTAGTGTCGTTGTTTTAGCATCTTTCCGTCCGTTTGAACAATCCTTTTGCAATCTCCATATGAAATTGGAGGAAATAATCCAAAGAAAATGCGTTGTAAGTACTAGGGCAGCGTAGTTGCCTCTTGTCTAACTGCATGGTGGGGTGCTGAAGTGAAATTTTTTTTTGTCTACCATGAACGTCTTGTTCCTGGAGCTTTGGAAGTGTGGTTAAATATTATGTTCGGCTTTCACATTCGAGGCTCATAAAAAGTAATTCGCTTGGGTTATCGGCTTCTTGTAGGGACAAAGCATGCTTATAGGGCCCTTGGGATTTACTTGCTACTATGTCATAGATCCATTCGGTTACTGTTTCAGCTAAGTTTTATTTTGATCCATTCAGCTGGTCAGGGAACTGTATCGAATATAGTGCAGTGGGAGAGAAACGGTTCTGTCTTGCCGGAATAATACTGGTTTTTCGTTTTGCTTCTAGCCTGGAATGTCTGAAGGCTGAGAAAAAGCTTAATCCTGTTATAGTCTTCACAACTATTTGGATTTCTATTTGTTGTAGCGTTCTTTCCTCCATCCCGTTCGTATGATAGATCGTACGTGTGGGCCATAGGCAAATTTGGGTAAGTAGGTACTGCCAGCGTCAAAGACTTGAATTAATAAGCATATCGACGGTTTTGGATCCTGTTAAGCACATCGTGGCACCATTGTAGAGGTGTTTATAAATCGACCTGTCTAGATTCCATACTCTAACGATGTTCTAAAAGGTTGGAATTTACTCATGTTTTACTCATGTTATTATTTCAAAGTCTAATAAGGCCTTCTAATAGGCCTGAGCAGTTGCGGTCCTGAACTGAACCCAGCTGAAGTGACAGTGAAATTTCAATCTCACCAGTTCTTTGAGCGGCTCAAGCATGCGGATTGTAGTTCTGATTCGACCCGGCTGTTCTTGACCTTAATCTTTGGTCAGTGTTTCGCACCTATACTGTTGTGTTGCAGAGTAACCGCACTAAGGATCACCTTGGTCGAAAGACATAATTACATCTCAAAATCTTTGATTACCATTTCATTCTTGCTTTTCGTGTTTCCCTTGTGCTAGCCAACAACAGAACTGGGTATGCCCTGCACTAAATTTTTTTTCCAGAAGTTAAGACCTATTGTTGTATAAATTTAGAGCTGTCTTTGAGGCTGAGGATTTCAGTTGGTAGAGGTGGTGCTAACCACTCTGTTGTTGTGATGCTTATACTACAGACGTAGTCCATCCCTGCACGCGACCTACCTCACTACGAATTCATCATAACCTCGTTATGATGACTCAGTCTTGCAGGGACATGTTAATATTGCTCATAATCGTTAGCTCGACCCACTTTGAAAAACTAATTATGTTCTTCCTGTTACATTTATTATATCCGGACACTTGCGTTCAGACGGTCTCATTGCAAATTCAAATACTTTCAGCCTCTTCCATCTTTTCTTCTTTTTATATGTTCATGCATGTCCGGATTATAAAGACATGGACTAACGAAATGTGTTATTCTATGATTTTCCATTGCATTTACACAATAAATACTAAAGTTTTGGTAGCACTTCTATCTTGTAGAAACTCGGTCATAAAGTTGTCTCTGAATCATTCAATCTGGTTTGAACTGACTGATGTCTGAATCAAGTTCAGAATATTACACCAAGATACAACCACCAGCAACTAATATAGTTGGATGTACTTGCGGGACTACACATGGATACGGCCGGGATCTTTCATCAGATTGATGAACATTAGAACATTACTATCCTTGCCGAATTTTTTTTTGGAAACTTCTAACATGAGATTCTTAACGTGATCAACGACCCTCTTATCAAACGTACGAACTTTAAAGGAAATACAAAACGTGCAGGGAGATTATCCAAGTTTCATATCAAAAACAATTTCTTTTATGTTTTGTACCTGTATTACGATCAAACTTGAGAAAGGGTTGAACAAAAAGCTCAAAAGTAATGAGACAAGCAAGAGTGGTCAAACTTTACAAAGCGTCAAAGTTTGAGTTTAAAAAGGTCAAAGAAAAAGTGTGGAGAGAGTGACCCTAGAAGATCCTTGTTAGTGGAAGAGTGCCATTATTTTATTCTGAAGGGAGCTAAGATTTTGGAAAGCCTCAACAAGATGCTTTGGTAGGTAAAAAGTGTGAGGTTTTTCAATATCTGATATTTCCTCTTGTCATCCATATGATAGTCATTTGTCAAGGTTGAGTGCAACTCAACCAAGGGTCACAAAAGGAACAATACTGATGTTTGAATGCATAACTAGATGGGAGCATCTATTTAGTACAAAACTAGGAATTATGAACTCATAGCAAGGACTTTGCACAAACTACTCTCTTATTTAAAAGAAAAGAAAGAATGATATAGATAGAGTACCCCAAAGGAAGGAAAGTGGAAAGGAGTACAAGGCACAAACAAGTGAAAAAGGAACAAAGAGCACAAGGTTCAAAAGACCCACTCTGACCATAAAAAAAGCACATTGAAAAAGGGCCCAAAGGTACCCAAGGGGTAAAAGCATGCTGGCAACAAGCACCAAAGATACTAAAGAGAGGATAGCCTACTCCTAATCCATGTGGTACAAGTCCTCCAATGGTATGTTTGGTAAGTGGGAGTGAGAATCCTAGCTGTGCTAAGTGTGCCTATTGCAGTAGCTTGTTTGTCCAGACCCAAAGCCTGAGTGTGTTGCAAATGACTGAAATGCACTATTGGTAATAGGATGTGAGCATGGTTGGAGGGATAGCCAATGCACCTCTCCTCTCCAAAGAACCTCGTGTTGCATCCCTAAGATAATCGTCAAAATGGTGATGTAGGTGCACAAAAACCTCAATCGCCCAATGAATAGGTGATCTTGATAGATCCAACTATGGTTCAATCTGAACTTGGGCCTGTCGAGCTCATAAGGTTTGAGCAACAATATCACAAATTACATCATGGACTCTAGTGGGATCCTTTCTTATTGCACAACCACAAAAAGTATATCCCTTGCATGTCACATGGAGAACGATTTGTGTATTGGGCTGAAAGGCCTATGAGAGCTGGATGTACCTCAATCATAGTAATATAGTAAACTCTTTGGAAGAAAAATGGAAGTTGTCAATCAAGGATGAAGCACGTAGCCAAGCTCAACAGCCTTTTTTCTAGCAAGAGAAGATCCTAGCTCTATCAAGTAGAGGCATATTAATGAGGATGCTAGTAAGTGTGAGTGTGCATATGCTCATTGAGATCTTCATGGAGCTTCCTAGAGTCTAGAGGGACAAATTCAATAAACTTTGGGGAGTGACGAGCGTGCAGGGCTTGGCAATAAGTCACGAGCCAATCAAAGATATACTTGGAAGTCATAAGTGCATGAATCCACTATCGTGATAGGTCTCAATAAGAATGGACATCCCTAATGTAAGAACCTATCCACTCAAGAAGGGACCACTAGAGTCCAAGCACTGATATATGTTGTTGGTGCTATGGTCTCCTGCCCTATGAGGTTGCATCTGCCCATGACTATAGGGAGAGCTAACTACTACCTACACCACTCATATGATAGTTGTGGGAGCATGCATGGCCCTAATAGAGTGGAGAAATATTGGTGTATAATATTATCAAACATCCACAAATGTGGCAATAGTGCCTTTGTAGGTGAGAAAGTCCATGCTAAATATGGAGCCTTAGGGAGGTAACACTAAGTGAGAATGGAGTAGTCCACTTAGATATTCCCTAAACTGGAGAGGAGGTGAGCATGAGATGTAACATGTACAAAGGTATTCAATATGAAAAAACTATAAAAATCTTCTTGTCCCAAAGGAGAGCCTAAAACTCATAAACCTCTAACGGGGAATTGGAATCCTAATGGGAAGTCACAAGGGGTGTGGACCATGCGGGAGCTCCAAAATTTGCATTTATGAGTATGAACCCATAAACCCAAGGCCTCTAAGCTGAGTATGAAAGCAAACACCACTCTAGTAACATCTTCCAAAGGGCTTATATATGACTGTCATCCGAGATGGATGGTAAAAGATAAGACAAAAAAGCTACTTTAACTTGTCGTAAAGCTGTGTAATGCTCTATTGCAAAGAGAGGCCCTCCTAGGAGATCTCCTTGATGTTTGCACTTGACAGATGTTAGCTATAAGAACTCTCTTGTGGAGGTATGGTAGCTAGACAATAAAGCTGTCTCAATCCCATAGAAAGCACATAAAATTAGGGTCAATGAGTGGATTTGGTTGGTAAGTTGAGTGAAGATCACGGAACAATGTTGGAGAAGAGATGGTATTGAAGGCATTAGAGATATCAACTTGGACCATGTAATGTTCCAAGGATAAGAGAAACACAATAGAAACACAAGATTTCATCTCAATACTTTGATGCTCCAAAGGAGCACCTTGTCTTTATTATATAACAAAGAGGATCCACTCAAAAGGAGCTCCACTCTTGGATCAGATATATAGATTGGTGGCATGTCAGTGAAATCCACCCTTAGATTAGTTGCATGGATTGGTGACATGCTTATCCTTGTCCTATCTAGTTGGTCAAACAAGTTTGACTAGAGGAAATCTTTGGGGAATTTTCATGTAGGAAAGCTCAAAACAACATGGGTGAGGTACCATTGGAAAGCACTTGATGAGATGAACAAGGAAGTGATATGGCAACACCTCTTTCTCCTAGAGCAAAAAGAACAATTCATCCTTTGAGGCCTAATTCATTTTTTTAAGCTTCCAAAATTGGCTCTAAAGTTTTTAGGGTGTTTTTGACCTCTACCCTATTAGTGACATAGTTTGATGACATATCTATTTGATCTACTTAGATCATCATATATAACATCCTTCCAGATATTACCAAGCCAATTTCCACATATAGGTAATATATCTAGCTAATGGTCTTACAAATCTCTCTCCTTTTAAGATACAATGTACTCATTGCAAAGTTGTTGCTCAAAAGATTACATTAACACCATTGCATGAGTCAGTTAGTTTTTGGCTCCCATTTTACCTCATACAATGGGTACACTTTCCAATGTGCAAGATATTCTACATGTGGATGGTGGGTATTACAGATGCATTTTGGGAGAATGCATTTGACTTCATATTTGCCCATGCCATCAATGAATGTTGGACAAGGTCTAACTTCTTGTATAGAAGGAAAGTGAGGTGGTTGGGTTGCATATCTTCATAGTAAGGAAACATAGAACATTAGATAGATCTTCATGTGTGGCGGTAGCTTGAAGTGATAGGCCATTGTGTCAATTTGACGGAGGATGGGAAAAGGTCAAATAAAACAAAATTTGAGTTTACGAGGGCCAACTAACATGAAGTTGGTTGTGGATAGCTACACTTGATCCCAAAAATTGAACTCCATGTGCATGAAATGTGCATCTACATATTTTTTCTATTGATTTTTGGCAATCTATAGCTTGTGCTTGGCATTCTCTACACCCTATTGGATTCTAGAAACAAGTATTGATTGTGTCAACTTTTGTAGCCATTGGGCAGATCTTTATCAAGCTTGAAGGTATGAAAGAGTGCTCTTTATACATGAGGAAGAATGGTGTGACTTTTGTAGACACATTCATTGAATTGTTGTAGGCAAATTCCACTAGTGGAAGTAAGGTGTTTCACCTTTCTTGCTTCTTTAAGGTGAAGCCTCGGAGCATGTCCTCAATAGTGCAATTAGCTTGCTTTGTTTGTCCATTGGTTATGGATTGTATGTTGTAGACATGGCTAGTTTGATTTTGAAGATGCCAAAGAGTGTTCTCTAAAACAAATTAGTGAATTGAGTTCCTTAATTGGTGATGAGCACTTAAGACAAGCCATGGTGAGAAAAGACTACAACTATGTATAATTAAGCTAATTGTGGAGCAATCACGTCCTTGGTCATAAGACACATATGAATCATTTTGTTGAGTTGGTCTACAAAGACTACAATGTAGTCAAACCTTGAGATGGTCTTGGGCAATTCACAAACTAGATCCATGTTGACCTATTCCCAACATTGTGTAAGAATAGGGAGGGATTGAAGAGTCATATGGGAGCCAGATTAGAGGCTTTATTTTGCTGATAGAGTAGGAAACTTTGAACATCACATTGTTGCTCATCTTGGGCAAATAGTAATGGTGTTTGATTGCATCTTAGGTCTTGTCTACTCCAACCTGACCTACAATGGTGGAATCATGACATTTTGCTAGGATGGTGGTTCTCCAATCTAGGGCATCCAAAATCCATAACTTACCATCACAAAAGGTGAGTCCTTGGGTACTAGTTATGCCTTTGGATGATTGAGATCTTACAATCCATAAAAATAAGAATCCTTGGCCAAAATTTTAGATTCATCTTTACCTCTATCACCAGATTGTTCATCATAAGCATTTCGATGAATGCATCTACAAGTTGCTTCTTGCCTTCCACATATATGATTGTCATGTTGAACTATTTTCTCCACTCTGCCTATAAAATCTGTCAATGAGATAGATCTTTATGTGTCTTGAGGTAGACTAGAGGTTTGTGGTCTATCTCCACCACTACAAATACCTCCTTGCCAAGATAGTGCTTCTAATGTTTGGTTGCAAGGACAATGTCCAACTCTTCTCATACAATGGTATGATAGTTGCACTTTGTTGGTAATAGCTTTCAAGAGAAATATGCAATTGGGTGCCATTTATCATTTCATTCTTGTTGTAGGACTGCTTCTATTGCAATGCTTGATGCATCTATAGCTAGCTTGATTGGACATTTTGGGTCATACTATTTTAAGATTGGTGCATGTAGTAATGTATTTTTCAATTCTTGAAAGGCCAATTCTTGTGCAGTTCACCACATCCACTTCTTCCCCTTGCCAAGTAGTGCCATTAGATGTTGTGTGACCTTGGAGAAGTCCTTGACAAATTGATGATAGAATCTAGTCAATCCCAAGAAACTATTGAGTTGAGTTTGATCTTCTAGAGCACCCCATTTTTGAATGACCTCTCTTTTATTTGTTAATACTTGGATATATTTTTTACTTACTCTATGCTCCAAGTAGTCTACTTCAAACCTGCACTTTGAGAATTTGGCATACAACTGATTTTGTCAGAGAATTTAGCAGATTTCTCATAGATATTGCTTGAGCTCTATCATCCTCCCATCATAGAATAAGATGTCATCAAGGAAAATGATAATAGACTTATCCAAGTATGGACAAAATATATCATTCATCAAACTCATGAAAATGGTTGGTAGGTTGGTGAGGCCAAGCAACATTACTAAGTACTCAAAGTGACCACACCTTGTTCAAAAGGTATTTTTGTGCACATCTTCTTCCACAATCTTTATTTGGTTGTAACCACTTTGCAGATCAAGTTTGGTGAAGTGTTTTGCCTCGTTGAGTTGATCTAACATGTCATCCATATGAGGTAATGTGTATCTATTCTTCACTATTTATTGATTTAGGTCAAGATAGTCAATGCACATGCGCATTATACCGTCCTTCTTCACAAACAAAACAAGAGCTCCATATGGTGTTATGCTATATTGGATAAACTCTTTTTACAATATATAGTCAATTAGAGCCTTACACTCCTCCAACTCATGAGGTGATAGTCAATATAAGGCCTTACAAGGAGGTATCTTCCCAAGAAGTATCTCAATTTTATGATCTACTCTCCTTTTTGGTGGTAATCTTGAGGGTAAATCATCAAGAAAGACATTCTTGAAACTTTTTGACCACATCTTTGAAATTCTTAAGAATTTTTCCATCAAGTTGTGCACTCTGGACTTCTCTTATTAGACCCATAAAGCATCTATCTATTTTACCAATAATTGTTGTCCATATGACATAGAGAGGCAGTTCTTGCCTTTGCAATCTTTCTTTATCCCCAATGATCTTCTATTGGCTAGTTCTCACTATTTTCTTTCTCCAATATACCATAGGGTTGTAGTGCTCCATTCATGGGATGCTTAAGATCACATTATAATGAGCTAATCATATCACTTGCCACTCAATTTCTCATTGATACTCTCCTAAAAAGAGTGTTACCTCTGACCATTCAGTCCTCTCTATCTAACCAGTAAGAAACTCTACTTTTTCATTCCCATCCTTCTCTAGTTCTATCCCAAGCCTTATTGCAACATAACAAGACAAGAAATTCTCTATTTCCCTTAGGTCTATCAATACTCTCACCTTATTGCCTTCTAGGATTCCATTTATATAATCAGATGTGCATTTGTCTTCCTCAACCTTTGTGCATTCCTCCTCTTCCTCCTTCAACTTTTACTCTTCTCCATTGAGTTAGTAAGGCCGCAAAGGACATTTATTGGTGATCATTTTTTTTCCAATGTGATTTCAAAATCCTCTTCTTCAATTTGTCTCTCATGTTGTTCAAAGTTTGCTTGTAGGGAAGCCAAGGCCTCTAGGAAGATGAGCATGAAAATTGATGACTATGTGCCCAACTGGGACACAATTATAACATTGCTATTGTTCTACTCAAGCCCCTTCTTCTCGTGGGACTCCATCTCTCCTTTCTTTGACCCATCTCTATTCTCCTTGGTCTCAAAATAGAATGTTGCACAATTCCATAAGAATTAGTCCACCAAAGCATGGTGTTTCAACCCAATAGTGTTGAGTTGGGACTACCTCTTCATCTCCTCCAAGCGCTCCTACTATTCTTTGAGTGCATGTAATGGCTTCAAAAATAGTGCGAGGATTTTGTACCATTACGTCCTGGTGAATACTCTTTTAACCCATGTTTGAAATTGTCAAGACCTTCCATTGGACTCATATTGGTATCACAACCTTTAGATTAAGAAATGCCTCTACATACTCTTGTATGTTGTTCTTTTGCTTCAACTCCCATAGTTAGGTTTGAGCCATATGCACAAAATCCATAGACTGGAAATTCTTTAGTAGTCCTTCTTGCATTATTGTCCAAGTGATCTATCTCCATTTGGCCAACATTGATCATTCCTAAGCATCATACCATGTGGGGGCTTTATTAGTCAAGTACCCATATGAAAACATGCCTACAAAATAATTGGAGATCTCTATTGTAAATAATTAAAAGTATTGATTCATTGTTGAAATCTAGTTCTCCACTACTTTTATGGAATGTTGGTCCTTGTAAGGCTTGATGTTGCACATCTTCTTCATCCGTGGAAACAATACGGCTTCATTGTTGATTGGGATCAACGTCATTAGTATGAATGACTCTCCAGGTACATTGGCCATTGGAATTGGGTTTTGGGATGATTTCCCTTCTTGCATTACTTTATCATTCTTGAACATACATACTTGAATTTTCAGTGCCTCCATTGCCATCTTGATCTCCCAAAACTTGTTCAACATTCCTTGCATCAGAGCCTACAATTGTGGTTCTATGATTCATACACACAAAAGATGCTCAATTGCTACTTCCTACTTCAATAGAGGGTTAATATGATCACTCAAGAGGGATCATGGACAATTGAGACTACCATTGGAACCTCAAAGGCTATCATTTGTTAATGATATTCCTCATCAAAATTTTGGATTACAAAATCTCTAAATATCACTAACTATATTATAGATTTCTACTTGAGTGTTGAAAGTGAGAGGATTTGGTATATTGAAATCCATTGCATTAAAACATAATGTAGATTGTCAAATCCCACTCTTTATTATATCACCACAAGGAGAATCATTGGGTTTGGTAAATTTATCACTATGTCCATAAACTCTGCTCCAAAATGGTAAACAAGATATATGTTCACTTGCTCACGTTGGATGTTTATAATCTTGATGTAGAATGGATTCAAGAACAAAAAGCAAGGTGCAAGAAATTATCCTCATGAGCTTCCATCCCATTTCTCTCTAATCTATTGATTGCACTACAATTCTTCCACTCAAAATTATTAAGTCTCAATAGCTCGTGTTACTCCAAGAGAGGTGATCCAGTCTCTTGGATTAATACACCAACTCTGATACCATTATAATATTCAAAGGATAGGAGAAATCCCAAGAGAAACACAAGACTTCATCCTTCAATACTCCGATGCTCCAAAGGAGCACCTTATCTTTATTATATAGTAAAGAGGATCCACTCTAAAGGAGCTCCACCTTTGGATCAGATACATGGATTGGTAATATATCAACAACCTCTACTCTTAGATTAGTTGCATGGATTGGTGATATGTTGATCCTTGTTTTATTTGGTTGGTCAAACAAGTTTGATCAAAAGGAATCTTTGGAAAATCTTCTTGTAGGAAGCTCAAAATAGCATGGCGAGGTACTGTAATACTCCAAGGACAAGAGAACTCTTCAAGAGAGATACAAGAGAGAAAACACAAATTTCACACTCAATCCTAGAATGCTTCAAAGGAGCATCTTCTCTTTATTATATAGCCAATGAGTATCTCCTCCAAGGAAGGTCCACCATAGGATTAGGTACAATGGATAGGTGAACTGTTAGAAAGCTCCACCCTTAGATTACTTGCTTGGATGGGTGACATATCGGTCTTGGTCCCATTTGGTTGGTCAAATAGGCTTTGATCAAAGGGAATCTTTTAGTGAAACTTCCCATAGGAATCTCAAAATCATGTGGATGAGGTACCATTAGAAAGCTTTCAATGAGAGAAACCCAAGGAGGAAGGAAGGCCAACCTTTCTTTTGTTGGAGGGAATCTTCACATTTTTGGGATCTAATTCATTTGTTTAGGCCTCCAAAATTGGCTTTGAAGTTTTCAGGCCTATCTTGGCTTCTATGCTATCAATAGAAGTGCTCTTTTGTACCTCTATCTTATCTATATTCTCCATCACGTGTAACATCCTTCCAAATGTCACCACTCCAAGTTTCACCTCTAAATCATATGCCTAGCTATTGATTCTAAAGTTTCCAAACATGTTTTAGTTTTTTGCCTATTATTAGAAGTACTCTTTTGGTGATACCTCTAGCTTATCTACTTAGTCCATCATGTAAAACATCGTTCCAGATGTTACCAAACCAAATTTCATTCCTAGATCATCTATCTAGCTATTTGTATTACAGGTTCCATTGGAAAACTCTCAATGAGACAAATAGAGGGGAGAATGCAACACCTTTCTTCCCTAAAGAGGACATGTAATTAATGTTTTGAGGCCTAATTCTTTCATTTAGGCCTCTAAAATTGGCTATAAATTTTTTAGTGTATTTTTGACCTTTTCCATATTAGTGGAAGTATTCTGTTGGTGACACCTCTATCTAATCTATTTAGACCATCATATATAACATCCTTCCATATATTATCAAGCCAATTTTCACCTATAGATAATTTTTCTAGCTAATGGTATTACAAACCACCCAATTTAGATGAATGTCCAAGGATGTTCAAATGCCCATAATAACCGTTTTGCACCTCCCTAAAATAGCCACAAAAAATTGACGGGGAGACAAGAAGGAAGAAAAATATTGTTAGAGGTATAAGAAAATACTACAAGACACCAATTGCAAGAACACATCCCCAATGGTAATAGGCCGCACACCTAAGGTCTCCTTGACAAGATCAAGGAGACAAGTCGCTCCAAATAGACGAGCTACTCCAAGTGCACATGACCAAGGTAATGCACTGACCACAAGCAAAAAGAAGAAGAAACCCCAAATTTGGAGCATTTGGGAAAAGACAATCTTGTAGGTGCTTAAAAACTAATCTTGATTGCCCTCTTGTTGAGAAGTGTGTAGAGTGGAGTAGAGCATGGGCCAAGCAAGACTCTATCAATTATAACTCCTCATGTGGGAATAATCATGGAGGAAATGTAACACCCATTTGTGCATGTGTGTGGTATTGTGATATTTAGCTTGGTATTACAATTACTTGAGAGATATTATTTATATAGATAAAGGATGGTTCTACATTAGTCATGATTAGCTAAAGTTATTCATAGTTAAGATAGAGGGGACCTTACTTTAGAGGAAGTGGAAAAGATGAGCGCTATTTGGGATTCTAGTGCGTTGACTTGGTATTATTCCTAGGTGTTTGGCTTTGAGGAAAGAGTTGAGAACTCTTGGGCCCGTAAGCCTTTTTGTTTTGGATTCTTCTATAGTCCAAGGATAGCACATGTGAAGGAATCCTTGACTTTGTGGTTGGGTCAAGATAAGATTCACATGCTTAGTGGAATATGCCCATGTAGAGGGATATTCCTTTCTACTTTTTAACTTTACTTGACTTTTAGTCTAGTAATTAGTAACTTTGGTGCGTAACTATTTCACAAGTATATAAACAAGGTGTGAGGAGATACTCATCATCCTTTCATTTGCAACTATCTCTCTTATTTGAGTTCTCTAGTGAGCAATGTCTTGAGTCTTGGAGTGTTAGCTTTGGAGTAGTATGATGGAGTTGAGATTCCTTGTCTTCTTAGTCCATGGTGCGCTACCATAATAGCCATCAGAGGTTCATCCTGAGTGAGAGATAGGCCAGCTCTCATTTTTGGTTCTGTTGCCGGGACCTCTGTAGAAGGCAAGATAATGTTTTGCGTACAATTCTATATTAGACAGAAAGAGGCTATGAGAGCTCACTTGGAGAGAACTTTAGGGGAAGAGAGGGCTGAACTTATGTTAGAGAATTTGGACCCATTTGTATACCCTATAGTTCATTATGATGTCTTTGAGGTGATTTTGTACATCTTGTACTCTTGAGAGGATTTGGAGAGATTGTGTGAGGTGGATTGCAGATTTTGGCGATTAAGGTGATTTTGGGCAAAATATCAAGTTTTGGATATAGACTTGAAATTTCTATACATGATAGCTTGGGTTATCCTTCAGTTAATACATTTGAAATTATTGTGAGAGCTACTATGTGCACTGGGCTAGAATTTTTGAAAGTTGATAGGGTAAACTGCTTTCGCAATTGCATGCTCTCTGGAAAATTGTCCAGAGTCTGCCATTTCGTCAATTTTTGGTGGATTGTAATGAAACTTTCCAAGAAAATTCAGTGCATTATATCCTATCTTTTGACATAAAAATTAGATAGAGATCATTCTTGAGCAGAGAGTTATAAGTTTTTAAAGTTGGGGAGGGTGGTTTTCAGACCAAATCTGAAATATGTGTTGAATAGAAAGGTTCCTAGGCTAAATGGCTCAATGAAAAGATCTAAAATTTTGCAAGGAGTGACTCCCTGGAGTTTTAATTAAGTGTGAAAAATTTCAGAGGACTGTGACATACTAGTTGTGAGATTTTACTGACATTGTGAGGAAGGGTCAATTCTGCAAAATTGAGATCTCATGCATGAGGAGTGTGAGAGCATCAAAAAGCATGTTTGAGTGTTTAGACTCATCTTGGGAACATGGAGGGTCACCAAGAGTGGAAATTGAGACTATAAAAGGTTCCCTAAGGGTTTGAGGTGATTATAGGGGTGGATTTGAGGAGAAGAGAGTTTAGAATACAATCTGAAGAGAGTGTTAAGAGGATCCAAAAATCTACACCACTTGGAAGAAAGAGTGAGTCTAAATGCTTTTTATGTGGAAAGAAGGGACATAAGGCAAGTTCATGTCCATTGACTTTTGAGAGCAAGAGATTGAGAGAAAGGAGAGAATTACTTGACTTGGGTTTTCATGTTAGACCTTCTTCACCAAGATTAGGAGGGAGAAGATCTAAGACCAAGGAGTTGTGTGAGGTTTGTGGAGTAGAAGGACTTCCAAAAGGACATAAGTGTAGTGGAGTAAAAGCACTTTTGGAGACTTTGGTGAAGGATCTTGGAGAGAGTCTTAGTATAGCTACAAAAATACTACCACCTTCATCAACAAGTTCTCAAGATTAGTGATGGAGATAATCTTTCAACTTATCAATAAACTATCCATGAGAGTTCGATTAATATGCACTCTAGGATTTGATGCTGCTATAGAAATCTTGGAGCAACCTAAACCTTTTGTGTTCTCTAGGGTAGATTATTCTCAAATGATGTTAGTCATGTACATACTCTATTAGTTATAGAGTGAGAGAAAGAAAAGAGAAAAAAAAATTGAGAGAAAAGAAAGATAGTGAGGAGTTAAGATGGAGAAAATTCCGGTTTTCTTTGGCAAGGATGGAGAAGATATGGAGGCCTTTGTGAGAGACTTCAAGAGAGCTTGCATAGAAAAAAATGAGAGGAGAAAGAATGAGTGGGCCTCACTATTACCAAATTTCTTTGAGTATGCAACACTTACATAATATGAGTCAGAATACCAAAAGAGAGAGAAGAGAGATGGAGAAGAAGAGTCTTGGAAGAGTTTGACTTCAACACTCATTGAGAACTTTCTTCCAGATGAGAGTTATGAGAGATTGATGAGTGAAGTTACCTTTCTTAAACACGGAGATGGAGAGAAAGTGAGAGTCTATGTGGAAAGAGTGGAAAAGTTAGAGTCCAGATTTTGCATAGTGTTGAAGAAGAGTGGGGATGATGTGGAGACTACTATGATTGGCATAGGAGCCATGCTCACCAAGAATTTTGTGAGAGGATTGAGACCACAAATTAGAAGCAAGGTGAGATATGAGAAACCTTCTTCCAAGGTTGAAGCTATCACGATTGCAATTTGTATGGAGGAGAGTTTGGAAGAAGATGAGAGTGATTTGGTGGTGAAGGAGGTTGTGCATCCTCCTCAAGGTTACAAGTATGGTGGAACTTCTGATATTTTGGTGGCAACGGTTGGACCACAAGTAGTAGTTGCTCCAGTTCTTGCACCTCCACCAAAGGATCCACTTCAAACCATCACAAAGAGCTCATTTTGCACAGAATATTCACTCTTCTCAAGGATTTACTCCAAGCAAGGATACTTATATATCTACTAGGAGCACTCGCACCTCAACACAATCAACAATAAAGACTCCAAGGAAGAAGTTGAGGATGGAGGACTTCTTGATTTCAAAGAAACAATGGAATTACAATGTATTGGAGGATGTTGGTAGTCACAATGCTAACATCACAATGGGCCAAGTGATTGCTTTGAATCCTACTTTGAGAAAGGAGCTTAGAGGTGGTTTAAGTCTACAAGGAACAAGAGGAAGAAGAAGACAAAAGCTCCAATATCAATGGGGGTGGTGGATGCCAAGCCAACATCATGCGAGGCTTGTGAATATGCCTCCAAGATTGATGTGAGAGTGAATGGTCACAACATCAAGGATGCATTGGTTGATGGAGGATCAACAGTGAATGCCATGTCAGAAAGGTTGATGAAGAAGTGGGTATGATACCCTCAAGACCTTCAACATTTGTGGTGAGCATAGCAAACAAACAACAAGTTCAACCAATAGGGGTGATGGATAAGGTGGTAGTTTCAGTTATGGGAGTTCAAAATCTAATGAATTTCCAAATCTTGAAGGATTCAAGCTACGACTTACTTCTTGGGAGGCCATGGTTAAGAGAAGCATGCACAATTGATCGATGGCACAAAGGGTACTTGAGGATTGGGCCATCAAACCATAGAGTCACAATTCTTATGACTAACACCACCAACACTTCACATTCAGATACACCATCTTCTGATTATTGTGAATCAGATTCTAAAGAAGGAGCTTCAAGTGTGGACACAAGCATGGAGAAGGAGACTTCCACAGAAGAGGATGAATCTGAATTGGATTCAAATGTGTATCCCTTGTGTGCTATGGATTTTGCACCTAAGCCAGAAGTTTTGAAGGACCCAGATAAATCACCATTGACACTTGAGGAGGTAGAGAGAAGGTTCACTACACTCAAGTATGGCCCAAATATTACTAAGGAGTAGAAGGTGAGATTTGAGGAGACTTTTTGCAAGTTCATCCATGTGTTTGCTTTTAGTTATAAGGATTTGAAGGAAGTCACCTTGGAGGAGCACAAGATAGAGGTGGAGTCACATGCAAGACCAATCTGCCAAAAGCAACGTCGCATAAGCCCAATATCTCCTTCACAACCAATATCTTTGGTTGTGAAGGAGGAGATGGATAAGCTCAAGGAGGCCGGATTTATCTTTGAGGTGGATAATTCAAAATGTGCTTCTCCAATTGTCATTGTGAAGAAAAATAATGGCAAGCTTTGGGTATATAAGGATTACAAGAAGCTCAATGTTATTACCAAGAAGGACTTATACCCATTGCCATTCATTGATGAGATCTTGGAAGAGGTTGCAGGTCATGAGAGGTACAGTGTTGGAGATGGTTATGGTGGATATAACCAAATCAAGATTGCACCAAAGTATCAACAACTCACCATATTCACCATACCTTGGGGAACTTATGCTTTCAAGGTCATGCCTTTTGGGCTTTGCAATGCTCCAAGCACATTCCAACGGTTCATGAACAAAGTATTTAAAACTTTCATTGGGAAATTTGTGAGAGACTTCATTGATGACTTTTGTGTCTATGGGAGCAAGGAAGAGCACTTTGAGCACCTAATCAAGGTCCCGCAATGCTTGGATGAGGCAAATGCATCACTCAACCTAGAGAAGTGCATTTTTGGATATGAATGTCTACTTTTGGAGAACATCATCTCCAAGGATGGAATAGCAGTTGATCTTGAGAAGGTGAAGAAAATCTCAGACCTTCCATTTCCTTCAAGCTTGACAAAGTTACACCAATTCTTGGGGATGGTTGGGTACTATAGGAGGTTCATCTTCTCATTTTACAACAAGGCTTATGCATTGACCATCTATATGAAGAAGTGTATAGATTACATGGTGATTTTAGAAGACATGGAGGCTCTCAAAGCTTTTGAGGAGCTCAAGCAATCCCTTGTTGTAGCTCCAATTCTTGCTAAACCTGATTGGAGTAAGCCTTTCATCCTCTACACTAATGCTTCTAATGTAGCTATAGGATGCACTCTTAGTCAATTAGACCAAGATGAGCATGATCATCCAATAGCTTATGCTAGTAGATAGATGGTTTCAACAGAGAAGAACTACTCTGTCACATAGAGAGAAGGGTTGGTAGTGATCTTTGGTCTCAAGAATTTTAGACACTACTTGATTGGAGGGAAGCCACCATTATCACATATCACAAGGCTTTGAAGTTCATCATCAACAAGCCTAATGTTGAAGAGAGACTAGCAATGTGGATGATACTCTTGTCTGAGTATGACTACACCATTGAAGATAGGCCAAGAAAGAAACATGTAAATGCTGATTTGTTATCTAGAGCCTATGATCATGATGGAGATGAGCCAGTGGATGATTCATTCCCAAATGAGGAGCTCATGACAACCTCAGTCACTAAAGAGGTTCCAATGAAGTAAAAGGAAATTGTGGATTTTGTGACAAGAGGTAACTATCCAAAAGGGATTCATACTAGGGAGAGGAAGGCCCTTGCAACAACATCTAGACCTTACACAATGGTGGAGGATAATATTTTTCACCAAGGAGCAAATGGTCTACTTTGAAGAGCAGTGGGTAAGGAAGAGTCTATCCTACTCATAAATGAGTTTCATGAAGGTTTAGTGTATGGAGGACACTTTGCAAGAAAGGTGACTACTTCAAGATTCTAGATGCAGGTTATTATTGGAGAGGGATTTTCAAGGATTGTCTTAATTATTGCAAAACCTTTCATGTTTGTCAAGCTTTTGCTAGAAAATCTACTTCCACTCCACCACTTAGATCAATTCCTTTGCTAGGACCTTTTGAGAATTAGGGAATTGATTTTGCAAGTTCTCTCAATAGAACCCCAAGGAACAATCAATACATTGTGGTAGTTACTAATTACCTTACCAAGTGGGTTGAGGCTAGACCATTGAGGGACAAGAATGAAGATGAAGTTGATAGATTTCTTTATGAACGCATTATCACTAGGTTTGGATGCCCTTCGGAGTTGGTTTTTGATAGAGGAGGAGAGTTTACAAGTAGCATCACTTCAGCCATGCTACGACATTTCTCTATCATACATAGAGTAACTACATCCTATAAGCCAAATTCCAATGGCTTGGCAGAGAGAACCAATCAAACCTTGTGCAAGATGTTGGCCAAAGATGCAGAAATAGAGGGAGCTAAACATCATTGGGACAAGATGATTCATGCAGTTTTGTGGGAGTATAGGACAACCATGATCCATTGGATATTCTCCTTTTCAATTGGTATATGGTATTGAGTCTACCTTACCTATTAACTTTGATCTTCTTACCTTTTAAAGCTGTAAAAGACCAAAACCGAGGAGAGAAATAGGAGAATGGAAACTCACATTGGGACACTTGAATGAGGGAAAACTCTGAATGCCTTGCATGAGCTTTGGCCTTGGTATTTATAGGTAGCATACAAGACTCTTGAAGCTTCTCAAGAAGCTTCCTTGAGCCGCTTTCTTGGAGTGCAAGCCAAGTTAACTAGGAAGCTTCTCAAGAAGCTTCCTTCTAGAAGCTGCCTACTTGGCGTGCAAGCTAAGCTAGTTAGAAACTTCTAGAAGCTTCCTTCTAGAAGCTACCTGCTTAGGGCGCAAGTTAACTAGTTGGGAAGCTTCCCAAGAAGCTTCTTAGATGCTTCTAGAATATTCTAGGCTATTTTGTCTTATTCTCTACTTCGTAAGCCCGACTAACTTTGTCTCTAAACTCCATATTGTTACAAAAGCATTCATAGGAGATTGAAGAAAGTACAAGGATGAAAAGAAGTCAAGGAAGGAACAACTCATGGAGTTGGAAGAGGCAAGAGCAGTTGCTATGGTTTGAGTGGAGCAAGCCCAAAGGAAACAAAAGGAGAGTTATGGCAGGAAAGGCAAGAAGAAGGTGAAGCCTTTTAAAGAAAGTGATTGGGTAATGTTGTTTGATTTTATTCGATTCAAGAGAGTGCAAAAGAAGTTTTTGCCTAAGTAGTTTGGACCTTTCATAGTGGAGAAGGTGTGGGGAAATTATACCTATGATCTCAAGGAGTTGGGAAGAAGGCACTTTGATAGGATTAACCATGATAAGTTGAAGATGTATCATAAAAGGTAGAGAGACCTTCACTTTGAGGACAAAGTGAAAACTTAGTCCAAGGGTAAACGTAACACCCATTTGTGCATGTGTGTGGTATTGTGATATTTAGCTTGGTATTACAAGTACTTGAGAGATATTATTTATATAGATAAAGGATGGTTCTACATTAGTCATGATTAGCTAAATTTAGTCATAGCTAAGATAGAGGGAACCTTACTTTAGGGGAAGTGGAAAAGATGAGCACCACTATTTTGGATTCTAGTGTGTTGACTTGGTATTATTCCTAGGTGTTTGGCTTTGAGGAAAGAGTTGAGAACTCTTGGGCCCGCAAGCCTTTTTGTTTTGGATTCTTCTATAGTCCAAGGATAGCACATGTGAAGGAATCCTTGACTTAGTGGTTGGGTCAAGATAAGATCATATACTTAATAGCATATGCCCATGTGGATGGATATTCCTTTCTACTTTTTGACTTTACTTGACTTTTAGTCTAGTAACTTGAGTTACTCCAATAATTAGTAACTTTGGTGCGTAACTATTTCATAAGTATATAAACAAGGTGTGAGGAGGTACTCATCATCCTTTCATTTGCAACTATCTTTCTCATTTGAGTTCTCTAGTGAGCAATGTCTTGAGTCTTGGAGTGTTAGCCTTGAAGTAGTATGATGGAGTTGGGATTCCTTGTCTTCTTAGTCCATGATGTGCTACCATAATAGCCATCAGACATTCATCCTGAGTGAGAGACATGTCGGCTCATAGTTCTGAGGTAGAATGAGAGTGTGGAGTATTTGTGAGTTGTGGAGGAGGGACAGGGAGGACAAGTCGTGGGGTGTACTCCATTGAGAAGTCCTCCTTGTAGGGTGCCCCATTGATATAGAAGAAGGACATGTCTTGGGAATCAAAGGAATCCATCTAGTGTAATACTACAAGGACAAGAGAACTCTTAGAGAGATACAAGAGAGAAAACACAAGTTTCATACTCAATACTCCAATGCCCCAAAGGAGCACCTTCTCTTTATTATATAGCAAAGAGGATCACCTCAAAGGAAGCTCCACCCTTGGATCAGATATATGGATTGGTGACCTGTCAGTGAGCTCCATCCTTGGATTAGTTGTTTGGATGGGTGACATGTCAATGCTTGTCTTATATGGTCGGTCAAACAAGTTTGACCAAATGAAATCTTTAGGAAACTTCTTGTAGGGAGCTCAAAATTGCATGGGTGAGGTACCATTGGAAAGGTCCTGATGAGATGAATCATTGGAGAAGGCAAGCGTTTTTATCTCAAGGGGGTGTGAAATGTTTCCATTTTTGAGGCCTAATTCATCTATTTAGGCCTCCAAAATTGACTCTAAAGTTTTTAGGTTATTTTTGGCTTTTTCCCTATTAGTAGAAGTACTCTTTTGGTGAGACCACTATCTAATCTACCTAGTCCATTTTACACAACATCCTTCTTGATGTTACCAAACTAGTTTTCACCTCTAGATAATATGTCTAACTACTTGTATTAGATTTGGATACAACTCTACAACTATGGATGTACGTTAAAAAAGGCAATGTAAGGGTCTACTCCTTGCTTGCACATATGGATTTAAGGAATACTTCTTTTTTCAAAATTAATACCTGGATTTAAGAAATTCTTCTTGTTCTCAAAATTTATGCTATCATATTCTTTGATTTTGACAAGTAGGTGCAATCTTCTTATTACCAAGTGTGTTTGACCTCACATAATATGAAAAATATAACATAAATGTCCAAAGCCATTAAGCAATTGCTTAAGACATTGTTCAATACAACATAGACGCAAATGTAATAATTTTTAGTGCTCTTGTAAATTTCAACATAAACACAATGAAGTGAATCCATGTTATAATGATTAAGACACGAGAGTGAGATTGATAGTTAATGCATATCCAAGTTGAGTATTCTACATGGTACTAAGAAAAAGATGGATGTGAAAGGAATCAAGGTTACTATCCATTTTAATTTTTTATAAGGATAGGAAAGGAATTAGAGACTGACTTGTTGTTTGAACTTTTCAATATAAGATATAATAGTGCATGCATAGTCTTAGCGAATTCTTTTTGAATAGTAAAGGATCAAAGGGTGAATTGCTTGATTGATTTAAGCTTTATAAGAAAGGAACAATTCAAAATTGATTATGTGGAAATGAGTGTATTCATTGGCTTGTAATAATCTAGTTGCTAGTTTGAAATTTCAACTGCAAATAAGATAGTTGCTTGAGTTCTAATTGATTAGAGACATAAAAGAGAGAATCTTAATTGAAGATCCTCTCTACCTTTAGGAGAAACTTGTAAAATTCCATGGGATATTATAAGAAATGCTAGAAAATTTTGTTTGCCTTGTGAAGAAATACAAGGTACTTTATGTCTCTTTCACAAAGAATAATATACATTCAACTTGAGTCAAATAAGAATCAAAATCCAAGTTCTTGATTTCATCTTTACTATCCTTATCTATGCTAAACTCTTATATATATATGCTCCTCATTTATAACTTCTTTTCTCTATTCTTATATTAGATGAGCTACTTCAGCTTCCCTAGTTCTTGTGCTAATCAATCTTCTCTTCTTGCAATATCTTCTTCTAATTAATCATGTTGAATGTTAAAGGCAAGACCTTCTTGACAGAAATAGGAATTTATGTAACTTCTTTAGTCTGTCAAGAGTTGATTGCCAAAGCTAACAAGATATTTATGAACTTGAGCTTTTTGACTGCTAATGCTATTTCTTCTTTATTTAAAACAAAGAAGCATTTTCAAACTTAGAATAGTAACGTTCATAAAATAACAGTGTGAAAAGACAAAATGAAAAGCTTAGAAATATAAGTTCTTCTTTGTTAAATCTTAATACAGTGAAACTTATTAGACTTGATGAAAAAGGACAATCTTGTTTATTGTCATGTTGTTAGACTTCCTTTCTTTTGCTCTTCTACCAAAGTCCTTAAAACTTTTGTTTCTAGACAGATTGTATGTAGATTATTGTAATTTTCAATATGTAGTGATATACATAACTATTAGTTATAGTCAAAGTAGCACTATTGCTTATGCAATCTTGGATAATTATGTGTACAAGTAAACATTTTAATCATCTTTTACATAAGCTGATTGATTCACATTGTGCTCAAAGCATATCATCCATTATAACCTTGTCCTTAGTATAGTGTTTTGGCATGGTTGAAACACTTGAGACTGCTTGGAGGTTGTAAAGTTCTTTGTAGAATGACTAAGTATGTTCATGTACCAAGTAAATCTCTTATAGTGAGAGTATTTCATTGCCAAAAATGTAATGGTCATACATATTTCTTGAAAGATAATCAATGTAGGAAGATATACACTTATGTACAAGTATATGAAGAAAAACAGGAAGTTAAAACAAAGTGAATTAACAAGTTGAAAAGTAATAGCATGCTTTGGTATCTCTCTAATCATTGTGTTTTAAGAAGCAAAGTGAGTGTAGAATAAAAATGATTATGTTTCTAAATTTCGAAGTGCAAACAAGTTATAGGATGTTTGGAAATTTTAGGCTTGTAGTACAATTACTTACCATAATTAAATAATTATATATTTCACTTTGAAGATATTTGATTATGGTACATATTATTTAATCTTTTATTATTCATATAAAAGTAGGTAAATTTATGAAGCAAAATCAAAAGTTTAAGATAACAAATGAATCTTTGTATTCTTTATGTTTAAGAAGCCAGTAGGAAAGATAGAATCATTCTTTGGGAAGGAAAGAAAGTTTAACCATGTAATGAATATTTATGTTCTAGACTTAGACCTTGTAAGCAATGTAACAAACTTAGTAGCTTTGTGTTAGGTATAACCAAGTAAGAAGTTCAATAGTATTGAATGAAAGATGAAGTACAAGGTCAAATAGATGAACGAGATCAACTAAAAAGAACAATATGTAAGAAAGCTTCTTTTATGATATCAAGAAATTGTAGCTAAGCAAGCTAGAGAACTTCCTAAGCACATCAACAAGATAGATTAGAGAAGTTATCTTGGTAGTTAGCAAGGTCTTTATCCTACTTAGCAAATTATTTGAAATTTTACTTATAAGAGCAAAAATCCGATTATTTGCTGTTAGTTTGAATACACTCGAGCAGAATAACCAATGGTGATAAATCTTAGAAGAAAAGTGAAAAAGATGAAGTCATCACGTAAGAGTGATGACTTCATTAAGCACCACATTTTCTTACGTGATGACGTCAGCAGCCTGTGATAAAGAGCACCTCGAAACTCATAAGAGTGAAGTTCCTCGAGAACACAGTGAAGGCAAACGAGTGGAAGGCCTTCGTGCGTTTCAAAACAACAAGTGCAAAGGAAAAATTCCCTTTTAAAATGCGCACTTCCACGTAATGATGTCCTGGTAATTTGATTGATACAGAACACAATACAGATTCATCTTCACCAAGTAGTCAGGCATGCTATCGCCACACCCTCAAATGTCACTAAATCAATTGCACAGGCACAATTTCTGTGCAATAAATCACACTCAGGAGGACAGAAGAAAATGCCCACATTTAGAAGAGTTATACCATTAAATCCCCGGCAAAATTTAATTACAGGGATAGATTGCTTTCTCAGTACAGAAAGTGCCTACTAAACTACCCAACATTCCAGATGTAAGTTTTTGATTCACTCCTGGCCTGCCTTAACTTTGAATCCAGGAGTCAATGCACTGTATTTCCTCAGAAATCAAACTGGAACATAAAATATCTGGATGCGAGTTTCACAATAGGCTCCTTTAAATGCAACAAACCGTGACAGTGATATTAAGAAAAAGTCTATCCAAAACCAGTAATGTCCGTTGTATTATTTTGACAAATTTGTCTTTTACCCCAGATGACCTGTCAACGTTTGCTCATGTATTAGCCAGACCGATAAGGAAAGATTCAAGCGGTTGACACTTGGCGTACACAGAAGTGGCTTTCAGCAGCGCGTGACAGAGAAAGGGCTTATAGCTGTGCTCTTGACAAGTTATGACAAACCTGAAGCGATCGAAATAACGTGCGCTTGGACCACTTCAAGTGCTTGTTCAATAATAGCTCGATTTCGGGCTTGCCTCGCCCACTCGATGGCTAAACGCTCGGCTGCCGTGCCTCCTACACCACTTTCAAGTACACCAGCAGCTTCAATGAGTTTTCCCTCTGCCAGGTATCTTTCGACTTTGGCAATTACCACCTCGAAACCTTCGTCACCCACATAATTCGAACCTTTTTCCGTGATCTGTGTAAATGAAACAAAGATTACTTAAATTGGGGGAGGAAAGGCATATTACCTAGAATGAACCTCAATTTCGGGGATTACACAATCGTAAAGATAAACTTAATCTGATTAAAATAGCAGTCAGAAAGCAAATCAGTCTAGACAACCTTGAATCTCCTATGCTTTAAACAGTTTGCAAAATAAGAAGATATAACTTTGCCACACTCAGCGTGGAAGTGTACTCCGCCTGTCTGCACCCAACCAATGATATAGTAGGAACGAGAACCCCACCACCCATAATAACGGTGTTCAGGAAGCCAAGTACCTTCAAATTTGCTGTGAACTTTGCGAGGAGATGAGCGAAAACACCACCTCCACCAGCTGGCATGAGAACAAGTTCCCTCAAAGGAACTTTCATGATTGTAAACTGTCATTCAAGAATAGTCAGGAGATAAACTGGTAAGATATACAGGTCGATGTATATCTAGCTGGTTGGCTGTGTTTACTGGGTATTTATGAGTATCAGTGTCTGAACTTCAAAAGCTAATATTCCGGGTAAACATACTGACATTTGACGTCAAGCAAGCACCTGCATTCCAGGTCCGCATCTCCTTTGTTCATGACTCATGTGGGTAGGTTCTTAGGCTCTTTATCCTGAACAAGATCGAGATTATGTGCTAAGATTACCGCATTGTGAAGCTGAGCTCGAGTACTTGACCCTGCCGTTAAAGCGTCGGGAGGAAGAGAAGACACGACTGCATCAACCAAAGGATCACCCCCTGGCCCTCCTACAGAGGCAACCAGCAGATCTGCTTCCTTCTCCATAGGATTGCCCTTCTCAACAGCATCCTCCAGTGCGAAAGCCCCCTGTTACAGTCGCGCACAGTGCGGTGTCAAGCCAAAGAAAGACAAAACCTTTCTGTATCTTCTCAAAATCAGCAGTGTATTTCAGCAGTTTTGGCAACATAGTCGTTCGATACTAACCATCTAGATTGATTAAACCGAGAGTTCAGCTCAAAGGGAAATTGGTATTCATACAAGATACATCTTCCCTCAAATCTCCTGAAATTAATACCCCAGCTTGTGATCTGGTAGAACTTTATATAGCAGTAAACTAACGGCATTCAGGTACTCTAAGAATGCATGAGGGAAATGCAAAGAAAGTGTAGGTATAAGATACTGGTCCCTGCTCTGCTATTACCCTCCATCTGGGATTTACTATGTGTGCTAGCAAAGTCTTCTCAGAGCGCTTCTGAGTATATGATTCGGGGATTGAATTTGAACTCTACCATTGCAAGTTTGTGTGCCGTATGACTGATACGCGCCTCTTCAGAGTGTGCATAGAAAGCAGTACGCAGGGCACTCATCTGCAGCACGAGTGAACATCATGCGAACTCCATGGTGGGATGCCCTTAAAATTCACAAACACTCTCTGAAGTCTTTAATAGAGTTTGCAGGGCATGTTGCGCACTTATAAACACCCATGTAAATAAAAAAATCTAGAAAAGGTAAACACATTCACGCTCACTAAAGAGAAACGAGAGATGCCTCGGATAACCTTTGGAAGTAAAGAACAAAACCGATTCCATAGCTTATCCTAAATCCTCCTCAATCCTCGATGCTAGGAGATCTGAAACATGGAAAGACAGCGTCCGCCTACTTAACAGCCAATAAACTCCAACGGTGAGAATCGTGGGCTCTAGTATTATATACTTACTTGCAACTGCACTGAATGTACATTTTCCAAATGATCTGCCTTCTCTCGTGCTACAGCTGCTGCAGCTTGAGCCTTTCCTATTTCCTCCAGCATCTCTTTTTCCTTGCTAGCTTCATCTTCCTTTGACACCATACATCGTCATTTTATTAATTTCCACTCTAAATCAAGCTCCTCGACGGAAGTTCTAAGACGAACAAAGCTGATTGGCCATCTTATTCAGAAGCACACCTTGACTCCCTGACTCCTTGACTCCTCCAGAAATCTTCAGGTGCTAATGGAATCCTTCTACGTTTTATTAAAAGTGGGAGCAGAAGTTGTTCAAAGAACAGGGATTGCGAACCTACTAAGTAGGAACCGAGAACGTGCATATGAACGTGCATATGAGTTCATTTATAATGCAAGCATGACCATATGCAGATAGAATTGACTTGAATCTAAGAGAGGAAGTATATATCCAAAAATAAGCTCAAGTGATAGAAAGCAACAACGGAAATTGATACATTTCATAAGTAGCACCTGCGGTAAACTAGTATACATCATGGAAGAAGAACAAACACACAACAACAGCAACAGATTAAAGCATCTGAAACTGGAAGCAGTGGAGGATCATCGAGCGAGTAGGAAGGTCCAAACGAAAGAAAAGGAGAAACAAAGCTTTGGTGGAGGATGGGTGGAGTGGAGCGAAGTGGGAGAGGAGTGAATAGTATCTTGGCTGGGTTGGAGCGAAGCATGAGAGGACGGGATGTAGGTATATGAGAGCAGAAGCCGTTCTGGGAACAGGTGATCCAGAACTCATGAAATGCAAATGATCGGTAACCAAGATGTACTTTATGCACAATGCTAGAATAGTGATAAATCCGTAAAGTAGAATGTAACCTGAAGCAAAGGCATAATTGCAACAAATTGAGGATAACATATATCTAAAGGACTAGTAAGCAACTTGAAATCTATAACAGCTATGCAAACAAATGCGAGAAATATAAAACGTTATGTAATTGACCACCAGTAAGCAGTGCGTGAACGATGAAAATTAAAACGTAGGCTGTAGTTGGGTCCTAGTCAGGTAGGAACACTGTAGACAGGGGAGGTCGAACCATGAATCAGGCAAAGACCGAAGGAAAAGTAATAGGGAGGGAATTAGCTGGGGAATGGAGGAGTGGAACAATGCAAGAGCTTATGGATGGTGTTGCTGCAGAGACATATTGAATTGTAACAGGTAACGAGAGAGAAGCGAAAGAGGACAGGATATAAAGTATATCGTAACAAGCGCTATGGACGCTTGAGTCCTGAGACATTAAACAGCAAAGGGAAGCAGAAGGCGGCCATAGTAAACCTCCACGAAAACACATGCAACTTCATCAGTGCAGAAGTAGCTGAGCAAGTGTCAGTACCCCTCATACCGAGTTTCTGCTTGAAAACTCATGTGTCAAG
This sequence comes from Lunularia cruciata, assembly GCA_948567375.1. Classification (NCBI taxonomy): domain Eukaryota; kingdom Viridiplantae; phylum Streptophyta; class Marchantiopsida; order Lunulariales; family Lunulariaceae; genus Lunularia; species Lunularia cruciata. The sequence goes on along the minus strand of OX419755.1, from coordinate 79,514,794 downwards.
GCAAACTTGGTTGCTCCCCCAAAGTGCTGCTCATAAGTAGTGGGAATGTTGAAGAACAGAAGACCAGAAGTGGAAGTGTGCAAAGAAAAAGCAAGCAGAAGTGCAGGCAAATGAGTAATCGCAGGAGTCTCAGCCGCATAATGTGAACCAGGCAAGAAAGAAATGAATCAACATGAGTAAGAGGAGGGAAAGAATCGAGACATACCTGATGCGTCCCTGAAATCACAAACATCCATTAGTAGAGATAAAATCCAAGACACAGCAATGAGAAATTGTCAAGCAAAGGTTCATTAGTAATACGCGAGGGGAGCAAAAAACATCCTAGTTGCACAGGAAGGGGCGAGCTTACTCAAGCAGGAAAAACAAAGGCGAGATATAAGAAGGAAAGGACAGAGAAGCAAGGAAAAGTATGAAAGGACATAGAGCACCACAGGAAAGAGCAAAGAAAAGAGCCAAAATCTCCCTCGGATGAAGTAATGGACAAGGTGGCCCCCGTGTCCATAAGCAAAGTCTTGAAGACCACATGGCAGACAACCATATGTCCATTAAAATTGTGGTAGACTGTATATATATATTGGTATATGAGAACAGAAGCCGTTCTGGGAACGGGTTATCCAGAACTCATGAAGTGCAAATGATCGATAAGCAATATGTACATGAATCACAATGCGAGAGTAGTGTTAAAGCACTAAGGTAGCATGCTTCGAATATAACCTGCAGCAAAAGCATCATTGAAACAAATTGAAAATAACTGATGGCCAACAGACTAGTAAAGAACATTAAATCGAGAGCATCTATACAAAGGATAGCGAGGAATAGGAAACCATGATGTAAGAGGCCGCCAGTAAGCAGTGCATGAACAAAGATGAAAGAACATGATGTAAGAACCCGCCAGTAAGCCGTGCGTGAACAACTAGAAAGAACGTGGGCTGGAGTCGGATAGGAACACTTTAGGCATCAGAGGGTGAAGCAGGAAGCAATCAGAGAGCGCAGGAAGCAATCAGAGAGCGAAGGAAGGGAAAATACTATGGACGGAATTAGTTGGGGAATGGAGGAGTGTAACAAAACAAGAGGTCTCAGATGATGTGGCTACAGAAATGGGTCGAAGTGTAAAAGGGGAACGAGTGCGAAGCGTAAGAGGACAGAATATGAAAAATATCACAACCAGTGTCCATGAGACGCTAAAAGCTAAGGGAAGCAGAAGGCGGCCATAGTAACCCTCCACGAAAGCACCTGCGACTTCATCAGTGCCTCATGCAGTGCCGAAGTAGCTGAACAATTGCCAGTACCCCTCGTGCCGAGTTTCTGCTCGAAAACTCATGAGTGCCAAGGCATATATAGACTATATATATTGGTATACGAGAACAGAAGCCGTTCCCAGAACAGGAGCCGTTCTGGGAACGGGTTATCCAGAACTCATTTAAGTGTAAATGATCGGTAAGCAAAATGTACTAGATTAACAATGCTAGTATAGTGAGAAATCCACAATGTAGAATGCATCGAATGTAACTTGAAGCTAACGCATAATTGAAACAAATTGACAATAACATATGGCTAACAGACTAGTAAACCATCATGAAATCGAGAACTCTATGCAAACGACTGCGAGAAATAGGTAACACTATGTAAAAGACTGCCAGTAAGCAGTGCGTGTACAATAAAAATAAAAAACGTGGGCTGTAGTCTGGTAGGAACACTGTATACACCAGAGGTCCTATGAATCAGGCAAAGAGCGAAGGATAAATAATAAGGAGGGAATTAGCTGGGGAATGGAACAATGTAAGAGCTATAGGATAGTGTGGCTGCAGAAACCTGTTGAAGTGTAACAGGGTAACGAGAGCGAAGCGAAAAAGGACAGGATATAAAGTATATCGCAACAAGCGCTATGGACGCTTGAGTCCTGAGACTCTAAACAGCAAAGGGAAGCAGAAGATGGCCATAGTAAACCTGCAAAAAACATGAATGAAAACACCTGCGACTTCATCAGTGCCTCGCACAGTGCCGAAGTAGCTGAGCAATTGTCAGTACCCCTCATACCGAGTTTCTGCTCGAAAACTCATGAGTGCCAAGGCAAACTCGGTTGCTCCCCTAAAGTGCCGCTCAAAAGGAGTGGGAATGTCAAAAAGAACTGAAGTGGAAGTGTGGAAAGCAAGGGCTGGCAAAAGTGCAGGCACATACGTCAGTGCCGGAGTCTTAGCCACATAGTGAGGATCAGTCCAGAAAGAAAAGAATCCACATGAGTAAGATGAGGGAAGAAATCGAGACATACCTGATGGATCCCTGAAATCACCAACATTCATTAGTAGAGAGAAAGTCCAGGACACAACAATGAGAAAGAGTCAAGCAGAGGTTCGTTAGTTATATGCGAGTGGAGCAAGAAAACTGCAGCGCTGCACGGGGAGGGGACGAGTCAATGGGAAAAGCAGAGGTGAAGTGAATTAAGGTGAAGGTGAAGTATACAGTGTATATATGAATTCAGAAGTCAAGTAGGACTCCCAAACAACAGTATGGTATACAGGCCTCTGGGACTGTACAGACTGTATATATATAGGTATACGAGAACACAAGCCGTTCTGGGAACGAGTTATCCAGAACTCATAAAGTGCAAATGATCGATAAGCAATATGTACATGAATCACAATGCTAGAGTAATGTGAAATCTTTAAGGTAGAATGCATCGAATGTATCCTGCAGCAAAAGCATACTTGAAACAAATTGAGAATAACCGATGGCTAACAGACTAGTAAAGAACATGAAATCAAGAGCAGCTATGCAAATGATGACGAGGAATAGGAAACCTGATGTAAGAGCCCGCCAGTAAGCAGTGCGTGAACAAAGATGAAGAACCCATCAGTAAGCAGTGCGTGAACAAAGATGAAGAACCCGTCAGCAAGCAGTGCGTGAACAAAGATGAAGAACGTGGGCTGGAGTTGGGTAGGAACACTGTAGACACGAGAGGGTGAAGCAGGAAGCAGTCAAAGAGCAAAGGGAAAATACTAGGGAGGGAGTAGTTGGGGAATGGAGGAGTGGAACAAAACAAGAAGTCTCAGAAGATGTGGCTGCAGAAACGGGTCGAAGTGTAACAGGGTAACAAGAGCAACGCGTAAGAGGACAGGATATGAAGTATATCACAACCAGCACTATGGCCGCTGGAGTCCTGAGATGCTAAACAGCTAAGGGAAGCAGAAGGCGGCCATAGCAACCCTCCACGAAAAACACCTGCGACTTCATCAGTGCCTCACGCAGGTAGACTGTATATATAGGTATACGAGAACAGATGCCGTTCTGGGAACGGGTTATCCAGAACTCATGAGGTGCAAATGATCGATAAGCAAGATGTACATAATTGACAATGCTAGAATAGTGAGAAATCCATAAGGTAGAATGCATCAAATGTAACTTGAAGCAAAGGCATAATTGAAACAAATTGAGAATAACATATGGCTAACAGACTAATAAACCACCATGAAATCGAGAATTCTATGCAAACAACTGCGAGAAATAGGTACCGCTACGTAAATGACTGCCAGTAAGCAGTGCATGAACGATAAAAATAAAAAAACGTGGGATGGAGTCGGGTAGGAACACTGTATACACCTGAGGTCCCATGAATCAGGCAAAGGGCGAAGGAAAAATAATAGGGAGGGAATTAGCTGGGGAATGGAGGAGTGGAACAATACGAGAGCTATAGGATGGTGTGGCTGCAGAAACCTGTCGAAGTGTAACAGGGTAACGAGACGAAGCAAAAAAGGACAGGATATAAAGTATATTGCAACAAGCGCTGTGTATGCTTGAGTCCTGAGACGCTAAACAGCAAAGGGGAAGCAGAAGGCGGCCATAGTAAACCTTCACGAAAACACCTGCGACTTCATCAGTGCCTCACGGAGTGCCGAAGTAGCTGAGCAATTGTCAGTACCCCTCATACCAAGTTTCTGCTCGAAAACTCATGAGTGCCAAGGCAAACTCGGTTGCTCCCCTAAAGTGCCGCTCAAAAGGAATGGGAATGTCAAAAAGAACAGAGGTGGAAGTGTGGAAAGCAAGGGCAAGCAAATGTGCAGGCACGCACTTAAGCGCTGGAGTCTTAGCCGCATAATGAGGATCAGTCCAGAAAGAAAAGAATCCACATGAGTAAGATGAGGGAAGAAATCGAAACATACCTGATAGATCCCTGAAATCACAAACATTCATTAGTAGAGAGAAAGTCCAGGTCACAACAATGAGAAAGTGTCAAGCAGAGGTTCGCTAGTGAGACAAGAGTGGAGCAAGAAAGCTTCAGCGCTGCACGGGAAGGGGATGAGTCAACTGAAGCGGGAAAAGCAGAGGTGAAGTGAATGAAGGCGAAGGCGAAATATACAGTATATATATGAATTCAGAAGTCAAGAAGGACTCCCAAACAACAGTATGGTATACAGGCCTCCGGGAAAAACTGTATATATACAAGTCCAGAAGTCAAGTACAACTCCCGTACAACTGCATGGTATGCAAGCCTATAGGAGAGGATGGGATATGAGGAAATGAGAGGATGGAATAATGTATAAATGACAACATGCTCTATGAACATATGAGTCCTAAAACTCTGAACACTGAAGGAAGGAGGCAGGCGGTCATATTAAGCCTGCACGAAATCACTAACGACTTCATCAGTGCCTAACGAGTACTGAAGTAGCTGGGCGAATCCCAGTACCACTCTAACCGAGTTTCTGTCCGAAAGCTCATGAGTGCCAAGGCAAACTGGTTTTGCGTATATTGTTTATACAGGTCCAATACAGAAGGAATTTCTCAACAAAGGGATGCGCTGAGTAGTTTGCAGGTCCAAACCTTGAGCTTCAGTTGGCTTTGAAGCTTTTCTTCAGCCCTTTGAAGTTGTGCTTTCAATTCAGCTTCTGCAAGTTCCTTCTCCAATTTCAGCTCCTGTATCAGACCCAAAGCACTCTACAGTTCAGCGAAAGGTATTATATATTGATGTAACACAATACTGCCTTCTGGCTCACATTACATCAGCCGCACCAGATAAAAGTACTGAGAGTAAACCTTTTCAAGACGATCTGAGTCTTGAGCATATGAGACGATCTTAGCTTGAAAATCCCTCACTTCAGACTTGTGAGCCTCCTAAAAGCGCAAAAAACGATTAATCAGGACCAATGTTGGAAACATACACTAAGAGTAAAAGCAGGTCTTGTCATGAACTTACCAGAAGACCACATCCAGATGCATTGATTTAGTGTATGGATCAAAAGTAAAAGAAATGTAACATGATGTAAGAAAGTAAAAGTATATTCCATTGCAGAGTATAATTTCAGGTGAACATTATACACCTAGATAGCAACGAGAAACAAGGTACAAAAGAAATTGCATGGCTCAAAGAAGGAATATTTGACGACACAGAACTCAAATTGTCTTCACTCTATAGGAAGAACGCATTCTACACCTAGACTCTGAACGAACGGCCCTTCCTTGGAGTCTGCATTTCGAGCTACTGTCCAAGAAGCACCCAGTCAATGCATTCCAGATTTTGCAACAGAAAGAAACACCGAAAAGCACTATAGCAGCGCTCACACACCTGTATTTTTTCTAGCTGCTCCTGAAAGATACGACTATCTCTCTCTGCTTGCATCTGTTCTGCTGTGTGAATAGCTCCAAGAAGAACATCGACGCCAACTACCTTAGCCATCTCTTCAGCCGTTTCCTCTACTGCAGTTATCTGCTCCGTCTGATGCAGAAAAACCAAAGAACCCAAACTATGCGACATGAGCTACTTCCCCGTGCACTAATATCAATCAGTACTCACACAACATGTGATGGAGATAACAAAATGTATCACGCCATCAAAATGTGGGGCATTGAACGAGATGAGTAAAATGTAGATCTAGAAAAAGACGAAGCTCCACTCTCATGAATCAGGCCAGAATCTAACTTCCGGACTTTCAAGTGACGGTGGGCGTCTGGAGCTTGAAGTTCTCATTCTGCTTATCCCTGTGTGTCAAGCAGACAGCCCAGGGGAAAAAATTGCACCTAAACACTCCTCTCCTCTCTGGAGAGATCTCGGTAAAAGTGAAGTCTAATTCGACACCACTAGATACTACTTGGTGCGTACAATCAGCCAAGAACATCTCAACTAAAACGCATTAGCGGACATTCTGAACATCCGAGGTTTTAATACAATGTGGGAACCCTCTAAGGGATTTAGCTGAAACGTGGTAGGGGCCCATGAGCCGCGACCATTTGGAACAGTAACCACTATATCGGATCCTGGGAAGATCAATGTGATCAGAATTCAAATCAGCATATCTCGTACGTAGTACAAGAACTAGCTTCGGTGATCATGAACCAGACTGCTCTAAGGGACTTGGGAGCTATGCGCAACTGAAAAGTGACACATTTCCGGAGAGGCCACAGCAGCAGAACTAAGAAACAGCTGCTTAAGAATCTTCAGCAGGCGAACAACAAAGGCTTGCGGAAATAACAACCTCTATGGGATGATTCATCTCCGTATCTACGTCCTGTGAAGCTTCTTTCTTGCTCTCTGAGGATTGGGTGAAATTATACGCATGCTCTTTTGATTCATCATAAGACGCAGTAACGCAGCTAGGGACCCTCTGAGCAGCATCATACCCACGACTGCCACCCTCCATAACCTGTGAACCATCAGATCGACACGATTCAGCAAGACAAATTCAGAAACTCCCGGAAGTACTGGATGGCCTTCCATAAGTCCCATTCAGAGTATGGTGAAAATCCATGGATATTAGTCGAGGACGAGCCAACATGGCTGTCAAGGACCAGAGTTTAGCTAATGTTTCGTAGCGAGAAAATTTGTGGTGTACTGTGCCAGCCATACACACAAGCCACAAGCTTCGGAGCTTTACGAAAGCGACTACGCTTAGATCAGCTGGAAGAAATTGGAAATGCAAGCGGGCAGGCACCAATAAGTTTTCAACGTAAGCACCTCCTCTAAAAGTGGCTCCTCCTGCAATTCTTGTGCTTTTTCAAAGTGCAAATCCCTTCTTTCATCCACATTCTCGTCGTCTGAGTAAAACATATCTGGATTTTCTTCTTTGAGCTTATTCCTTATCGCCTCCATCCCATCAACCACTTTAGCTTTTTCACCCTGATCTTCACGTCCAACAATTTTTAGCTCCTCTCTTTCTTCCTTTGCATCGGTGTCGGTGCCTTCGACAAGCAAAAGACCCTCAGCAGCGGGAACTTTATCCCCGTCTGTACGTATCTCTACTTCCTGGGTCCTAGGCCATTCCTCTTCTATAACTTTACTCTGTTCCGCAAGTTCTGTAGATCTGTTCTTTTCAACTGGAAGTGCAGATTCGCTTTCAACCACAATAACTTCAATCTCTGCCCGTGTCTCTGGAATTTCCACGACTGCATCCAGTTCATGTCCAGGTTGGTGACTGTCAGTCTCCGTACTCTCAGGAACCTTCTCCGAGACCAATTCCTCGCTGACCTCATGTCTGTGATCCCCTACATCAACGCCATCGGGCTGAACAGAGGTGGTATCCGCTGCGTGACTGACTTCCTCTTGGATTTCATTCTTATCACCATCTCGAGTCACCAACTTCTCATCGCTCTCATGGGTAACTTTCTCATCAACGGTATTACTCTTCCAAAGTTGAGGTAAAGGTAAACCGACGTGCTGCACCGCTGGGTACTGGTCCCTTGTGGTATACCACGCCGCTGTTGATAGAACAATCACTGCAGCACCTGCAGCGGCAAGCTTTAATCCCCTCCTTCTCGATGGGGGTCTTTCTGGTCCTCCATCTGCAAGTGCAGAAAATATTCGGCTCCTCGCTACGGGCTTGGCTAAGGCGTTGCTAGGCTGCAGAGGGCTAATCTAAGAGCTCATCAAGAACAAAACACATCTCATCAGTTACTTATCATTTGGCAAACCAAACCTAACCCTCTCCACTCAGTTTCTCATCAAGGTCTAGGACATGTGTTACGAGATCGTCATGAGAAACCACCTCTACTGAAGTCATAATTCACTAACTGCTTGTGGTCAAATATAGTTGCGAGAGTAGTTAGATCAACAAATCAGGCAAAGTTTAAATAGATTCGACGTGTCCAACAGTACAGATAACTTCCCCACTACAATGTCCTCAGAGTCATATGAGCATTAGGGTGACGCGCTTCTTCGTTGTATCTAAGATCTTTAAAGGACAATGTTTTGCCTAGCTTCCTTCACACCTTTTATGCTTCACATGTCTCCGGTACTTCTCGTAGATGCCGCAATAGTAATACTGACCATCAATATCTTGGCTCTGAATACTTATTCTCGCTAATCCTAATTCATGCTTGCTTTCAACCACCTCAGACTTCCTGATCCCCTGTTTCAGAAACGACCCCAGAAAAGAACGAAGAACACTGACAGAACATTTCGGTAAAGACAGTTATTTTCAATGGAATAATTCTACTCACCAGGTATGGGTTCAAAAGTCTTAACGAGCCGCGATATTGTTGTAAGTGTAATGAGCTTCGCCTCTTCAGCAAACGTGCGGCAGCACTCATGGTTGAGTGCTTTGAAAACTCTCGTCAGAAGAACAGACAGGACCCCTCCTCTGCAGTTCCTTGCTTTCACAAGTGAGACTGCAAAGCGGAAATTCGGAACTGCTGTGATGCTCCTGCTGCTGACCACTTATGTGAAATCATCGCCTGTACAAACTATTTCCATTGAGCACCTTGTAGACTGCTTTCAGATTTCGATAACTTTTTAGTATCGACACCGACTACATCAACTTCTTCTGAGTTCTCTATCAACATCAACAATTAAGAGCATCTTTCAACCGAACGATATTTCTGTCTTACTTATTTGAATGTGGAACAATATTCACTGCCAACAAAAGGAAAACTATACGCACTCTATTGACGTCTAGACTACCGAAACCAATGCTTCACTACGTCGAGTCATCGAAAAATGCAGACTATCGTGGTGTTTGTCATGTACCGGTAACTGGGATGGAGCCACTTGCTCCAGATATACGTCGAAGATGATGATGTGCCTGCTAGATGTAAGGTAGTTGTTTGGTTCTTCCTGTGCCCATAGAGAACTTATACGCGTAAGAATTGCCATGGATTAACACCAGAATTGCAAAGCAGTGCAACTTGTCCCCTCACCAAAAGGTTGAGCCCCAACAGAGGAATAAAGCCAATTCTCCATCTATCTATCTTCTTTAAGTCAAAACTTCGTAATAGGCTTGGAAGTTAGTCGATGGAAAAATTGGGAACATCGAATTGATACAGATTTCTCGCGATTACGATCGCCTTGAACCACATTCCTAAATGGCAAAACAGATGCACGTGTATGCATAATCGATCAATCAGATCCATGACGACCTCACCTCAAAACAAAGGAGCCCGAACTGCGGCAAATTACAACAATCTTCTCGGCACAAAATCCCGATCAGAATTGTAATCTTGTGAATCACAGAGTATGTCTGCAGGCAAGTCGAGGACCCGACATCCGATGACCTGAAATTAAAAGTAGCGGAAAGAGGACTTATCGCTGCTTACTTCCATTCTCGTCTTCTCGGCTCTAAACCCAGCCCTAAACCCAGGCCAAGAGGTAGGTCCGCTCGCAAGGGGTCTTGATCCTCCAGACAGTTTACTTAAAACCCGAAACCGGGTTCTAAGGATGAACAACGTCGCGAAAAGAACTTACGTCGTCGTGGTTTCCAAAGCGTGTTGCAGCCTGTATCTCCCAGAGTATTCACTCCATCACACACGTGTCGTCCTCCGTCTGGTGAAGACCTTGCCTTGCTTTACAGGCGGGTTTTGTCGGCTCCCCTCGTTGTTAAAACGTCGTTGTTTCAGCACCCCGTACTCACGCCATTGGCTGTCAACGAGCAAAACCAATCTCACAGGCGTTAATTAATGGACCACGTCATCAAAACGTATAGAGTTGGGTCGTTTTAACCAAAGGGGGGGTCGATATAATGATCCCCTTTTAATCGGCGCTTGCTTTGCCTAATGTGTCCGAATCTCTCGTGACACCGAAGTGAGTTCCCTGTGCCACAGTATTAGGAAACCGGGAATTGTGTCACAGAAAATACGGAGAGAACTGAAGGAGAGGCAGGGAGACTAGTGGAATGTCTCCTAAGAAATGGTATGCCTAAGGAGTATTTCTAAGAGTGAGGTAACATGGGGCTAAGCCCCATGTTACCTGTTTTGTCTCTCCCTTGTACGGCTTGATGGGGTCTTCCCATCCTTCGTTTTTCCTACGCGGTCTCCCTTCTTCTGATTTCTAAGAGTGAAAGGAATCATAGTTGAGCAGAAAAGAACATGTGTTTGTTAGAACCACCCAACATCGTACTGCACGTTGAGTCACTCGTGCCATCATGCATGCTACATTACATCTTCTCAAGAAAGTACTTGTAACTGAAGACCACGGACTGAAGTCAAGCCGATTCTGCTTATCTCGTTCTCCGCAGATCAGGGCCTAACTGTCGGTTCTGAAAATTTGTTTGTCTCGCTATAGTTACTCCGAATTGATATGTACGATATCGACCGAATGAACCGTGTGAATCCGCTCTCCTTTGCTTATCCAGATCAATCGCCTCTACATCGAAACTTAGTACGAAGTGAAGTTGTCATCAACAGACGACTGTTCTCTCGACTGTCGTGATCCATTATAGATGTAGCATAATACTGAGACGCAGAAGTTAGTTAACTTTGCTGTGCTACAATATGTGCGAGACTTCGAAGGTGCGACTTGGTGGGCTTCTTCCTTTCAGGAAACAAGTGGAAGCCGTCATGCAGTCCATCAAAAGACGTGTTTGATTGGAGTCGCTGGGTGAAGCTCGCAAACGATTGTACATACAGATGTTTAAAGACGCAGATATCGACGAAGAAGCTGCGCGACAAGAATAAAGAGCGCAATCCATAGATGAATTTTTTCGTCAAATTTTACTCCAGAAAAAATGATTTCCCACGAACCGGGACGTCCTAAAGCGTGGACACTTTTCTTGGTCCATAACAATGAGGACGCAAAGAACAGACATTTGTGAGGCACGTGGTCACTGGACATGTGGAACTTGCCCAAATCTATTCTACTCAACCAAGAAAATACAGTAAAGAAAATCTGCTGAAGCTAATTCTGAAGATGAAATGTAGATCGGTATACTCAGCTAGTGGGCTTTTGATTCGGGCTCATCATCCGGACCGGCACATTTGGACGGCATATGCAGTCGGTTGGCCAGAAAGCATGTAATATCTTGAGCAGCCTGCATAATCTGTCTAGACTCGATCAAAAACTGAAAACATTGTCTCAAAGGATTACCAAAACAAGAAGATGCAAAACTGAATAATCATAGCTTTGATTTCACTGGTGGGATTAGAAAATAAAATAAGTACAAGGATCCTGACCATGGAGAACAGAGCGTGGATGATCTAACGAAAATGTACTGGAAAGTGTCTGAATATGACCTCTCTTCTAATCTGACCAGTAATGACCCTTTGGGTTGGTTGGTTCTGCGAAATATCTCTCCGCTGTCAAGGGGTTGGGAAGCTGAATACTGGGAAAGCCGCTGAGCACATGGAGGTTGTAAAACCTTTCGGGTAATCTGGGTCCTTTTTCGACCTATCTTTGAACCGCTGGATCATGATGAGATGGTGCTAAACCTCTTCAGGTATTCAGGGTCCTTCTTAGACCTATCTTTGAACTGCTGGAAGTTCCTATCTATAAGTTGCTTGGGAATCAGTAGTTTATCGCCTTCAATGGTGCAACCAGACATTATATTGAAAAACTTTTCCCATATTCTAAGGGCCAAACCTTCGATGTTCTTCTGGACTCCCATGTTAACCACAGGAAGAGTTGACAGATCTTCCACAGAGATGCCGATTTTGGCGGAAGAGTTGTTAGAACTCGAGGGGAGCAGTCGCTGATTTGGATCTGGCCACATTAGAGACAGTACTGCTGAAGGACAGTTTTGATATACAGCTCCACGATACTGAAAGGAAGACCCAGGAGATTGGACATATATAGCGACGGCTTTATCTGCAGGTAGAGATTGCTCATTCAAAAGATATATACAGATCTCCTCCACCTTAGTGTATGCTTCTCCTGTAACACCAACTCATTACTTAGACGATTTCCCAACAGCTCGAGGAAATACGGTACAAACAAATTAATGAGCAGCTTGCATTTTGGAGCTCTATTTGCTATCTAGCGTTCTTGCTATTGAGCACGATACTTCAACAAAACGTTTCGCAAGACAAGCTCTGAAACCTCTAAGCCAGACAGCTTCCCCTAAGCACCCAGTCATGAATCCCAGAAGCAGAGGCCAGATAATATACCCACGAAAATTGTCATATCCAGCTCCCATGCGTGACTGTTGATTTGAGAGCAGTTAGCAGCGTTCAGTGGGAAGCTTCGGTTTGGAAATAAAAACCCAAACACTGTGGAACCCGCTGCCTCATGCCCCACAAACGAAGGTATTTGAATCTCCGCGCGTGAAGGTTCTATTGCCAATGCGTTTGTGTTAGCAGCTTCGATCGCCATCGAGTTTGGATCGGTAACTTCAATGGAAATCGCTCGCTTTTTCCGCCTGTTGAACTCATCTCCAGCAGCTTCATCAAATTCAGGATAATCATATGAGCGACAATGACGACCTGTACTAGTAACTTCGCGGTCTTCTATATCGTCTTTATTGGACCCAGCTGTTCCAGATTGCAAAACACCAGATTATGGGGAATTAGGATTAGTGAGTTCTATACCAATACCTATCCAGCACAACTTAAAGGTTTCAAGATACAACGAGATTTAGTCCTGAAAGACGACTTAAGAGTTTGAATTTTCTCAAATCAAAAGTTGGACCCAACTGCTTGTGAATATAAACTTACCGGCAGCTCGTTTCACAAACAATCTCGGAGTTGGAGTAAGAGCCATCTAGCGTAATTAGCGCATTTGCCTGAGCAACTCTAAATATGTCGGTTTGATGAGTAGACCTGAGACAAGACAAACCATGATTCAGACACCGCACAATAAGAGAACTGCTCTGGGCCTGGACTTTCCACTGCCGTGGTTAATGATGGGAAACAGACCTAAGATGATTGCAACCCCAGCACTGAAGAGCGATACATTATAGCTCCTACGGTCCTGTCCCCTATGTATCCAGGCACAACAGACGTGTGTGTGTGTGTGTGTGTTTACACGAGAGCTGATGAAGAATCTGTGCCGAGATAATAACTGAGTCTCGGTCTTTGATACACTCAAAGAGTGGAGAAGATTTCACCCTCTCACACTAACCACACTCATGAAGCCGAGGCAATACACGTAAGCTACATGGCGAGCTTCTGTAAGGAAATTGGTCCGTAGGGCCCAATACCTTCAACGAATTTCGCAGCTCAGAGGGTGGTACAATTTCCGAAAAGCCAAAGATCGAGAAACCGGGGACTCTAAACTCCCGAGCACAAAGAAGTACCTCGAGCATAAAATTCACGACTTCTTTTCGCGCATCCACGAGCTTTCCTACTCCACAAAGGTTCATTTCTCCGACTCAACGTCTCGGCTTCATCTTTGCCGAGTAAAAGTCCCAATTTCAAAGACGAAGTTCAACCAAACTCATCCCCACACACGGCACCAAGACTACACGTACTAGTCAGTTGCGTCGAATGTAAAGAGAAAATCTGCAAACACAACCAGCTTAAATAGACAAGAAAATTGGCGGTGTCTAAGAATCCTCAGAGCTCACCAGAGGCTTAACCACTCACCAACTGGAGGAGACAATCAACGAGAACAGAAATTGGCTGTGTCTGAGAATCCTCAGAGCTCACTAGAACCTCGACAGCTCATCGGATAGACCAGAGTAGGGACGATCCGAAGAAAGAAACAAGAGAAACAGTTGACAGAAGAATCTGAAGACAAGAGCCCGCAGTACCAGCTTAGAAGAAGAATATAGAAGAGTCTGTCTAGAAGCTCCGAAAGCATGCGTCGAGCCACCAAAAGGACTTCGGGGATTTGCCTAACCGGCCAGCTCCATTAGTTTCTTGTTCAACCGGCCAACTTACCAATAACTCTTCATTGGCCGGCCCCGAACCTGGGTTCCCGGTCAACATAAGTCTAAGTGGACAGGCAATTTCACCTCTCGATGGACGTGGACGCCATGTCATTCTAGCACCTGTAGGTCCTGCATAGTTGTGGACTACTATGGTCGTGGCAATGCCTGTGTTGTCCGCGATATTACTCACCTTATATTCAGCCGGTTCCACGTACTTAGCAGAATGGGTTTGCGGTTAATCGTAAAAGGCGACCGCGTAGGAAAAATGAAGGATGGGAAGACCCCATCATTTGCGGTTAATTAGGTACGTGGATACCAAATGCGAGTACGTTTCCCGGTTCTCGAGGCGAGGCCGTCTTTCTCGGGGCATCTTAGCTTTAAATTTTGGTTTTCGTACTGTGTTCTTACGGTAACTTCTGTTCGTTGTCCTAGGTGAGAGGCTTCTTTTTATACTACAGTTTTTTTTTTATATTTCCGGAAGTGTAATTTAAGAAAATTTACGAGCTTATCAAAATAAACATGGTAACTGAACGATGGTGTGCAGAAGCCCGTTTCTAGATATATTATTTTTATTCTTGCTGGAAGGAGCATGGTCTTTGTGGCTTTTACTCTCTTTGATAATATACGTCCGAAAAATACACGAGATTATCACAGTAACAGGTGGGCAGAAACCCTTCAAAGAACAGGGATTCCACACCCAAGAATTGCGATAAGATAAGTTTACTGCTAATGTACAACGAGATGACATTTTGTAAATCTCCAAAAAAGAAAAATATTTGGATATAATAATTGAAGAAAACCTTTCTTCACAAGGAATAAATACGTTCTAATAAAACGATCTTGCCCATTCGTGGGTACGCATTGTGGTTTGCCTAATCATCACTTGGATTTAGTTAATAATTATCATTTCTGTGGATATGACTTTCTACAAAGTTTGAGTCTATCAACAGGCTGGTCTTGATTCTGCAGAGGTTATCTTTTCTGAACATTCAAATTTTCATCTATATAATAAGATTAATAATAATCAGAATGAGCAGTCTTCGAACTCTTGCATCGAAGTAAACAACAAGAACAAAAAATAAAATAAAATTTCATTTTATCTTAAGATCTTTTTTGCTTATATCAGACCGAAACATTTAATATATTTCTCATAATTGTGCAGCTTCCGTTATCAAGATATATAAGCTATTTGGTGGTTCTCTTTACCAGGAATTTCTCGACCCGGGTTCTGGATCAAATGCTATCCTTCAAAATAATACTGTACCTTCTAAAGGTTTCAAACTAGAAGTTTGAACAATTGTCTCATATTTGGGTCTATTATGTCTACTTGTGCTAACATTAGATTCTTCGCATATACTACTATGGAGAAGAAGACCATAAATTTTCCTGGATTCATAGTCTCGGCAACTCTAAACTGAGACGAATTTAGAGTGTTAAATCATGTATTGTGTTGATGGAGTTTCATACATCGACAAAATAAACTTCCAAAATGGCCAGAAAGGAATACGATGAATCTTATTTATAGTGAATTGCTGGTAGTCTTCCTTCAATTTGGCATTACCTAGCATTTTAGCTCTTTACGGATCATAGTAGTCATTCTAATTTTGAATTTTCCTAAGGTAGTTTGTTGGGACATAATACATATTTTTCCGAACTGGTGGGCACTGAAATTCTGATGAAATTGACTCTTGACGTTCTGTTATTGCAATCCTGAAAATGATATAGATAATGCTAAACTCACCTCTCAGCCTAGCCTAATATAATCTGATAACACCTGGACAAATGATATTTTCTGATTTTTTTCGTCTTGACTTTAAGTGATTTCATAACTGTGATATTATTCCAAAAAGCACTTGGCTTTGAGACTATGTCATATACTACCTATCTAACTTCACAATATTTCAAAATTTCCAAAAGATTCACAATAATTGGTTTCCCGTCATCAATAAACCTGTCTTGAAATAATGGAAAAGTCAGCTTAAGTTTGGTTGAGTTATCTAGTATCCATTTCAATAACAAGTTCTCTGTTGTAATTTGCACATACGATCGAAGAAGGCAATTTGTCAACACTATTAGTTTACCGTATCAAGTGAAAAGCCGATGATGTACATTGCTACTTCACGAAATCATTATGCTCCTTTTCAGTACCAATCCGGCTCAAACACTCAAAGATATCAACACTATTAGTTTACCGTATCAAGTGAAAAGCCGATGATGTACATTGCTACTTCACGAAAATCATTATGCTCCTTCTAAGTACCAATCCGGCTCAAACACTCGAAGATATCGATACTTGGTTGGCTGGTTCAAACCTTAGACGATAAGACCATGCTTGATAATTTTTATGAATGTCTGCGATGGCTGATGATAAGAGATGATTCTGGTTCACATTGACCGTATTCAAACTTAAAATTGACTCCAAAATCTTTGAATATGAAATTTAATTCAAAGTCTCCATTGCAAGAGTGTGCAATTCGAACACTCATTAACTCTAGTCGCATCATAGCACCACAACATTATTCAGTTGTGTAATTCCAATAATCATTAATGTTAATTGCATTATCAAATGGTATGCATACTACATGGAGTATCCTATAAAAACCATCACCTAGTGTGATTACTCTCCTATGGATTGTACTTGTGAGTGCAATTGAATCCAAAGAGTAATGGACATACATTACTAAGCAAAAAGGTGAGAGTTGTACCCTTGACGTCTAATATAATATGCTCTTGTCCTCTACTTGAAAAATGTGTCAAATGTTATACCATTGCTCCATATAACTCTAAGGGTAGAGGAAAAACAAAGAGGTGACCTCATTGCATACCTCTATACTTAGAGGCCTTATTGCATACCTCTATACTTGGAGACCTTACCTCTTGCACATCTAGGAGGATGAGTAATCACTCCCTTCAAAATTACATCATGTGTAAGGTTTGTAAGCACAAATCCACTACTTTCACCTAATCATCTCAAACCAAATATAAGTCTATCCTGACTTGCATAGTCTACAAAGCATGCCAATGTTCTCTCCAAGCAAGGTACCCCTAATAGCATCATGGGTAGTTATCCTCTATTTTCTCAAAGAACACCATATTATATGAGCCTCTATTGCATATAGTGTAGAACCACACTCACATGTGAGTAATAAGGATACATATGGGTGGATCAAACCCAATGGGAACCTTATCATAGTAAAGAAAATAGTTGGTACGAGTCAAAATGCACTAATGCATGGTCTAGCTATAATCCAAGAGCTTGCACTCCTTGCCAAAGCAAGAGCAAAGATGTGCTCTAGTAGCACAAGAAATTGATGAGTCAACTAAGAGAGAATGTAGTACATATTGAAACTATAGATCCATCAAGGAAGACTGCAATCCCTTGGTCCAATCAAAAGATAAGGAGGTAGAGGATGAAAGATGTAATACCATTAGCTAGACATATTATCTAGAGGTGAAATTTGGCTTGGTAATATCTGGAAGGATGTTATATATGATGGATTAAGTAGATTAGATAGAGGTGTCACCAAAGGAGTGCTTCCACTAATAGGGCAAGAGCCAAAAACACTAAAAGCTTCAGAGCCAATTTTAGAGGCCCAAACAAATGAATTCCCTTCCCTTTGGAATAAAAAGCTTACTTCTCCTCTCATTGTTTGTCTCATTAAGAGCTTTCTAATGGTACTTCACCCATTCTATTTTGAGCTTCCTATAAGAAGATTCTTTAAAGATTCTTTTTGGTCAAACTTGTTTGACCGACTAGATAGGACAAGAACTAACATCATCCATACAACTAATCTAAGGATGGATCTTGTTGACATGTCACCAATTCATGTATCTGATCCAAGGGTAGAGCTTCCTTTGAGGGAATCTTGGTTGCTATGTAATAAAGACAAGGTGCTCCTTTCGGGCATTGGAGTATTCAGTGTGAAGGGTTGTGTTTCTCTTGGGGGTCCTCATATCCTTGGAATATTATAAAAGGCCATCTTGTGCTTAGGAGGATAGGCCATCTCTCTTTTGCTGCAACATCACTTGTAGAGAAAAGAATACTCCACCTTAATCACAAACATCTCCAAAACTAGCTTATTAACAATCACAATATGAGAAGAAAGTAGAGGTGCTCAAAGAGCCCAACTACCCAAAACTATGATAAATGTCATCTTCTCTATAAATAGTAGACATATCTCTTTGCACAAGATAAGAAGAAATGTTTGTTCATGGGCTAAATCCTTTATCACACACTCAAATGTCCCTAGTCCACTAATATCACCAAAGACTCCCAAGATCCTCCTATTAGAAGCTTTCAAACATGAAAGGAAGGTGTTGTGCGTATACACATTGCTACACAACATACATCACTGTCAACATCATACACTATAGACACATAACTCACACATAAGTCATACATAGACTCTAAAGTGCCACAATCACCCCCTAGCTGGTGTTTAGGTCCCTCTAACTCCATATAGCTATCTATTCCAAGTATATGGTATACCTTATGATGGGCAACGATTAGGAGACCGGGTGCTATCAAGCCCCATTGTTAGTTGCCTGTATACAATCTATACCATATAAAGGATGAACTAGCTATAGGTCAAGTACATCTAGGACATAACCACTGTCCTTGAGGAACCACCATGGGAAGAGGAGTCATACATGTCATATGCCATCCTCTTGAACAACTATCATACACTAACATAGTAGTTCCACCAAAAAAACCGCATAACATACACCTCAAGCTTGTTATACAAGTGCCAAGCTTGGGTCATAGTACCATCCATGTTTGGGAGGTGGTATGACATACAATTGCTCACATGATCCTACCAAACACACCATCATGCACTTCCAACAGAAGGACTCCAAATGGCAAAACCTCACGCACTCTTAAGATAGTGTGGTTGGTGGAAATATCAAGTGTCATCAGTGCTATGTGCTTTAGATATACATAGTAACTTGGATGAAATCAATGGAACAAGGATCTATAACCTCCTCCTTGAATGGTACCATAGCATAAGGTATCTCTATGCTGAGCAATTGCCAAGTTCTCAAAAGCCATAAGCATCACTCTCTAAAAGATCTCTGCCCATTGAGAACATGTGTTCATCCATACATCTAGATCATCCAAGTCCAAAACTATAGTAGCATCTTGACAAATGGCTGTAGGTAAATTTGGATCTTGTCCATAGAGTAGAAAGTAAGGAGAGAAGGATGCTAAGGAGGCTTGCAAGTTGAATCAATAGCCCATGGCCAACCAAGGTAACTAGAGATCACAATCTCCCAAGTGGCCTCTCTACAAACCATACTTTTGCAATCCTCTCTTCATTGTCTAAACCATTCTCTTTGCTAAGCCATTTGCCTCGGGGTGATCTTGGGAGTTAGTATGATGATCAATGAAAGCCTTGTCACACAAGACCTAATTCTCCCCCAAGAACTCTATACCCTAATCAATCAAAACCTCAATTGGTGCACCAAAATGACTAAGAACCCGATCTAGGAACAAATAAGCCGTCCCTTCACTGGACTTGTTAGGAAGTGCCACCAACTCAATCCACTTAAAGAAGTGCTCCACCATCATCAAAACATACCAATGATGTCTTACAATCAATGGTAAAGGTCCAACAAAGTCCAAACTCCACCGGTAACCCAATCCCATAATAGGTAATGGGTGAAACTATGGTGTAGGAGCATTGAATGATGCTCTAACTCGGTCACAAACCACACATTTGGCAACAAAATATTGTACCTTGGTCTGCATATCACACCACCAATAATGACTATGGAGTAAGCTATAGGTACAATGTCACGTTGTGGTTTACGTAGCCCGTAAAAAAGTGACTTATCATAATTTATCTCCACATTAGTGGGGTAGGTTGTCTGCTAGATCCAATGGATGAGACTTTGCCATGGAAGCAATCTATGTACATGTATGTGATTGGCTATGTGGGTTACAATCTTATCATGTTTGAGGGCTCCCATGAATAAAGATGAGGGCAAGTGGAGAGACGAGGGTGTGTCTTAGTCGAGGAGTCTCAAGAGGGGAGAGGACATTGGGAGTGAGAGTTGTAGTAGTGTGCAAGTGATAGAACATTAGAGGAAGTGTTTGAGCATGAGATGTTTCATGCCCCCAATCTGACACTCCCAAATCCTTTTCTCATCAAGCTTCAGATTTTGCACCGTGACGGCTTACAAGACTGGTTGGTGGCACGTTTCGGGGCGGTATTCGTGGAGTCGGTGATGGGAAACCCAAATCCTTTGTCCTTTCGGTGCTTACTTATAAGCATGTCTGGGACTTGACAATTTATGTGCTTCTATAGTTGGGGAATGCCTAAAATTTTTGCTCATAAGCTTCAAGGTGGAGTTATGGGGTCCATTTGTCAAAAAGTAAAAAGACTAAAGGACAAATGTGCAAGAGATTGGGTCCCAAGAGAGAAGTCTGGATTTTTTTGACTATTGAAGGAGTTCAGAGAGGCCATTTGGAGAAAAACGGACATGGTTGGAAAGAGGAGCTAACAAGCTACAATCTGAAGACAAAAATTACATGATTTCATCTGATTCTAAGAGAGATATGATCAATTGAATCAAGGGGGTAAAATTCATACCCAAGAGCACAAAGTATGCAATTGAGGGAGCCTTTTGAGAGATTTTTCACTATCTATCAATAGGATTGGAAAGAAGACAAAGTTCTTACAGTATTGAGCATAATAAATTTTAGTTTTGAATCAATCTCAAATCAGATTTGGTTGATTGAAGTTGAAGCTCTTGAGGTGTAAGGTGATGGAGAAGAGATAGATATCAGGTTTGGAGTTTTGGTCACTCCCTAAGTTTTGGTTTGAGATACCTTATGAAAATTTCTAGTCTTGTTTTTGGTTACAGTGTGAAAATTTTTGTGAAGGTTTCATGTGAATTCTTCAAATAGAGAATTTAGGGTCTTGGATCAAGTATACTTGGGTCTACAGAGCTCACAAGTTAGCCCAACTCAGGAATTGATCCATATCTAGAAATTGGGGTTGAATTAGGCCATCAAACTTTGCATAGTGTTAATCAAGAGCACAAAAAACTACTATGGAAAATTTAGTTGGTTTTGGACTCATAGAGAGTGAGATCTGGTGCAACAAGTTTTACTGAAAAGACTGTTGTAAACTTGGAGGAGCATTTCTTTCTTCAATCCTAATTGAATGTCAATTCTCTCACTTTTGTGACTATGATTGAGAGTTAAGATTTCCAAAGTGTTTTGTGAGGATCAATTGTACATCTTATTTAGAAATCAAGGGAAAGTTGGCAAGAACTAGAGGCAAAACCCTAAAAAAAGGTGATTTCAAAATTAGGGTGAGAGTTGCAAAAACTGGCCAACTTTGAGAGCTTGTCATGGGAGTTGTAGTGATCTGATTGAAGTCTATTTTATATCATTGGAAATATTATCTCACATGATTTCCATTGAATCCTAGAATATTTGAATCCAAGGTATAAAAAAAGAGTTATGTGTATATGAGCTGCACAAATTTTTCCCATCAAGAAAACATAGGAAATCCCCACAAGGAGTAGGAATTTGTTGAGATCTGTAGTACAGCTTGGAGGAGACTTGGAGTACAGATTGAAATTAGCTTGATGATAGAGCACAAAGGCCTTGAAGCTCTTTTACAATAAAAAGCATAGAGAGTTGTTGCCGCATTCCTATGATTGGATCCTCTTTGTGCTTGCATGCTTGTTTGTACGCCCAGTTGGTTTGGATTGGTGTACGGGCATTGCGCTTAGGTTCTTTCCTTCTAGGAGTGTTGTGTTTTTCTCTTTGGTAATGTTGGAAGTGATGACCAACAGACCAGGAGTGCATGCTGTGATGATAGGTTAGGTTGCCCATCATTACCCTACTCGATAACAAGAATACTAGTTACGAGAGTGGAGGCTTCCAACTATTAGGTAACACGTGTGTTCAGACAGGTAGTTATAGGTTTACCTATAGCCTCTAATCTAAATCTCCACAGCTAGGCACCTTGTGTGTTCCCAAAGAGAGAAAAGAAAAGTACGACAACACTTCACTCAAAAATGTCCTAGCTCCTCGTGAGCATGATAGACCAATTGTGGTCTCTGAGATGGAAGTGGTACTACTTGCTCTCTACCATCCTCCCATACACAAAAAAGGTGACTGCCCTCCAATCTGAACCATTTGGCTTGTTGAAGAACATAGTTTCTCTCCTTGGCTCCAATTGTGCCACCTACAACACTAGTGCAAAGATAGTCCATCACTCAGACATCATCCTGAATGTCTTGCTAAACTTTACCAATATCTTCACTCTTTGGATCTATGACCTCAATAACTCCTCTTGTATGCATTGAGAGAGATACCACCAAAGCCTCAAAAAATATACATAGAAAGTCAGATGCATGTCAACTCGGCACCATCTCCTCATCTAAGTCACCATGCCTACGTGCTCCGGTATGATCTTGCTAGCTGGGACATAGGTTTCTAATCAACCTATCTGCATCACAATTCACCACTCCATGTCTATGAACAACCATGAAATCATACTCTTGTAAAATTAGAGCCCATTGTGCAAGCTTCCTTGAAAGCTTGTTGGACTCCATCAATCACTTTAGTGGTTGATGATCAATGATGAGAGTGAAGGGGTTACCAAATAGATAACATCGGAAATGTGCTACTGCCCAAATTGCTGCCAAGCATTCTCCCTCATATGAACTATACTTCACCTCTGCTAAATTGTTGGAGCAACTAGCATAGGCCACCACAAACTCCTTCTCCTCATCATCATGTTGGGTAAGCATTGCTCCAAGCCCCAATATACTCTAATAAGTATGAACCTCAAATGGTCATCCTCTGATTGGTCTCTTCAAAATAGGAGCAAATGTCAACCTCTCCTTGAGCTCTACAAAAGCTCTCTCCAGCTCATCTCCCCAACACCACTCCTATCGTAATACCAAGAGCTAGCCATATGATCTAGATGTGAAATTTGGTTTGGTAACATCTAGAATGATGTTATACATGATGGTCAAAATAGATAAGATAGAAGTATCACCAAAAGAGTACTTCTACTAATAAGGCACAAACCAAAATAGACTTGAGAACCTTAGAACCAATAGCTAGACATATGATTTAAAGGTGAGAATTGGTTTGGTAACATCTGGAAGGATGTTACACATGATGGACTAAACAGATCAGAAAGAGATATCACCAAAAGGGGACTTCTACTAATAGAGTAGGAACCAAAATATGCCTGAAAACTTTGAAGGCAATTTCAGAGGCCTAAACGGATGAATTAGGCCTCAAAAATGTACAAATTTCCCCCTCAATAGAGGATAGGCTGGCCTTCCCTCCCCCTTGCTTTGTTTCGTTGAGAGCTTTCCAACGGTACCTTACGTGATTTTGAGATTCCTACAAGAAGATTCCCTAAAAGATTCCCTCCGATTAAAGCTTGTTTGACCAACCAGATAGGACCTAGACCAGACATGTCACCCATCCAAGTAAGTAATCCAAGTGTGGAGCTTGCTAACATGTCACCTATCTGTTTCCCTAATCCTATGGTGGAGCTTCCTTGGCGGAGATCCTCTTTGTCTATATAATAAAGAGATGGTGCTCCCTTGGGGCATCGATTGTTTGAGTGTGCAATTTGTGTTTTCTCTCTTCTCTTGTCCTCGGAGTATTACAATGGTATCAATGTTTTAGTCCAAGAGAGTGGATCACTCCTCTTGGAATAGCACAAACTACTGAAACTGAGTAATTTGAGGTGGAGAACATAAAGTAGTTGCTAGACTTAGGAAGGACTTTAGAGAGCGGATGGGATGGATGCGTCGGGAAGCCAATTTCCCGCACTTAGCTTTCCATTCTCAAATCCATTCCACATCAAGGTTATGTATATCCAGCGTGAGCAAATGAGGGTATTGCTAGTTTATCACTTTGACGTAGAATTCATGGACATAGTGATGAACTCACCAAACCCGGTGATTCTACCTGTGGTGATATATGACAAAGAGTAGGATTTTACAATCTACATTCTATTATGATAAAATGGATATGAATGTCCCAAATCCTCTCCCTTTCAACACTCAAGTAGAAATCTGTTATGTAGTGAGGCCAAAAGTGATGTTTAGAGATTTTGTTGTTAGGAATTTTGGTGAGGAGTATTATCAACGAGTGATAGCTTCTGAGGTCCCAATGGTAGTTCCAATAGTTTGTGCGCCTTCCAGAGTGATCATATTGACTCTGTATTGAAGTAGACATTAGCAATTGAGTGTTGCAGGAACCATGGATCCGCAATTGCAAGAGTTGGTGCAAGGAATGCAAGGGATGTTGAATGAATTTTGAGAGATTAAGATGACCATGGAGACATTACAAAGTCAAGTGCAGATCCTCAAGAACGATCAAGACATGCAAGAAGAAGAGCCATCTTAAAACCCAGTACCTGCAACTGAAGTACTTGGAGAGGCATCCGTGCCTACGAACCTTATCAACAATGAAGCCACATTGCTACTCCGGATGAAGAAGACCTGCAATATCAAACTTTACAAGGGGCAGCGTTCGATGGGAGTAGTGGAAAATTGGATCTCGAGAATGAATCGATATTTCCGATTGTTCTCAATAGAGATCACAGAGCATGGTGCAGGCGTGTTTGCATGTGGGTACTTGACCGATAAAGCCCTCACATGGTATGATGCTTGAGAACGATCCATGTTGGCAGAGAGAAGGGAGGTCACATGGACAGCAATGCAAGAAGGATTGCTGAAGAATTTCCAATCGGTGGATTCTGTGCAAATGGCTCAAACCCGACTATGGGAATTGAGACAGAAGAATAACATACAAGAGTATGTGGAGGCATTTCTGGATCTACAAGTTTCAATTACCAACATGAGTCCAGCAGAGGCTCTCGACAATTTCAAACAAGGGTTGAAAGAGCGGATTTGCCAAGAAGTCATGGTGCAAAATCCTTGCACGGTATTTGAAGCCATTGCTTGTGGGTAGAGAATAGCAGGAGCATTAGGTAGAGGTGAAGGAGTAGCTCCACCTCAACATTATCGAGCAGAAATGCCACACATGGGTGGACCAATACTGATGGAATTGGGCAACCTTTGATTCCGGGATCAAGGAGCACGACCGCTTCAAGGGGAGCGGGGACGAGTAGAAGAACAAAGAGATGGAGTCCCACGAGGAGAAGGGACTCGAGGAGAACAACGCCGTTGTTACAATTGTGGCCGTATTGGGCACATATCTACCAACTATTGCACTCGTTTCCCTAGAGGCCCTCGGCCTTTGTTCAAACGATCTTTGAATAACATGGAGAGGCACATTGAAGAGGAGGAAGTGGAAATCACTTTGGAAAATGAAGGTTGCCAGTAAATGTACCTTGCGGCCTTAATGGCTCAATAAGGAAGTAGAGAAGTGAGGGGAGGAAGAAGAATAATGCACAAAGATCCCGAAAGGCAACCTCACAATTGATTGTTGTGAATGGAATCCTAGAAGGTAATCAAGTGAGAGTATTAATAGATCTGGGAGCAACAGAGAATTTCTTGTCTCGCTCTGTTGCAATAAGATTGGGAATGGATCTAGAGAGTGATGGCAGTGAAGAAGTAGAGTTACCAAATGGGCAAACATAAAGGATTGAATCATTACCTAGACGGGTAATCCTCTCTGTAGGAGAATATCAGGAAGCAATTGAGTGGCAAGTGATATAGTTAGCTTGTTATGATGCAATTTTAGGTATGCCATGGATGGAGCAGTACAACCCTATGGTTGATTGGAGGAAGGAAGTAGTGAGAACCCACCAATGGTCAATCATTGGGGTTAAAGAAAAATCACACAAGCAGAAACTGCCTCTATATGTCGTAGGGACGGCAATTGTTTGTAAGACCAATAGATGTTTTATGGGTCTAATAAGAGAAGTCCAGAGTGCACAACTTGATGGACAAATTCCTAAGAAATTGAAGGATGTGGTGGATGAGTTTCAAGATGTCTTTCCCAATGATCTACCCTCAGGATTACCACCAAAAAGGCGAGTAGATCACAAAATTGAGACACTTCCGGGGAAGATGCCTCCTTGTAAGGCCCCATATTGCCTATCACCTCATGAATTGGAGGAGTGTAAGACTCAAATTGAGGAGATGCTGCAAAAAGGGTTCATCCAACTTAGCGTATCACCATATGGGGCCCTTGTCTTGTTTGTGAAGAAGAAGGATGGTACAATGCGCATGTGCATTGACTATCGGGGTCTCAATCAGCAAACAGTGAAGAACAAATACCACTTACCTCGCATGGATGACCTGTTTGATCAACTCCATGAAGCGAGATACTTCACCAAATTGGACTTGCGGAGCGGTTACAATCAAATCCGAATTGCAGAGGAGGATGTGTACAAAACTGCCTTTCAAACTAGGTATGGCCATTTTGAGTATCTTGTGATGCCTTTTGGCCTCACCAATGCACCTGCCACTTTCATGAGTCTAATGAATGACATATTTTGTCCATATTGTGCATCCTTGTTATAGTTTTCTCGATGGATTTTCAAGGTACAATCAAGTATCCATTCGAGAAGAAGACAAGGATAAAACTACATTCACAACCAATTGGGGCACTTTCGCTTACAATCAAATGCCCTTTGGGTTGTATAATGCTCCCGCTACTTTCCAGCGGATGATGAATTCAATCTTCAAAGATTTTCTACGTAAATTTGTGGAAGTCTTCATTGATGATTTTTGCATGTTTGGATGAAGAGAGGTACATATAGATTATCTTTGCCAAACGTTTGAAAGGTGTTGTTTTGCCGGCTTGTCATTACACCCGGAGAAATGCTTCTTCGCAATGAAGGAGGGAATTCTTCTGGGGCATCGGGTGTCAAGCCAAGGTATTGAAGTCTATGTTGAGAAGGTTAAGATAATCGTAGCTTTGGAATCCCTGAAGAACATCCGGGAGCTGAGAGCCTTCTTGGGACATGTCGGATATTACAGACGCTTTGTGTCAAACTATGCAGTACTTGCTGTGCCACTTACAAAGCTTCTAAAGAAATCCGAAGACTATTTGTGGGAAGCAAATCAAGAAGAAGCTTTCCAGGTGTTGAAGCAGAAGCTAGTTGAAGCACCAGTTATGAGGGCCCCGAATTGGGACGTCCCTTTTCATGTGTATGTGGACACTTCGTCCATGGCCATTGGAGTCGTCTTAAGTCAGAAGGACAAGAAGAAGAAGGACTAATCGGTGTATTATGCTAGTCGACAACTTTCAGTTTCTGAAAAGAACTATTCGATGACTGAAAGAGAAGCACTTGGAATGGTGTATGCCTGCAAGAAATTTCGTCATTATTTGTTGGGGTATGAGTTTGTCTTCTATGTGGACCATTACGCATTGCAACATTTGGTCAAGAAGGCAGATTTATTGGGACGAATTGCTAGATGGATCTTGTTGTTACAAGAGTTCACGTATACTATACAAGTAAGGAAGGGAGCTTCGCATTCGAATGCGGACTACATGTCCAGGTTAGAGACTCAAGACCAGGAGTGGGAAATTGACGATCAATTCCCTGACAAAGAGTTGTATCACTTATTAGCAATGCAAAGTACGAGGTATGCAGCTTAATATAATTATCTGAATACTCTCCATTGTCATGAGGGGATGGACCCGGAACAGCGGGCAGTCTTTCTCAAGAAAATGGGGCCGTACCAGCTTAAACACAACATTTTATTTAAGATGGGCAAAGACGAAGTACTTCGGCAATGCTTGGAGTCATACGAAGTAGGCGGAGTGATTGAATCTTTACACTCCAAAGCATTGAGAGGACATTATGCTCTGAAGAATACTGTAAAGAAATTCTTTTGGCAGGGTATTGGTGGCCTACAATGTACAAAGACGTGCATGCTCATATCCAAAGCTATAATGCTTGTCAGAGAACAGGGAAGCCAATGGCTACTTCTCAATGGCCTTTGAGACCAATTTTGCCTTTGGCCCCATTCAAGAAATGGGGAATTGATTTTGTGGGTCCCATTCAACCAGTGACCCAAGTCACAAGAAAGCAATACATTTTGGTTTGCACTGACTATGCTACCAAGATGGTCGAAGCTGAAGCAACTCGTAGAGATGATGCTGAAACTGTGGCGGAATTTTTCTTTTGAAACATCATCTCCCGATATGGGTGTCCTCTAGAATTGGTCAGTGACCGAGGAACACATTTTTTGAACTCTATAATGGAGGCATTAACCAAGTACTTTCAGATTGAGCATCGGAAGACGACTCCTTACAACCCAAAAGCAAATGGCTTAACGGAAAAAGCGAATGGGTTACTTTGTAAAATTTTGAATAAGGTGACTGTCAATTATGCCTATGACTGGGATACAAAATTACTAGCCGCGTTGTGGGCATATCAGATGACAGAAAAGATTACAACCAAACAAACTCTGTACTTCTTGACATATGGCTTGCATCCCATATTGCTAATTGAATTTGAGGTTCCGACATATCGGGTTCTTTGCAAAGAACAAAGGTCGAAAGAAGAAAGTCAAGATCTTTGGATTCATCAACTAATGTGGTTAGAAGAGAAAAGAGACGATGCAATGCAAACCATGAAAGAAGTACAAGCACAGAGGAAAGTCAGGCATGATAAGAGAATCAAGCCTATGACTATACAAGAAGGGGATTTGGTTTTGTTATATGACAATCGCCGAATATTTTTTCCAGGCAAGTTACATTTGAGATGGATAGGTCCCTATCGAGTTCTTCATCTTTACAAAAATGGGTCCATGTAGCTTGTAGACTTGGAAGGTAATCCTTTTGCCACTCGAGTAAACGGGTGGAGAGTTCGGAGATATTGGACCATAGACTTGGAAGTTTCTAAAACACCTAAGGTCTATGTTTGCGGGGATGCTCACATTTGAGGGAGGAGGTATGTGGTGCCCACATTTTTTGTTTTTCTCAAAATAAAGGAGAAGAAGTGTACAGAGAAGTCAAATTGCACCTGTATGGCCGAAGAAGGTGAGGAAAAGAGTCTTCAGGATGAAACCCAAAGTAAAGTGACTTCGGGTCATAAGGCAAAGTACTCGGAAATGCCCTGTTAGCATACAACCCAAAGTAAATTGTCTTTGTATCAGGGGGAGCTCAACCCGAGGCAAAGACAGTCTAACAACCTTTCGTCGGGGCAAGAAATTCAAGAAGGGGCTGTTTTAAAACTGGCGCCTCATATGCGTGAAGGTTGATTGACAATGACAGGTGCATGCTGGAGGTGTGATTTCTCAATAGAAACTCAAAGCGACGAAAGACAAAGAAGCGCAACTCTATAAAAATTGAAACTGCAACAACAAAATGTTGAGTAATTTTCCTTTGCCACTGAGAAGTCATCTTGTAGGTGATCGGGGAAAGGGAAATAGAGTTGGGATCATGTTAGTGCGCAAGGGCGAGGTCGCAAGAGTGAAATCGAGAGAAAGTGAGAAGGTAGAAGAGATGGGAGGAGGGAAGAAGAACTCCAAATTTGCAATGAGAAATCATGCAATTCGGAGGTTAGATGTGATAGCAAGGATCGAAGTCTTGAGCCGACTTTGGATCACCTTTCTGGCATGGAATTGGAACGTAAGTTTTCCAGGATTCATGATAGAAATCATCGAGAGTAAGTGTCTCGATGGACCCGAGGAAGAAGGGAAGAGAGGAAATCCGGCTTGCTGGACAGAGTTGGATTGGAGACTTGTACTCGGGAGGGAGCCACATTCTTGGGAAAGGGAGAGATAGCTCAAGAGACTCAGGAAGTGAGAGATGCCTTCTCATCAAAAAGAACAAAGAATGGGTATAAAGTTGAGAGTTACAAGGATCCAGTGAAGAGAAGGATCGTGAGTGCTCTCATGGCGATCTTGAAGCCGGAAAGAACGACTTATGTGATGAAACACCAAGCGGTGTTCTTCCATAAGTTGTTTGTAGGAGAACCTATAAATTGGGCAAGATGTTTTCACGGGAGAACAAGGCAGATGGTGTGGAATTTGCGGAGCGGACTCGGATGGTGTCGCACTTCCATCCTAATGTGCACAAGGAGGTCGATGTCAAGGAGCAGAAATACATTCTCCAAATCCAAAGCACGGACAACTACTATGCAAAGACAAGGAAGAATGTGGAGGTCACAGTGAGTACCCCGACAAAGAAGAGGAGTCGGCAAGGAGAAGCCAAAGACAGCAAGAAACCTTGGAAGATGCAGAGAAGTAACTCGAGGCAAGGAATGGTGGTAATTGAGTCGGAAGATGAAGACTCAGAAGGCGAGGCCGAGCTCAAAACGGAAGACTCAGAACATGAGGAGGAACCTGAGCTGACACTGCAAAGTGGAGATACAAGCAGTGATAGTGAAGAAGGAGAAGAAATGACATCGGTGCCAACGGCTGACGAATACAAAGAAGAAGTGCAAGCTGAGTTGGAAGCCAAAGACAACACAGCGCTGTAAGACAAAGTAACGGTGCCCGAGGAAAAGAAGATCGCAGTACAGCAAGGAGTTCACTCGAGATGTAAGGCGAAGTGTGAAGCGGGGCCAAGTAAAGTAAAGGAAGAGGTAGAAGAAAGTTCGGGAAGCAAAGCGTCCATCCTGATACAAAGTCTCCAGAGAAGAAGGCGAGTATCGGGAGAACACGAAGAGAGAAGAGAGACCACTCCACGGGATGAAGTAGTTGCTAGTGATGGAGTGGAGTACCTGCAAGAGATTGTGTGCCCATTGTTGGTGAAGTTGGAGCACAAGAAGAAGGAGATGTAGTCGACTTGTCCAGAGGTAAAGATTGTATTGCAAGTATTGGCGAGATTAGAAGAAGAGAACTCGGAGTTGAAGAGAAGTATAACCCGAGGTGATGAGGAGAGAGAAGTACTACGAGCGGGGACAGTAGAGAGAAGTCAGGTAATTGAAGACCTGAAGAGGGAAGTGAGCTATTGAGAGGATCTTGCAAGAGGAAGAGTGACATAGCAAGAGAGAGACAAGTAGCTGAATATGAAATCTTGAAGCAACAGTTTGCAGATTCAAGAGTAGAAGTAATCCATGCTATGGCAAGGGTAGCAGCGAAGGATCAAGAGCTCGATAGAGTGATGGAGAGTATGGAGGAGAAGAAGCAACTCTGGCAACGAGAGTTGGCTACACGGTATAGAGAAGAAGACCGATTACGAGAATTACTTCTAATCAGGAGGAGAAGGTAGTTCAGAAGGAGAAGGAGAAGGAGACGGTGAAAGCCAAATTTGAGGAAGAATTGGCGATGTACCGAGAGGAATGGCTTGCAGATCGGGAACAAGAAAGGAAGACAAGGTTGGAGCCAATAAAGGAAATTGTCTTCCAGATGAATGCCATGTTGAGTACAGAAGCCAACGTTCGGATTGAAGAAACGAGACTGCACAAGTTGAAGTTGTTGGTGCAGGAGACGAGGCAAAGACAGGCGAAAGACACCGAGATGAACGCCTTGCTGATCAAATTAAGAACTCGTGTAGATAGGAAGATATTAGAGGTAGAAGATAACATTTCAATTAGATTAGACTTAGTGAAAATAGAGCTAGAAAAACTTTGGAAAGATATTGAAGCAAAACCCAAAGTAGATAATATAGGAGTCCAAATGTCTTTGGAGTTACCAGTGGAGACATTAGAGAAGAGTGGGTCGGGAGATAAGGAGTTAGATAGATTACCCACTAGTGGAATTTCAGATCAAGAAAGAGAATTGATGGATCTGGTAGGAGAAGTAGGAGATCTAAAACCCGAGGAAAAAGTGATATGAAGTAAGATTACTTTGGGTTTGGGTTTGAAAGCCGAGGAAGAAGTAGACATCGGATTGGAGTAGTAACAGATTTGAGATTTGAAGAAGCAGATATGAAGCGATGCATTGTCATTTTGGATCTTCAGGTTAGAACAATTGTTGTAGAACGGTATAGTTGTTAGAACTGTCAATTGCTTCACTATTTAAGAGTGGCATTCGCAGTCAAATGTTGTTTAGTGCTCATTATTTCTGAGAATAGATAAAGCAAAGTGCTGTGAAGCAGTGCTCATCGCTTGAGCTTGATTCCGAGTATCAACTTCATGTCTTTGTTTGTGAGTGTGTGAAGAATTTTGAAGTGCAAGTCAGTGTGTTTGTTGGATGTTGGATGTTGGATTCCACAGCCTTGATCTTCATTTTGTGTGTTTGATCCTGAGTGAAGTGCAATCAAAGCAATGCCTTGACAGATCTGAGAGGAATTGTAGTGTTGGTAGTATTATGCATTTATGAGTGTAGTGCAAAGTTGATGTGAAGCAATTTCAATCGAGGAAGTTGTGTGCCTTCAGTGGAGGGGTGGAACACAATTCTGAGGGGAAGTTGTTTTGCAATGAAGTGCCATTTTTGGGAGAGCCTGAATCATCACAATCAAGATTTTTTGGAAAGAATTGAAGGATTTGTGATTAAGGAGTGTGAATTCGTGACAAGACTACGAGTCAGTGCTTGTTACTCTCTTTTGGGTGTGGTTTCTACCTGAGAGATTAAAGATGAAACCAAGAAGAACTAAATTGTTACTATTTGACTTCATATTTGGACATTTCTGACTCGTATCTCTGCGGGAACAAACTTTACTTATCCAATTACCGCAAAAGTGATATTTGTCGGGTTGTCACATTGGGACATGGAGTAAGTGTAGAGGGCATTCAAGTATTGACAGATAAAATAAAAGTCATTAAAAAATGGAGTGCCCTAGAAGATCAGACTCAACTTAAGAGCTTCTTGGGGTTGACGGGATTCTAACGTAGATTTGTCAAGGAATTTTCCAAGGTTGCACAGCCTTTAACATCACTACTTGGCAAGGGGAAGAAGTGGACATGGGGAATTGCACAAGAGTTGGCCTTTCAAGAATTGAAGGCCGCCTTGCTACATGCACCAATCTTGAAGTGGTATGAGCCAAAATGTCCAATCAAGTTGGCTACAGATGCATCAGGCGTAGCAATAGGAGTAGTCCTACAACAAGGATGGCATGACAGATGGCATCCACTTGCATATTTCTCTTGAAAGTTACTACCGGTAGAACGCAACTACCACACCATAGAACAAGAAGAGCTGGTCATCATTCTAGCAACCAAAAATTGGAAGCACTACTTGGGCGAGAAGGCATTTGTAGTAGAGACAGACCACAAACCTCTAGTCTACCTCGAGACACAGAAGGATCTATCTCATCGCCAAATTTGGTGGGCAGAGTGGCGACAATGCTTCAACATGACAATTACCTACGTGGAAGGTAAGAAGCAACTTGCAGATGCATTCACCCGCATGCCAATGGCCAACAACTTGGTGGTAAAGGTTAAGATTAACCCTGAATTCTAGCAAGAGATTCTGGCTGCTATAAAAACTGATCCACAGATTGTAGAAGCACAATCATCAAAAGGTGTCACCAGCACCCAAGGACTCACTTTTTGGGATGGCAAATTATGGATCCCAAATGTCCCAAAATTACGCACCACCATTCTAGTGGAATGTCATGATTTAGCCATTGCAGCTCATGTCGGAGTAGACAAGACCTTGGATGCAGTCAAGCGCCATTACTATTGGTCCAAGATGAGCAACGACGTGATGGACTATGTGTGTAGCTGCCTACTTTGTCAACAGAACAAAGCTTCTAATCAAGCTCTTGCAGGGCTCCTTCAACCTCTCCCCACTCCTACCCAACGTTGGGAACAAGTGAGTATGGATCTTGTCTGTGAATTACCCAAGACCACCTCAGGGTTTGACTCCATTGTGGTCTTTGTGGACCGGCTCAGCAAAATGATTCATGTACGCCCTACCACCAAGGAGGTGACCGCTCCACAACTAGCTAAATTATACTTAGATGCAGTCTTTGCTCACCATGGCTTGTCTTGAGTACTCATCACCGATAGAGGCACCCAATTCACCAGTTTGTTTTGGCAAACACTCTTTTGTTTCTTCAAAACCAAGTTGGCCATGTCCACAACTTACTACCCACAAACAGATGGCCAAACAGAGCGGGCTAATTGCACGATTGAAGACATGTTACGCGGCTTCACCTTAGAAGAGCAAGAGAGGAGGGACACCCTACTCCCGTTGGTGGAATTTGCTTACAACAATTTAGTGAATGCATCTACCCAGGTCACTCCATTCTTCCTCATGTATGGTGAGCATCCCTTCACACCTTCTAGCTTGATGAAGATCTGTCCAGTGGCTACCAAGGTTGATGCAGTCAACACATTTGTTTCTAGAATCCAACAAGGTGTGGAGAGCGCCAAGCATAGATTACAGATCGTGCAAAATTGACAGAAGTAGTATGTTGATGCACACCATTGGCACATGGAGTTCAATGTTGGGGATCAAGTGTGGCTATCGACAACCAACCTCACATTAGTTGGACCTCGTAAGCTCAGACCTCGTTTTATTGGGCCTTTCTCGATTCTTCGTCACATCGGTGCTGTGGCCTATCACCTTGAGCTCCCACCACACATGAAGATCCATCCAGTGTTCCATGTCTCCCTACTACGCAAATAAGCTCCCCGATCAGGCCAGGGTCATTCCACACCAGACATTCGACCTTGTCCAACACTCATTGATGGCATAGAGGAATATGAAGTGGAGCGGATTCTGCAAAAACGCATGCGTGGTACTCACCACCCACGGGTGGACTATCTAGTACAATGGAAAGGTTACCCCCTCTATGAAGCCACCTGGGAGCCCGCTGCCAATTTGGCACATGCACCGGTGTTGGTGCAAGCATTTGAGCAACAATTGCACAACGAGGACGTTGCGTCTTAAAAGGCGGGAGGTCTGTAATACCAATAGCTAGCCATATGATCTAGATGTGAAATTTGGTTTGGTAACATCTAGAATGATGCTATACATGATGGTCAAAATAGATAAGATAGAAGTATCACCAAAAGAGTACTTCTACTAATAAGGTACAAACCAAAATAGACTTGAGAACCTTAGAACCAATAGCTAGACATATGATTTAAAGGTGAGAATTGGTTTGGTAACATCTGGAAGGATGTTACACATGATGGACTAAACAGATCAGAAAGAGGTATCACCAAAAGGGGACTTCTACTAATAGAGTAGGAACCAAAATATGCCTGAAAACTTTGAAGGCAATTTCAGAGGCCTAAACGGATGAATCAAGCCTCGAAAATGTACAAATTTCCCCTTCAATAGAGGAAAGGTTGGCCTTCCCTCCCCCTTGCTTTGTTTTGTTGAGAGCTTTCCAATGGTACCTTACGTGATTCTGAGATTCTAACATGAAGATTCCCTAAAAGATTCCCTCCGGTCAAAGCTTGTTTGACCAACCAAATAGGACCTAGACCAGACATGTCACCCATCCAAGTAAGTAATCCAAGGGTGGAGCTTGCTGACATGTCACCTATCTGTATCCCTAATCCTATGGTGGAGCTTCCTTGGCGGAAATCCTCTTTGTCTATATAATAAAGAGATGGTGCTCCCTTGGGGCATCGATTGTTTGAGTGTGCAATCTATGTTTTCTCTCTTCTCTTGTCCTTGGAGTATTACACCTATGTTAGCTTGGTCAGCTTTGTCAAGGCCTTGGTAATGGCACTAAATTGTCTAACATATCAGTGATAGAAGTTTGCCAACCCAATGAATGCTTGCATTCTACTCACATTCATAGGCCAAGGAATATGCGTAATAACCTCTACCTTGGTCGGCTGAACACCAAGTCCTCTAGGGTAGATAGTGTGACCCAAATACTCAAGTTGCTCATGGAAGAACCTACAGTTCCCAAGATGTAGTTTGAGTCTATGAGATCTCAACCTCTCAAACACCTCCAACAAATGTCTCTCATGCTCCTCCACATTAGTGCTATAGACCAAAATGTCATCAATATAACACCAAGAAAAATCCAATCGAGCTAAGATCCTATCCATGACCCTTTGGAACTTGGCATGAGCATTCTTTAACCCAAATGGTAAGAACCTCCACTTATATAACACATCCTTGCCATGAGCATCAATAGCCCAAAATTCTATCTTGGACTTATCCTCCTCCCTAATCGGCAACTGATGATATTCTGCTCAAAGATCCAAAGTACTTGAGACCTTTGCATGCCCAATCACATCAAAGATCTCCTCTAGTGTATGCATGGCATACCAATCAGCCCTAGTCTATCGGTGTCGGGGAATTTGTTTGGCCTCAAGAGTGCACCGGGCACCTGGCTGCTTGTGCTTAGTTTGTCCTTGGCCTTCATAGAACTTGCTAGCTCACACGGTTTCAGCTATGGTTTTGGGACCTGATGGTTCCTAGGAGAGGCTAGAATTTTTACGAACAACAACTAGTATTCTATTCAACTCAACCAGGCCAGACTACTGAGTCAAACCTTTCATATAGATGGACTGAGAGCTCCTAAAATAGAGCTTCCAAGGCGCTAGTCACAACTCAAACACACCATCATCTCAGCTCTACTAGACCTACAAAATTTTCTTTCATGTCCAGCCTTCTCTCTCTTGCAAGGTCCTTCATTCTCTTGCAAAGAAACCCATTTTCTGCCCTGCACTCTCAAGGCCTTGCTTTCCTGCAAAAATTTCTCTCCTCTACCCTGCATTCCTTCAAGGCATACTCCTTGCCATTTGTTCATCTGGCCACTGTCATGCTCAATAGCACTTTTGAAAGTTTTCTCTCTCCTTTTGTCACAGACCAAGGCCAGGCAACCTTTGAAAATCTCTCTTTGATAGTTCACTCCTATCCAAACCAATCCCTAGAGACTCTCACTCCTTCACTCTGAACAGTCTCTCATTCACTTTGTCCAGTCTCTCATTCGCTCTGTCCCAGTCTCTCATTCACTCTACTCAGTCTTCTCTTCATGAGAATTCTTCACTGTTACATTCTCAACAACACATCCTCTACATTCGAAATTCATTCCATATCCACATCTTCACAACAAATATTCCTCATGCAAAACTTGCTCTCCTATCAACATTCTCACAATAAACATCCTTCCACATTCAAAATCATTCCATGTCCAGCCAAAGAAACCCTAACACAAATCTACCCATGTCATTGGCTACTGCTCAAGGAAGCCAACCTTCAAAATCTCTCCTATCTTGTGCAAGGCAAACTCAGACTCTTGAATTTCTTCTCCTGCTCCCGCCCTAGTTCAGTCCTTCCTGCAGATTTCAGCTCCTTCTCTTTTCCACTGCTCCATATCAATGACTAAGAAAAACTCAAAATATCCTGCTCCTACAACATCCATAGGCCTCCACTCTCTAAATTTCCCCTCCTCTTATCACAGCCCTAAGGCATTTTGAAATCCCTCCCTGGCCTGCAGCACTCTCACTCAACTTCCCAACTTTCCCTTCTTGTCACAACCCTAAGGCATTTCAAAATTACTTCCTAGCCTGCAACTTTCTCACTCAACTTTCCAACTTTCCTTTCCTATCATATCCCTAAGGCATTTCAAAATTCCTCCCTGGCCTGCAACACTCTCACTCAACTTTCCAACTTTGCTTTCCTGTCACAGCCCTAAGGCATTTTGAAATTACTCCCTGGCCTGCAGCACTCTCACTCAACTTTCCAACTTTCCTTTCCTGTCACAGCCCTAAGGCACTCTCTAAAATTCCTCAGCCCTCAAGACTCTCACTCAACTTTTTGAAAATCATCTCCCGGCCCTGTCATAGCCCTAAGGCATCTCAAAAATCCTTCTCTGGCCTTGCAAGAGTCTACTCAAATTTCAAAAATCATCTCTTGGCCCTGGCACAACCCTAAGGCATCTTTAAACTCATTCTCTATCCCTGCAAGAGTCCCTCTCAACTTTCAAAAATCCTCCAGGCCCTATCATAGCCCTAAGGCACTCTCAAAAATTCCTCAGCCCTCAAGACTCTCACTCAAATTTCTAAAATCATCTCCTGGCCCTGTCATTACCCTAAGGCATCTCAAAAATCCCTCAGCCCTCAAGACTCTCACTCAACTTTTCAAAAATCATCTCTTGGCCCTATCGACGCCCTAAGGCATCTAAAAAATCCTTCCCTGGCCCTGCAAGAGTCTCACTCAAATTTTGAAAATCATCTACTGGCCCTGGCACAGCCCTAAGGCCTCTCAAAAATCCTTCTCTGGCCCTGCAAGAGTCCCTCTCAACCTTCAAAAATCCTCCTGGCCATGTCACAACCCTAAGGCACTCTCAAAAATTCCTCAGCCCTCAAGACTCTCACTCAAATTTTGAAAAATCATCTCTTGGTCCTGGTACAGCCCTAAGGCATCTCAAAAATCCTTCTCTGGCCCTGCAAGAGTCCCTCTCAACCTTCAAAAATCCTCCTGGCCCTGTCACAACCCTAAGGCACTCTTGAAAAAAACTCAGCTCTCAAGACTCTCACTCAAATTTTGAAAAATCATCTCCTGGCCTTGGCACAGCCCTAAGGCATCTCAAAAATCCTTCTCTGGCCCTGCAAGAGTCCCTCTCAAC
Source organism: Lunularia cruciata (assembly GCA_948567375.1). Classification (NCBI taxonomy): domain Eukaryota; kingdom Viridiplantae; phylum Streptophyta; class Marchantiopsida; order Lunulariales; family Lunulariaceae; genus Lunularia; species Lunularia cruciata. The sequence continues at coordinate 79,476,442 of OX419755.1, read as the reverse complement.
CTTTGCAAATCCTCCTGGCCCTGTCATAGCCCTAAGGCACTCTCAAAGATTCCTCAGCCCTCAAGACTCTCACTCAAATTTTGAAAAATCATCTCCTGGTCCTCGCACAGCCCTAAGGCATCTCAAAAATTCCTCAGCCCTCAAGACTCTCACTCAAATTTCAAAAAATCATCTCCTGGTCATGGCACAGCCCTAAGGCATCTCAAAAATCCTTCTCTGGCCCTACAAGAGTCCCTCTCAACCTTTGAAAATCCTCCTAGCCCTATCACAACCCTCAACCAAGCAGACCTTTCTCCCTATTTTTGGCTGTCTTGTTCACTCTTTCACAATTCCCAAAACCCTCTGCTTCTACCTCCTAATAAAAATACTCTTGACTCCAATAACATAACCTCAATAACAAACTTGCCAATAACAAACTCCAACACTTAAGTGACATGCTAATAAACCCCAAGCTTGTGTAACCTTAACAAAAATCCACAACTCAATTCCCTCCCTCCCTTAACACAAGAGAAAATCCTTGAGCTTACAAGAACACAAACAACTACTGGTTTCACCATAACATAAACCCTTGAGTTCAATGACATGGAAAACTCACACCAAATGGCACCACTACTACGTGTAGATTATTTTCTTGACAACATCAGTTGATAGGATGGTAATCTCTATACATTTGCTTATTTGTGTAGTTGCCATGCATATCCTTCTTGGCTGGCATCACTGTAGCTAATCCATATTCTCCATGTGAAATCTCCACCAAACCAGCCTCATAAAGGTCTCTACTCTGGCTCTAAATCAATGCTCACTCCATATCATTATATTGAATGTCAAAAAACCGGTATATTGCTAGACACCTCAATTTTTATACCAAATCCCTTTAATGGACCCAAATCCTTCATATTGAAGGCAAAACAACTTGTGTAGCTCCTCAAGAACCTCCAAACCCTTTGTCTTTCCTCTCTCCTATAAGCTTGGGTCCAAGATCTGGCTCCCAAGTATCCTTTGTAACTATCATAGGAGTGGAAGACGTATTGATTGGCTGCTACATTGGACCCTTTGGAGCATTAGTGTCATGGCTCCGATCACTAGAGGTCCCAACCTTTATGTGAAAAACTCCCTCCACTCTAGCTACAAGCTCCACATGTCTTAGCATCCCAAGTAGACCAAGGGTGTAATCCAAGTAGCCCATGCTCACCTAGATGAACTCCAAGTTGACAACTCTCCTTAGTAGCTACTGGGGGTTTCCCAAGAATACCATGTCCACTTGGTCTATCACCCCTAACATGTGCCAACATGTGTCTTGATAGGTACAAGGCTCACAAGTGTCCAAGTGGTGATGCCTATCAAGTGCATCCTATGTTGCTCTGCCAAGCCAAGGCTCACAATCTAGGTCAAACAGTTCAAGTCCATAGCCTAACCTAACACCTAACGCTTGGATGACTCTAACACTACTAGAACAACGGTAATACTGGTCAAAAACCCATTGCCCACTCACTCTCATCGGTGTTGGGCTCCACAAATTGTTGTAACTATGAGTCCCAAACCAATCCATGACCTCCCTCTCAAAAAGCATGAGAGCTTGGGAAACTTATAAGTGTGGGAAAAGCAGGTCTAGGCTGTCTAACTAGGTTCACTATTGCCATAGGTGACCTATCAACCACTACCACCATTTGAGACTAATGCCCAACATCCAAGATGTCATCAACAATGATGTGGTCTAGTTGTTGAATCCCATCATAAGCATGCTATAGAACCTCTCTAGGTAAGAGGTTCATCCACCAAAGACAAAGATGATGAGCCCATGATTTGACTCTAGCTGCATCTAACAAAACAACAAGTCCCATCCAAGAATGGACCTGGTGTGTACTCACCACCACCCAAAGTCCAAGAGTTACCCATCAAAGGGACGTTCTCCAAAATGTAAGTTGGGGAAATGGATTGATTGACCTGGAGATGTTGTAGTATTTGCAACATCTCCCAAAACACACCAAAATAGGTATCTTGAAGACCCAAGCCTTGACCAACACGTGTATGTCCCTAACATGGCCATCCAAAAATCACCAAATGAATAGGCCCTTGCCTCTCTAGATCATGCACCCCCAATAAGGAAATGTATGTTGGTAGGGCCTTGTAGTAACTCCTAACTGCTGACATTTGTAATAACTCAAGATACCGATAGGCCAAGTGTGCAACATGATGGAGGGAGACTCGCCTAGCAGTCTCATCTCTCTCCACATACAAGTACCTTTGTACTTGTATACTAGCCTGTAGTACCGCATCTAGTGTAGTGCTAATCCCACCAAACAACTCTAATAGACATACTCCCTCTATTGGATACTGCCAAGCAATGAGTGTGGTATCTAGAAGTGTCAAGGTAATCAACTCTGGAGACTCATCCTCACATTGGTCTCATGGTGGTACAAAGGCTGCACTCCAAGCCTGCTGCACCAACTAATCTGCATGTTATTATAATGCCTCCTTTGAACTCCACAATGGAACATCCAAGGTGGATAGAACAATCCCACTTGTACTCCAAATCCGAGTGATCTCCTTTGGTATTGGAGTATCCTTTGCATGGGCATTCTCCTCCAATCACCAAGCCAAGTAATTGCACCATTGAAAGCTGAAATTGATGCTGCCATGGTCCCATATTGTAGTGAGCCAAGACTACCACTACTAAAGCATATAGGTAGGCAACATACTTGTCCCTCACCTGACTACCAACTTGGTCTATAAGAGGCTGTCTCCTCCCAATAGTCAATACTAAAACCCATGGGGTATAACATTATTCCCCTAACTAGCACATCATATGACTCAGCTATTGTTGCAATAGCCTAAGCTCTCACTACCGAGCTATCAATCAGGTGACCAAGCTGAACCTAGACAACAAGCTCCCACGTGTGATGTACTATGTTGAACCACCACATAGAGATGTTTGGATATGAAATGGACGCCTCTCCACATCAATCTTTCATAACTCCAGACCAACAAATGCATCCTTCTCCAACATAAAGGGTTGTGCACCAAAGTCTAATAAGACTCTTTGTGGTGTATAGACCTTCCTTGAAGGTCCTACTAAATGGAAAATCCCCCTTTGGTTATCCAATAGGACAACATCAGGTGTGAACTATGCTCTCTCAAAGGCCGGTCTAGTTGGCAACTCCTCCAATCTAGCAACTGCTGCCTACCACAAACCACTGCTTGCTGAGCAAATCCCATGCTCCTCAACCAAGTCAACTCCATTATCAACCACCTCTACTTTAGTAGTAGGAACCACATCATCTCTACTCTCATAAAGTGTGGCAGCCAATCGGAACACTAGGGTTGGGTCAACTCCCAATGTTTGCATGTCACTAGCTGAAAGTAAGGATAGCGCATAATCAAATGAGTTGCTCCTAATATCATACTAGACTCAATCTGTGTAGTATCAGGTGGTTGACTAGTAGGTAGTCCATCATGCACCCCATCACCACCTACCACACCTGCACTAGGACGTCTAGGAGCCATGGATGACATCTATAGGGCCTTAGAGAGCGTGAAAGACTAAGGAAGTCTGACCTGTCTCCCAATCTCTCCTCTTTGTGGATCCAACTCTAATGATGCTCATCTAGGCTTTGGAGTACGTATTGCACTCCTAGTCACTACGGCGGAAGCATCTACTTGTGTTGCTTTGCACATGAAATCCAAGGCATCTCTATCACCAACATATGAGGTGGAAGCCTCAGCGCCCAAATCTGATCTTCTCTGAGCTATGGCCATGCTAGCCAATCCTTGCTTTAATTGCTCAATGCAAGTACCCATGGTTGTATCAAAAGTAAGGGTAGGTATTGCACCTCTACTAGGTGTGAATCCACTACCACCACCTCTACCACCTTGTCCTCCATGAATTGGAGCTCCTCTACTACTTGCCATAGTAGCCCTACCACTTCGTAACTCCGGGTGTAGGTCAACACACCGGTCACTAGTGTGACCAAATCTATGGCAATGCTCACACTCCCTTTGTGTTGGTTGTGATGCACCAGAGGTATCACAGCCAGCACAAAGAGAGCAATACAAGAGAGAGTGCCTTGAGGGCACTCTTTCTTGTGATGAGGTCCACCAGAAGTCCAACAAGCAACAACACCACTCACTAGCTAGACCCAAAAATGAAGGTAAGGGTCTAGCTATAGTAGACCCTCCACTTGCTCCATAGGATCTAGGCTGTCCACCCTATCCTCAAAAACCAATTGGGCATGGTGCACTTTGCTGCACTCTAGAAGAAATCATAATTGTGGATGAGGTTTCCCTACCAAATCTAGATGTCACCACTTTCTTCTCCACCATGTTGAACTCAATACGCTTAGCCAAAGTAGGAAAAGTAGCCTATAAGAACATAGGATCACAAACTCTATGTTGCAACTCCTTGTCCAGAATCCCATACCAAAACTGGACTGCTTGGGCATCAGTAACTCCTTTAATGAAACTACTCAACTGCCTCATGCAAGTGCATGCCTCGTGTAGACTCTCTCCACCCTTCTCCTAGAACTCCTACAAGCTTCTCAACTTGTCAGTCCGCACTCCTTGGTAGTTTTGCCTCAAACATTAGAAGAACTCCACCATGGGGATAAACCCTGGTACTACACCACCTTTGGTAGTAGTACCTCCATCCATAGTAGCACTATCTCCAACTAATGCACCTCCACTAGCTCCACCAACGCTACTTGAGCTAGAACTCGTGAGTATAGCCAATCTACCTATAGCAACCAAGCCTAAAGTGATGGAGACATAGTTTAGAGATCAATATTGTCTCCATAACTCAATCTTCTCCAAGTGAGCTCTCCTAAACTCATGGTAGTTGTCTGTCGGTGGACCCTCCAAGCTTCTGTGCCATGAAAGGTATGAAAAATGTTGGGTTCCGCATCTACTACAAATCACACCAACTATCAAACTTCTGAATGAAGTCATCCAACTCAATGGTACTCATTATACTAGAGTAACACCTAGGGCTTTTGGAGGCCCCATAAATCTTGAACATATCCCACAACGACGGTGCAAACATGCCATGTAAAAGACCGAAACCAAGGAGAGAAATAGGAGAATGGAAACTCACATTGGGACACTTGAATGAGGGAAAACTCCAAATGCCTAGCATGAGCTTTGGCTTTGGTATTTATAGGTAGCATTCAAGGCCCCTGAGAAGCTTCTCAAGAAGCTTCCTCAAGCCGCTTTCTTAGAGTGCAAGCCAAGTTAACTAGGAAGCTTCTCAAGAAGCTTCCTTCTAGAAGCCACCTACTTGGCGTGCAAGCTAAGCTAATTGGAAGCTTCTAGAAGCTTCCTTCTAGAAGCTACTTACTTAAGGTGCAAGCTAAGCTAACCAAGAAGCTTCCCAAGAAGCTTCCTAGATACTTCCGGAATATTCAAGGCTAATTTGTCTTATGTGCCACTTTGTGAGCCCAACTAACTTTGTCGCTAAACTCCATATTGTTACATATTCCCCCGTTGCTAGTTGGTGACATCCTCATCGCCAATGAAGCTTCGAATTCCTGGATGGCTGTCTGTGCATTTTGGAGGTGAGAAAGAGGTTCCCAGGTGGCATCATGAAGGGGATACCCTTTCCAAAGGACCTTGTACTCCATATTTTGGCGATGGCCTCGTTGGATATGGCAACGCGCAAGGATACGATCAACTTTGTACTCCTCATGATCATTGATAGGGACAGGAAGAGGGGGAGGTTGGACTTGAGAGGAAAAGGAAGAGGGGTTAGGAACAAAGGGTTTCAACTTGGAAACATGAAAGAAATGATAGATACGCATGTGACAAGGTAAGGCAAGTCGATAAGCAACAGGAAAGACAATTTGGGTGATATCAAAGGGTCCTATCCAGTTAGGAGCAAGTTTATGAACTTGGGTATCAAGTGGGAGAGGGAGGTCACTGAAGGATAGCATGACTTTATCACCAACTTCAAAGGTGAGATCACAACGGTGGTGGTCCACATATTGTTTTTGGTGATTTTGAGCAATAAGGAGGTGAGACTTGGCTTGTTGGAGCGATTGGGATATAGTGGTCAAGAATGCGGAAGTATGAGGAACTTGAGATGGAGGAGGAGCAAGAAGAGAATCTGGAACAAGCGGATCTTGGCCAAAATTGAGAAAGAAGAGAGAAAATCGGGTGCTTGCGTGTTTGGAATTGTTGTAAGCAAATTCTGCAACTGCAAGACATTTGTCCTAATTGGTATGGTGGACATTGACAAAGGCTTGCAACATATCCTCCAATGTACGATTTGCACATTTGGTTTGTCCATCAGTTTGAAGATGATAGGCCGTGGACAAAGCAAGCTTGGTGCCAAGTATCTGGAAGAGTGCTTGCCAAAACTTCCCGGTAAATCAAGGATCACGGTCAAAGATGAGTACATGTGGCATCCCATGATGCTTGAAGACATTGTTGAAGTAGATTTGCGCTAGGGTTGGAGCATCCACGGTATCACAGGTTGGTGCCAAGTGGATTTGCTTACTAAGCTTATCCTCAAACACCACAATTGCTGTGTGTCCTTGTTTTGTCCTTGGCAAGGATGTGATGAGATCCAAGCTCACATGCTCCCAACAAGCGGATGGAATGGCGAGTGGTTGAAAGAGTTCACTCGGCTTCTGGTTGCTGGCCTTATTCCGTTTGCAACTCTCACATGATTGGACAAAGTCTTGAACATCTCGTGTCATGTTGGGCCACCACCATTGGCGTTGGACGGTGCCCAAGGTCTTGTCCACTCCCATGTGACCAGCTATTGGTAAATCACGGGCTTCTTGAAGGTGCACAAGTCAAAGATCACCTTTGGCTGGAACATAGATCTGGTCCGCATGGAATAAGAGGCCTTCCTTGAAGGAGAAGGTGTTTTACTTCTTTTCGTGTGCTATCAGACGACCGTGTACCATTTGGAAGAAGGGATCTTGTTGTAGAGCTAATTGAAACTCATTATGGACCTTAGGGTCAATGAACATCGTTGTAATTGCCACCGTGATGAGAGGAAGATCCTTCAAATCAGGTTGTCGTGATAGAGCATCGGGAATGACATGGAACCGACCTGGTTTGTACTCAAGTTTGATGTCAAACAATTGAAGTTGCTCTTCCCATCGATGATGCCGACTCTTCATGTGCTCCAAGTGTAAGGTATGCAACAATGGCTTGTGATCAGTTTGCATGATCACTTGCTTCCCCAAGAGATAATGCCTCCACACCTTGGTGGCATATACCATTGCAAGTTGTTCCCGATCTGGAGTAGAGTAATTTCTTTCAGCTGTATTTAATCGGCGAGACACAAAGGCAATAGGATGTAGTCCATCTGGAAATTCTTGTTGCAACACAGCTCCAATTGCAAAGTTAGAAGCATCAAAATCAACCACACAAGGTAGTTGAGGATCATATGGTTGAAGAATAGGTCTTGAAGACACCATATGCTTTAACTTCTAGAATGCTTCTTCATGCTTGATGGTCCATTGGAAGCTCGAGTTCTTTCCCAAGAGGTCAGTCAATGGTGCAACCACATGAGCATAATAGTGGATGAACCGTCGGTAAAAACTGGCCAATCCATTGAATGCTCGTACTTTGGTAGCATCCTTTGGGGTAGGCCAATCAGTAATGGCCTTGGTCTTCTCTTCTTCCATCTTGATCCCTTCTGATGAGATCTTATGACCCAAGAAGGTAACCTCCTTTTGCCAAAAAGCACACTTTGACTTCTTGTTGTAAAATTTCCACTATCGTAGTCGTCTTAGGACTTCTCGCATATGATTCACATGTTCTGCCTCTGTCTTGCTATAGATTAAGATATCATCTAAGAACACCACCATGGACCGATCCAATAGTCCATCCAACACCCAATGCATCTGATCCATGAAGACTGCTGGAGCATTAATGAGTTTGAAAGGTAGAACTCTCCACTCAAAATGTCCATACCTTGTGCGAAAAGCAGTCTTCAGCATGTCCTCTCCTTCAATAGGAATTTGCCAATAGCCGCTACGAAGATCCAGCTTGGAAAAGTAGCGTGCTCCACTCAGTTGATCAAGCAGGTCATCGATCCGAGGCAAGGGATATGCATTCTTCACGATTTGCTTATTGAGTCCACAATAATCAATACAGAAATGAAGTCCTCCATCCTTCTTTGGAACAAATAGTACCAGTGCTCCCCAAGGAGAGGTACTATGTTGTATGAAATCCTTCTCCAACAACTCTGTAAGTGTTGTTTGCAACTCCTCCAACTCCTTTAGTGAGAGCCGATAGATTGGTCTAGTCACTGGAGTACTCCCTTGCAATAACTCAATCTTAAAGAGCATACCTCAATCAGAGGGTAATCCCTTTGGCAAATTGTCTGAAAACACATCTGCAAATTCCTGAACTATCTGATCAACCATTGCTTGATGCGGCACTTGGCCCTCCTCAGATTGTTCTTGTGCAATCGGCTTGATCCACACCGCAAATACAGACTTATCTTCCTCCAAAGCTTGCTCTATGGCTGCTTCATTAACAAACTTCTCTTCTAGGGACTAATCTCTCTTCCAAGCTTGCTCCATGGTTGCCTTCTTGGCAAACTTCCTATCTTGGGACTCATCTCCCTTCCAGATTCACTCTACGGTTACCTTCTCGACAAACTTCCCACCTTGGGACTGACTATTCTTAGGTGTCTTACTCAAAGGTGCCAGACAACCTAATTGGAAATTCCTACCTTGGTGTTGTACTTGAATTTGGCATCAGGTCCAATCAAATTGAACCTTATGACGTTCAAGCCAAGGTAGACCCAAAATGATATCATAGTGTAGAGGTGCCACTACAAACCTCATACACTCCAAATACTCCTTCCCAATCTTGAAGGTAACAAGATGTGAGGTGCGGAATGCAGAACCCTTTCTACCATCCGCCATCATCAAACTACTCCCAATCACTGGCTTGATAGGAATACCCAATTCCTTTGCTACTTGCATAGACATGCAATTCTCTGAACGTACAGAATCAACCAAAATTCTACAACCCCAATTAGATATCATACCTTGCAAGTGAAGCAGACTTGCATAGGTTGAGCCTTCAATCCCATTGGAACTAATCAAGCTCCCAGTAGGCGGCTCAAAATCTCCTACTGGGATTCTTCGTTTCCCTGATCATTCTGTTCCACAAACTCCATCTGTGCAACTTGTCGGGGTTGCCCATTCCTAAGTGGACATTCAGCAATGTGATGTCCAACTTGGCGACAATAAAAGAAACCTCCATTTTGTCATAGTCTTTCTCTATCTGATGTGCCAAGTGGTCTTCGTTGGATAGCATCAATCTCCATTGGTACTGGTTCTTCCACTCATGGTATTGGTAGGCTTTGTGTGGGTCAAGATCAAGACCAAGTTGTTGCAACCAAGGAATCAAAATGCTCAGCCAATTGCATGGCTTCTTCTACATTTTGTGGCTCCCGCATGGTCACCTCCAATTTGGTTCGTGACTTCAATCCTTGCACAAATTGATCCAGAACTTCACCTTCTTGGATATCTAGAATTTGCATGATGATGTTCTGAAATTGTGTGATGTAGCTTCTCATTGAGCCAATCTGCCTCAACTCTGCCAATTTATCTTGTGCGGCTTGGGTGGCATTTATAGTTTGAAATCGGCCAAGTATTGCATCCTTGAATTCTGCCCATGTCAAAATCGGTGTAACAATTTGTTGTTCAGCTCTTTCTACTTGGAATTGCCACCAAAGTTTTGCCATGCCATCCAATTGGCTAGAAGCCAAGAGAATTTGTTTTTGCTCGTCTTGAAGATTGGTGGCTTCAAAGTAACGTTCGCATTCAAACACAAAATTCTCCACTGTTCCTGGAATATTCTTGCCTTCAAACACCTTGGGTTTCGGAAATTGAATGTGATCTTCTCCATCTCAAACTGGCGCTCTATCTATTTGTTCTCGTCATTGCTGGTCTCGTTCATCCAACAATTGAGTAAGATGCTTGATTTGTTGTTGCATTGCAAGGATAACATCCGGTATTGCCGCCATCGCTACTACTCTATTCCACTACTCTCAATTTATCTAATTGATTAACACATAGATACAACACGTCCACCATTCTCCATAAGTTACAACTAGAAGTATCAAGGGTTCCTCTGACACAATGATCATATGTAGAAAATCCTACCCAAAGCGCGAGGTGATGAATTGTGTGAAATGATGCTTTGGTAATATCTGGACATGAAAGTCCCAATGGTTTGGCGGAAGTGGATTTGGTGGTCCATAAATTCCATCCATCCCATTCCTGCTCTAATACCAATGTAAAAGACCAAAACCGAGGAGAGAAATAGGAGAATGGAAACTCACATTGGGACACTTGAATGAGGGAAAACTCCGAATGCCTAGCATGAGCTTTGGCTTTGGTATTGATAGGTAGCATACAAGGCCACTGAGGGTCAAGAAGCTTCCTCAAGCCGCTTTCTTAGAGTGCAAGCCAAGTTAACTAGGAAGCTTCTCAAGAAGCTTCCTTCTAGAAGCTGCCTACTTGGCGTGCAAGCTTAGCTAGTTGGAAGCTTCTAGAAGCTACTTACTTAAGGTGCAAGCTAAGCTAATTGGGAAGCTTCCCAAGAAGCTTCCTAGATACTTCCGGAATATTCTAGGCTAATTTGTCTTATGTGCCACTTCGTGAGCCCAACTAACTTCATCGCTAAACTCCATATTGTTACATGCCAAGTGCACTCTCAACTCTTATATCAAACTCCAACTTAGAGCCAATCTCCTCCCTCATAGTGAGACCTGAGATACATCTTATACCGAGTGCCACTCCAAGTAAACCTATTGTGTACTACAAAGATATCTCCTCTGGAATCCCGAAAGAACTCCATGGTGACAAACTAACCACAAACCGCCATTGCAAGTACCCCACCAAGAACCAACACCACCAAGTACCGACACCAATTGAGCACCACCAAGTGCCAAAACCAACAAAACATTACACACTAATGCAACTCTAACTAAGACAACTGCACTAGGGTAAATGGCAACCTATAACCTGCAATCACAATATGCACTCTCACAATCTGTAGGTCATCACTTCCTGCCTCACCGGTGCTGTCGGGAAAATAGTCCACGTGTACCATTGATGTCATTTGGTATGAGAGTTTGATTTCTTGTGTTACAACGACTTTGGGTTTTTTTAGTTATTGTGTCTTTGGAATAACTTTCATGCCATTGTGAAGTCAGAAGTTCTTTTATATTTCATAAGCTTGAAATTTTGGAAATGATGCATAAACTCAAGAGTATCTATTAGTTGTATGAAAACAAGAGTTTTTTTGAGTTACACAAACTCGGGGCTCAAATTTATGTTACATGAGCTCAAGACTTTGTTTTATGTTTCGGGAGTTCAAAGTCACTTTCAACTCACCTATTGATGGAGTTCCATTTGGAGGATGCATAAGCAAGAGAAGAAAATGGTCAAGTAGTTAGATGAATGCACTTCCAACCACACATGAACATTTAGAGTTTAAATTTCCCCTCCCCCAGTTAGATGAATGCACTTCAACAACACATGAACATTTGGATATGAACTCATGCACCACCAAAACCGGATGACGTCAAATGTTAAGATATTGTACATGTTGAGTGTACATATGTACAATGTATAAATGTACATATGTTAAAATATTGTACAATGTATATATGCTAAAATATTGTGCAATGTACATATGTTAAAATACTTTATACTTTGGCAATTGACAGGCCATAAGGGTTTTGTGAGAATGCTTTGAGTGGACAGAGGAGATCTTTGGCTGATGACATGACAGTAAGGGTTTGGAGAGTGCTTTGAATGACCAAGAGTGTGGAGAGAAAGTTTTGAAGGAGTCTTTGGCTGATGACAAGATAGTAAGAGTTTGGAGAATGCTTCGAGTGACCAAGTGTAATACCAAGAGCTAGCCATATGATCTAGACGTGAAATTTGGTTTGGTAACATCTAAAATGATGTTATACCTGATGGTTAAAATAGATAAGATAGAAGTATCACCAAAAGAGTACTTCTACTAATAGTGCAGAACCAAAATAGACTTGAGAACCTTAGAACCAATAGCTAGACATATGATTTAAAGGTGAGAATTGGTTTGGTAACATCTGGAAAGATGTTACACATGATGGACTAAACAGATCAGAAACAGGTATCACTTACAGGGGACTTCTACTAATAGAGTAGGAACCAAAATATGCCTAAAATCTTTGAAGGCAATTTTGGAGGCCTAAACGGATGAATTAGGCCTTGAAAATGTGCAGTTATTCCCCCCCCCCCCCAAATGGATGAAAGGTTTGCCTTCCCTCCTCCCTGCTTTGTCTCGTTGAGAGCTTTCCAATGGTACCTTACGTGATTCTTAGATTCCTACAAGAAGATTCCCTAAAAGATTCCTTCCGGTCAAAGCTTGTTTGACCAACCAGATAGGACATAGACTAGATATGTCACCCATCCAAGTAAGTAATCCAAGGTGGAGCTTGCTGACATGTCACCTATCTGTGTCTCTTATCCTATGGTGGAGCTTCCTTGGAGGAGATCATCTTTGTCTATATATTAAAGAGAAGGTGCTCCTTTGGAGCATCAAATGTTTGAGTGTGCAATTTGTGTTTTCTCTCTTCTCTTGTCCTCGGAGTATTACAATGGTGTCAGAGCGAGTGTTTTAGTCCAAGAGAGTGGATCACCCCTCTTGGAGTAGCACAAACTACTAAAACTGAGTAATTTGAGGTGGAAAACATAGAGTAATTGCTAGACTTAGGAAGGACTTTAGAGAGCAGATGGGATGGATGCACCGGGAGGACAATTTTCCGCACCTAGCTTTCTATTCTCAAACCCATTCCACATCAAGGTTATGTACATCCAGTGTGAGCAGATGAGGGTATCGCTAGTTTATCACTTTGGTGCAGAATTCATGGACAGAGTGATGAACTAACCAAACCCGATGATTCTACTTGTGGTGATATATGATAGAGAGTGGGATTTGAAAATCTACATTCTATTATGATAATATGGATATGAATGTCCTAAATCCTCTCCCTTTCAACACTCAAGTAGAAATCCGTTATGTAGTGAGACTGAAAGTGATATTTAGAGATTTTGTGGTTAGGAATTTTGGTGAGGAGTATTATCAACGAGTGATAGCTTCTAAGGTCCCAATGATAGTTTAGATAGTTTGTGGGCCTTCCAGAGTGATTATATTGACTCTGTATTGAAGTAGACATTAGCAATTGAGTGTTGTAAGAACCATGGATCCACAATTGCAAGAGCTAGTGCAAGGAATGCAAGGGATGTTGAATGAATCTTGAGAGATTAAGATGACCATGGAGACATTACAAAGTCAAGTGCAGATCCTCAGGAACGATCAAGCCATGCAAAAAGAAGAGCCGTCTCAAAACCCAGTATCTGCGACTTAAGTACTTGGAGAGGGACCCATGCCTACAAACCCTATCAACGATGAAGCCACATTGCTACTCCGGATGAAGAAGACTTGCAACATCAAGCCTTACAAGGGGCAGCGTACAATGGGAGTAGTGGAAAATTGGATCTCAAGAATGAATTGATATTTCCGATTGTTCTCAACAGAGATCACAGAGCATGCTGCAGGTGTGTTTGCATGTGGGTACTTGACCGATAAAGCCCTCACATGGTATGATGCTTGGGAACAATCTATGTTGGCAAAGAGAAGGGAGGTCACATGGACAACAATGCAAGAAAGACTGCTGAAGAATTTCCAATCGGTGGATTTTGTGCAGATGGCTCGACCCGACTATGGGAATTGAGACAGAAGAATAGCGTACAAGAGAATGTGGAGGCATTTCTGGATCTACAAGTCGCAATCACCAACATGAGTCTAGCAGAGGCTCTCAATAATTTCAAACGAGGGTTGAAAGAGTGGATTTGCCAAGAAGTCATGGTGCAAAATCCTTGCACTGTATTTGAAGCCATTGCTTGTGGGCAAAGAATAGCAGAAACATTAGGTGGAGGTGAAGTAGTAGTTCCACCTCAACATTATCGGGCAGAAATGCCACACATGGGTGGACTAGTACCGATGGAATTGGGCAACCTTCAATTCCAGGATTGAGGAGCACGACCGCTTCAAGGAGAGCAGGGACGGGTAGAAGAACAAAGAGATGGAGTCCCACAAGGAGAAGGGATTCAAGGAGAACAACGCCGTTGTTACAATTGTGGCCGTATTGGGCACATATCTACCAACTATTGCACTCATTTCCCTAGAGGCTCTTGGCCTTTGTACAGGCAATCTTTGAACAACATGGAGAGGCACATTGAAGAGGAGGAGCTAAAAATCACTTTGGAAAATGAAGATTGCCAGTAAATGTACCTTGCGGCCTTATTGGCTCAATAAGGAAGCAGAGAAGCGAGGGGAGGAAGAAGAATAATGCGCAAAGATCCTGAAAGGCAACCTCACAATTGATTGTTGTGAATGGAATCCTAGAAGGTAATCAAGTGAGAGTATTAATAGATCCGGGAGCAATAGAGAATTTCTTGTCTCGCTCTATTGCAATAAGATTGGGAATGGATCTAGAGAGAGATGGGAGTGAAGAAGTAGAGTTACCTAATGGGCAAACAGAGAGGATTGAATCATTACCTAGATGGGTAACCCTCTCTATAGGAGAATATTAGGAAGCAATTGAGTGGCGAGTGATACAATTAGCTTGTTATGATGCAATTTTAGTCATGCCATGGATGGAGCAATACAACCCTATGGTGGATTGGAGGAAGAAAGTAGTGAGAACCTACCAATGGTCAATCATTGGGGTTAAAGAAAAATTACATAGGCAGAAACTGCCTCTATATATCATAGGGATGGCAACTGTCTGTAAGACCGATAGATGTTTTATGGGTCTAATAAGAGAGGTCCAGAGTGCACAACTCGATGGACAAATTCTTGAGAAATTGAAGGATGTGGTGGATGAGTTTCAAGATGTCTTTCTTGATGATCTACCCTTAGGATTACCACCAAAAAAGCGAGTAAATCACAAAATTGAGACACTCCCAGGGAAGACACCTCCTTGTAAGGCCCCATATTGCCTATCACCTCATGAGTTGGAGGAGTTTAAGGCTCAAATTGAGGAGATGCTGCAGAAAGGGTTCATCCAACCTAGCGTATCACCATATGGGGCCCCTGTCTTGTTTGTGAAGAAGAAGGATGGTATGCGCATGTGCATTGACTATCGGGGTCTCAATCAGCAAACAATGAAGAACAAATACCCCTTACCTTGCATGGATGACCTATTTGATCAACTCCATGGAGTGAGATACTCCACCAAACTGGACTTGCAGAGCGGTTACAATCAAATCCAAATTGCAGAGGAGGATGTGTACAAAATTGCCTTTCAAACCAAGTATGGCCACTTTAAGTATCTTGTGATGCCTTGGCCTCACCAATGCACCTGCCACTTTCATGAGTCTAATGAATAACATATTTCGTCCATACTTGGATAAGTCTGTGTGACAACCCGGCAAATATCACTTTTGCGGTAATCGGGTAAGTAAAGTTCGTTCCCGCAGAGATACGAGTCAGAAATGTCCAAATACGAAGCAAAGTAACAATTTTAGTTCTTCTTGAGTTCTTCTTTAGTCTCTCAGGTAGAAACCACACCCAGAAGAGAGTAACAAGCACTGACTTGCAGTCTTGTCACAAATTAACACTCCATAATCACAACTTCATCAAATCTTTCTAAGCAATCTTGATTGTGATGATTCAGGCTCTCCCAAAAATGGCACTTCACTGCAAAACGACTTCGCCTCAAAATTGTGTTCCACCCTTCCACTGAAGGCACAACTTCCTCGATCGAAATTGCTTCACATCAACTTCGCATTGCACTCACAAATGCAGAATACTACCAACACTACAATTCCTCTCAGATCTGTCAAGGCATTGCTTCGATTGCACTTCACTCAGGATCAAACACACAGAATGAAGATCAAGGCTGTGGAATCCAACATCCAACAAGCACACTAACTTGCACTTCGATTTTCTCCAAACATTCACAACCACAAATACAAAGTTGATACTCGGAATCAAGCTCAAGCGACGAGCACTGCTTCACAACACTTCGCTTTATCTATTCTCAGAAATAATGAGCACTGAACAACAATTTCCTGTGAATGCCACTCTTAAATAGTGAAGCAATCGACAGTTCTAACAACTATACCGTTCTACAACAACTGTTCTAACCTGCAGATCCAAAATGACAATGCACCTCTTCATATCTGTCTCTTCAAATCTCAAATCGGTTACTAATCCGATCCGATGTCTACTTCTTCCTCGTCTTTCAACCCTGAACCCGAAGTAATCTTACTTCCTACTATTCTGTCCTCGGGTTTCATATCTTCTACTTCTTCTACCAGATTTAACAATTCTCTTTCCTGATCTGAAATTGTACTAACAGGTAATCTATCTAACTCTTCATCTTTCGACCCACTCTTCTCTACTGTTCCTGAGACCAACTCCGAAGACATTTGGATCCCGATGTTATCTACGTCGGGTTTTGCTTTAACATCCTGCCGAAGCTTTTCTAACTCTATTCTTACTAAGTCTAATCTAATGGCGATATTGTCTTCTACTTCTAAGATCTTCCTATCTACACGAGTTCTCAACTTAATCAACAAAGCATTTAGATCTGTATCTTTCGCTTGCCTTCGCCTCGTCTCCTGCACTAACAACTTCAACTCGTGCAGACGCGTTTCTTCAATTTGAACGCTGGCCTCTGTACTTAGCATCGCATTTACTCTGAGGACTATCTCCTGCAATGGCTCTAATCTTGTCTTCCTTTCTTGTTCCCGATCTGCAAGCCATTCCTCTCTGTACATCGCCAACTCTTCTTCGAATTCGGCCTTCACCGCGTCCTTCTCTTTCTCCTTCTGTGCAACCTTTTCTTCCTGATTACGAAGTAAGTCTCGTAATCTCTCTTCTTCTCCATATCTCGCAGCCAACTCTCGCTGCCAGAGTTGCTTCTTCTCCTCCATACTCTCCATCACTCGATCGAGCTCTTGATCCTTCGATGCTACTCTCGCCATAGCATGGATGAGCTCTACTCTTGAATCAGCAAACTGCTGCTTCAAGATTTCAACTTCAGCTACTTGTCGCTCCCTTACGACATCACTCTTCCTCGCAAGATCCTCTCGATAGCTCAATTCTCTCCTCAGGTCTTCGATTACCTGACTTCTCTCCACTGCCTCCAATTGCAGTACTTCTCTCTCCTTCTCACCTCGGGTCATACTCTTCTGCAACTCCGAGTTTTCTTCTTCTAATCTTGCCAACACCTGCAATATAGTCTTTACCTCCGGACATGTGGACTGCATCTCCTTCTTCTTATGTTCTAACTTTACTAACAACAGACACACCACTTCCCGCAGGTACTCCACTCCATCACTCGGGATCACTTCTTCTCGTGCGGCTACTTCTCTTTGTACTTCGTGTTCATCCGATACTTGCCTTCTTCTCTACAGTCTTCGTATCGGAATTGATGCTTCACTGCCCGAGCTTCCTTCTACTTCTTCTGTCACTCTACTCGGTCCCGCTTCCCCCTTCGCCTTACGTCTCGAGCGAATTCCTCGCTGTACTGAGATCTTCTTCTCCTTGAGCACCGGTACTTCATCTTCCAGCGCTGCATTGTCTTTGGCTTTTACCTCAGCTTGAATTTCTTCTTCGTATTCTTCAGGCGTTGGTGCCGAGGTCATTTCTCCACCGACTTCACTATCATTGCTTGTATCTCCACTCTGTAGTGTCAGCTCAGGTTCCTCCTCACGTTCTGAGTCCTCCGTCTTGAGCTCGGCTTTGCCTTCTGAGTCTTCATCTTCCGACTCAATCACCACCATTCCTCGCCTCGGGTTATTTCTCTGCACCTTCCAAGGTTTCTTGTTTTCTTCGGCGTCTGCTTGCCGAGTTCTCTTCTTCGTCGGGGTACTTTCAACGACCTCCACGTTCTTCCCTGTCTTCGAGTAGTAATCATCTGCGCTCCGGATTTGAAGAATGTATTGCTGCTCCTCCGCATCGACTTCCTTTTGCACATCCGGATGGAAGTGCGACACCATCAGATTCCACTCCGCCGAGTTCAGCAAATTGAGCCCGAGATAGAAATGCGCTGCAAACGGCACAATATAATGTGGAGGGGACTTATCCCGCAGATTCCACACCATCTGCCTCGTTCTCCCATGAAAACACCTCGCCCAATTAATTGGTTCTCCTGCAAACAATTTGTGAAAGAACACCGCTTGGTGTTTCATCACATAGGTAGTTCTCTCCGGCTTCAGGATTGCCATCAAAGCACTCACAATTCCTCTCTTGACAGGGTCTTTGTAAATTTCTACCTTGTACCCATTCTTTGTTCTCTTTGACGAGAAGGCATCTCTCACCTCCTAAGTTTCTTGGGCTATCTCCCCTTTCCCCAAGAACGTGGCTCCCTGCTCCGAGCCTGCCTCCTTCCCGAGTACGAGTCTCCAATCCGACTTTGTCCAGCGAGTCGGATTTCCTCTCTTCCCTTCTTCCTCGGGACCATCGAGACATTTACTCTCGATGATTTCTGTCATGAATCCTGGAAAGCTTATGTTCCAATTCCATGCCAGAAAGGTGATCCGAAGTCGGCTCAAGACTTCAATCCTTGCTACTACATCTAATCTCCGAATTGCATGATTTCTCACTGCAAATTCAGAGTTCTTCTTCCCTCCTCCCATCTCTTCTGCTTTCTTTCGGTCTCTCGATTTCTCTCTCTCGACTTCCCCCTTACGCACTAACACAAGTCCAACTCTATTTCCCTTTCCCCGATCACCTGCAAGACGACTCCTCAACGGCGAAGGAAAATTGCTCGACATTTCATCGTTGCAGTCTCGATTTTTATAGAGTTGCACTTCTTCGTCTTCCGTCACTTTGAGTTTCTACCGAGAAATCACACCTCCTGCATGCACCCGTTATTGTCGCCTCACCTTCACGCGTATGAGCCGCCAATTTTGAAACCGCCCCTTCTTGAGTTTCTCGCCCCGACGAAAGGTTGTTAGACTGTCTTTGCCTCGGGTTGAGCTCCCCTTCCCGAAGACAATTTACTTCGTATCGTTTGCTGACACGGCATTTCAGAGTACTTCGCCTTATGACCCGATGCCACTTTACTTCGGGTTTCACCCCAAAGATAGTTTTCGTCGTCTTCTTCGGCCAACCAGGCGCAATCCGACTTCTCTATACACTTCTTCGGCTTTATTTTGAAAAAAACAAAAAATGTGGGCACCACAGTCTGTTATTGTCTTCTTGGATGATATTTTAGTATATAGTAGCACAATGACAAAACACAAACAACATCTACGAGAGATCTTCCAAATTCTAAGACAAAATCAATTGTACGCCAAAATCTCAAAGTGTGAGTTTGGCAAGTCTGAAGTAGACTACTTGGGGCATAGAGTAAGTGCAAAGGGCATTCAAGTATTGACAGATAAAATAGAGGTCATTCAAAAATGGAGTGCCTAAGAAGATCAGACTCAACTTAAGAGCTTCTTGGGGTTGACAAGATTCTATTGTAGATTTGTCAAGGACTTCTCCAAGGTTGCACAGCCTTTAATGGCACTACTTGGCAAGGGGAAGAAGTGGACATGGAGAACTGCACAAGAGTTGGCCTTTCAAGAATTGAAGGCCGCCTTGCTACATACACCAATCTTGGAGTGGTATGAGCCAAAACGTCCAATCAAGTTGGCTACAGATGCATGAGGCATAGCAATAGGAGCAGTCCTACAACAAGAGTGGCATGACGGATGGCATCCAATTGCATATTTCTCTCAAAAGTTATTACCGACAGAGCGCAACTACCATACCACAGAACAAGAAGAGCTGGCCATCATTCTAGCAACCAAGCATTGGAAGCACTATCTGGGTGAGAAGGCATTTGTAGTAGAGATAGACCACAAACCTCTAGTCTACCTCGAGACACAAAAGGATCTATCTCGTCACCAAATTTAGTGGGCAGAGTGCGACAACGCTTCAACATGACAATCACCTATGTAGAAGGTAAGAAACAACTTGCAGATGCATTCACCCGCATGCCAATGGCAAACAACTTGGTGGTAGAGGTTAAGATTAACCCTGAATTTTGGCCAGAGATTTTAGCTGCTACAAAAATTGATCCACAAATTATAGAAGCGCAATCATCCAAAGGTGTCACCAACACCCGAGGCTCACTTTTCGGGATGGCAGATTATGGATTCCAAATGTCCCAAAATTATGCACCACCATTCTAGCGGAATGTCATGATTCGGCCATTGCAACTCATGTTAGAGTCGATAAGACCTTGGATGCAGTCAAGTGCCATTACTATTGGTCCAAGATGAGCAACAATATGATGGACTACATGCATAGCTACCTACTTTGTCAACATAATAAAGCTTCTAATCAAGCTCCTGCATGGCTCCTTCAACCTCTCCCCACTTCTACCCAACGTTGGGAACAAGTGAGTATGGATCTCATTTGTGAATTACCCAAGACCACCTCAGGGTTTGACTCCATTGTGGTCTTTGTGGACCGGCTCAGCAAAATGATTTATGTACGCCCTACCACCAAGGAGGTGACCGCTCCACAACTAGCTCAATTATACTTAGATGTAGTCTTTGCTCACCATGGCTTGTCTAGAGTACTCATCAGCAATAGAGGCACCCAATTCACCAATTTGTTTTGGCCAACACTCTTTGGTTTCTTCAAAACCAAGTTGGCCATGTCCACAGCTTACCACCCACAAATAGATGGCCAAACAAAGCAGGCTAATTGCACGATTGAAGACATGTTACGCAGCTTCACCTTAGAAGAGCAAGAGAGGTAGGACACCCTACTCTCGTTGGTGGAATTTGCTTAAAACAATTCAGTGAATGCATCCACCCAAGTCACTCCATTCTTCCTCATGTATGGTGAGCATCCCTTCACACCTTCTAGCTTGATGAAGATCCGTCCAATGGCTACCAAGGTTGATGCAGTCAACACATTTGTTTCTAGAATCCAACAAGGTGTGGAGAGCGCCAAGCACAGATTACAGATTGTGCAAAATCAACAGAAGTAGTATGCTGATGCTCACTGCAGGCACATGGAGTTCAATGTTGGGGACCAAGTGTGGCTATCAACAACCAATCTCATATTAGTTGGACCTCGTAAGCTCAGACCTTGTTTTATTGGGCCTTTCTTGATTCTTTGTTGCATCGGCGCTGTGGCCTATCACCTTGAGCTACCACCACACATGAGATCCATCTAGTGTTAAATGTCTCCTTACTACATAGATATGCTCTTCGATCAGGCCAGGGTCATTCCACACAAGACATTCGACCTTGTCCGACACTCATTGATGGCACAGAGGAATATGAAGTGGAGCGCATTCTCCAAAAATGCATGCGTGGTACTCGCCATCCGCAGGTGGACTATCTAGTACAATGGAAAGGTTACCTCCTCTATGAAGCAACCTAGGAGCCCGCTGCCAATTTGGCACATGCACCGGTGTTGGTGCAAGCATTTGAGCAACAATTGCACAATGAGGACGTTGCATCTTAAAAGGAGGGAGGTCTATAATACCAAGAGCTAGCCATATGAGATAGATGTGAGATTTGGTTTGGTAATATCTAGAATGATTTTATACATGATGGTCAAAATAGATAAGATAGAAGTATCACCAAAAGAGTACTTCTACTAATAGGGCAAAAACCAAAATAGACTTGGGAACCTTAGAACCAATAGTTAGACATATGATTTAAAGGTGAGAATTGGTTTGGTAACATCTGGAAGGATGTTACACATGATGGACTAAACAGATCAGAAAGATGTATCACCAAAAGGGGATTTCTACTAATAGAGTAGGAACCAAAATATGGCTAAAATCTTTGAAGGCAATTTCGGAGACCTAAACGGATGAATTAGGCCTCAAAAATGTAAAAATCCCCCCCCCCCCAAATGAGAGGAAAAGGTGGCCTTCCCTCCCCCTGCTTTGTCTTGTCAAGAGCTTTCCAATGGTACCTTACGTGATTCTGAGATTCCTACAAGAAGATTCCCTAAAAGATTCCTTCTGGTCAAAGCTTGTTTGACCAACCAGATAGGACCTAGACCAGACATGTCACCCATCCAAGTAAGTAATCCAAGGGTGGAGCTTACTGACATGTCACCTATCTGTGTCCCTAATCCTATGGTAAAGCTTCCTTGGAGGAGATCCTCTTTGTCTATATAATAAAGAGAAGGTGCTCTTTTGGGGCATCAAATGTTTGAGTGTGCAATTTGTGTTTTCTCTCTTCTCTTGTCCTCGGAGTATTACACCAAGAGTGTGGAGAGAAAGCTTTGAAGGAGTCTTTGGCCAATTGATAGGATAGTTAGGGTTTGGAGAATGCTTTGAGTGACCAGAAGTGTGGAGAGAAAGCTTTGAAGGAGTCTTTGGCCAATTGATAGGACAATAAGGGTTTGGAGAATGCTTTGAGTGACCAAGAGTGTGGAGGGAAAGCTTTGAAGGAGTCTTTGGCCAATTGATAGGGCAGAAGGGCTTTGAAGAATGCTTTGAGAGATCAGAGAGGAGTCTTTCACAGAGAATGGACACTTAAGGGTTTAGGGAGAGGCTTGGAGTGAACAGGAAGGACTCTTTGCCAATTGACAGGGTAGAAGGGCTTTGAAGAATGCTTTGAGAAATCAGAGAGTAGTCTTTGGCAGTGAATGGACACTTAAGGGTTTGAAGAATGCTTTGAAAGATCAAAGAGGAGTCTTTGGCAATGAATGAACACTTAAGGGTTTGAGGAATGCTTTGAGAGATCAAAGAGGAGTCTTTGGAAGTGAATGGACATTTAAGGGTTTAGGGAGAAGCTTTGAGTGGTAAGGGAGGAGGTCTTTGGCTGTAACAAGGCTAGAGAGGATTCAAGGTATGTCTCAAGAGGCTGTTTGCTGAGGACTGAACAGTAGTGGTTGAAGGAATGCATCAGAGAGAGTTTGGCAGTGGTAGGACCAGGAGTAAGGGTTCAAGAGGATGCTTTGAAGGATGCTCTTTGGTTATGAGAGACAAGTGAAAGGGTTGAAAAATGCTATAGAGGAGATCCTTGGCTGATGACAAAAGAGAAGGGGTTGAATGAGGATACTTTGAGTGGACAGAGGAGATCTCTAGTTAATGATAGAAAAGAAAAGGTTTGGGAAGAGTTTCGAGTGACCAAGAGGGCTTAAGGGATGCTCAAAGGGGGTCCTTGGCTATAACAAGGCCAGAGAGGATTTAAGGCAAGAAGGTGAAGGTTTTGATGGAGGCTGCAAAGAAGAGAAATCTTGAAAGGAAGGCTATTGGTTGTGTAGAAGCAGAGGGAGAGAAGAATTTCTTGTTTTTCTAAGACAGGCTGAAGGGTTATGGCGGAGAACTTTGAAAGTGAGAGATATTGCTTGTATGAGTAGAGAGAAGGAAAAGAGATGATGCATCAAATGGGAAAGTGATATCTAGATAGGGGAACCCTTGAGAGGAAAGTCTAGGCAAAAGAAAGAGAGAAATGCTTGGTTGTGCCAGGGCAAAGAAGACCAACAAATTTTCTAGAGTGATTTTGTCTTGACTATGACAGGGCATAGAAGAGAAGAGGTTAAGAAAATTGGTTTTTAGTGAGTGGACAAGGATGGGAAGATTTTTTGGAATGAATTGCTTGGACAACTGATGAGTTAGGTGTGGTTATTGCATAGAATAGAGTTGTTTGGCTTCATCCAACTTATAATTGCATGGCTGGTAAATATGATGATTCATGAGCAAATGCATGTACTCTGAATTGTGGATATTGACAAGGGAAGGACTCCATTTTAGGAGCTCTTGATCCAGTTTATGTGAATGACACAGTTCAATGATCTGGACGCTCAAGTATGAGTTCGATTAGATTGCTTGTGGCTATTCTACAAACCTCACCAGATCCAGTCCTATGAACCCATTGTCGAGGGAAGTTTTTGGTCTTGAGAGTGCATCATGCGCATGGCTGCTTGTGCCCAGTTTGTTCTTATTGTCAATGCCTTGAAGTTTCCCGTAGTCTGACACTCTCTATCTATTTTGGACTGTTGAAATCTCTTCCTTGCTAGAGCATGTTGTTTTCAGTCGCTCCTAAGGTTGGCTCTCACTAAAGGTTTTGTGTTTGTCCTTGATCTTAACAGGAGTGGTCGTGTTCTATGGGGTTTGGGTTTATGGGTTTCTATCCTTACTTGTGTTATATTTTGGTTTTCCAATTAAGTTCAGCCTATGGTTCTGGATCTGGCAGCTCATAGAGTTGAGTCAGGTAGTCTCTTAAGAGAATAACAACAAGTAATCTATTCTGATTCAAACCCGGACACCCAGATCATTGAACTATGCCATTCACATAGACTAGAATGAGGGCTCCTAGAATGGATTTTTCTCTTAATGCTAGCCACAGATCAAAATTCACATTGGTTTTGGGGACTCATCATGCATAGGAATACCAAACTGTGGAGTTCATAGGTTCTGGACAAGCCAAATAGTTCTAGTCTATACAATGTCTGCACTAAGCTCTTCAACAAATCATCAAATCAGCTAGAGCACTTCACATACACTCTGTCCGATAGCAGTCAAGGCAACTCACTCTCCAAACCTCTTTATTCTCCTATGCCTTGTTTTGCAGATCAGATTCACTCCATTCAGACAGATCAGCCAACTTTGAATCTTTTCTTTCCCTTGCTTCAAATGAGTTGAGCCACTTCAAAAATTCTCCTCCTCTTCTTCCTTGACTAGCTCTTGTCACTGCTTGTTCAACCACTCTTCACTTTTGAAAAAACTCCTTCTCTACCATCTATCTCTCTCTTTCTTCCCTGTCTAGCTCTTGTCACTGCCCGTTCAACCACTCTTCACAACATTTTCTCAGAAAATCCTTCTTCACTCTCTTGTCCTCACCTTTGTGAGATTATCATTTTTGGCAACTCCTGTAGCAAACCCTACTAACCTGCAAAAATCCATCTCCAATTTCGTCCTTCTCTTCTCTCAATATTTTTCCCAGAAATCTTTCTTCACTCTCCTGTCCTCACCTTCGTGAGATTTTCACCTTGGCAACTCATGTAGCAAATCCTATTGACATGAAAAAATCCTACTCTGGTTCTGTCCTTCTCCTCTCTCACAACATTTTCCCAGAAATCTTCCCTCACTCTCCTGTCCGCACCTTCGTGAGATTCTTACCTTGGCAACTCCTGCAACAAACCCTACTGACCTGCAAAAATCCTTCTCTAGCTTGCTCTTGTCCAGACTTCTCCTTCACGAAAAACCTCTCCTCTTCTGATCCTTCTTGAGCAAACCCCTAGTCATGCAAAAATTTCCCCTCTCAAGGCATACCTGAAAAAATTCCTCTCTCAAGGCATACCTGCAAAAATTCCTCTCTAGCCTGCTCATGTCCAGACTTCTCCTTCATGAAAAACCTCTCCTCTCCTGCTCCTTCCTGAGCAAACCCCTAGTCCTGCAAAAATTTCCCCTCTCAAGGCATACCTGCAAAATTTCCTCTCTAGCCAGCTTTCAACCTATCAATCAAGCCTTTACATTCAAAATTGCACTCTCTTTGTCCAGCCTTCCATTGTCAATCAAGCCCTTACATTTGAATTTGTCTCTTTGTCCAGCCTTCAACCTCCTCTCAACCCCTTATATTTGAATTTTTCTCTCTGTCCAGCCTTCACCCTCCTCTCAAGCCCTTACATTCCAAAATTTGTCTCTCTGTCCCAATTCCAGCTCCTGCACATCCACACTCTTCCTTTGAGAGAAACCCTTATCTCTGGCCTTCTCTCTCAAGCCCTTACATTCTTGTGAAAATTTGTCTCCCTATCTTAGTTCCAGCTCCTGCACATCCACACTCTTCCTTTGAGAGAAACCCTTATCTCTGGCCTTCTCTCTCAAGCCCTTACATTCCTACAAAAATTTGTCTCCATGTCCCAGTTTCAGCTCTTGCACATCCACACTCTTCCTTCAAGAGAAACCCTTATCTCTGGCCTTCTCTCTCAAGCCCTTACATTCTTGCAAAAATTTGTCTCTATTTCCAAGTTTTAGCTCCTACACATCCACACTCTTCCTTCCTTTGAGAAAAAAAACCATAGACCTCTTCCTTTCCTCCTTGAAACCTCATCTTTTCTAGCAAGCTCTCATCCTTTTAAATCCTAAACCCTCTTTTCCCACAGTACTGATCAGACCTCCCTTGATGCTCAAACTTCCCTTTCCAGTCCAGCTTATGACACACATAAGCTCTCAAGTTTTTGAACATCAAAGAAGCTCCCGGCCAAGAAAATTAAAAGAACTCTTGAGTTTACAACAACACAAACTACTTCCGGCTTTGCAATAACATATCAGATATTTCAGAGACAAGGTAGCATTGAATGACTCCCAAGACACATTGGCATAAAATCCAAGTTCCTTGTAACAACAAGAAGAAGAAAAAACCTTCACACCAAATGGCATCAAGGTCATGCATGGGCTATTTCCCCGACACACCGTCTAGTTTAGAACCACAAATCCCAACTTCAGAGGTGAACTAGAAACAAGACTATATAGGAGTAAAGAGCCATGAGCCCAAACTTGACAAAACATAAACAATTCTATGAAAGTCAATGTTAACCTGCAAGATCAAACATACAAACCCCAAGAAGAGCCTACCATTGGGAGCAATTGGAAACATCCTGCTCTAACAAGGGCAAGATTGCAAACCATACAAGAGTAAGAGAAAGAATGTTAGACTACAAGAATCCTCAAGTCTTTGACAACAAGAACAATCTAACCACAAGCAGCCAGGTGCCCGACACACTCTCAAGACCAGACAAACCCCGTGACACCAAAGAGAAACAAAGGTAGTTTGATTGGTCTATAAGCTGGCATGTCTCTCACTTAGGATGAACCTCTGATGGCTATTATGGTAGCGCACCATGGACTAAGAAGGCAAGGAACCCCAACTCCATCATACTCCTCCAAGGCTAACACTCCAAGACTCAAGACATTGCTCACTAGAGAACTCAATGAGAGAGATAATTGCAAATGAAAGGATGTTGAGTACCTCCTCACCCCTTGCTTATATACTTGTGTAATAGTTACGCACTAAAGTTACTAATTACCATAGTAACTCAAGTTACTAGACTAAAAGTCAAGTAAAGTAAAAAAGTAGAAAGGAATATCCATTCACATGGGCATATTCCCCTTAGCATGTGGTCTTATCTTGACCCAACCACTAAGTCAAGGATTCCTTCACATGGGCTATCCTTGGACTATGGAAGAATCCAAAACAAAAAGACTTGCGGGCCCAAGAGTTCTCAACTCTTTCCTCAAAGCCAAACACCTAGGAATAATACCAAGCAACACACTACAATCCAAAATAGTGGTGCTCATCGTTTCTACTTCCTCTAAAGCAAGGTCCCCTCTATCTTAGCTATGACTAACTTTAGCTAATCATGACTAATATAGAACCATCCTTTTTTTCTATATAAATAATATCTCTGAAGTACTTTTAATACCAAGCTAAATATCACAATACTACACACATGCACAAATGGGTGTTACAGGTCATCACTATAGTCTCACCACCAAGAGCACCAATGTTGTAAATTCAAGGAACCTCACACAAACGTGATGCACAAACAGGAGGTAGAGAATGGAGGGGGTCCAATCACAAGAAATCTAAATGAAAACACTCCATCTTATAAAGCAACATAAGATTGACTTTGCTACCATCTCGCATTTGACATAATAGGAGTTCTTATTTACGTCCTAAGTTGCTAGGATCATCAAGAATGGGATCAAACTGCTTCTCCTAGCCAAAGCTATAAGTGTATATATAATAGTGGGCTAGCCACTAAGACAACAAGTGAGGGTGGACTAGTTGGCTAGAGCACCAATCTAGGAACCAAAGATCTAGGGGTCAAACCCTATTGCGCACAATCTAGCAAGATAGGCAAATTTTGCCAAACAATGACCAAGATCTACTCTAAACTAGCTAGCCTTACGCTAGCAAGTTAGCTTGCTGGCCCTGGCCTTTCTAGGCCTTCATAGCCCACAACCCTATGCCTCAAAGCCTCTAAATGACCAAATGAGGCATTGCATCTTGCCACTTTGAACCCTCTCCAAATTTGGCAAAACTCCACCAACTTTGGCCAAAATTTGCCATTTCAAAACTCTTCCAAATCTGCTAAAATTTGACATAAACCCTAAAGTTGTGAACCCTCTCCAAATTTGGTGAAACTCCACCAACTTTGGCCAAAATTTGCCATTTCAAAACTCTTCCAAATCTACTAAAATTTGACATAAACCCTAAAGTTGGTTGACTGCCAAATCCTCCGCTAACTCTCCATTTGAGCCAAACTGAAATGATAGGTTTTTCCAAATCACAAATTCACAAGGATAGGTTCCCAACTCCACTTTTAATTTCACTTTTTGAGCCCAACTCGCAACAAATTGGTCTTGTTTCACCTCCTAAGCTCATAATCATAACCACTACTCAAAAATTGCTTCTCTTTCCTCAAAATTTGGCCAGCACTTCCGTACACCGTCTACCTCATTGCCAAATCTGCATCAATTAACAAGCTTCTACACACCAAGGAAAACCTGAACTTTGATCGAGCTACCAAGCTTGGAGATACCACCAACACTTGCAGTTCTTGCACTCAATTTCCTCCTGACCTCACTTCTCTGATGTAATCAATTTTTTTACACCACTCAAATCAACTCAACTTAGATCAATACTTGATCTATCACTATATAAACTACCAACAATTGAGCAATGATTACATTCAAGCCACACCCATTCTAGCTAAGAGAATCTAGATAATGCTTGCCGGCCTCTATCCACCATAGCAAAGAACTCAAAGGCTCAACATCAAAGAAGTGAGCTCTTTGGAGCTACACTTCAAAAATATACCCTTGGACTTGAGCTAAGTTTGAAACCCTAATAGTCCCATTAATGGCACACCCAATGGTGCAAATGGTGCAAAGTGATAGTGGGCTCCACCATGAAGTTAGTACCCTGAACACAAATTTTGACCGTCAGAAGGTAGTCTATGAGTGACTGCTAAAATACCTCTAACTACTATCATTGCAACTACCATGTTTGAGAAATCTAAATACAACACTACAAATGGCGTGACAAAGGTTAGAGAAAGTGAAATTGTACAAAGTAGTATCAACATTCAATACTAAAAGAGAGTATAACAAATTCTACCTACAAATCTTCTAGTAGAAGAAAATTGTCTATATGAAGAATATCCTTTGCAAGAGTTATGTCTAATAAATGTATGGCAAGATCCTTAGGTCTTGTCACTCTGAGAATAAGTAGGCTATCTATAGATGTGATATAGTCTTTTGGAAGTTTGAGGTGAATTGATCCACCTAAAAGGAACCATCTTCTACACTTTGACACATTGATTTTTAAACTTGGAAGATGAAGCTTGTGAGTGTTAAGGGAGATTGATATTTTCTCCTATTGTGCTTTATACTTCCAAAAACCTTAGCTTCTCTTGAAGTGCAAAAGGCTGATCAAGGAATAGTTATCAAGTCTTTGCATCAACATCATTTATTGGAAATTATTGAGTGTGCTTTGGACTCTCATGAGCATCACCTCCCCAATTGGCTGATCAGGCAATAATTTTCCACTCTTCATATCAATGGCACTTTACAAACATAACTCATGACTCTCATGAGCACCACAACTAGGCACTTCTCAATATTAGTAATGTCCAAGTTCTCCTTAATTTGTTTGCCTACTTGGCACCACCAAAGGTATGAAATGAGAGTTTGATGAGGAAAGAAACTTTTGAGTGGAGACAACTCATAGATCAACCGGGGGGTTCTTTATTTTTTCACAAGGTAGAGATTGAGGTTGATATAGATCTACTCTAATGCAAGGATTTGATGACATACAAGTTTTCAGCAAACTTTGTCACATCTTTTTTTTCTTAACTCATGAGCTCCACAATCCATATGCCAATATAACTCATAGAGATCTTCTTCAACAGTTTGATCAAGATGTGCACTAAGGGATTTCTCTTGTCTCTTTTGTTTTTATCTTGCCATCAATCTTACAAATCTTACTATCAAAGCTCTCATAGCCTCTGTAGAACTTTTCTGTTCACTATTGCAAAGAGAGGGTTCTCCCTTCCAAAATATCATGAACTCTAATATTTATAGATATTTATTCAATAATCCATTTAGTTGCTATCATTCATGGGCTCATATCCCCATAAAAAATTCATAAAGAAGGAAAATGGTTGCACTTCTATCCCATTATTTTGGTATTCAAGGCTAGCAAAGATATTACATTTCAATGATAGATTCTTTGAATGTCCTATTTTCTCCCTTTACTTATTTTTGTGTTATGGGATTGTGTTGACATAAAGAGTGCAGCAATAAACACTATCCGGGCTTCCTACAGTTTTGTATCCAGATCCTTCTTGGAATAAATACAGCTAAAAAAAATTATTTTCTTTTAACTTGGTACAAGGGAATTAGACTCATCTATCTCCCTACATTGCAACTCCAATTGTCTATATCTCATGCTTGGTGTTAATTTTGAGTGAATGAGGATAATTCAAATGATACAAAGAAGTGGGAAATATAGGATTAGAGGTAGGAAATAGTGAGTTCTGCAAGTGGATAAGCTACTCTCTTGGGCCAATAGTATTGTTGTTTATTCTTGAGTGACACAAACATATAGAAAGAGGATTCAAAAAATTCATTTTGATATAGGATTTACAATTACTTTATATATTTTTTGCAAGTTAAGATTTTACCATAGATTTTTGTATTAATGACTTCATAATTAAGATGAAATTGAATGGATAAATAATGCATAATAAAGATGTGGTGACCCATCTTTGCTTTATAAGGGAGAAATTTTCTTTTTGTTTAAGTTTCTTAGGGAAGCATGAGGTAGTGTACTAGTTTCATAACAAAAACAAAGGAATGTTTGTAGGTTGTGGCCAAGAGATAGAAAAAAGCTGATGAATACTCCCATAATATGACCATAAAGATACTATAAAACATGAACACTCTTATACTTGTAAACCTTGGAGTTATGTAAGTCATAAGTTCTATCATCGTAAATGCAATCGCTTGGTGGAAGTTTGTTAAGATCATAATTATGAACATCATGACCTACTAGCCAAAAGTAATGACTAACAACCTTACAAAGAGACACTATGACCATCACTGTGTTGCTAAGTGTCAAAAATGACTAAAGTGCATTCAATTGGCATGTTTGCACCACCAAAGAATAAAAATACAGATTGTTTGAATCAACAAAACACATGCATGCCAAGAGTATGACTCTTCACCAAATGGCATGACCACCAAATGATGGAGTGGTTCAAGCAAATTATAAAATTTTTTAAGTGTTGTTGTGGGGTAGTTGGTTCACTCATTTCACCATTTTCTGCCACAAACATCTAATTTGCACTTAAGAAGAAGTTCAACATGTCAATATAATGTGATCTCAACAACTAGCAAGTTGGTGGGAGGATGTTTAGTTAAGTGAGATATTTGAGCCAGTAACTTAGCTAATAAGGATCAAAATGGCTTTGGAAGTGAGGGATGAGAGGAGATGATAAAAAAAACTTGACATCACTTGTACAACCTCCCAAGTTATCCGAGTGGGGCCTACACCTTAGAGTGGATTATATCTATAGTAGAAGACTAGATTTCTTGTTGTGTGATTGGAGTCTATTAGACTTGTCCTTGCTTGAAGAACTCTATAGTAATAACAATATGAGTCCCATGAATCTAAGAGGTAGTCTTACATTTTGAATAGAAGATCATTGGCAATGAATTCTTGATCATGAAATCTCACCCATTGGATAGATATTCATAGACATTGCTCATAATTGTCCAAGCCATAAACTAAAAGCCAAAATAAAAGACTCAATTGACAAGGAGAAAAAAACCAATGATTATTGAGTAGATTTTTAAAATACCTTGTACAAAGAGTCATCATTGAGTCTGTTATGAGACTCTTCAAGTCAAAAAGAATGACTTATGTTGATCTCAATCAAGCCATCTTCTTCCAAATTCTTCACAAATGCAAACTAGTAAGTTGGGCCTGAATGTTTTAGGAGTGTGGCATCAAGCTAGTATAGGATATGATCGAGCAAGGAGGGGTTATAATTGTATCACCTTCATCATACACTTCTACATAGAGTTGGATCTCCTTAGTAAGGAGGAATAGACAAAATACTCTAGCCACTACAATCCCAAAGAATACTTTAGTGGGCACTTGAAAGTAGCAAAGTATTGGGTAGTTGACAAGGAGCATGTAAGATCAAAAAATTTTGTGTGCATGGAGGAATTCTATAACATAAAAAACTATTATAAGAAGATGATAGTTGCACAACCTAAACTGGAGTCACCTTTCATGGGGTATATACATTGCTACAAATTATAAATTGCTAACAACATACATTACTGTCAACATCACACACTATAGAAGCACAACTCACACATAAGTCATACATGGACTCTAAAGTACCACAATAATGAGTTCATTTACACAACTCAAATCATACTCAATCAGATCAATACTTGATTTTCCCCTCAATGATCTGCCAACAATTGAACACTAATTATAGTCAATCTATACCCACTCTAATCTAGGTGATGCTTGCCGGCCTCTATCCACCATAGCCAGGAACTCAAAGGCTCACCATCAAAGGAGTGAGCTCTCTGGAGCTACACTTCAAAAGTATGCTCCTTGGACTTGAGCTAGGTCTCAAATCCTAACAGTAATATTGATGGCACACCCGACAGTTCAAATGGTGCAAGTGATGGTAGGCCCCTCCATGTACTTAGTACCCCAAACACAAAATCTGCCCATCAACAAGTAGTCTATGAGTAACTACTAAAATACTCTTGACTACCAACACTACTACTCTTGAGTCTGAGCAATCTAGGTGCAATGCTACAAATGGCATGATAGGTGTGTGCGTATATACATTTCTACACAATATACATCACTATCAACATCACACACTATAGAAACACAACTCACACATAAGTCATACATGGATTCTAAAGTACCATAATCACCCCCTTAGTTGGCAATTAGGTCCCTCTAACTCTAGATAGTCATCTACTCCAAGTATATAGTATACCCTATGGTGGGCAAAAGATCAAGAGGCCAGGTGCTATCGAGCCCCATCATTAGTCACATGCATGCAATCTATACCATATACAGGATGAACTACCTATAGGTCAAGTACATCTAGGACATAACCATTGTCCTTGAGGAACCACCATGAGGGGAGGAGTCATACATGCCATATGCCATCCTCTCAAACAACTATCATACACTAATATAGTAGCAGCTCTACCAAAAGAACCGCATAACATACACCTCAAGCATGTTGTACAAGTGCTAAGCTTGGGTCCATAGTACCATCAATGTTTGGGAGGTGGTATGGTGCACAATTGCACACATGATCCTTCCAAACACACCACCACATCCTTCCAACACAAGGACTCCAGATGGCAAAACCTCACACACTCTCAAGATAGTGTGGCTAGTGGAAATATCAAGTGTCATTGGTGCTATCTATTGTAGATATACATAGTCACATGGATGAAATAGATTGAATGAGGATCTATAACCTCCTCCTTGAATGGTAGCATAAGCGTAAGGTATCCATATGCTGAGCATTGCCAAGGTCTCAAAGGCCATTGGTATCACTCTCCAAAAGATCTTTACCCATTGAGAACATGCTATAATACTTTGAGGACAAGTGAACTCTCCAAGGAAAACACATGTTTCATACTCAATCCTTTGATTCCCCAAAGGAGCACCTTCTCTTTATTATATAGCCAAAGAGGATCTCCTCCAATGAAGCTCCACCATAGAATTAGTTACATGGATAGGTGACCTAACAACAAGATCCATCCTTAGATTACTTGCTTGGATAGGTGACATGTTAGTTCTGGTCCCATCTGGTTGGTCAAACCGGCTTTGACCAAAGGGAATCTTTTAGAGAATCTTCCTGTAAGAATCTCAAAATTACATGGATGAGGTATCATTGGAAAGCTCTTGGCAAGACAAACCAAGAGGAGGGAAAGCTAGCCTTTTTTCCATTGGGAGAGGAATGTACACATTTTTTAGGTCTAATTTATTTGTTTGTCTCTGAAATTACCTTTGAAGTTCTCAAGCCTAGTTTTGGCTTCTGCCCTATTAGTAAAATTGCTCGTTTGGTGATACCTCTATCTAATCCACTTTCTCCATCATATATAACATTCTTCTAGACGTCACCAAACCAAATTTCATCGCTAGATCATTTGTCTAGCTATTGGTCTTACAAACTTCCCTCCTTTTAAGATGCAACATCCTCTATGCAAAGCTGTTGCTCAAAAGATTTCACTAACACTAGTGTGTGTGTCAAGTTGGTTATTGGCTCCCATGTCACCTCATACAATGGGTATACTTTCCAATGTACCAAGTATTCCATACGCGGATGGCAAGTACCCTGGATGCACTTTTAGAGAATGCATTCAAGTTCATACTCCTCTATGTCATCAATGACTGATGGACAAGGTCAAATTTTGTGTAAGGAAGGAAAATTTCTTGTTGGGGTGCATATCTATGTAATAAGGAGACATGGAATACTGGATGAATCTTCATGTGAGCTGTTAGTTTGAGATGATAGGTTATTGCACCAATTTGATGAAGTATGGAAAGGTCTAATAAAATGTGGTCTGAGTTTGCAAGGGCCAACTAATATGAGGTTCATTGTTGATAACCACACTCCCCTACATCAAACTCCAAGTATCGGTAGTGGGTATCTACATTTTTTTTGCTGATTTTGAGCAATCTACAACTTGTTTTTGGCACTCTCTACCCCTTGTTGGATTTTGGAAACAAAGGTGTTGATAGCCTCTAGCTTGTTATCCATCAGGCGGATCTTCATCAAGCTTGATGGTGTGAAAGAATGTTCTCCATATATTAGTAATAATGGTGTGACCTGTGTGGATGCATTCATTGAATTGTTGTACGCAAAATCCACTAGTAGAAGTGAGGTATCTCACCTTTCCTACTCTTCTAGAGTGAAGCCTTTGAGCATGTTCTCAATAATACAATTAGCCCACTCTGTTTGACCATTGGTCTGTGGATAGTAGGCTATGGACATGGCCAATTTGGTTCTAAAGAGATTAAAGAGTGTTCTCTAAAATAAATTGGTGAATTGAGTGCTCCTATTAGTGATGATCACCCGAGATAGGCCGTGGTGAGAAAACACAACATCTAAGTACAATTGAGCTAATTTGGGAACCATCACATCCTTGGTGGTAGGATGCACATGGATCATTTTGCTAAGCTGATCAACAAAGATGACAATGGAGTCAAATCCTGAGGTGGTCTTGGGCAATTCACAAACCAAATCCATGCTTACTTGTTCCCAATGGTGTGCAAGAGTAAGAAAAGGTTGAAGGAGTCCTATGGAAGCTTGATTTGACGCTTTATTTTGTTGGCAAAGGAGGCATCTTTGAACGTACTCCATCACATCATTGATCATCTTGGGCCAATGATAATTGTGTTTGGCTGCATCTAAGGTTTTGTCCACCCCAACGTGACCAGAAATAGTAGAGTCATGACATTTTGCTAGGATGGTGGTCCTTAGGTCCTTGTCATTTGGGATCCATAACTTGCCATCCTAAAATATGAGTCCTTGGGTACTAGTGACACCTTTGGATGATCAAGCTCCTACAATCTGTGGGTTAATTTTTGTAACAACAAGCATCCTTGGCTAGAATTCAAGGTTCATCTTTACCTCTACCACCAGATTGTTTGTCATAAGCATTTGGGTGAATGCATCTACAAGTTGCCTCTTGCCTTCCACATACGTGATTGTCATGTTCAATCATTGTTTCCACTCTATCCACCAAATCTATTGATAGGAGAGATCTTTTTGTGTCTCAAGGTAGACTAGAGGTTTGTAATCTATCTCCACTACAAATGCCTTCTTGCCAAGATAGTGCTCCAATGCTTGGTTGCAAGGAAAATGGCCAACTCTTATCATTTAGTGGTGTGATAGTTATGTTCTATTAGTAACAACTTCTGAGAGAAATATGCAATTAGATGCCATCTATCATGCCATTCCTATTGTAGGATTGCTCTTATTGCTATGCATAATGCATGCATAACCAACTTGATTGGACATTTTGGGTCATACCATTCAAGAGTGTTGCATATAATAATATGTCTTTCAATTCTTGAAAGGCCAATTCTTCTACGGTTCCCCATATCCACTTTTTCCCCTTGCCAAGCAACGCCATTAGACGTTGTGCCACCTTGGAGAATTCCTTAAAAAATTGACAATAGAACCTTGTCAATGCCAAGAAGCTCTTGAGTTGAGTCTGATCTGTGAGCAGGTCTATCTCTCACTCAAGATGAACCTCTGATGGCTATTATGAAAGTGCACCATGGACTAAGAAGGCAAGGAACCCCAACTCCATCATGCTTCTCCAAGGCTAACACTCCAAGACTCAAGACATTGCTCACTAGAGACCTTAATGGGAGAGAGATAGTTGCAAATGAAAGGATGATGAGTACCTCCTTGCCCCTAGTTTATATACTTATGAAATAGTTACGTACCAAAGTTACTAATTACTGAAGTAACTCAAGTTACTAGGCTAAAAGTCAAGTAAAGTCAAAAATTATAAAGGAATATCCATCCACATGGGCATATTCCACTTAGCATGTGATCTTATCTTGACCCAACCACTAAGTCAAGGATTCCTTCATATGGGCTATCCTTGGACTAGAGACGAATCCAAAACAAAAAGGCTTGCGGGCCCAAGAGTTTACAATTCTTTCCTCAAAGCCAAACACCTAGGAATAATACCAAGTCAATATACTAGAATCCAAAATATTGATGCTCACCTTTTCCACTTCCTCTAAGGTAAGGTCCCTTCTATCTTAGATATGACTAACTTTAGCTAATCATGACTATGTAGAACCATCCTTTATCTCTATATGAATAATATCTCTCAAGTATTTGTAATACCAAGCTAAATATCATAATACCACACACATACACAAATGAGTGTTACATTTACCCCCAGACTAAGTTTTCACTTTGTCCTCAAAGTGAAGGTCTCTCTACCTTCTATGATATGTCTTCAACTTATCATGGTTAATCCTATCAAAGTGTCTTCCTCTTAACTCCTTGAGATCATCATAGGTGTAATTGCCACACACATCTTCTCCACTATGAAAGGTCCAAAGCATTTAGGCAAAAACTTCTTTTGCACTCTCTTGAACTGAATGGAATCAAACAACATTACCCAATCACCTTCTTTGAAAAGCTCAACCTTCTTCTTGCCTTGCCTCTTGTTATACCTCTCCTTTTGTTTCCTTTGGGCTTGCTCCACTCAAACCATAGCAACTACTCTTGCTTCTTCCAATTCCATGAGTTGATCCTTCATTGACTTCTCTACATCACCTCCTTGTGCTTTCTTCAATCTCTTATGAATGCTTTGGAAGATAGAAAGATCAAAGTGAATAGGTGAGGTAGACTCAATACCATATACCAATTGAAATAGAGAAGATCTAGTGGAAGTATTCATGGTTGTCCTATACTATCACAAAACTACATGAATCCTCTTATCCCAATGATGTTTAGCCCCCTCCATTTCTGCATCTTTGGCCAATATCATGCACAAGGTCTGATTAGCTCTCTCTGCCAAGCCATTAGAATTTGGCTTATAGGATGTAGTTACTCTATGTGTGATAGAGAAATGTTGTAGCATGGCTATAGTGATGCTTCCTGTAAACTCTCCTCTTCTATCAAAAACCAACTCCAAAGGGCATCCAAACCTAATGATAATGCATTCATGAAGAAATCTACCAACTTCATCTTCATTTGTGTCTCTCAATGGTCTAGCCTCAACCCACTTGGTAAGGTAATCAATAACTACCACAATGTACCAATTGTTCCTTGGGGTTCTATTGAGAGGACCTACAAAATCAATTCCCAATTTCTCAAAAGGTCCTAGCAATGGAATTGATCTAAGTGATGGAGTGGAAGAAGATTTTCTAGCAAAAGCTTGACAAACATGACAAGTTTTGCAAAAATCAAGACAATCCTTGAAAATCCCTCTCCAATTGTGACTTGCATCTAGAATCTTGAAAGCAATCACCTTTCTTGCAAAGTGTCCTTCACACACTAAACCTTCATGAATTTCTTTTATGAGTAAGATTGACTCTTCCTTACCCACTTCTCTTTGAAGTGGACCATCTGCTCCTTGGTGAAAAAGAATATCCTCCATCATTGTGTAAGGTCTAGATCTTGCTGCAATGGCCTTCTTGTCCCTAGCATGCATCCCTTCAGGATAGTTACCTCTTCTCACAAAATCCACAATTTCCTTGTACTCCATTGGAACCTCTTGAGTGACTAAGATTGTCATGAGCTCCTCATATGGGAAGGAATCATCCATTGGCTCATCTTCATCATGATCATAGGCTTTAGATAACAAATCAGCATTTGCATAGTTCTTTCTTGGCCTATCCTCAATGGTGTAATCATACTCAGACAAGAGTATCATCCACCTTGCTAGCCTCCCTTCCACATAAGGCTTGTTGAAGATGTACTTCAAAGCCTTGTGATTTGTGAAAATGGTGGCTTTCTCTCCAATCAAATAGTGTTTAAACTTCTTGAGACCAAAGATCATTGCCAACCATTCTCTCTCCATGACAAAGTAGTTCTTTTCTGCTAAAACCATTTACCTACTAGCATAAGCTATTGGATAATCATGCCCATCTTGGTCTAATTGACTAAGAGTGCATCCTATAGCTACATTAGAAGAATCAATGAAGAGGATGAAAGGCTTACTCTAATCAGAGTTAGCAAGAATTGGAGCTACAAGAAGGGATTGCTTGAGCTCCTCAGCAGCTTTAAGAGCCTCCTTGTCCTCCAAAATCACCATGTAATCTACACCCTTCTTCATGTAGATTGTCAATGCATAAGCCTTGTTAGAAAATGAGAAGATGAACCTCCTATAGTACCCAACCATCCCCAAGAATTGGCATAACTTTGTCAAGCTTGAAGGGAATGGAAGGTCTGAGATTTTCCTCACCTTCTTAGGATCAACTGCTATTCCATCCTTGGAGATGATGTGCCCCAAAAGTGGACCTTCTTCACATCCAAAAATACAATTCTTTGGGTTGAGTGATGCATCTGCCTCATCCAAGCATTGCAAGACCTTGATTAGGTGCTCAAAGTGCTCCTCCTTGCTCCCATAGATACAAAAGTCATCAATGAAATCTTTCACAAATTTCCCAATGAAATGTTCAAATACCTTGTTCATGAATCATTGGAATGTGATTGGAGGATTGCAAAGCCCGAAAGGCATGACCTTGAGGTTCCCCAAGGTGTGGTGAATATGGTGAGTTGTTGATACTCTGGTGCAATCTTGATTTGGTCATATTCACTATAACCCTCTCCAAAACTATAGCTCTATACCTTCACAACCAAAGCTATTGGTGGGCTAATGCAACATTGCTTTTGGCGGACAGGTCTTGCATGTGACTCCACCTCAATCTTGTGCTCCTCCAAGGTGACTTCTTTTAGATCCTTGTAACTGAAAGCAAACACATGGATAAACTTGCGGAAAATCTCCTCAAATCTCACCTTCTCCTCCTTGGTAACATTTGGACCATACTTGAGAGTAGATAACCTCCTTTCTATCTCCTCAAGTATCAATGGTGATTTATTTGGGTCCTTCAAAACCTCTGGCTTAGTTGCAAAATCCATAGCACACAAGGGATACACATCTAAATCAAATTCAGATTCATCTTCCTTTGTGGAAGTCTCCTCCTCAATGCTTGTGTCCACACCTGAAGCTCCTTCTTCTGAATCTGATTCCCAATAATCAGAAGATGGTGTATCTGAATGGGAAGTGTTGGTGGTGTTAGTCACAAGAACTGTGACTCTATGGTTTTATGGCCAATCCTCAAGTACCCTTTGTGCCATCAATCAGATGTGTGTGCTGCTCTCAACCATGGCTTCCTAGGAAGTAAGTTATAGCTTGAATCCTTCAAGACTTGGAAAGTCATGAGATTTTGAACTCCTATAACTAAAACTACCACCTTATCTATCACCCCTACTGGTTGAACTTGTTGCTTGTTTGCCATGCTCACCACAAATGTTGAAGGTCTTGAGGGTATGATACCCAACTTCTTCATCAACCTTTCTGACATGACATTCACTTCTGATCCTCCATCAACCAATGCATCCTTGATGTTGTCTCTCACATCAATCTTGGAAGCATATTCACAAGCCTCCCATGGTGCTAGCTTGGCATCCACCATCCCCATTGATACTATAGCTTTTGCCTTCTTCTTCCTCTTGCTCCTTGTAGAACTCAAGCCACCTCTAAGCTCCTTTCTCAAAGTAAGATTCAAAGCAATCAGTTGGCCCATTGTGATGTTAGCCTTGTGACTACCAACATCCTCCTACACATTGTTATTCCATTGTTACTTTGATATCAAGAAGTCCTCCATCCCCAACTCCTTTCTTGGAGTCTTTGTTGTTGATGGTGTTGAAGTGCTTGTGCAAGTGCTCCTACTAGGCATAGGAGTATCTTGGCTAGGAGTAAATACTTGAGAAGAGTGCAGATCCTTTGCAAAATGAGCTCTCTTCTTCTCTTGTGCCAAAGATCCAAATGAAGACCTTTACAGTTTGAGCACTCCCCCTTCTTATACTTGCTTTCAACTTCATCTATGGATGCTATCCCCTTACCTTTGTTTGGATTAGGAGCCACTTGGGTCTCACTTCCTCCCTCTTTCCTTCTATTGGCTCCCTCATAATCCCTTCCTCCATGGTAAGTGGAATTTGGGCAATTCCTTTGGATATGGTCTCTTCCTCCACAACCAAAAAAATTTCTATCATTGAAATTGTTGGCTAGTTGACCTCCTCTATATGGATAGTTTCTATAACTCCTAGGCCCTCTCCCTACATTTTGATCTGCCTCTCTCTTCTCCCATAGTTGCACTACATTGATTTTGAGATCTGCAAGTTGTTCAGTGATGGTTTGAAGTGGATCCTTTGGTAAGAGTGCAAGAAGTAGAGCAACTACTACTTGTGGTGCAACCCTTGTCACCAAAATATCAGAAGTTCCACCATACTTGTAACCTTGAGGAGGATGCACAACCTCTTTCACCCACCAAATCACTCTCATCCCTTTCCAAACTCTCCTCATACTAATTGCAATCTTGATAGCTTCAACCTTGGAAGAAGGTTACTCATATCTCACCTTGCTTCTAATTTGTGGTCTCAACCTTCCCACAAAATTCTTGGTGAGCATGGCCCCTATACCAATCATAGTAATCTCCACATCATCTCTACCCTTCCTGAACACTATGCAAAATCTGGACTCTAACTTTTCCACTCTTTCCACATAGACTATCACTTTCTCTCCATCTCCTTGCTTGAGAAAGGTAACCTCACTCATCAATCTTTCATAATTCTCATTTGGAAGAAAGTTTTCAATGAGTGTTCAAGTCAAACTCTCTCAAGACTCTTCTTGCCCATCTCTCCTTTCTCTCTTTTGGTGTTTTGACTCATACCATATAAGTGTTGCATCCTCAAAGAAATTTGGTAATAATGAGGCACACTCACTCTTCCTCCTCTCATTGTTTCCTATGAAAGCTTGATTGAAGTCTCCCACAAAGGCCTCCACAACTTCTCCATCTTTGCCAAAGAAAACCTGGAGTTTCTCTATCTTAATCCGTCACTATCTTTCTTTTCTCTCAATTATTTTTTCTTTTCTCTCACTCTATAACTAATAGAGTATATATATGACTAACACTATTTGAGAGTAATCCACCCTAGAGAACAAAAAAGGTTAAGGTTGCTCCAAAATTTCTATAGCAACATCAAATCCTAGAGTGTATATTAATCAAACTCTCATGGATAGTTTATCCATAAGTTGATAGATTATCTCCATTACTAATCTTAAGAACTAGTTGATGAAGGTGATAGTATTTCTGTAGTTGTAATAAGACTCTCTCCAAGATCCTTCACCAAAGTCTCCAAAAGTGCTTTTTCTCCACTACACTCATGTCTTTTTGAAAGTCCTTTAACTCCACAAACCTCACACAACTCCTTGGTCTTAGATCTTCTCCCTTCCAATCTTGGTGAAGAAGGTCCAACATGCAAACCCAACTCAATTAATCCTCTCCTTTCCCTCAATCTCTTGCTCTCAAAGGTCAATGGATATGAACTTGCCTTATGTTCCTTCTCTCTACATAGAAAGCACTTAGACTCACTCTTTCCTCCAAGTGGTGTAGGTTTTTGGATCCTCTCAACACTCTCTTCAAATTCTATTCTAAACTCTCTTTTCCTCAAATCTATCCTTAAAATCACCTCAAACCCTTAGGGAACCTTGCATAGTCTTAATTTCCACTCTTGATGACCTACCATGTTCCCAAGATGAATCTAAACACTCAAACATACTTTTTGTTGCTCTCAAACTCCTCATGCATGAGATCTCAACTCTGCAGAATTGAGCCTTCCTCACAATATTGCTCAAATCTCTCAATTTGTATGTTATAGGCCTTTGAAATTTTTCACATGTGATCACAATTCTAGGGCGTCCCTCCTTTCACAAATTTAAGGTCTTTTCATTGATCCATTTGGCCTAAAAACTTTTCTATTCAGCACACATATTTTAGATTTGGTCTGAAAACCACCCCCTCACTTGTAAACTCAGAACTCCTTGTGCAAGAATGATCTCTCTCTAATTTTTAAGTCAGCAGGTAGGATATAATAAATTGAATTGTCTCAAAAATTATCAAGAAAATCCACTCAAAAATGAAGAAATAGCAGACTCTATACAATTTTCCAAAGAGCATGTAGTCGCGGGAGCAATTTACCCTATCAACTTTCAAAAATTCTAGCCTAGTGCGCATATTAATTCTCACAATAATTTCAAGTGCGATAATTAAAAGATAGCCCAAGATATCATGTGTAGAATTTTTAAGTCCAGATCTCAAACTTGAGATTTTGCCCAAAATCACCTTTATCCCTAAAATCTACAATCCATCTCACACAATCTCTCCAAATCAGCTCATGTGTACAAGATATACAAAATCACCTCAAAGACATCGTAATGAACAACAAGGTATACAAATGGGTCCAAGTTTTCTAACATAAGTT
Source organism: Lunularia cruciata (assembly GCA_948567375.1). Lineage (NCBI taxonomy): Eukaryota > Viridiplantae > Streptophyta > Marchantiopsida > Lunulariales > Lunulariaceae > Lunularia > Lunularia cruciata. The sequence goes on along the minus strand of OX419755.1, from coordinate 79,433,344 downwards.
CAGCTCTCTCCTCCCCTAAAGTTCTCTCCAAGTGAGCTCTCATAGCATCCTTCTGTCTAATATAGAATTGTACTCAGAACATTATCTTGCCTTCTAAAGAGGTCCCATCAACGGAACCAAAAATGTGAGCCGGCTTGTCTCTCACTCAAGATGAATCTCTAATGGCTATTATGAAAGTGCACCATGGACTAAGAAGGCAAGGAACACCAACTCCATCATACTCCTCCAAGGCTAACACTCCAAGACTCAAGCAAGACATTGCTCACTAGAGACCTTGATGGAAAAGAGATAGTTGCAAATGAAAGGATGATGAGTACCTTCTTACCCCTAGTTTATATTCTTGTGAAATAGTTATGCACCAAAGTTACTAATTACTGGAGTAACTCAAGCTACTAGGCTAAAGGTCAAGTAAAGTCAAAAAGTATAAAGGAATATCTACTCACATGGGCATATTCCACTAAGCATGTGATATTATCTTGACCCAACCACTAAGTCAAGGATTCCTTCATATGGTCTATCCTTGGACTATAGAAGAACCCAAAACAAAAAGGCTTGCATGCCCAAGAGTTTGCAATTCTTTTCTCAAAGCCAAACACCTAGGAATAATACCAAGTCAATACATTAGAATCCAAAATATTAGTGTTCATCTTTTCCACTTCCTCTAAGGTAATGTCCCCTCTAACTTAACTATGACTAACTTTAGCTAATCATGACTAATGTAGAACCATCTTTTATCTCTATATGAATAATATCTCTCAAGTATTTGTAATACCAAGCTAAATATCATAATACCACATACATGCACAAATGGGTGTGACAGATCCTCTAGAGTGCACTATTTTTGAATGCCCTCTATTTTATCTGTCAACATTTAAATATCTGCTACACTTACTCTATGCCCCAGATAGTCTACTTCAGACTTGCCAAACTCACAGTTTGAGATTCCAACATACAATTGATTCTATCGTAGAATTTGGAGGACTTCTCGCAAATGTTGCTTGTATTCCATCATCATCCTATTGTAGACAAGAATATTATCTAGGAAAATGATAATAGATTTATCCAAGTATAGATGAAATATGTCATTCATCGAACTCATGAAAGTGGCTGGTGCATTTGTGAGGCCAAATGACATCACCATGTACTCAAAGTGACCATAACTTGTTTGAAAGGCAGTTTTGTGAATGCCTTCTTCCACAATCCAAATTTGGCTGTTCTCGCTTTGCAGATCCAATTTAGTAAATCATTTTGCCCTGTTGAGTTGATCAAACAAGTTTTCCATGCAAGGTAAGGGGTATTTGTTATTCATTGTCTATTGATTTAGGCCCCAATAGTCTATGCACATGCACATTGTACCATCCTTTTTCTTTACAAACAAGATAAGAGTTTCATATGGTGATACATTGGGTTGGATAAATCCTTTCTGCAGCATATCTTCAATTTGAGCCTTACACCCTCCAACTCATGAGGGGATAGACAGTATGGGGCCTTACAAGGAGATGTCCTCATAGAAATTATTTAGATTTTATGGTCTATTCTCCTTTTTGCTGGTAATCTTGATGGCAGGTCATCTAGGAAGACATCTTGGAGCTCATTAACCACATCTTTCAATTTCTCAAAACTTGTCCGTCAAGTTGTGTACTTTGGAATTTTCTTATTAGACCCATGAAACATCTATTTGTATTATAGATCACTATTTTCCTTATGACATAGAGAGGTAGTTCTTGCCTGCATACTATATCTTTAACTCCAATGATCTTCCATTGGTGATTTCTCACTACTTTCTTTCTCCAATTGACCATGGGATTGTAGTGCTCCATCCATGGTATGCCTAAGATTGCATCATAACAAGCTAATTATATCACTTGCCACTCAATTGCTTCTTGATATTCTCCTATAGAGAATGCTACTTTTCTAAGTAACAACTTAATCTTCTTTTTCTATCCATTAGGTAACTCAACTTCTCCACTCTCATCCTTCTCTAGATCCATCTCCAATCTTAGTGCAAGAGAGTAGGACAAGAAATTCTCTATTGCTCCAAGATCTATTAGTACTCTCACTTGATTGCCTTCTAGGACTCCATTCACAGCAATCAATTGTAAGTTTTCCTTTCCAGATCTTTGTGCACTTGTCCACTTCCTCCCCTCACTTTTCCGCTTCTCAATTGAGCTAGTAAGGTTGTGATGTACATTTATTAGCAATCTTTGTTTTCCAAGGTGATTTTTTTATCCTCCTCTTCAGTTTGTCTTTCCATGTTGTTCAAAGATTGCCTGTATGGAGGCCAAGGGCCTCTTAGAAGAAAGGCATGACAATTGATGGATATGTGCCCAATATGACTACAATTATAACAACAATGTTGTTCTCCTTGAGGTCCTTCTCCCTCTCTCCATTCTTCCACTCGTCCCCGTTCTCCGTGGAGTGGTTGTGCTCCTTGGTCTCAAAATCAAAGGTTGCCCAATTGTATAGGAACTACATGAGATGTGTGGCATTTCAGCCCAATTATGTTGAGATAGAACTACTCCTTCACCTCCTCCAAGTGCCCTAGCTATTCTTTGAGTACATGCAATGGCTTCAAATATAGTACAAGGATTTTGTACCATGACTTCTTGGCAAATTTGCTCCTTTAATCCTCAATTGAAATTCTCCTGTGCCTTTACTAGACTCATGTTGATTATTGCAACTTGCAGATCAAGAAAGGCCTCTACATACTCTTGTACGCTATTCTTTTGCCTCAATCTCCATAAGGTTTGGGCCATCTGCATGGTGTCCACAAAATGGAAATTCTTTGACAATCCTTCTTGCATTGTTGTCTATGTGACCTCTCTCTCTTCTGCCAACCTTGATCATTCCCAAGCATCATACCATGAGAGTCTTTATTGATCAAGTACCCACATGCAAACATGCATGCGGACTGTTTGGTGATCTCTATTGAGAACAATTTGAAATATAGATTCATCCTCAAAATCCAATTCTTCACTACTCCCATGGAATGCTACCCTTTGTAGGGCTCAATGTTGCAATTCTTCTTCATCTGTAGTAGCAATATGGCTTCATTGTTGACCGGGGTTGGTGCCATTGGCATGGGTGCCTCTCCAAGAACTTCAAGCATAAGTACCAAGTTTTTTGATGGTTCTCCCTCTTGCATTGCTTGGTCATTCCTGAAGGTTTGTACTTGACTTTGTAATGCCTCCATGGTCATCTTGATCTCTCGAAACTCGTTCAACATCCCCTGCATTCCTTGCACCAACTCCTGTAATTGCGGATCTATGGTTCCTACAAACACTCAATCTCTATTTCCTTCTTCAATAAAGAGTTAATATGATCACTTGGGATGGTGCACAAACCATTAGGACTATCAAAACTTTAGAGGCTATCACTCGCTGATAATATTCCTCACCAAAAATTGTAGGCTACAAAATCCCTAAACATCACTTTTGGTCTAACTACGTAACGGATTTCTACTTGCATGTTGAAAGGGTAAAGATTTGATACATTCAGATCCATAACATCATAATGTAGATTGTCAAATCCTACTCTTTGTTGTATAGCATTATAGGTAGAAACACCGGGTTTGGTGAATTCATCATTCTATCCATGAATTTTGCTCCAAAGTGATAAACTAGAGATACTCTCATTTGCTCACACTGGATATACATAATCTTGATGTGGAATGGATTCAAGAATGGGAAGCTTGGTGCAATAAATTGTCCTCTTGGTGCATCCATCCCATCCGCTCTCTAAAGTACTTCCCAAGTCTAGCAATTACACTATGTTCTCCCCTCAAATTACTCAGTTTTAATAGCTCGTGCTCTTCCAAGAGGGGTGATCCATTCTCTTGGATTAAAGCACCTACACTGATACCATTTTAATTCTCCAAGGACAAGAGAACTCTCCAAGAGAGAAAACACAAGTTTCACACTCAATCCTCCGATGCCCCAAAGGAGCACCTTCTCTTTATTATCTAGCCAAAGAGGATCTCCTCTAAGGAAGCTCCACCATAGGATTAGTTACATGGATAGATGACCTATCAACAAGCTTCACCCTTAGATTACTTGCTTGGATGGGTGACATGTTGGCCCTAGTCCCATCTGGTTGGTCAAATAGGCTTTGACCGGAGAGAATCTTTTAGGGAATATTCTTGTAGAAATCTCAAAATCATGTGGGTGAGGTATCACTAAGAAGCTCTCAGTAAGACAAACCAAGGGGGAAGGAATGCCATCCTTTCCCCTAGTGTGGGGGGAAGGGGGGGGGGAATCAACATATTTTCAAGGCCTAATTCATTCGTTTATGCCTCTAAAATTGCCTTTGAAGTGTTAAGGTCTACTTTAGCTTCTGCCCTATTAGTAGAAGTGCTCTTTTTGTGATACCTCTATCTGATCCACTTTCTCCATCATATGTAACATCCTTCTAGATGTCACCAAACCAAATTTCATCTCTAGATCATCTGTATAGCAATGGTATTACACATGCTCTCATCTATACATCTGGATCATCCAAGTCCAAAACTACAGTAGCATCTTTACAAATGGCTACATGTAAATTTGGATCTTGTCCATAGAGTAGAAGGTAAGGAGAGAAGGATGCTAAGGAGGCTTGCCATCTGAACTGATAGCCCATGGCCAACCAAGGTAACCAAAGATCCCAATCTCTCAAGTGACCTCTCTGCAAACCATACTTTTGCAATCCTCTCTTCATTGTCTAAACCACTCTCCTTTGCTAAGCCATCTACCTCAAGGTGATCTCAAGGGGTAGTATGATAATCAATCAAAGCCTTTTCACACAAGACCTAACCTCCTCCAAGAACTTTGTACTCTCATCAATCAAAACCTCAACTAGTGCACCAAAATGACTAAGAACTCAATCTGAGAATGAGTAAGTTGTCCCTTCACAAGACTTGTTAGGAAGTGCCACCAACTCAATCCACTTAGAGAAGTGCTCCACCATCACTAAAACATACCAATGATGTCTCACTGTCAATGATAAAGGTCCAACAAAGTCCAAATTCGAATGGTAACCCAATCTCATGATAGGTAATGGGTGCAACTATGGTGTAGGAGCATTGAATGATGCTCTAACTTTGTCACAAACCACACATCTTGCAACAAATTGCTATACATTGGTTTGCATACCGTGCCACCAATAATGACTCTGGACTAAGCTATATGTATACTTTACTCCACAATGTCCTAGCTCCTCATGAGCATGACAAACCAACTGTGGTCTTTGAGATGGAAGTGGTACTACTTGCACTCTACAATCCTCCCATATACACAAAGAAGGTGTTTGCCTTCCAATCTGAACCGCCTAGCTTGTTGAAGAACATGATCTCTCTCCTTGACCCCAATTGTGCCACCCACAACACCAATGCAAAGATAGTCTATCACTAAGACATCATTATGAATGTCTTGTTGAACTGTACCACTCTATCCACTCTCTGGATCTATGACCTCAATAAATCCTCTTGTATATGCTGAGAGAGATACCACCAAAGCCTTAGAAAATATATAGAGAAAGGCAAATGCATGCCAACTTGGCACCATCTCCTCATCTATCTCACCATGCTAACGTGCTCTGGTCTAATCTTATTGGCTAAGACATGGGTTTCTACTCAACCCATCTGCACATGGTTCACTACTCTAGGTCTATGAATAACCATGAAATCATACTCTTGTAAATCAGAGCCCATTGTGCAAGCTTCTCTAAAAGCTTGTTGGATTCCCTCGAACACTTCAATGTTTGATGATCAATGATGAGAGTAAAGGGGTTACCAAATAGGTTTAACATCAAAAATGTGCTACTACTCAAATTGTTGCCAAGCACTTTCCTTGTTGTGCGTACAAACATCGCTACATAACATACATTGCTATCAATATCATACACTATAGAAGCACAACTCACACATAAGTCATACATAGACTCTAAAGTGCCACAATAATCAGATTGCTTACCACTCTCAACTCAACTCAACTCAACTCAGATCAATACTTGATTTGTCACTCTATAAACTGCCAACAATTGTGCACTGATTACAGTCAAGCCACACCCACTCAAGCATAGAGAATCCAGGTGACGCTCACCGGCCTCTATCCACCATAGCCAAGAACTCGAAGGCTCAACATCAAAGAAGTGAGCTCTCTAGAGCTCACTTCAAAACTATACTCCTTGGACTCGAGCTAGCTCTAAAACCCTAATGGTCCCATTGACGGCACACTCAACGGTGCAAACGGTGCAAAGTGACAGTTGGCCCTATCGTGAAGTCAGTACCCCGAACACGAAATCTGGCCGTCGGAAAGTAGTCTTTGAGAAACTACTGAAATAACTCTAACTACTATCACTGGAACTCCAGTGTCTGAGCATCTAGATGCGGCACTACAAATGGTGTGACAGTTGTCGTGCATATATACATTGCTACACAACATACATCGTTGTCAACATCATACACTATAGAAGCAAAACTCACACATAAGTCATACATAGGCTTTAAAGTGCCACAATCGCCCTCCTAGCTGGCAGTTAGGCCCCTCTAACTCCAGATAGCCATCTACTCTAAGTATATGGTATACCCTCTAATGGGCAAAGATCAGGAGGCCGCTATGGAGCCCCATCCTTAGTTGCCTGTCTGCAATCTATACCATATAAAGAATGAACTAGCTATAGGTCAAGTACATCTAGGACATAACCACTGTCCATGAGGAACCACCGTGAGTGGAGGAGTCATACATGCCATATGCCATCCTCTCGAACAGCTATCACACACTAACATAGCAGCAGCTCCACCAGAAGAGCCACATAACATACACTTCAAGCCTGCACGTACAAGTGCCAAGCTTGGGTCCATAGTACCATCAATGTTTGGAAGGTGTCATGGCGCACAATTGCGCATATGATCCTTCCAAACAACACCATCACGTCCTTCTAACACAAGGACTCCTGATGGCAAAACCTCAGCACTCTCAAGATAGTGCGGCCTATAGAAACATCAAGTGTCGTCGGTGCTGTCTGCTGTAGATATACATAGTCACCTGGATGAAATTGACGGATTGAGGGTCTATAACCTCCTCCTTGAATGGTAGCATAGCGTAAAGTATCTCTATGCTGAGCAATCGCCAAGTTCTCAAAGGCCATTGGCATCACTCTCCAAAAGATCTCTGCCCGCTGAGAACATGTGCTCATCCATACATCAGGGTCATCCAAGTCCAAAACTACAATAGCATCTCAACGAATGGCTGCAGGTAAATTTGGATCTCGTCCATAGAGTAGAAAGTATGGAGAGAAGGATGCTAAGGAGGCTTGCTGGCTGAACCGATAGCCCATGGCCAACCAACGTAAATGGAGATCCCAATCTCCCAAGTGGCCTCTCTGCAAACCATACTTTCGCAATCCTCTCTTCACCGTCTGAACCACTCTCTCTGCTAAGCCATCTGCCTCAGGGTGATCTCGGGATGTAGTACAATGATCAATCAAAGCCTTGTCACACAAGACTTGAAACTCCCCCAAGAACTCTGTACCTTGATCAGTCAAAACCTCAGCTGGTGCACCAAAATGACTTAGAACTCGATCCAAGAACGAGTAAGCTGTCCCTTCACTAGACTTGTCAGGAAGTGCCACCAACTCAATCCACTTGGAGAAGTGCTCCACCATCACCAAAACATACCGATGATGTCTCACAGTCAGCGGTAAAGGTCTAGCAAAGTCTAAACTCCAACGGTAACCCAATCCCATGATAGGTAATGGGTGTAACTGTGGCATAGGAGCATTGAATGATGCTCTAACTCGATCACAAACCACACATCTGGCAACAAACTGCTGTACCTCAGTCTGCATACCGCGCCACCAATAATGACTCTGGAGTAAGCCATACGTACGCTTTACTCCAAAATGTCCTAGCTCCTCATGAGCAAGAGGACCAACTGTGGTCTTTGAGATGGAAGTGGTACTACTTGCACTCTACCATCCTCCCATACACGCAAAAGGTGTCTACCCTCCAATCTGAACCAATCTAAACCGCTCGCTGAAGAACACGGTCTCTCTCCTTGGCCCCAATTGTGCTACCCACAACACCAGTGCAAAGATAGTCCATCACTAAGACATCATCATGAATGTCTCGCTGAACTATACCAATATCTTCACTCTCTGGATATGTGACCTCAATAACTCCTCATGTATGCATTGAGAGAGATACCACCAAAGCCTCTGCAAATATACACAGAAAGGCCGATGCATGCCAACCTGGCACCATCTCCTCATCTGTCTCACCATGCCAACATGCTCCGGTCTGATCCCGCTGGCTGGGACATGGGTTTCTACTCAACCCATCTGCATCACAGTTCACCACTCCAGGTCTATGAACAACCGTGAAATCATACTCTTGTAAAATCAGAGCCCATTGTGCAAGCTTCTCTGAAAGCTTGTCGGACTCCATCAACGACTTCAGTAGCTGATGATCAGTGATGAGAGTGAAGGGGTTACCAAATAGGTAACATCGGAAATGTGCTACTGCCCAAACTGCTGCCAAGCACTCTCCCTCATATGAACTATACTTTGCCTCCGCTGAATTGTTGGAGCAACTAGCGTAGGCCACCAAAAACTCCTTCCCCTCATCATCATGTTGGGTGAGCACCGCTCCAAGCCCCAACATACTCCAATCAGAGTGAACCTGAAATGGTCGTCCCTTGATCGGTCTCCTCAAAATAGGAGCAGATGTCAACCTCTCCTTGAGCTCTACAAAAGCTCTCTCCTGCTCATCTCCCCAACACCACTCATGTGTAAGCTTGGTCAGCTTTGTCAAAGCCTTGGCAATGGCACTAAATCCTCTAACATAGCGGCACATCCGTAGGCCAAGGAATACGTGCAATAGCCTCCACCTTGGTCTGCTGGACACCAAGTCCTCCGGGTTAGATAGTATGACCCAAATACTCAACCTGCTCGTGGAAGAACCTACACTTCCCAGGATGTAATTTGAGTCCATGAAATCTCAACCTCTCAAACACCTCCAATAACTGTCTCTCATGCTTCTCCACAGTAGTGCTATAAACCAAAATGTCATCAACATAGCACCGAGCAAAATCCAATCCAGTTAGGATCCTATCCATGACCCTCTGGAACTCAGCAGGAGCGTTTTTTAACCCAAATGGTAAGAACCTCCACTAATATAACACATCCTTGCCATGAGGATCAATAGCCCAAAATGTTATCTTGGACTTATCCTCCTCCCTGATCGGCAACTGATGATATCCCGTTCAAAGATCCAAAGTACTGAAGACCTTTGCATGCCCAATTGCATCAAAAATCTCCTCCGGTGTAGGCATGGCATACCGATCAGCCCTGGTCTATCGGTTGATAGGACGGTAATCTCCACACATCTGCCTATCTGTATAGTTGCCATGCATATCCTTCTTGGCTGGCATCACTGTCGTTGATGCATACTCTCCATGTGAAATCTCCACCAAACCAGCCTCAAAAAGGTCACTACTCCGGCTCTGAATCAATGTCCTCTCCATATCACTATATCGATAAGGACATCATAAAACTGGTGTGTCGCTAGTCAGCTCAATCTGTATACCATGTCCCTTCAGAGCACCCAAATCCTTCATACTAAAGGCAAAACAACTCATGTGACTCTTCAAGAACCTCCAAACCCTCCGTCTCTCCTCTCTAGTAAGCTTGGGTCCAAGATCTGGCTCCCAAGTATCCTCTGTAACTGTAGTAGGAGTGGAAGACGTATTGACTGACTGCTACACTGGGCCCTTGGGAGCAATAGTGTCATGCTTCCAACTACTAGAGGTCCCAACCTCTGTGTGAAAAACTCTCTCCACTCTAGCTGCAAGCTCCACACGTCCTCTAGTTGCATCCCAAGTGGACCAAGGGTGTAATCCAAGTAGCCCACGCTCACCTGGATAGACTCCAAGTAGACCACTCTCTCTAGTAGCTACTGGATGTGTCCCAAGAATACCATGTCCACTCGGTCTATCGCCCTCAGCATGTGCCTAAATCGTCTTGATAGGCACAGGCCTCACAAGTGTCCAAGTGATGATGCCTATCAAGCGCATCCTACGCTGCTCTGTAACACCCATTTGTGCATGTGTGTGGTATTGTGATATTTAGCTTGGTATTACAAGTACTTAAGAGATATTATTTATATAGAGATAAAGGATGGTTCTATATTAGTCATGGTTAGCTAAAGTTAGTCATAGCTAAGATAGATGGGACCTTACTTTAGAGGAAGTAGAAAAGATGAGCACCACTATTTTGGATTTTAGTGTGTTGACTTGGTATTATTCCTAGGTGTTTGGCTTTGAGGAAAGAGTTGAGAACTTTTGGGCCCACAAGCCTTTTTGTTTTGGATTCTTCTTTAGTCCAAGGATAGCCCATGTGAAGGAATCCTTGACTTAGTGGTTGGGTCAAGATAAGACCACATGCTTAGTGGAATATGCCCATGTGAATGGATATTCCTTTCTACTTTTTGACTTTACTTGACTTTTAGTCTAGTAACTTGAGTTACTACGGTAATTAGTAACTTTGGTACGTAATTATTTCACAAGTATATAAACGAGGGGTGAGGAGGTACTCATCATCCTTTCATTTGCAACTATCTCTCTCTCATTGAGTTCTCTAGTGAGCAATGTCTTGAGTCTTGGAGTGTTAGCCTTGGAGGAGTATGATGGAGTTGGGTTCCTTGCCTTCTTAGTCCATGGTGTGCTACCATAATAGCCATTAGAGGTTCATCCTAAGTGAGAGACAGGCCGGCTCACATTTTTGGTTCCGTTGCTGGGACCTCTCTAGAAGGCAAGATAATGTTCCGCATTCAATTCTACATTAGGCAGAAGGAGGCTATGAGAGCTCACTTGGAGAGAACATTAAGAGATGAGAGGGCTGAACTTATATTAGAGAACCAAGATCCATTTGTATACCTTGTAGTTCATTATGATGTCTTTGAGGTGATTTTGTACATCTTGTACACATGAGAGGAATTGGAGAGATTGTGTGAGGTGGATTGCAGATTTTGGGGATTAAGGTGATTTTGAGCAAAATCTCAAGTTTGAGATCTGGACTTGAAATTTCTACACATGATAGCTTGGGTTATCTTTCAGTTAGCACACTTGAAATTATTGTGAGAGCTACTATGCGCACTGGGCTAGAATTTTTGAAAGTTGATAGGGTAAAGTGCTACCCGCAACTGCACGCTCTTGCAACTGCAACCTAACTTTCCATGAAAATTCAGTGCATTGTATCCTACCTGCTGCCACAAAAATTAGAGAGAGATCGTTCTTGCGCAGGGAGTTATGAGTTTTTGAAGTGAGGGGGGTGGTTTTGAGACCAAATCCGAAATATGTGTGCTGAATAGAAAGGTTTCTAGGCCAAATGGCTCAATGAAAAGATCTGAAATTTTGCAAGGAGGGAGGCCCTAGAGTTGTGATCAAGTGTGCAAAATTTCAGAGGACTATGACATACTAGTTGGGAGATTTGAGTGACATTGTGAGGAAGTGTCAATTCTACAGAGTGGAGATCTCATGAATGAGGAGTTTGAGATCAACAAAAAGCATGTTTGAGTGTTTAGATTCATCTTGGGAACATGGAGGGTCATCAAGAGTGGAAATTAAGATTATGCAAGGTTCCCCAAGGGTTTGAGGTGATTGTAGGGGTGGATTTGAGGAAAAGAGAGTTTACAATAGAATTTGAAGAGAGTGTTGAGAGGATCCAAAAACCTACACCACTTGGAGGAATGAGTGAGTCTAATTGCTTTCTATGTGGAGAGAAGGGACATAAGGCAAGTTCATGTCCATTGACCTTTGAGAGCAAGAGATTGAGGGAAAAGAGAGGCTTACTTGACTTGGGTTTGCATGTTGGACCTTCTTCACCAAGATTGGGAGGGAGATGATCTAAGACCAAGGAGTTGTGTGAGGTTTGTGGAGTTGAAGGACTTCCAAAAGGACATGAGTGTAGAGGAGTAAAATCACTTTTGGAGACTTTGGTGAAGGATCTTGGAGAGAGTCTTAGTACAATTACTGAAATACTACCACTTTCATCAGCTAGTTCTCAAGATTAGTGATGGAGATAATCTTTCAACTATGGATAAACTATCCATGAGGGTTTGATTAATATGCACTCTAGGATTTGATGTTGCTATAGAAATCTTGGAGCAACCTGAACCTTTTGTGTTCCCTAGGGTGGATTAATCTCAAATGGTGTTAGTCATGTATATACTCTATTAGTAATAGAGTGAGAGAAAAGAAAAAAAAATTGAGAGAAAGAAAGATAGTGAGAGGTTAAGATGAGGAAACTTCCGGTTTTCTTTGGCAAGGATAGAGAAGATGTGGAGGCCTTTGTGAAAGACTTCAAGAGAGCTTGCATAGGAAACAATGAGAGGAGGAAGAATGAGTGGGCCTCATTATTACTAGATTTTTTTGGGGATACAGCACTTACATGGTATGAGTCAGAATACCAAAAGAGAGAGAGGAGAGATGGAAAAGAGGAGTCTTGGGAGACTTTGACTTCAGCACTCATTGAGAACTTTCTTCCTGATGAGAGTTATGAGAGATTGATGAGTGAGGTTACATTTCTCAAGCAAGGAGAAGGAGAGAAAGTGAGAGTCTATGTGGAAAGAGTGGAAAAGTTAGAGTCTAGATTTTGCATAATGTTGAGGAAGGGTGGGGATGATGTGGAGACTACAATGATTGGCATAGGGGCCATGCTCACCAAGAATTTTGTGGGAGGGTTGAGACTACAAATTAGAAGCAAGGTGAGATATGAGAAACCTTCTTCCAAGGTTGAAGATATCAAGATCACAATTCGTATGGAGGAGAGTTTGGAAGGGGATGAGAGTGATTTGGTGGTGAAGGAGGTTGTGCATCCTCCTCAAGGTTACAAGTATGGTGGAACTTCTGATACTTTGGTGGCAAGGGTTGCACCACAAGTATTGGTTGCTCCAGTTCTTGCACCTCCACCAAAAGATCCACTTCAAACCATCATAGAACAACTTGCAGATCTCAAGATCAATGTGGTGCAACTATGGGAGAAGAGAGAGGTAGATCAGAATGTAGGGAGAGGGCCTAGGAGTTATGGAAACTATCCATATAGAGGAGGCCAACCAGCCAAAAATTTCAATGATAGAAATTGTTTTGGTTGTGGAGCAAGAGGCCATATCCAAAGGAATTGCCCAAATTCTACTTACCATGGAGGAAGGGGTTATGAGGGAGCCAATAGAGGGAAAGAGAGAGGTAGTGAAACCCAAGTGGCTCCTAATCCCAACAAAGGTAAGGAGATAGCATTCATAGATGTGGTTGAGAGCAAGTATGAGAAGGGAGAATGCTCAAACTCCAAGGGTCTTAATTTGGAGCTTTTGGCACAAGAGAAGAAGAGAGCTCGTTTTCCAGAGGATGTTCACTCTTCTCAAGGATTCACTCCAAGCAAGGATACTCCTATGTCTACTAGGAGCACTTGCACCTCAACACCATCAACAACAAAGACTCCAAGGAAGAAGTTGGGGATGGAGGACTTCTTGATTTCAAAGCAACAATTGAACTACAATGTGTTGGAAGATGTTGGTAGTCACAAGGCTAACATCACAGTGGGCCAATTGATTGCTTTGAACCCTACCTTGAGAAAGGAGCTTAGAGGTGGTTTGAGTTCTACAAGGAGCAAGAAGAAGAAGAAGGCAAAAGCTCCAGTATCAATGGGGGTGGTGGATGCCAAGCCAGCACCATGGAAGGCTTGTGAATATGCCTCCAAGATTGATGTGAGAGTGAATGATCACAACATCAAGGATGCATTGGTTGATGGAGGATCAGCAGTGAATGCCATGTCAGAAAGGATGATGAAGAAGTTGGGTATCATACCCTCAAGACCTTCAACATTTGTGGTGAGCATGGCAAACAAGCAACAAGTTCAACCAATAGGGGTGATGGATAAAGTGGTAGTTTCAGTTATGGAAGTTCAAAATCTCATGACTTTCCAAGTCTTGAAGGATTCAAGCTATGACTTACTTCTTGGGAGGCCATGGTTGAGAGCAGCACGCACAATTGATCGATGGCACAAAGGGTACTTGAGGATTGGGCCATCAAACCATAGATTCACAGTTCTTGTGACTAACACCACCAACACTTCACATTCAGATGCACCATCTTCTGATTATTGGGAATCAAATTTTGAAGAAGGAGCTTCAGGTGTGGACACAAGCACGGAAGAGGAGATTTCCACGGAGGAGGATGAATCTGAATTTGATTTAGATGTGTATCCTTTGTGTGCTATGGATTTTGCACCTAAGCTAGAGGTTTTGAAGGACCCAGACAAATCACCATTGACACTTGAGGAGGTAGAGAGAAGGTTATCTACCCTCAAGTATGGCCCAAATGTTACCAAGGAGGAGAAGGTGAGATTTGAGGAGATTTTCCGCAAGTTCATCCATATGTTTGCTTTAAGTTACAAGGATTTGAAGGAAGTCACCTTGGAGGAGCATAAGATAGAGGTGGAGTCACATGCAAGACCAATCCGCCAAAAAACAACATCGCATTAGCCCACCAATATCTTTGGTTGTGAAGGAGGAGATTGATAAGCTCAAGAAGGCTGGATTTATCTTTGAGGTAGAGAATTCAGAATGGGTGTCTCCAATTGTCATTGTGAATAAAAAGAATGGCAAGCTTTGGGTATGTATGGATTACAAGAAGCTCAATGTTGTTACCAAGAAGGACTACTACCCATTTCCATTCATTGATGAGATCTTGGAGGAGGTTGCAGGTCATGAGAGGTACAGTTTTGGAGATGGTTATAGTGGATATAACCAAATCAAGATTGCACCAGAGCATCAACAACTCACCACATTCACCACACCTTGGGGAACTTATTCTTTCAAGGTCATGCCTTTTGGGCTTTGCAATGCTCCAGCCACATTCCAACGGTTCATGAACAAGGTATTTGAACCTTTCATTGGGAAATTTGTGAGAGACTTCATTGATGACTTTGTGTCTATGGAAGCAAGGAGAAGCACTTTGAGCACCTAATCAAAGTCTTGCAATGCTTGGATGAGGCAAATGCATCACTAAACCCAGAGAAGTGCAATTTTGGATGTGAAGGTCTACTTTTGGGGCACATCATCCCCAAGGATAGAATAGCAGTTGATCCTAAGAAAGTGAGGAAAATCTCAAACCTTCCATTCCTTTCAAGCTTGGCAAAGTTACGCCAATTCTTGGGGATGGTTGGATACTATAAGAGGTTCATCTTCTCATTTTCCAACAAGGCTTATGCATTGACCATCTACATGAAGAAGGGTGTAGATTACATGGTGATTTTGGAGGACAAGGAGGCTCTCAAAGCTTTTGAGGAGCTCAAGCAATCCCTTGTTGTAGCTCCAATTCTTGCTAAACCTGATTGGAGTAAGCCTTTCATCCTCTACACTGATGCTTCTAATGTAGCTTGTGGTACCCATATTTTTTGTTTTTCTAGGGTTGGTAGTGTTTAAGAGACAAAGTAAGCACAAAAAAGTCAAATTGCGGACAAAGAATAGACGAAAGTAACTTTGGAGGTAAGCCAAAGAAGCTGACATCAGATCCGATGATGGAGGTACTCAAAGAGGAGTACGCCGGGAACAGTCCGAAGATCACCGTCTTCGGGTTGGAAAATGCAAGAAAGATGAAGACCGTTTAACAACCTCTTTACGTGACAAGAAAGTACATTTCAAGAAACGGTGGGGGTAGAAGAATCATGTCTTGACAGTGACCGAGAGTGCATGCAAAAGAGAGAAAATCACCGACAAAATCAACTGAAGAATGACTGCGATTTGGGGCATTATAAAATTGCAACTACACTAGGAGAATTTGAACACTTTGAGTAAATTTCCAATTCCATTGAGTAGTCGTCCTACAGTAATGCGTGTTCGAAAGCCCGTCAAGAGTGAAATTTTCTAGAACCCTGAGGGAGTTAGAGTGTCTCGTCCAGGAGAGGGTCTGATTTTCCAACAGCATAGAACAAGAGAACAAATCATGGCAAAGAAGGTGGCCAACGCGCTGGCAGTGAGAGGTTTTGCAATTCAAAGAGTAGATGTAGTAGCTAGAATCGAAGTCTTGGTTAGACTTCATATTACCTTTTTAGCATGGAACTGGAATTTTAGTTTCCCGGGAGTGATGGCAGAGATCGTTGCCAGTAATTGTGAGGAGGGTCCCGAGGTGGAGGGGAAGAGAGGCAATCCGGCTCGATGGACTGAGTCGGATTGGAAATTAGTATTGGGGAGAGAAGCAGGAGAGCCAACAGGGGCCACCTTCTATCGGAAGTGTGATGCTGCAGAGGAGACGGCAGAGATCCGTAACTCATTTTTTGCTCCAAGAACTACAAATGGTTACAAGGTGGAATCCTATCAGGACCCGATCCGAAGAAGTATCATGGAGGCGATGATGGCCATGTTCAAGCTAGAGCAAACGACCTACGTGACCATGCATCAGGCAGTCTTCTTCCATCAAATGTTTGCAAGAGTACCAATGAATTGGGCGAAGTGCTTCCATCATCAAACAAGGCAGATGGTGGTGAATTGGAGAATGGGCTTGCCACCGCATTATTTCGCACCGTTTGTAGCTCACTTCTACTTTGGGTTGAACTTGCTAACCAAAGATGAGCGTCATTGTATGGTGTCGCACATGCACCCCGATTTGAGACGGGATGCAGACAAAGAGGAGCGCCAGTATATGCTACATCTGCAAGCGAATGACGAGTACTTTGCAAGGACAAGATAGTGGAAGATCAAAGATGTTACCAGTCCAAAGACAAAGAAGCAAAGTAAACCCGAAGAAGCTAAGTTGTCGCTCATACAAAGAAAGACTCGGAGGCTGATGTTGAAGACCGCTAAAGTCGTAAAAGAGGTATCATCGAGATCAGAGTCTGATGAAGAAACTAAGCCGTAGGAAGAGGACTCGGAAGAAGAAGAGCTCACCTTGAAAAGTGAGGAGTCTGGGAGCAAAAGTGAGGGAGAGCCAGAAGTCCAGCAATCGGTGGTAGTAAGTGAGGCTGGTGAGGCGATGGTGGAGAACAAGCCAAGACCCAAAGCAAAGGAGGAGTATCCCGCGGGGCCGAGTTCAAGAGGCCAAGATGAAGACAATGCCAACACAATGAAAATACGAAGATCACAACTTTGGATGAAGGAGCCAATGATGGAGGAAAAGACTCTAGACGAAGATGGCAAGGAAGAAGCAGAACACTTCGTCGGGATATTGTATTTGACAAAGGTAGTCACACCATTGCTAGAGCTATTAAAGGAGAATCAAAGTGTAATTCCCCAAGATGGCAGAAAGGGGATGAACAAATTGCAGATGGTGAAGTATCTGTTGAATGAAGTGCAAAAGCTGCAGGAGCATCAAGTTCAAAGAAATAAAGAAATTGAAGATCTTCAGAAGGAGGAAGACTCGAGGAAGAAAACGTTGAGCCTGCTACAAGGAAGTTGCGCAGAGAAGGAGAAGGAATTGCAGAAGCAAGCCGGAGAATTCCAAAGAGCAAGTCAGTGTGTCTGTGGATGTTGGAATCTACAACCTTGATCTTCATTCTGTGTGTTTGATCCTTAGTGAAGTGCATCGGAGCAATGCCTTGACAGATCTGAGAGGAATTGTAGTGTTGTTAGTATTCTGCATTGGTGAATGCAACACAAAGTTGATGTGAAGCAATTTTGATTGAGGAAGTTGTGCCTTCAGTGGAGGGTGGAACACAATTCTGAGGTGAAATTGGTCTTTGCAGTGAAGTGCCATCTTTGGGAGAATCTGAATCATCACAATCAAGAGTTGTTTGGACAGAATTGACTATGATGTGATTATATGTGTGTATTCATGACAAGTTGTCAAGATTGTGAGCTTGTTACTCTCTTCTGGGTGTAGTTTCTACTTGAGAGATTAAAGAAGCAATCAAGAAGAACTGCAATTGTGACTTTTGACTTCATATTTGACCAATTCTGGATAGTATCTTTGCGGGAACGAACTTTACTTACCCGATTACCGCAAAAGTGATATTTGCCGGGTTGTCACATGATTTTTGGCACCGCTGCCGAGGATACAAATCTTGGAAGTGGAAGAATACAAAGCCAAATTCGAAACTGGATGTCCACGTAATATGAATGTTTGCATTGAGAGAACAACGGGAAGAGAGAGCTCAAAGATGAGCAGTGCAGCGTGAAGAAGATGAACGTTTGAAAGCCCCATACACTTCAGACGAAATCAAACAAGAAGAGTTGGACTTTCAACTTCTCCACAAAGTGCAAGTAGCCCTATGCGAACTTGACCAAAAGAGACGCAAAGGAGGTTGGCAAGGCTACTTTTCATCTCCATCTTCCAAGAACAAGAAAGACTCAAGCGAGCAAACATATGCGCTATGACCTAGTACACCGACTTCCCCTAAAGCTATAAAGGAAGTCGATTTCATAAAGAAGTTTGTTTGAGAAAAGACAGCACAAACACTTACGGAAGAAGAGTGTCAGCATCTAGTACAAAACATTCCTTGGTTATCCCAAAGAAGATTCAAAGATCAGACTGAAGTTGTGGACCCTCTTACTTTTGATCGGGTTGAAGTCGACACCACCAGAGAAGAAGAAATTGTCAAAGAAGACCCCAATTTGAACTTGACAAATTGGAACCCGTGGGCAGACAACATGGCGTCCATACCAAGTAGCTCTACGGTTCCCGTAAGTTCAAACTTACCACACCCAAATCCGCCTCACTGAATGATGTCTTTGGTACCTGTGACCCAACATGCTTATCAAAAGTATAAAGGTACAGAGCAAGACAAAGATCCTGACAAATTCATTGAGTAATTTGAAGTCATTTCCTTTGCCAATAAGGAACATGACTCTGCGGATCGACTACGGATTTTTCCAAGTCTGCTCCAAAAGAAGGCTCAGAGCTGGTATACTCATGTAATGCAGAAGGGATTTACACCAGCAGACTGGGCAAACTTACGGAATGGCTTCCTGGAACGATTTTGGGAAGTGGACTATGATACAAGTGTCTTCGTGGCACTTAATGATTTGGATCAAGGAAAGAAGGAAAAATTGAGAGATTACTCTGAGCGGTTCATGGCCTTATTGAACCAAGTTCCGAAGCAATCCGGGGTGGTGGGTTATTTTGATGCCCAAGCCATTACCTGGTTTCTCGGCAGGCTTTCACCGGAGATTCAAATCTTTGCCAGGAAGAGAAATGTAACCTCTCTGGACAAAGTCCTCAAACATGTTGCCCGATATGAGGCGGCTCATTCTAACTCATCCAGTAATCAAAGAAATCATGAGAAGAAAGGCAAAAAGCCAAGACAAAGAGCTTCACAAAGTACTTCTCCTTCTTCGGAAGAATTCTCCACTTCTTCTAGTTCGTCTTTGGAATCCGAAAAAGAACCCAAGCCGAGAAAAATACAAAGACGTGGAGGAAAGAAGCCCATAACACCGCCAGTAAAGAATATATCCAAGGTAGATCAAAAGTTGGAAACTCTGATTGAAGAGTTTGCAGATTTTAAAATCTAGATGATTGGGGCAAAGGACCAAAGAAAACCCCCATCATTTGGACGACCAAATGTATGGTGCACTGCGTGTGGTAAATCCAGCCACGCTAATACAGAGTGTTTAACTCGCACGGCATTTCTAGTGCAACAAATAGATTGGGTACCTAGGTGGGATCAAGGCAAAGACAAAGATACAGTATACCAAACCCAAGACACACAGCCTTCATCAAGCCCATTGTATCAAGGTCCCTGATTTGGACCAAGGGAGTATAATCCTACGGTTCCTCCACGAAGACTCCCAATGGGTGGTCAAAAAAGACCTCAAAATGTTGCACCGGGTGCTTGTTACAATTGTGGCTCAATGGGACATTGGTCTCCAAATTGTCCAGAGCCAAAATGACAAATTGGGTATGTATCCCTTTGTGGGAATTGTAAAGGATCGGGGCACACAGGAAACCAATGCTCGCAACCACCCAATCCAAAGCCCCATGTCAAGTATGTTCAGACTCCTACTGAGCGTGTTGCGCTCCAGGTGAAGGGGGACACTAATGTCAATTGTATTACACTTGAGGAAGAGAGGCCTCAAGAAGGAAGTCCAGCTTCAGAAGGAGATTGGCTGGACCTCAAAATTTTGAAGGTAGAAACTTGCACGGAGAGAAAGAATCGAGTTTTCAAAGAAACAAGTATGGCGGCGTCTTCCTCCCGGAAAATGAAGAGACTGCCACCAAAAGCTATTCTTTCTGCAAAGGAGGAAAAGGTCCTAGCAAAAGCTAAAGCAAAAGCCCTGCAGAAAGAAATTAAGGAAGCAGTATTGCGCACGCGGGAAATGAGTGTGGAAGTGAATGTGAAGACGCAAACCCCTGTATTTCCGGCAGATATCAGGTCTGAAGTAAAAGACCTAATCCAAGCCAAAGTTGGTCAACCCGATGATCATCGGGTCAACCACCTATGCACTCCGGTAACCATCCTCAAACATCCCAAAGTTCACTTTGAACAGGCAAACAATTCAGAGCCAAAGTCAAAGACGAAGCAGGTGAAATTGGGAGGAATTCCACAGTACGATAGTGTGGCAGATATGGCGTCTGCAAGCACAAATTTCACGTTTAAACAATTATGGGAGGACAATAAGCTGTATAAAAAGCAGCTAAGTTCAGCCCTCAAGAAAGTAAGGGCAATGATGAAGAAGGACTTGCCCGCAATTTATCATATTGAACAGGAAGAGTTTCAAGTAGTGAGTGGGTGAAATTGTGGCCTTTGAAATTGGTTTCAAAGGCCATTGGGAAGTTGCCATCGGTTTCCCTGTTCTTTGACAGGCATCACAACTCCAAATATGGGTATGCGTATCTTTATACATCATTGGCCACCAATACCCTATCGAAAGAATTTTCTTCACCATATTTTTCAGGGCATAGTGTCCCCCCGATGCTTCCGAGTGCAAGGATTCGATGACTCCTCCTACTTTGTATGCTTCCAAGCATCTCCGAAGTACTTCATCTTTGCCCATTTTAAACAAAATGTTGTGTTTCAATTGGTACGGTCCCATTCTTCATAGGAAGACTGCCCTTTGTCCCGGATCCAACCCCTCAGGACAATGACACGTATGCAAATAATGATATTCTGCCGCATATTGCGTACTTTACGCCGCCATTAAATGATATAGCTCTTCATTAGGAAACCGATCATTGATTTCCAAATCTTGTCATAGTTCCAAAGAAGAAGATAGGGAAAATTCAAGTCTGCCAAGATTTTTGCAAATTGAACGCAGTCACCAGAAAGGATCATCATCCTTTACCATTTACATACACAATTCTGGACCAAGTAGCTGGTCATCCATGCTATAGTTTTCTTGATGGATTTTCAGGGTACAATCAAGTATCCATTCGAGAAGAAGACAAGGACAAAACCACATTTACCACTGATTGGGGCACCTTTGCTTACAATCAAATGCCCTTTGGGTTGTGTAATGCTCCTGCTACTTTCCAACGGATGATGAACTCAATATTCAAAGATTTTCTGCGTAAATTTGTGGAAGTCTTCATTGATGATTTTTGTGTGTTTGGGCAAAGAGATGTACATATAGATTATCTTCACCAAACTTTTGAAAGGTGTCATTTTGCCGGTTTGTCATTACACCCGGAGAAATGCTTCTTTGCAATGAAGGAGGGAATTCTTCTGGGGCATCGGGTGTCAAGCCAAGGAATTGAAGTGGACATCAAGAAGGTTAAAGTAATTGCATCTTTGGAATCCCCGAAGAACCTCAAGGAGCTGAGAGCCTTCTTAGGACATGTTGGATACTACAGACGCTTCGTGTCAAACTATGCGGTGCTTGCTGCACCACTTACAAAGCTTCTGAAGAAATCCAAAGATTATCTATGGGAAGCAACCCAAGAAGAAGCTTTCCAGGTATTGAAGAAGAAACTGGTTGAAGCACCAGTCATGAGAGCCCCAAATTGGGATGTCCCTTTTCATGTCTATGTGGACACTTTGTCCATGGCCATCGTAGTTGTCTTAAGTCAGAAGGACGAGAAGAAAAAGGACTACCTGGTGTATTAGCCAGCAGACAACTTTCAGTTTTTGAGAAGAACTATTCGACGACTGAAAGAGAAGCCCTTGGGATGGTGTATGCCTGCAAGAAATTTTGCCATTACCTATTAGGATACGAATTCGTCTTCTACGTGGATCATTATGCACTGCAACACTTGGTCAAGAAGGCAGATTTGTCCGGGCAAATTGCACGATGGATCTTGTTGTTACAAGAATTCACATACACTGTACAAGTAAAGAAGGGAGCTTCGCATTCAAATGCAGACTTCTTATCCAGGTTAGAAACTCAAGACCAAGATTTGGAAATCAATGATCGGTTTCCTGATGAAGAGCTATATCATTTAATGGCGGCGTAAAGTATGCAATATGTGGTAGAATATCATTATTTGCATATGTGTCATAGTCCTGAGGGGTTGGATCCGGAACAAAGGGCAGTCTTCCTATGAAGAATGGGACCGTACCAATTGAAACACAACATTTTGTTTAAAATGGGCAAAGATGAAGTGCTTCGGAGATGCCTGGAAGCATACGAAGTAGGAGGAGTCATCAAATCCTTGCACTTGGAAGCATCGGGGGGACATTATGCCCTGAAAAATACGGTGAAGAAAATTCTTTCGGTAGAGTATTGGTGGCCTATGATGTATAAAGATACGCATACCTATATTCAGAGTTGTGATGCCTGTCAAAGAACAGGGAAACCGATGGCAACTTCCCAATGGCCTTTGAAACCAATTTTGCCTTTGGCCCCATTTGAGAAATGGGGTATTGATTTTGTGGGACCTATTCAACCAGTAACCCGTGTCAAAAGGAAGAGGTACATCTTAGTATGTACCGATTACGCCACCAAGATGGTGGAAGTAGAGGCAACACGAAGAGATGATGCAAAGACAGTAGCAGAATTTTTCTTCCGAAACATCATTTCCCGTTATGGGTGTCCTTTGGAATTGGTCAGTGATCGGGGAACTCATCTTTTGAACTCAATGGTGGAGGTGTTAACCAAATACTTCCAAATTAAGCATCGAAAGACCACGCCTTACAACCCGAAAGCAAATGGACTCACAGAGAAAGCCAATGGATAACTATGTAAAATTTTAAATAAGGTGACAGTCAATTATGCCTATGATTGGGATACAAAGTTACCTGCAGCGTTGTGGGCATATCGAACAACGGAAAAAATTACTACCAAGCAAACTCCTTATTTTCTGACATATGGATTGCATCCCATATTACCAGTTGAGTTTGAAGTACCAACATATAGAATACTTTGTGAAGAACGTTTGTCGGAGGAAGAAAGTCAAGATCTTCGAATCCATCGATTGATGTGGTTGGAAGAAAAAAGGGACAATGCAATGCAAACTACAAAGGAAATTCAAGGACAATGGAAAGTTTGGCACGATAAGAGAATCAAACTAGTGATTGTTCAAGAAGGAGATCTGGTATTATTATATGATAATCGCCACCTATTTTTTCCAGGAAAATTACATTTGAGGTGGATGGGACCGTATAGTGTAAGGCACATTTATGATAATGGTTCTATTCAACTCGTAGACTTGGATGGCAATCCTTTTGCAACTCGCGTCAATGGTCGGAGAGTTAGAAAATATTGGACCCCAAACCCAACTTTGTATAAAAACCCAGTTGTCGGTGTTCACGGGGACGCTCACATTTGAGGGAAGGGGTATGTGGTACCCACATTTTTGGTTTTTCTAGGGTTGGTAGTGTGTAAGAGATGAAGTAAGCACGGAAAAGTCAAATTGCGGACAAAGAATGGACAGAAGTAACTTTGGAGGAAAGCCAAAGAAGCTGACATTGGATCCGATGATGGAGGTACTCGGAAGAGGAGTACGCCGGGAATAGTCCAAAGATCACTGTCTTTGGGTTGGAAAACGTAGGAAAGATGAAGACCATTTAACAACCTCTATACGTGGCAAGAAAGTACATTTCAAGAAACGGCGGGGCAGAAGAATCATGTCTTGACAGTGATTGGGAGTGCACGCAGAAGAGAGAAAATCACCGACAAAATCAACTGAAGAATGACTGCAATTCGGGGCAATATAAAATTGTGACTGTGCAGGAAGAATTTGAACACTTTGAGTAAATTTCCAATTCCATTGAGTAGTCGTCCTGCAGTAATGCGTGTCCGGAAGCCCGTCGAGAGTGAAATTTTCTAAAACCCTGAGGGAGTTAGAGTGTCTCGTCCAAGAGAGGGTCTGATTTTCCAACAGCGTAGAACAAGAGAACAAATCATGGTGAAGAAGGTGGCCAACGCGCTGGCAGTGAGAGGTTTTGCAATTCGAAGAGTAGATGTAGTAGCTAGAATCGAAGTCTTGGTTAGACTTTGTATTACCTTTTTAGCATGGAACTGGAATTTCAGTTTCTTGGGAGTGATGGAAGAGATCGCTGCCAGTAATTGTGAGGAGGGTCCCGAGGTGGAGGGGAAGAGAGGCAATCCGGCTCGATGGACTGAGTCAGATTGGAAATTAGTATTGGGGAGAGAAGCAAGAGAGCTGACAGGAGTCACCTTCTATCGGAAGTGTGATGCTGCAGAGGAGACGGCAGAGATCCGTAACTCATTTTTTGCTCCAAGAACTACAAATGGTTACAAGGTGGAATCCTATCGGGACCTGATCCGAAGAAGTATTGTGGGGGCGATGATGGCCATGTTCAAGCCAGAGCAAACGACCTACATGACCATGCATCAAGCAGTCTTCTTCCATCAGATGTTTGCAAGAGTACTAGTGAATTGGGTGAAGTGCTTCCATCACCAAACAAGGCAGGTGGTGGTGAATTGGAGAATAGGGTCACCACCGCATTATTTCACACCGTTTGCAGCTCACTTCTACTTTGGGCAGAACTTGCTAACCAAAGACGAGCGTCATCGTATGGTGTCGCACATGCACCCCGATTTGAGATGAGAAGCAGACAAAGAGGAGCGCCAGTATATGTTGCATCTGCAAGCGAATGATGAGTACTTTGCAAGGACAAGACAGTGGAAGAACAAAGATGTTACCAGTCCAAAGACAAAGTAGCAAAGTAAACCCAAAGAAGCCAAGTCGTCGCCCATACAAAGAAAGACTCGGAGGCTGATGTTGAAGACCGCTAAAGTCGTAAAAGGGGCATCCTCGGGATCGGAGTCTGATGAAGAAACTGAGTCGCAAGAAGAGGACTCGGAAGAAGAAGAGCTCACCTTGAAAAGTGAGGAGTCTGGGAGCAAAAGTGAGGGAGAGCCAGAAGTCCAGCAATCGGTAGTAGTAAGTGAGGCTAGTGAGGCGATGGTGGAGAACAAGCCAAGACCCAAAGCAAAGGAGGAGTATCCCGCGGGGCCGAGTTCAAGAGGCCAAGATGAAGACAATGCCGACACAATGAAAATACAAAGATCGCGACTTCGGATGAAGGAGCCAATGACGGAGGAGAAGACTCCAGGAGCATCAAGTCCAAAGAAATAAAGAAATTGAAGATCTTCGGAAGGAGGAAGACTCAAGGAAGAAAACGCTGAGCTTGCTACAAGGAAGCTGCGCAAAGAAGGAGAAGGAATTGCAGAAGCAAGCCGGAGAATTCCAAAGAGCAAGTCAGTGTGTCTGTGGATGTTGGAATCTACAGCCTTGATCTTCATTCTGTGTGTTTGATCCTAAGTGAAGTGCATCGGAGCAATGCTATAAAAGACCAAAACCGAGGAGAGAAATAGGAGAATGGAAGCTCACATTGGGACACTTGAATGAGGGAAAACTCCAAATGCCTAGCATGAGCTTCGGCCTTGGTATTTATAGGTATCATACAAGTCCCTTGAAGCTTCTCAAGAAGCTTCTTTGAGCCGCTTTCTTGGAGTGCAAGCCAAGTTAACTAGGAAGCTTCTCAAGAAGCTTCCTTCTAGAAGCCGCCTACTTGGCGTGCAAGCTAAGCTAGTTAGAAGCTTCTAGAAGCTTCCTTCTAGAAGCTACCTGCTTAGGGCGCAAGTTAACTAGTTAGGAAGCTTCCTAAGAAGCTTCTTAGATGCTTCTAGAATATTCTAGGCTATTTTGTCTTATTATCTACTTCGTAAGCTCAACTAACTTCGTCACTAAACTCCATATTGTTACATATTCCCCCGCCGCTAGTTGGTGACGTCCTCGTCGCCAGTGAAGCTTCGAATTCCTTGATGGCCATCTGTGCATTCTGGAGGTGAGAAAGAGGTTCCCATGTAGCATCATGAAGGGGATACCCTTTCCAAAGGACCTTGTACTCCGTATGTTGGTGACGGCCTTGTTGAATATGGTGACGCGCAAGGATACGGTCAACTTCGTACTCCTCATGATCATTGATAGGGACAGGAAGAGAGGGAGGTTGGACTCAAGAGGAAAAGGAAGAAGGGTTAGGAACAAAGGGTTTCAACTTGGAAATATGAAAGACAGGATGGATACGCATGTGACAAGGTAAGGCAAGACGATAAGCAACAGGAGAGATAATGTGGGTGATATCAAAGGGTCCTATCCAATTAGGAGAAATTTTACAAACTTGGGTATCAAGTGGGAGAGGGAGGTTACTAGAGGATAGCATGACTTTATCACCAACTTCAAAGGTGAGATCACGACGATGATGGTCTGCATATTGTTTTTGGCGATTCTGAGCAACAAGGAGGTGAGATTTGGCTTGTTGGAGAGATTGGGATATAGTGGTCAAGAATGTAGAAGTATGAGGAACCTGAGAGGGAGGGGGAGCAAGAAGAGAATCTAGAACAAGCGGATCTTGGCCAAAATTGAGAAAGAAGGGAGAAAATCCAGTGCTTGCCTGTTTGGAATTGTTGTAGGCAAATTCTGCAGTTGCAAGACATTCATCCCAGTTGGTATGGTGGACATTGACAAAGGCCCGCAACATATCCTCCAATGTTCGATTGGCGCGTTCGGTTTGTCCATCAGTTTGAGGATGATAGGCCGTGGACAAAGCAAGCTTGGTGTCGAGTATCTGGAAGAGTGCTTGCCAAAACTTCCCGGTAAATCGAGGATCACGGTCGGAGATGAGTACACGTGGCATCCCATGATGCTTGAAGACATTGTCGAAGTAGATTTGTGCTAAGGTTGGAGCATCCACGGTATCACAGGTTGGTGCCAAGTGGATTTGCTTACTAAGCTTATCCACAAACACCACAATTGCTGTGTGTCCTTGTTTTGTCTTTGGCAAGGATGTGATGAGATCCAAGCTCACATGCTCCCAACGAGCGGATGGAATGGCGAGTGGTTGAAGGAGTCCACTCGGCTTCTGGTTGCTGGCCTTGTTCCGTTGGCAACTCTCACATGATCGGACAAAGTCTCAAACATCTCGTGTCATGTTGGGCCACCACCATTGGCGTTGGAGGGTGCCCAAGGTCTTGTCCACTCCCATGTGACCAGCTATTGGTAAATCATGGGCTTCTTGAAGGCGCACAAGTCGAAGATCACCTTTGGTTGGAACATAGATCTGGTCTGCATGGAATAAAAGGCCTTCCTTGAAGGAGAAGGTGTTGTACTCCTTGTCGCGTGCTGTTAGACAACCGTGTACCATTTGGAAGAAGGGATCTTGCTGTAGGGCTAACCGAAACTCGTTATGAATCTTGGGATCAATTGACACCGTTGTAATTGCTGCCGTGATGAGAGGAAGAGACTTCAAATCAGGTCGTCGTGATAGAGCATCAGGGATGACATGGAACCGACCTGGTTTGTACTCAAGTTTGATGTCAAACAATTGGAGTTGCTCTTCCCATCGATGATGTCGACTCTTCATGTGCTCTAGGTGTAAGGTCTGCAACAATGGCTTGTGATCAGTTCGCATGATCACTTGTTTCCCCAAGAGATAATGCCTCCATACCTTGGTGGCATATACCATTGCAAGTTGTTCCCGATCCCGAGCAGAGTAATTTCTTTCCGCTGTATTTAGTCGGCGAGACACAAAGGCAATTGGATGTAGTCCATCTGGAAATTCTTGTTGCAACACAGCTCCAATTGCAAAGTTAGAAGCATCAAAATCAACCACACAAGGTAGTTGAGGATCATATGGTTGAAGAATAGGTCTTGAAGACACCATATGCTTTAACTTCTAGAATGCTTCTTCATGCTTGGTGGTCCACTGGAAGCTCGAGTTCTTTCCCAAGAGGTCAGTCAATGGTGCAGCCACGTGAGCATAATAGTGGATGAACCGTCGATAAAAACTGGCCAATCCATTGAATGCTCGTACTTCTGTAGCATCCTTTGGGGTAGGCCAATCAGTAATGGCCTTGATCTTCTCTTCTTCCATCTTGATCCCCTCTGATGAGATCTTATGACCCAAGAAGGTAACCTCCTTCTGCCAAAAAGCACACTTTGACTTCTTGCAATAAAATTTCCACTGTCGTAGTTGTCTTAGGACTTCTCGCACATGATTCACATGTTCTGCCTCTGTCCTGCTATAGATTAAGATATCATCTAAGAACACCACCACGGACCGATCTAATAGTCCCTCCAACACTCGATGCATCTGATCCATGAAGACTGCTGGAGCATTAGTGAGTCCAAAAGGTAGAACTCTCCACTCAAAATGTCCATACCTTGTGCGAAAAGCAGTCTTTTGCACGTCCTCTCCTTCAATAGGAATTTGCCAATAGCCGCTACGAAGATCCAGCTTGGAAAAGTAGCGTGCTCCACTTAGTTGATCAAGCAGGTCATCGATCCGAGGCAAGGGATATGCATTCTTCACGGTTTGCTTATTGAGCCCACGGTAATCAATACAGAAACAAAGTCCTCCATCCTTCTTTGGAACAAATAGTACCGGTGCTCCCCACGGAGATGTACTATGTCGTATGAAATCCTTCTCCAACAACTCTGTAAGTGTTGTTCGCAACTCCTCCAACTCCTTTGGTGAGAGCCGATAGATTGGTCTACTCACTGGAGTACTCCCTGGCAATAACTCGATCTTGAAGGGCATACCTCGATCGGAGGGTAATCCCTTTGGCAGATCATCCGGAAACACATCTGCAAACTCCTGAACTATCCGATCAACCATTGCTTGATGCGGCACTTGGCCCTCCTCAGATTGTTCTTGTGCAATTGGCTTGATCCACACCGCGAATACAGACTTATCGTCCTCCAAAGCTTGCTCTATGGCTGCTTCATTCACAAACTTCCCTTCTAGGGACTCATCTCTCTTCCAAGCTTGCTCCATGGTTGCCTTCCTGGCAAACTTCCCATCTTGGGACTCATCTCCCTTACAGATTCGCTCTATGGCTACCTTCTCGACCAACTTCCCATCTTGGGACTGACTATTCTTAGGTGTCTTACTCAGAGGTGCCAGACAACCTAATCGGAAATTCCTACCTTGGTGTTGTACTTGAATTTGGTGTCGGGTCCAATCAAATTGAACCTTATGACATTCAAGCCAAGGTAGACCTAGAATGATATCATAATGTAGAGGTGCCACTACGAACCTCATACACTCCAAATACTCCTTCCCAATCTTGAAGGTAACAGGATGCAAGGTGCGGAATGCAGAACCCTTTCTACCATCCGCCATCATCAAACTACTTCCAATCACTGGCCTGATAGGAATACCCAATTCCTTTGCCACTTGCATAGACATGCAATTCTCTGAACTTCCAGAATCAACCAAAATTCTACAACCCCGATTAGATATCATACCTTGCAAGTGAAGCAAACTTGCATAGGTCGAGCCTTCAATCCTATTGGAACTAATCAAGCTCCCAGTAGGCGGCTAAAAATCTCCTACTGGGATTCCTCGTTTCCCTGATCATTCCGCTCCACAACCTCCACTTGGGCAACTTGTTGAGGTCGTCTATTCTTGAGTGGACATTCAGCAATGCGATGCCCCAACTGGCGACAATAAAAACAACCTCCATTTTGTTGTAATCTTTCTCTATCTACTGTGCCAAGTGGTCTTTGTTGGATAGCATCAATCTCCATTGGTACCGGTTCTTCCACTTGTGGTACTGGTGGGTTTTGTGTAGGTCGAGGTCGAGACCAAGTTGTCGCACCTAAGGAATCAAAACGCTCAGCCAATTGCATGGCTTGTTCTACATTCTGTGGCTCTCGTATGGTCACCTCCAATCTGGTTCGTGACTTCAATCCTCGCACAAATCGATCCAGAACTTCACCTTCTTGGATATCTGGAATTTGCATGATGATATTCTGAAATTGTGTGATGTAGCTTCTCACTGAGCCAATCTACCTCAACTCCGCCAATTTATCTCGTGCAGCTTGGGTGGCATTTATAGTCTGAAATCGACCAAGTATTGCATCCTTGAATTCTGCCCATGTAAAAATTGGTGTAACAATTTGTCGTTCAGCTCTTTCTACTCGGAATTGCCACCAAAGTTTTGCCACTCCATCCAATTGGCTAGAAGCCAAGAGAATTTGTTTCCGCTCGTCTTGAAGATTGGTGGCTTCAAAGTAACGTTCACAGTCAAACACAAAATTCTCCACTGTGCCTGGAAGATTCTTGCCTTCAAACACCTTGGGTTTCGGAAATCGAATGTGATCTTCTCCATCTCAAACTGGCGCTCTGTCTATCTGTTCTCGTCGTTGCTGGTCTCGTTCATCCAACAATCGAGTAAGATGCTCGATTTGTTGTTGCATTGCAAGGATAACATCCGGTATTGCCGCCATCGCTACTGCTCTATTCCACTACCTGCAATTTATCTAGTTGATTAACACGTAGATACAACATGTCCACCGTTCTCCATAAGTTACAACTGGAAGTATCAAGGGTTCCTCTGACACGGTGATCATATGTAGAAAATCCTGTCCAAAGCGTGAGGTGATGAATTGTGTGAAACGATGCTTTGGTAATATTTGGACATGAAAGTCCCAATGGTTTGGCGGAAGTGGATTTGGTGGTCCATAAATTCCATCCATCCCATTCCTGCTCTGATACCAATGTAAAAGACCAAAACCGAGGAGAGAAATAGGAGAATGGAAGCTCACATTGGGACACTTGAATGAGGGAAAACTCCAAATGCCTAGCATGAGCTTCGGCCTTGGTATTTATAGGTATCATACAAGTCCCTTGAAGCTTCTCAAGAAGCTTCTTTGAGCCGCTTTCTTGGAGTGCAAGCCAAGTTAATTAGGAAGCTTCTCAAGAAGCTTCCTTCTAGAAGCCGCCTACTTGGCGTGCAAGCTAAGCTAGTTAGAAGCTTCTAGAAGCTTCCTTCTAGAAGCTACCTGCTTAGGGCGCAAGTTAACTAGTTAGGAAGCTTCCTAAGAAGCTTCTTAGATGCTTCTAGAATATTCTAGGCTATTTTGTCTTATTATCTACTTCGTAAGCTCAACTAACTTCGTCACTAAACTCCATATTGTTACAAATGCCTTGACAGATCTGAGAGGAATTGTAGTGTTGTTAGTATTTTGCATTGGTGAATGCCACACAAAGTTGATGTGAAGCAATTTTGATCAAGGAAGTTGTGCCTTCAGTGGAGGGGTGGAACACAATTCTGAGGCGAAATTGGTCTTTGCAGTGAAGTGCCGTCTTTGGGAGAATCTGAATCATCACAATCAAGAGTTGTTCGGACAGAATTGACTATGATGTGATTATATGTGTGTATTCATGACGAGTTGTCAAGATTGTGAGCTTGTTACTCTCTTTTGGGTGTAGTTTCTACCTGAGAGATTAAAGAAGCAATCAAGAAGAACTGTAATTGTGACTTTTGACTTTGTATTTGACCAATTCTGGATAGTATCTCTACAGGAACAAACTTTACTTACCCGATTACCGCAAAAGTGATATTTGCCGGGTTGTCACATAGCTATAGGATACACTCTTAGTCAATTAGACCAAGATGGGCATGATCATCCAATAGTTTATGCTAGTAGGCAAATGGTTTCAGCAGAGAAGAACTACTCTATCACGGAGAGAGAAGGGTTGGCAGTGATCTTTGGTCTCAAGAAGTTTAGACACTACTTGATTGGAGGGAAAGCCACCATTGTCACGGATCACAAGGCTTTGAAGTACATCTTCAACAAGCCTAATGTTGAAGGGAGGCTAGCAAGGTGGATGATACTCTTGTCTGAGTATGACTACACCATTGAGGATAGGCCAGGAAAGAAACATGCAAATGCTGATTTGTTATCTAGAGCCTATGATCATGATGGAGATGAGCTAGTGGATGATTCCTTCCCAAATGAGGAGCTCATGACAATCTCAGTCACTCAAGAGGTTCCAATGGAGAACAAGGAGATTGTGGATTTTGTGACAAGAGGTAACTATCCAAAAGGGATGCATGCTAGGGAGAAGAAGGCCCTTGCAGCAAGATCTAGACCTTACACAATGGTGGAGGATATTCTTTTTCACCAAGGAGCAGATGGTCTACTTTGAAGAGCAGTGGGTAAGGAAGAGTCTATCCTACTCATAAAGGAGTTTCATGAAGGTTTAGTATGTGGAGGACACTTTGCATGAAAGGTGACTGCTTTCAAGATTCTAGATGCAGGTCACCATTGGAGAGGGATTTTCAAGGATTGTCCTGATTATTGCAAAACTTGTCATGTTTGTCAAGCTTTTGCTAGAAAGTCTACATCCACTCCATGACTTAGATCAATTCCATTGCTAGGACCTTTTGAGAAGTGGGGAATTGATTTTGTAGGTCCTCTCAATAGAACCCCAAGGAACAATCGGTACATTGTGGTAGTTACTGATTTCCTTACTGTGACAACCCGGCAAATATCACTTTTGCGGTAATCAGGTAAGTAAAGTTTGTTCCTGCAGAGGTACAAGTCAGAAATGTCCAAATACAAAGTCAAACAGTAACATGTAGTTCTTCTTGGTTGTGTCTTTAATCTCTCAGGTAGAAACCACACCCAGAAGAGAGTAACAAGCACTGATTTGCAGTCTTGTCACAAATTAACACTCCATAATCACAACTCCATCAAATCTTTCCAAACAATCTTGGTTGTGATGATTCAGGCTCTCCCAAAAATGGCACTTCATTGCAAAATGACTTTGCCTCAAAATTGTGTTCCACCCCTCTACTGAAAGCACAACTTCCTTGATCGAAATTGCTTCACATCAACTTCACACTGCACTCACAAACGCAGAATACTACCAACACTACAATTCCTCTCAGATTTGTCAAGGCATTGCTTCGGTTGCACTTCACTCAGAATCAAACACACGAAATGAAGATCAAGGATGTGGAATCCAACATCCAACAAACACACTGACTTGCACTTCAAATTTCTCCACACACTCACAAACACAATCACAAAGTTGATACTTGGAATCAAGCTCAAGCAACGAGCACTGCTTCATAGCACTTTGCTTTATCTATTCTCAAAAATTATGAGCACTGAACAACATTATACTACGAATGCCACTATTAAGTAGTGAATCAATCGATAGTTCTAACAACTATACCGTTCTACAACAACTCTTCTAACCTGCAGATGCGAAATGACAATGCAACCTTTCATATCTGTCTATTCAAATCTCAAATCGGTTACTAATCCAATCCGATGTCTACTTCTTCCTCGGCTTTCAAACCCAAACCTGAAGTAATTTTACTTCTTACTACTCTAACCTCGGGTTTCGTATCTTCTACTTCTTCTACCAAATCCAGCAATTCTCTTTCCTGATCTGAAATTCCACTAGTGGGTAATCTATCTAACTCCTTATCTCCCGACCCCTCTTCTCTAATGTCTCTATTGGTAACTCCGAAGACATTTGGACTCCTATGTCTCTTACTTTGGGTCTAACTATTATCAATTCTTTTACTAATTCTATTGTGCCATCATCAAGAATTGTAATTGAAAGGATGGATACACTATCTACACCTTCAATTTGTAACCCACTTTCCACTAATCACTCATGTTACTGACCCAAAGACACTTACTGCCGGATCCTGCACTTTGGGTTTATTCACTACTGCTATTTCTCCTTCAATTTCTATTCCATCTTCAATCAAAACTGAAATTGAAGTCATGGGTATCCTAACTATCTTTTTTCCCTATTCTAACTTCCTCTGATCCCTTTGGCAAAACTCCCAAAGTCACCTTCACTGCACTCCGAGGTCCGGCTACCTCTGATTTAGTCATCTTCATCTTGAGGCAAAGTCTCATGACCCGAAGTCATGTGAACCCAAAGTCCAAAGTACGAAGTACGAAGTCACATTGACCCGAAAACACTCTGACCCAAAGACATCCTGACCCGAAGTACATATACTGCAGAAACTTCAAATGCTTGTAACTTCTTTTTGCAGACCTCTAAACTTTGTGATTTTGGTGGCAATGGAAAGCCCTAAACGAGACGCTTCCAACGAGATATAACACGCTTGATTTAGAGTTGTGGTCATTGAGATATGGCCCCCGCAAGAATCCTGACCTGCAACTTCTATTTCTCCTTTGGGTTTGCACTCCTTAACGTCTGATCCGAGTTTTTCCCTCCTCTGACATGAAGTAAGCTTCTTCGGGTCTGATCCAAACCGAGCCCTTCTTCCTCTTACATGAAGTCGACTTCCTCGGGTCTGATCAAAACACAAGTTTACACTCATTTCTTCTCCATTTGCTTTCAATTTGGTTTCAGCAATGCATTTCTTCTTCTAAACTCATCCAAAATGAAAAATGTGGGTACCACACTTACCAAGTGGGTTGAGGTTAGACCATTGAGGGACAAGAATGAAGATGAAGTGGGTAGATTTGTTTATGAACGCATTATCACTAGGTTTGGATGCCCTTTGGAGTTGGTTTCTAATAGAGGAGGAGAGTTTACAAGAAGCATTACTATAGCCATGCTACGACATTTCTCTATCACACATAGAATAACTACATCCTATAAGCCAAATTCCAATGGCTTGGCAGAGAGAACCAATCAGACCTTGTGCATGATGTTGGCCAAAGATGCAGAAAAGGAAGGGGCTAAACATCATTGGGACAAGAGGATTCATGCAGTTTTGTGGGAGTATAGGACAACCATGAAGACTTCCACCAGATATTCTACATTTCAATTGGTGTATGGTATTGAATCTACCGTACCTATTCACTTTGATCTTCTTACCTTCCAAAGCATTCATAGAAGATTGAAGAAAGCACAAGGAGGTGATGCAGAGAAGTCAAGGAAGGATCAACTCATGGAGTTGGAAGAAGCAAGAGCAGTTGCTATGGTTTGAGTGGAGCAAGCCCAAAGGAAACAAAAGGAGAGCTATGACAAGAGGCAAGGCAAGAAGAAGGTGGAGACTTTCAAAGAAGGTGATTGAGTAATGTTGTTTGATTCCATTTGATTCGAAAGAGTGCAAAAGAAGTTTTTGCCTAAGTACTCTAGATCTTTCATAGTGGAGAAGGTGTGGGGCAATTACACCTATGATCTCAAGGAGTTGGGAGGAAGACACTTTGATAGGATTAACCATGATAAGTTGAAGATGTACCATAGAAGGTAGAGAGACCTTCACCGGACAAAGTGAAAACTTAGTCCGGGGGTAAATGTAACACCCATTTGTGCATGTGTGTGGTATTGTGATATTTAGCTTGGTATTACAAGTACTTAAGAGATATTATTTATATAGAGATAAAGGATTGTTCTATATTAGTCATGGTTAGCTAAAGTTAGTCATAGCTAAGATAGAGGGGACCTTACTTTAGAGGAAGTAGAAAAGGAGGTCACAATCTAGGTCAAACAGTTCAGGTCCATAGCTTGACTTAACACCTGACGCATGGATGCCTCTGACACTGCTGAAACAGCGGTAGTACTAGTGCAAAAAGCCATCACCTACTCTCTCTCATCAGCGTTAGGCTCCACCAACTGCTGTAACCGTGAGTCCCAAACAAGTCCAAGTCCTCCTTCTCAAAAAGCATGAGAGCCTGGGAAACTCATGAGTGTGGGAAATGCGGCTCTAGGCTGTCCAACTAGGTTCACCACTGCCATAGGTGACCTATCAGCCACTACCACTGTCTGAGACTGACGCCCAACATCCAAGATATCATCAACAAGAATGTGGTCTAGTCGCTAAATCCCATCATAAGCGCATTGTAGAACCTCTCTGGGTAAGAGGTTTGTCTACCAAAGACGAAGACGATGAGCCCGTGATCCCACCCTGGCTGCATCTAACAATACAGCAGGTCCCATCCAAGAAAGGACCTGATGTGTACTTGCCACCACTCAGGTGCGAGAATCACCCATCAAAGGAATGTTCTCCAAAAGGTAAGCTGGAGAAACGGACTAATGAACCTAGAGATGTCGTAATATCCGTAACATCTCCCAAAACACACCAAAATGAGGATCCTGAAGACCTAATCCTCTACCAGCACGTGTATGTCCCTGCCATGGCCATCCATAAATCACCAAGTGAATAGGCTCATGTCTCTCTAGGTCATGCGCCCTAAGTAAGGAAATATCTCCTGGTAGGGCCTTTTGGTAACCTCTGACTGTTGACATCGGTAATAACTCGGGATACCAATCGGCCAAGTGTGCCACATGATGTAGAGAGACTCACCTAGTAGTCTCATCTCTCTCTACATACAAGTACCTCTGTACTCGGATACCCGCCTATAACACCGTAGCTAGTCCGGTGCTTATCCCACCAAACAACTCCAATAGGCATATCTCCTCTATTGGATACTGCCAAGCAATGAGTGTGGTATCCAGAGGTGTCAAAGCAATTGCCTTTGGAGGCCCATCCTCACACTCATCTCCTGATGGTACAAAGGCTCCACTCCAAGCCTGCTGCACCAACTGATCTACATGCTACTGCAATGCCTCCTCTGAACTCCACAATAGAACATCCAAGGTGGATGGAACAATCCCACCCGTACTCCAAAGCCGAGTGAGCTCCTCTGGTGCTGGAGTATCCTCTGTATAGGCATTCCCCTCCAACAAGTCACCAGGCCAAGCAACTGCACCACTGAAAGCTAAAACTGATGTTGCCATGGTCCCGGATTGTAGTGAGCCAAGACTGCCACTACTAAAGCATATTGGTAGGTGACATACCCGTCCCTCACCAGACTGCCAACCAGGTCTATAAGAGGCTGTCTCCTCCCAATAGTCAATGCTGAAACCCATGGAGTATAACATTGCTTCCCCAACTAACACATCATATGACTCAGCTATCGTCGCAATAGCCTAAGCTCTCACCACCGAGCTATCAGTCGAATGACTAGGCTGAAACTGGACAACAAGCTCCCCACATGTGATGTACTGTGTTGAACCACCACCTAGAGATATTTGGATCTGAAATGGACACCTCTCCACATCGATCTTCCGTAACTCTAGACCAACAATTGCAACCTTCCCCAACATAAGGGGTTGCGCACCAGAGTCTAACAAGACTCTCCGTGGTGTATAGACCTTCCCTGAAGGTCCCACCAAATGGAAAATCCCCCTATGGTTATCCAATAGGACAACACCAGGTGTGAACCGTGCTCTCTCAAAGGCCGGTCTAGTTGGCAACTCCTCCAATCTAGCCGCTACTGCCTACCATAAACCACTGGTCACTGAACGGATCCCATGCTCCTCAACCAAGTCAGTTCCACTACCAACCACCTCTGCTCTAGTAGTAGGAACTGCACCATCCCCACTCTCACACAATGTGGCAGCCAACCAAAATATTGGGGCTGGGTCAACTCCCAATGTAAACATATCCCTGGCCGAAAACAAAGGACACCACATAATCAGCTGAGCCGCCCCCAACATCATGCTAGACTCAGTCTTTGTAGTAGCACGTGGCTGACTAGTAAGTAGTCCATCATGTACTCCATCACCACCTACCACACTTGCACTAGGACGTCTAGGAACCATGGATGTCGTCTGCAATGCCTCAAATAGCATGAAAGACCGGGGAAGTCTGACCTGTCTCCCAACCTCTCCTCTCTGTGGGTCCAACTCCACTGATGCTCCTCTAGGCTATGGAGCACGTATTGCACTCCTAGTCACTACTGCAAATGCATCCACCTGTGCTACTCCGCACATGAAGTCCAAAGCATCTCTATCACAAGCATATGAGGTAGAAGCCTCAGCACCCAAATCTGATCTCCTCTGAGCAATAGCCATACTAGCAAATCTTTGCTCCAACTGCTCAATCCGAGTAGCCATAGTTGTGTCAGAAGTAAGGGCAGGTACTGCACCCCTACTAGATGTAGATCCTCTACCACCACCTCTACCACCTCATCCTCCATGAACTGGAGCTCCTCTTCTACCTGCCATAGTAGCCCTACCACTCCGTAACTCCGAGTGTAGGTCAAAACACCGGTCACTAGTGTGACCAAATCTGTGGCAATGCTCACACGGCCTCTGTGCTAGCTGTGATGCACTCGAGGTATCAGGTCCACTGCCCTGAGTACACTCTCTCTGATGGTAAGGTCCACCACAAGTCCAACAAGCAACACTACCACTCATTGGCTACTGTTCACTCAAAAATGAGGGTAAGGGTCTAACTCCACTAGGCCCTCCACTCGCTCCATAGGATCTGGGCTGTCCACCCTGTCCTTGAAAACCAACTAGGCGTGGTGCACTTTGCTGCACTCTAGAAGAAGTCACAACCGTAGATGAGGTCTCCCTACCAAATCCAGATGTCACCACTCTCTCCTCCACCATATTGAGCTCAATACGCTCAGCCAAACCAAAGACTACTGCCAAAGTGGGCGAAGTAGCCTACAACAACATAGCATCACGAACTCTACGTCGCAACTTCCTATCCAGTATCCCATACCAAAACTGGACTGCTTGGGTCTCAGTAACTCCCTGACTGAAACTGATCAGCCGCCTCATGCAAGTGTATGCCTCGCGTAGGCTCTCTCCAGCCTGAGTGCTGGAACTCCTGCAAGCTCCTCAGCTTGTCAGTCCGCACTCCCTGGTAGTTTTGCCTCAAACATAAGAAGAACTCCACCATGGGGTTAAACCTCGGTACCACACCACCTCTTGCAGCGATACCTCCAATTGTAGTAGCACTATCTCCAGCTAGTGCACCTCCACTAGCTCCACCCACACTACTCGAGCTAGAACTCGTAGGTATAGCCGATCTACTCTTGGCCACCGAGCCTGAAGTGATGGAGACATAGTGTGGAGACCAATACTATCTCCATAACTCAATCTCCTCCAAATGAGCTCTCCTGAACTCATGGTAGTCATCCATCGGCGGACCCTCCAGATGCTGAAACAACCCCTTCCATGCCATGAAGGGTGTGAACAAAGTTGGGTTCCGCATCTGCTACAGATCACACCAACTATCAAACTCCTGGATGAAGTCATCCAACTCAATGGTACCCACTGTACAAGAGTAACGCCTAGGGCCTTTGGAGGCCCCATAAATCTTGTCCATGTCCCACAACAACGGTGCGGACACACCAAGTGCACTCTCAACTGAATCAGCTCATGTGTCAAACTCCAACTCAAAGTCAATCTCCTCCCTCATTGGGACCTGAGATACAGGCTGATACCGAGCACCACTCCAAGTAAACCCACTGCGTACTGCAGGGCTAACTCCTTTGGAATCTCCAAAGAACTCTGCTGTGACAAAGTAACCACACCAGCAAACCCAAACCACCAATTGCAACCGCAAGTCGCAACCACAAGTGCCCCACCAAGTGCCAACACCACCACGTGCCAACACCACCAAGTGCCAATACCAACTAAGCACCACCCACTAATGTAACTCTAACCGAGATAACTACACTAGGGGAAAGGGCAACTTGTAACCTGCCATCATAACACGCATTCTCACGGTCTGCAGGTCATCACTTCTTGCCTCACCGGAGAGAAACAAAGGTAGTCTGACTGGTCATCACTCCAACCTCACCACCGAGAGCACACCAGAGCACCAACGCTCAAAAGTCAAGGCACCTCACACAAACGTGGTGCACAAACAAGAAGCAGAGAATGGAGGGGGTCCAATCACAAGAAATCTAAATGAAAACCCTCCATCTCATAACACAACACGGGATTGACTCTACCACCATTTGGCATTTGACATAAGAGAAGTTAGTATCTAAGTCCTAAGCTACCAGGATCACCAAGAATGGGATCAAACTGCCTCTCCTAGCCAAAGCTACATGTGTATAGATAACAGTGGCACAGTCACTATGACAACAAGTGAGGGTGGACCAGTTGGCTAGGGCACCAGTCTAGGAACAAGAGATCTAGGGGTCAAACTCTGTTACGCACAATCTAGCAGGAAAGGCAGATTTTGCCAACCAATGACCAAGATCTACTCTAAACTAGCTAACCTCACGCCAGCAAGTTGGCTTGCTGACCCTTCTAGGCCTTTGTAGCCTCTCATAGCCCACAGCCCTATGCCTCAAATGCCGAAATTCAGCCAAATGAGGCCTTTCTTGTTGCCACTTCGAACCTCCTCCAAAATTGGCAAAACTTCTCCAAATCTACAAAAGTCCTCCAAACTAGTGAAACTCCTCCAAATCTGGCCAATATCTAACATAAATCCCAACCAAAATCTGACATAAAATTTGACGTAAACCCTAAAGATGGTTGTCCGCCAAATCCCCCGCTAATTTTCCACTCGAGCCAAATTGACAACACGAGTTTTTCCAAATCACAAATTCATGAGAAGAGCTTCCCAACTCCACCTTCAATTTGACTTTTTGAGCCCAACTCACGGCAAATTGGTCATGTCTTCACCTCCTGAGCTCAAAATCACAACCATTGCTCAAAATTTGCTCCTTCTTTGCTCAAAATTTGGCCAGCGCTTCCGCACACCGTCTGCCTAACTACCAAATCTACATCAATTGAACAAGCTTCTACACGCTAGGGAAACACTGAACTTGAACCAAGCTACCAATGATCCACCAAGCTTGGAGATACCACCAACACTCATAGTTCCTGCACCCGATTTCCCCCTGACTTCACTTCTTTGATGTAATCAGATTGCTTACCACTCTCAACTCAACTCAACTCAGATCAGTACTTGATCTGTCACTCTATAAACTGCCAACAATTGGGCACTAATTACAATCAAGCCACACCCACTCAAGCATAGAGAATCCAGGTGACGCTTGCCGGCCTCTGTCCACCATAGCCAGGAACTCTAAGGCTCAACATCAGAGAAGTGAGCTCTTTGGAGCTCACTTCAAAACTATACTCCCTGGACTTGAGCTAGCTCTAAAACCCTAACGGTCCCGCTGACAGCACACTCGACGGTGCGAACGGTGCAAAGTGACGGTGGGCCCCATTGTGAAGTCAGTACCCCAAACACAAAATCTGGCCATCGGAAAGTAGTCTCTGAGAAATTGTTGAAATAACTCTAACTACTATCAGTGGAACTCTAGTGTCCGAGCATCTAGATGCGGCACTACAAATGGCGTGACATCCCTCATATGAACTATACTTTGCTTCCATTGAATTGTTGGAGTGGCATAGGCCACCATAAACTCTTTCTCCTCATCATCATGTTAGGTGAGCATTGCTCCAAGCTCCCAACATACTCCAAACACTATGAATCTAAAATAGTCATCCTCAGATCTGTCTCCTCAAAATAGGAGCACGTGTCAACCTCTCCTTTAGCTCCATAAAAGCTCTCTCTTGCTCATCTCTCCAACACCACTCTTGTGTAAGCTTGGTTAGCTTTGTCAAGGCCTTGACAATGGCACTAAATCCTCTAACATAGCGGTGATAGAAGTTCACCAACCCAAGGAATGCTCACACTCTACTCACATTCGTAGGCCAAAGAATACATACAATATCCTCCACCTTGGTCTATTGACCACCAATTCCTCTAGGGTAGATAATGTGACCCAAATACTCAACCTACTCATGGAAGGACATACACTTCACATGATGTAATTTGAGTCCATGAGATCTCAACCTCTCAAACACCTCCAACAATCATCTCTCATGCTCCTCTACAACAGTGCTATAGACCAAAATCTCATCGATATAACATTGAGCAAAATCCACTCCAGCTAGGATCCTATCCATGACCCTAGAACTTGACATGAGCATTCTTTAACCCAATGGTAAGAACCTCCACTGATATAACACATCCTTACCGTGAGGATCAATAGTCCAAATGTTCTCTTGGACTTATCCTCCTCTTTGATTGGCAACTGATAATATCTTGCTCAAAGATCCAAAGTATTGAAGACCTTTGTATGCCCAATTGCATTAAAGATCTCCTCCAATGTAGGCATGGCATACCGATCAGCCCTAGTCTATTGATTGATAGGATGGTAATCTCCACACATTTGCCTATCTGTGTAGTTGCCATGCATATCCTTCTTGGGTGGCATCATTGTAGTTGATGCATACACTCCACCAAACCAGCCTCAAAAAGGTCACTACTCCAACTTTGAATCAATGCTTGCTCTATATCATTATATCTATAGGGACGTCAAAAAACTAGTATATTGCTAGCAAGCTTACTCCAAACACCTAGTCTCTTTAGAGCACCCAAATCCTTCATAATAAAGGAAAAAACTCGTGTAGCTAGTCAAGAACTTCCTAACTCTCCGTCTTTCCTCTCTTGTAAGCTTGGGTCCAAGATTTGGCTCCCAAATATCTTCTATAACTATCATAAGAGTAGATGAAGTATTGATTGGTTGCTACACTAGACCCTTGGGAGCAGTAGTGTCATGCTCCCAACCACCAGAGGTCCCAACCTCAGTGTGAAAAACTCCTTCCAATCTGGCTGCAAGCTTCATACGTCCTCTAGTTGCATCCCAAGTAGACCAAGAGTGTAATCCAAGTAGCCCATGATCACTTGGATGGCCTCCAAGTAGACCACTCTCCCTAGTAGCCACTGGTTGTATCCCAAGAATACCATGCCCACTCGGTCTATCATCCCCAACATGTGCTTGAATTGTCTCAATAGGCATAGAGCTCACAAGTGTTCAAGTGGTGATGCCTATCAAGTGCATCCTATGCTGTTATGCCAAACCAAGGCTCACAATCTAGGTCAAATAGTTTAGGTCCATAGCTTGACCTAACACTTGATGCCTAGATGCCTCTAACACTATTGGAACAACAGTAATACCGGTGCAAAAATCCATCACCTACTCCCTCTCATTGGCATTAGGCTCCACCAACTAGTGTAACTATGAGTCCCAAACCAGTCCAAGGCCTCCCTCTTGAAAAGCATGGGAGCCTAGGAAATTCATAAGTGTGGGAAAAGTGGCTCTAGGTTGTCCAACTATGGTTCACCACTACCATAGGTGACCTGACAGCCACTACTACCATCTGAGATTGACGCCTAACATCCAAGATATCATCAACAATGATATGGTCTAGTCATTGAATCCCATCATAAGCACATTGTAGAACCTCTTTAAGTAAGAGGTTTGTCTACCAAAGACAAAGATGATGAGCCCATGATCCCACTCTAGCTGCATCTAAAAACACGGTAGGTCCCATTCAAGAATGGACCTGATGCGTACTTGCCACCACCCAGTGCAAGAATCACCCATTAAAGGAACATTCTCTAAAAGTAAGCTAGAGAAATGGATTGATGAACCTGGAGATGTTGTAGTATCTGTAACATCTCCCAAAACACACTAGAATGGGGATCTTGAAGACCCAAACCTTGACCAACATGTGTATGTTCCTAACATGGCCATCCAAAAATCACCAAATGAATAGGCCCATGTCTCTCCAGATCATGTGCCTCCAACAAGGAAATGTTTGCCGGTAGGGCCTTCTAGTAACCCTTGATTGCTAACATTGATTATAACTCAAGATACCAATAGGCCAATTGTGCCACATGATGGAGAGAGACTTGCCTTGTAGTCTCATCTCTCTCCACATAAAAGTACCCTTGTACTTGTATACCCACTTGTAGTACCATAGCTAGTCCAATGCTAATCCCACCAAATAGCTCCAATAGACATACTCCCTCTATTGGATACTGCCAAGCAATAAGTGTGGTATCCAAAGGTGTCAAGGTAATCAACTCTAGAGGCTCATAATCACACTAGTTACCTAGTAGTACAAAGGCTCCACTCCAAGCCTGTTGCACCAATTGATCTACGTGTTGTTGCAATGCCTCCTCTAAACTCCACAAAAGAACATCCAAGGTGGATGGAACAATCCCACTTGTACTCCAAATCTGAGTGATCTCCTTTGGTATTGGAGTATCCTTTGCATGGTCTTTCTCCTCCAATAAATCACCAGGCCAAGTAACAAAACCACTAAAAGCTAAAACTAAAACCGCCATGGTTCCAATTTGTAGTGAGCCAAGACTACCACTACTAAAGCATACTAGTAGGCAACATACTTGTCCCTCACCAAACTGCCAACCTGATCTATAGGAGGTTATTTCCTCCCAATAATCAATATTGAAACCCATGGGATACAACATTGCTCTCCCAACTAGCACATCATACGACTCCACCACAATTGCAATGGCGTGAGCTCTCACTATAGAGCTATTGGTTGGATGAACAAGCCAAATTTGTACAACAAGCTCTCCACATGTGATATATTGTGTAGAACCACCCCCTAAAGATGTCTAGATCTGAAAT
Source organism: Lunularia cruciata (assembly GCA_948567375.1). NCBI lineage: Eukaryota > Viridiplantae > Streptophyta > Marchantiopsida > Lunulariales > Lunulariaceae > Lunularia > Lunularia cruciata. The sequence goes on along the minus strand of OX419755.1, from coordinate 79,388,972 downwards.
GGACACCTTGTCACATTGATCGTCCATAACTCAAGATTGACAACTACAACCTTCCTCAACATAAGAGGTTGTGCACAAGAGTCAAGTAAGACCATTTGTGGTGTATAGACCTTCCTTGAAGGACCCACCAACCAAAAATTACCCCTTTGGTTATCCAACAAGACAACCCTAGGTGTAAATCATGCTTGCTCAAAAGCCGGTGTAGCTAGTAACTCCTCCAATCTAACCGTTGATGCTTGCCATAAACCATTGGTCATTGAGCAGATGCCATGCTCCTCAACCAAGTCAGCTCCACTATCAACTACCTCTACTCACCTAATCTCACAAAGCATGATAGCCAACAAGAACATTGGGGTTGGATCAACTTCTAATGTACACATGTCATTGGTTGAGAATAATGGAAAGCGTAAAATCAACTAAGCTGCCCCCAACATTGTGCTAGACTCAATCTTTGTATTAGAAGGTGGTTGACTAGTAGCTAGTCCATCATAAATCCCATCACCACCTACCACACCTACATTAGGACATCTAAGAGCTATGGATGTCATCTATAGTGCCTCAAAGAGTGTAAAAGATTGGGGAAGTCTGACTTGTCTACCAACCTGTCCTCTCTATGGGTCCAACTCCACTGAAGCTCCTCTAGGCTCTAGAGCATGAACTGCACTCCTAGTCATTGTGGTAGACTCATCCACATGTGTTGCTCCAGACAAGAAATCCAAGGTGTCTCTATCAACAACATAGGAGGTGGAAGCCTAAACATCCAAATCTGGTCTCCTCTCAGCAATAGCCATACTAGCCAAGCTCTACTCCAACTACTCAATCCGAGTAGCCATGGTTGTATCATAAGTAAGGTATTGCACCTCTACTAGGTGTGGATCCTTTACTACCTTGTCCTCCATGACCTAGAGCTCCTCTACCACCTACCATAGCAGCCCTACCACTCCATAACTTTGGGTGTAGGTCAAAGCATTGGTCACTAGTGTGACCAAATTTGTGGCAATGCTCACATTGTATGTCTGCTGGTTGAGATGCACCAAAGGTATTAGGTCCATTGCCCTAAGTGCACTCTCTCTTGTGATGAGGTCCACCATAAGTTCAACAAGCAACACCACCACTCATTGACTATTGCTAACCCAAAAATGAATGTAAGGGTCTGGCCACACTAGGCTGCTTACTCACTCTGTAGGATCTAGGCTGTCCACCCTATCCTTAGAGATCAACATGGTGTGGTACACTCTAGAAAAAGTAACAATTGTGGATGAGGTCTCCCTACCAAATCTAGATGTTACCACTCTCTCCTCCACCATGTTGAGCTCAATATGCTCAGCCAAACCAAAGATCACTGCCAAAGTAGGCAAAGTAGGCAAAGTAGCCTATAGCAACCTAGCATCATAAACTCTACGTTGCAACTCCTTGTCTAGTATCCCATACCAAAATTGGATTGCTTGGCCTTAGTAACTCCCTAAGTGAAACTCATCAGCCATCCCATATTAGTGTATGCCTTGCATAGGCTCTCTTTCCAGCCTTCAATTGGAACTCCTACAAGCTCCTTAGCTTGCCAATCCACACTCTCCTTGGTAGTTTATATCAAAAATTGGAAGAACTCCACCATGAGGTTAAACTCTAGTACTGCACCATCTCTTGTAGTATTACCTCCACTTGTAGTAGCACCATCTCCAAGAGATCCACCAATACTACTAGAGCTAGAACTCGTGGGTATTGTGAATCTACCCCTAGAAACTATGCTTGAAGTAATGGAGACATAGCTCAGAGACCAATATTATCTCCATTGCTCAATCTCCTCCAAGGTGAGCTCTCTTGAACTCATGGTAGTCATCCATTGGTGGACTCTCTAAGTGTTGAAATAACCCCTTCCATGCCATGAAGGGTGTGAACAAAGTTGGGTTCCACATCTACTGCAAATCTTACCAACTATCAAACTCCTGGATGAAGTCATCCAAATCAATGGTACTCACTATATCAGAGTAACACTTGGAAACTTTGGAGGCCCCATAAATCTCATCCATGTCCTACAACAACGGTGCAAACACATGTAGCAACAAATACCAGCAAATATTACTTTTGCGGTAATCAAGTAAGTAAATTTTGTTCCTGCATAGAACTATTTAGAATTGGTCAAATACAAAGTCAAATGTCACAAATGTGGTTCTTCTTAATTTCTTCTTTAGACTCTCAAGTAGAAACCATACCCAAAAGAGAGTAACAAGCACTAACTTGCAGTCTCGTCACAACAATTTGTCACATTTAATCACAATTCCATCAAATCTTTCCAGACAATCTTGATTTTGATGATTTAGTCTCTCTTGAAAATGGCACTTCATTGCAAAATGACTTCACCTCAGAATTGTGTTCCACCACTCCACTGAAGGCACAACTTCCTCAATCAAGATTGCTTCACATCAACACTTTGCTGCACTTCCAAATGCAAAATACTACCAGCATTACAATTCCTCTCAGATTTGTCAAGGCGTTGCTCTGATTGCATTTCACTTAGGATCAAACACACAGAATGAAGATCAAGGCTGCGGAATCCAACATTCAACAAACACATTGACTTGCACTTCAAAATTCTCCAAACACTCACAAATGCAAACATAGCGTTGAGAGTTGGAATTAAGCTCAAGCAATGAACATTGAAATCAGCACTTTGCTTTATCTATTCTCAAAAATACGAGCACTAAACAACAACAGACTTTGAATGTCACCTTTAAATAGGCAAATTCTTTAATAGCTACTAACAACTATACCGTCTCACCACAACTTTTCTTACCTGTAGATCCAAAATGATAATGCACCTCTTCATATCTCAAAATTGTTACTACTCTAATCTGATGTCTTCTTCTTCCTCAGCTTCCAATCTCAAAGTAACCTCACAACTACTAACTCTTCTACTAATTCTAACACTTCTTCACTCTGATCTTCAATTCCCGTCATGGGCAATCTACATACATCTTCTTCCTGCAACTCATCTTTCTCTAATACCTCCAATGGCAACTCCAAAGATATTTGTATTCCTATCTCTTCTACTTTGGGTTTTTCTCTTACATCCTTCCAAATTTTATCTATTTCTAACTTAACTAAATCTAATCTAATCATGATATTATCTTCCACTTCCAATATCTTCTTATCTACACAAGTTATGAGACTAATCAGTAAAGCATTCAAATCTTTATCCTTTGCATTTCTTCTCCTTGTCTCTTGCACCAACAATCTTTACTCGTGCAATCTTGTTTCTTCAATTCTTACACTGGCTTCTATACTCAACATTGCATTCATCTTCACTACTATCTCCTTCAACGGCTCAACCCTCATTCTTCTCTCATATTTCCAATCTGCTTGCCAGCTCTGCCTCAAATTTGGCCTTTACATTCTCCTTCTCCTTCTCTTTCTGCACTATCTGCTCTTCCAGATCACAAAGTAACTCCCTCAATCTTTCTTCTTCTCTATACCTCATTGTTAACTCTCTTTGCCAAAGCTGCTTATTCTCTTCTACAGTTTGCAACACTCTATCAAGCTCTTGCTCCTTCCCTGCTACCCTTGCCATAGCATGGATGATTTCTAATCAAGAATCAACAAACTGTTGTTTCAAGATTTCATACTCAGCTATCTATCTTTCCCTAAATATGATATTCTGCTTGATTATTCTCTCTCTACTCCCTACTTCTCTCTTCTTCCTACTTCTCTCTTCAAATTCTCAATCACCTGATTTTGTACTATTGCATTTACTCTTAGTACCTCCTTTTTCTCCTCTCCTTAGGTTATACTCTCCCTCAACTCAAAGTTCTCTTCTTCTAACCGCACCAACACCTGCAACATAGTCTTTACATTGGGATACTCCGACTGCATTTCTTTCTTCTTCTCTTCCAACTTCATCAGCAATGGACAGACAATCTTCCATAGATACTACACTCCTCTGGTTTGGTTCCCTTTTGCTTGCAGGCTTTTCTCCTTCTTTGTTTCTTCTCCGCCTGACACTCTTCTCCTCAACTAAAGTCGCCTAATTGGAATTGATTCTTTGCTCCCCAAACTCTCACTTTGTATATCCTTTCCTCCACTTGGCCCCGCCTCATACGTCACGTTTCTTTTAGATCATATACCTCTCTGAATGATAACCTTCTTCTCTTCTTTCTCTGGAACTTCCTCTTCTTCCGTCCACTTATCTTCTTCTACCATCTCCAGCTTTCCCTTCTCTTCCTCTGGTACCAGCTGCATCTCCACTCCATCCTCACTCTCACTACTTGCTTCACCACTCTGCAACATGAGTTCCGGTTCTTCTTCTCTCTCTGAGTCTTCTGACTTGTACTTGGCTTCTCCTTTTGATTCTTCTCCCAATGATGCTATTACCACTAGATCTTTCTTTGGGTTTCACTTTCCTGGTCTTTCGTGGTCTGGTCACTACTACTTCTTCTTCAGGTCGACTCCTCTTCTTTGACTTTGGATCATTCACCACCAATCTCATGCTCTGCCTTGTTTATGTGTAGTACTCATCATTGCTTCTGATCTGAAGAATGTATTGCTGCTCATCTGCATCAGCATCTCTCCTTAAGTTGGGATGGAAGTGCAACACCATCTTGTGTTGTTCCACTGTATTCAATAAATTCAATCCCAAGTAAAAATGGGCTGCAAATAGCACAATGTACTGTGGAGGTGACTTATCCCACATTAGACTCTAGAGGTGAAGTTCTACTTGAGTGAGAAAATTGATTAGCTAGTAGTGTGACTAAAAGAGCATACTAACTGGAAGTATCTTGAATCAACATATATGCTACTTCTTGAAATTTTATATTATAAGGAGAAGATACATATTTGTTGATTAGGATCCATAGAGGCAAAGGTAGTTCTTTGTAGTAGGGTAGCCAAAGATTGTTGTAGTCAAAGACCTTCAAGTAGTAGGTCAATTGTAGCCAAGAGCTTAGATAGATGAAAATATTCTAAGTGAAGGATACCTTTGGCAGGGGACATACCTTTGTAGATCTTCCACTACAAAGGTATGTTCTTACCAAAGGTGTCTTTCACTTAGGTAAGGAAGTATCATGGCTCACTTGTTCTCAAGATTGCAATTTTTTCCATTTTCTACTTTTGTTAAGGAAAAAGAACACATTATTATATCTATGTAAAAATCACTCAATGTGGTATTATTTTGCTTCATCCTTGTGTACAACAAAGTAAAAAGAAGGAAGCCTGAAGATCTTTGTTGCCATCAACCTTCAATTTGGAAGAGTCATCCTTAAGAAGGAATTGTCCTGCATATACTTTGGGTTTATATCTCTGTCATTACCTTTTTAGATGGAGCAATCTTTATCTCATTAGAAGCAACTTCACAACGCTTTCTATTGACACCAAAATCATAGCATTTGTAGGCCTATAGCAAAAGTTATGACTATATGAAGTACCAACTTTATGGATTTTGAGCCCACACCTTATAACTCATATTCATCTTGTATGTAACCTCATTCTCATTTCTTGTTCATCACCTCATACTTGTTTCTTGTTTGTTACCTAGTGCTTGTTTCTCACATGTAACTTGGTACTCATTTCTTGTTCATAACCTTGTACTCATTCTTCATATGTAACCTCATACTTGTTTCTTGTATGTAACCTTGTACTTGTTTCTTGTTCATAACCTCATACTTTTTCTGTTCATATCATCATACTCATTTCTCATCTGTAACTTCATACCCATTTCTTGTTTGTAACCTTGTACATGTTTCTTGTTTGTAATCTTATACTCATTTCTTGTTCATAACCTCATACTCATCTTGTACTAAGACCTCATACTATTCATCTTGTACTTAGACATTATATTCATCTCATACAAAGACCTCATATTTTTCATCTCAAACCTCTTGCTATTTGTCTCATACTTAGACCTCATACATACACCTTGTACTCATCACCTCAGACCTTGTACTTCTTGTACACATGCTCATGTCAAACCTTGTACTCATACTATTTTTATCTTGTACCTTGTACATGGAAATCATCTTGTATATCCTACCTATTACTCAAAACTTCATATTTGTACGCAACCTCATACTATTCATCTTGTACTTCAACACCTCATACTCATCTTGTTTCTTGTACTATTTGTTTCTTGTTTCTTGTACCTCATACTTTGTATCTCATATCTTGTACTAGATCATCTTGCATGCAAGTAATGCCATCAACAATTTCATAAAAAATGAGCACCATCCAACTTTGTCACAAACAACCTAAGAGCCATTTTGTAGATACAATAAGGTAGTTTTTGTAGTTTTAGGATGACATTTTGTATATATATGTATTTTTTACATAGTAGTTAGGTAACAATACGAAGATCTTGGATCATGCCTCTCACCTTACATAATGGTGGTAAATGATAAGAGGTAGAGGTGATCATTCCACATGGACCATGCTTCTTGAAGATACGGTTTACGGTTGATAAGTAGATAAGATATGATTAACACTAAGCGGCTTAGATGTAATTAGGGATTTCTAGTACATTGTAGCCACTAGATTTCTTGGGTGGCTAAGTAGGATTTTATATAGGGCTCAGACCCAATATTCATAGGGTTTTTCATTTGGTGTATCTTTTCATTGTAGTAAATGAAGTTTATACCATTAAGACTATCAAGTTGGTGTATGTGTATTAGTCTGCACTTTGTATGAGTGATTGTAGGTTGGATTGAGTTGGAGTGAGGATTCTTGATGCATAAGGAAAAGCACATGAGTGAGTAAAGTCAATTGTAGGGGAACTAGAGTGTGAAACTCTAAGGGCTCTATAGAGGTCAATATCAATACAAAGATAGGCCGCCACATACTTGGAGTATCATAAAGTAACACAAACTTGAAAGATTCAATAGTGTAGCCATTCAAGACTCTTGTGATGTCATGCCTTCTAGGAAGGGTGGAATGCTATGTCAAAATCATAGTTTTTAGAGTGATTAGATCCTTGGGAGATATTATTCTCTCTTATTTTTTATGTTCTAAGACACTACTTGTGAGAAACCTTAATAATGTCAATTTTGTACAACCTTAACTTTGTGATGTGAGTGCAAATTGTAGTACTTACGATTGCTTTAATGATAGTTGTTAGGAATTTGGCAACAAGGAAACTACATAAATTCTAGGGTTAACTAGAATTCTTGTGACCTTTGTTATGAATGAACCATCACAATCAAGAGTCCTTTGGATTAACTCTATCATGATTGTGATTATTGGTGATTCTTTCTTTTTGTAGTGCAACAGAGGTAGTGACTTACTTTCTTTTGGGAGTAGTTTCTACCCAAGAGGTTAAATTAGCAATAATAGACAATTTGTGACATTGTGACACTTTGTCTTCATTTCTAGTTACATCTAACTATATTTTGAATGAATAACTTGTTCTTACCAATTATACTATTAGTAAGTTAACATTGGGTCACCATAAGAAGACATTTGGACTAGAAACATCTTTGTGGTGATAGGAAATTTTTACTACTAGAGACTTGTGGAGTCAAAGTCCAAAGGTATATAATTTTACAAGGGAAGATTTGACACCTTCCTTGGCACATGGAAGAAGCTTAATTAAACCACATTAAATAAGGTAGATAAGTAGATAGTATTAATGATAGTTAATGTAGATGTAAATAGGAGATTTCTAATATGTCACATGGTTGTTGGACCTCTTCTATGAGAAGTAAGAAGATGTATATAGAGGTTTTGCTTGATGTCATTTGTGTTGAATTTTTGGTAATCAAGGTAATTAGCAAAGTCACTTTCAAACTCTCTATTGCTATTTTTCTACACATGCAGTATTAATTGAATGACTTTGTTGAGTAGTCATGAGGAACCTCAAAGTAGAAACTCAAATGCTTGAGTGTAGAGAGACATTTTCACTTTTTTGGGTGTTTGCACCCTATGGTTTTGAAGGAGAAGGCTATGCATTGAAGGTTTCAGGGCAATTTGGAGCATTGAAAGTACCACAAAAATAAGAGGCAAGTCAATTGATTGATACAAGATTCCTTTGGAGTGTCATTTATTGGAACATCCTAGAAATAATCTAATTAAACACCATTTATCTACCCATTTAATAAATTATTATTTTTTGTATGTCATCTAAATCTAAATTCTTATATGAAAATTTTGGTAATTTTTGTTTTTATTATTTACAATGTTTACATTGCATCTTCTTGGAAGGGTAGCATGCAGCTTTTGGAATGGTAGTCTTTGGCATGAAGTGAACTACCCTATTTAGGAATAATTTGGAATAGATTTATAGTGAAAGTGATTTTTTTTTCATTTTCCATAATGTGCCTTAAGGAGAAGCACTACTCTCTTCTAGGAGTAGTTGCGCCCAAGAGGTTAAATAGGAAATAATAAAGAACCACCACCATAAATGATATTCTCCTTACTTTTGGACATTTTTGACCCATGTCCTCAAAGGAATGGCCTCCTCTTACCATTTGACCATTATTTCAACATTGGGTTATTACATTTGTCTCACAAAAATATAATTGTAAAACAATTTATATGCAAATATCATTAGGGATTATTAGCGGTTCCAAAATCCACAAGCCAATTTGAATGTAATTTGACCAACTCTATAACAAAGATATTTATTGATTAGGAGTTCAAAAACCTGGTAAACTAGTTGAATGTAATACATGTTTGCAAATGTTTACAGATCTTGTTTCTTTTTGGAGGTAAGTTCCAATGGGATAAACACACTCCTGTTCATGGTCTATATCTCATCTAAAATTTCCTTCTTCTTCTCCCCACATGTCAGCTCTATTAATCAAGAAGTTGTATAAAATGATGCACACACTAACCCACCTCAAGAGATACATATTCCTATACTTTTGTTGTTCAACTATACACTTAATTCTTGCAAGGAATGTCATCTGCCTTTTAAAACTCCTATGCAATGTTCATTGATGACATAAGTTTGATCACACACATATTGAAATCTATTCTCTCTTGTGTGTGCTGCACTTTAAATGAGAGCATTAGATGACTCATTGAGACATAGCTAAAATCACCCAACAAAGATTGGTGGTATCCAAGTGAGTTATTTGCTCCTCTTTGACCAAGATTAAGAAAGAATAGAAAGAACTTGATAAGTAAATAGTATGGTTGGAAGAAGAGTGCTCTAATTAATATATTGTTTACTCACAAATATAGAAAAAATACATTCTAAGATTTAGTTAATAAATTTAGTCTGATCATTTATTTAGAGGTGGTAAGCAATGTACATGGCTATTTTAGTGCCTAAAATCTCAACAATACTTCCCAAAACTTTAAAAAAACTGGGGTGATGATCAAGCATGGGATTGATAAAAATATATAATATCAAATTAGAGTTGTAGCAATTGAGGAACACACATCTTGTTAATATAGGAGCTGAATGGTTTTTCTACTATATAACTATTCTAATATTACCTTAGGCATGATAGTAAAAGAAGTGATGAGATCCAAGCTTATACATTAAAGATAGTCTTTCACAATCATAAGCAATTTGATCTCTTTCTACAAGTTAACCTCCTTTGAAGCAATATCTTTATGGTAGCAATGATCCAATAGTAAAGTTAAAAGCATCAAAATAAATTAAACAAGATAAATTGGGATTATAAGGTTGTAAAATTGGATAAATGGATGTCAAGTCTTTTAGTATCATAGGGTTGGAGGATTAGATGTGCTGAAATTAAGTCTTTGATTTGCTAAGAAAAACCTTCTCCTTATCATCCAATGATATTTAACATCATTGTCTAAGAGATCTATGAGTGGTAGCAACAAGTGTTTTAATAATGCATACATGAAACACACATGAAAATTAACCAATCCATTGAATCCTTGAATATCACTAGTATCTCCTAGAATCCTAAAGTTTGTAATTCATGATAACCTTGATATTTTAATCTTCCATTGTAATACTTTTGCAAAATCTTATGATCTAAAAATGCAAAATCTTCTTCTCTTGAACTTGCATTTGATTTTTCATACTCATCCATTATCTTCAACTTTATACAATAATCTTTATTTGATCAACTCTTATTCTTGGTTTGATCTTGAATACAAACATGAGTATCTATACCTTTATAACCTAATCAACAATCTCTATACTAATGAAAGTATTTTTTGTATCAAGAGTTGTATGATGTGATGTCTTTACCAAAGGTGAAGAATATCTCAAATTGATTACTTTGTCTTATATTGTAATTTTCATTTGTTGTTTTGTTTGATCAACTGAAGTGTTATGACATTCAAACCAAGGTAATCATACAATAATACTATAATGTAAATTTACAACTATGAATCTATTATTATTATTTTATATATATATATATATATATATATATATATATATATATATATAAAAATATATATATAGTCTTGTATTGTCTTACAATCTTGAGACTCTTGTCCAATCTTGATTTTGTATGAGCACATGTAGAATTAGTAAAAATATTGGATTAAGTGCCTAAAAATTATGTCTTTTCTTTTCATCATTAATCATAAATACATTTCCTTTTATTGCAAAGCTTCCCTTATTTCCTCTTATTATATTAGTTTTTAAATTTCTAAACAATGTGAATCCACCAAAATCTTACAATGATGATTTTGAAGCATAGGATGAATTTCTATTATCTACTCTTAATCTTATTAGAACTAATGTTGTTACATGGCCACGAATAGATTAGTTCCATGAAACTATAGTGTGTTACATTCACTCTACTTGTTACCTCTACTAGGACTTTGCAATACCTTTAGTTGAATAATAGTTAATATGATTTATTAATTACCATCTTGTATGTTTATGGTATGAAAATATTTTTCAAAAGAGAAATAAGACTAATTTCTATAATTTACTTATGATTGTCTTCCCATTAATGATCTTAGCTCCAAAAATGAATAAATTGTATTCTTCTTGACATTTGACTTCTTCTAATTATGATTGTTAAGAATAGATTCCTCAAAGACTCAATATGGTATTCCATTGCTTGAATCATAAGATTATTCACATATCTACCATCAAAGTAAAGAAGAAATCAATTTCTAAGTCAAAAAAGAAATGAAAATATATCTATCATTGTAAATTATGGCAAAAAGCACTAAAGGTTCATTTGACTAAATTATAGTATCCAAGAAAATTTGACAAAATAGTATATATAAAAACATGAATACTTACATACTTAGGCATTACAAAAAAAATCCAATAATTTTAGAGTGGCTATAGAGCGCCATAAAGAATAAGAGATAGATGAAAGAGAGAAAGTAGTGGAGATAGAAGAGAACAAATGGACCAAGAATATACAATTTTTTCACATAACCAAAGATGGTCCAAGATCTTGAAATTTATTCTTGAGATATAAGTAGAAGATTGCTTCTTGGCAAAGCAAGCCATACCAAAAATATTCATTAACACCTTATAATTCAAGTCAATAGGAAGGTTCTTTAGTACCCTGATATCCTACAAATCTTTGTAAAAGATTGTATTTATCATTTAAAATTCTTAGGTACTTTCTAGAGATTGATTTATAAAATTTTATAGTAAAATTTAGATTTTTAGATTTTTTAGAAATATTCATCAGAAAAAATATTTATTCTATTTTTAAATTTTATAATAGCTTGCTTTTTCCTTGAGTCAAATTTCCCATTATTACATTTAAGCTAATATATGTGCTACTTGTCAGTGCTTATATGAAAAGGTAAGTTTGGAGGCACAAGGAATTGAAGATGTTATATGAAAAACAAGAAAAAATGTTATATTTATGTATGAAATAAGATATAAATTTAATAAAATGAAATGAGTCTTTGCAGTTATAGCAAAACTTTAGAAGAACAATAATGTGGGATGTTTTCCTTTAAAAGATGAGAAAATAAGAAGTAGTTGTACAACATCATCTACAAGCAATTGAAAGCAAAGGCTAAATTATGATAGATCAAAATCTTTTAATTCATATCCATGTCAACTTATGCTTGCATGTATAAGTATCCCATGTATATCTACATAAAGTTTTAGTCATATTACCTAAGTTTATCTTCTTGGATTCTAAATTTAGATTTTGAATTCATAACATGTGAGGTCATGTAAAACTGCAAGCTTTTTGGTGATTTACACCGATGGATTGGGACTATAACTTTATACTTAAGTTTGACTTGATTTTACCTCCCATAAACTTGGAATTTTTTATTCACATATATGGTTTTGGAGTCTTATTTTATATCTAACTTTGACTTGACTTGGGTTCTTAGTGCTTTGGAGCTCAAATCAATAAAAGGTGAGCATATTATATTATCATCCTATTCCTTTTAATCTGCAAAGATATAAAGTCCAAATGTATTAAAGATAAGATCCTTTTATATTGATTGAATTGCAACTATCAACTCTATGGACCACGATACAATAAATGGATGAACATTATCATTCCCCTGAAGTTCTATATTTTGAATTCCATTTTGCATGATTAGAAATATAATTCAAGGTATTTCCACTATCATACATACCATTGCTTGAATATGGAAAACTATGAAACTTTTTAGAAACTATAGAAATTATAAGATCATTCAAATATGCTCTTTTTGTTTCAAGTTTAGGATGATTGAATAATTTATAATCAATAAATATTACATATAGCCTATATATAGATGCTTGTTGGAATTAATTGATTCTTAAATTTGGAAATCCAAATTTTTTGCCTAATACTTAGTCTTTATTTCTTGATTGTAGTTATATATTCAAAGTGCTTATTAATAATGCTCAATCTAGTGTTCCACCTTGTACTTCTAATAATTAATTTATGTATTTAATTTTCTTACATTACTAGTAATTTTATACATAATGAGGTTTCTTAAAAGTGCTTGATATGTAGTACTCTTTTGTAAATTGTGAGAAGATGACTATTATTTTTTAATATTAAATTATTTTATATATTAAATGTAAAAATTCTAACTACCTAACAGTATGTTCTGTACTCAATCTTTTTAAATCATGTATTTTAACCCCCTTTTTTTCAAAATAATAGTTATCATTAAAAAAAAGTTAAGATTTTAAACTATACATAATCAATAGTACTATCAATATCAATGTCACAAGTTTATCTAAATGATATGGTATGATTTTTACTAAGTATGAAAATAGGAGAAACATTGGATATATTTATATAAAACTACAAGTCAATTAGGATCTATATGATAAATGATTCAAAAAGTACATATAGAATGGATTTTTTCTTTTATATGGATGATTGATATAATAAGACAAAACAATTTCTGATTGAGATGAGTAGAATGTTATGAAAGTTGTTGATCATGTGATAACTTAAGTAGTTGAATGGTCCACCGACTTAGTTTAGGTTCATAACATAGTTAGAGAACCTAGCTAGCTAAGATGGTAAGTGAAATTTCTGGCCTTTTAAGTGACGTTTCTAAGGAACTAGTTACATAATTAAAAAGTTTGTTGTTAATGCTATATAACTTAAAGCTTTCTTTGATCTTCTTTGATATATTTGTTCAATCATTACTTTTAGAGTCCTTAATGAATCATCATCCTATAAATACACTTGTTTAAACTCAAGGTAGTCAATAAGCTATATATTTTATTAAGCAAAGTTAAAGTAATACTAGCTCACATAGACATCTAGGATTTTAATGAGATTGAATTTTGTATTTTATACAATTTACAAAGTGCAAAGTTCTAAAACTATAAATATTACTCTCATAAGTATTAAACTCATCAAATACTAGGCAAATGATTTTTAAATAGCTATATAGAATTTAATTAGATTATACTTAATACAGTTCAAGTTTCAAGTCCTATGAATGTATAGATTCAATATCTTTCACCTTAGTTCATGAATAACCCATATTATATTTGGACTTTAGTATCAATATAAAATCTAATTAAATTGGAAATAATCATAGATCTATTATATATACTTCTAGCATATTATATAAAAATGTTTCACCTTGTATGGTGATGACTGATAATCTTATCTTTTTATATTTTATGAAGCATTAGTAATACAATAAAAAATAAGAGTAATTTCTAATTATTATCGATAAATTCCAACTTACTCTAACTTTCACTTAATTTTGCTAGTCAATCAAATCTATATCTATGAATGTCTTAGCTTAGATTTTATTTACATCAACAAAAATGATTCTATTTGTTTTTATATAAGTTATATCATATATTTGCAATGAAATTTGTAAAGTACTAAATTTGCTAACATCTCTTTGAATAATTCTTGGTTCTATATATGATTCTTAAGCTTAAAATATGATGTGGCAAAAGAAATAATTCTATTTATTATGAATATATATATATATATATATAAATATAATCAAGGATAAAAAAGGGGATAGAATTAAAATACCTAATTATTATAATATATAAATTTTTACCCTTTCAAAAGATTATTTCTTCTAAACCATCAATTTTTTTTTACGGGGAATTGATATTTCTACAACACCAAATATATTATATGTATAACAAAACAATTAATTATCACACCTCCTTAAAAAAATTTCCACACCTTCTTTTGAAATTTCTACACAAAGACCTAGTAACATCATATAACATTTGCTAGACCTTCTAGTAGCACACGTTCAGTCCATTTGTTGCCACACCCAACATCAAGATCATAAAGCAAGACGCTCCATAGACAAGCATTCCATCCTCTTGTACTATGATACCAAAATATGATTTTCTAGTTGCACACTTCCAACCCAGTTGCTACTGCACCTAGTAAAAGAAGAGTAGTAATTGATTGTTTTTGTACAAAGAATATGAGGTTTCTGTTGCTTTTACTATACTCTCTAGATTGACCTTAGATCCTACAATACTATAACTAAATGGAATCTATAGTATCTTGTGGTTGAAATTGTCTCCTAAAATGGGTGGACCAAATAGACTCTCCTTGTAAGGTAGTTCAATCCTTACTTATAATTTGAAAAGTTTAACAATCACGTCTTTGTACACCACATAGCCTCTCTAATATAACAAATACATGATCATAGAATTAAAGAAATAGAAATCATACTTATGATTCATCCAAGGGATCACATACCAATCGATCAAGTGGTGATTTTTTTTGTTTATCCTCATCATGGAGTGCACAAAGAAGTATTTATAATAAGTGTGGATATTGCAAACTAGACTCAAAGAACACCATTGCACAACCTGTTTGGTATGCTAACCATTCCCATGACTCAATAGGTATACTTGGAATGGTCAACAAGGAGATCGATGCAGAATATATAATCCCAAATATGGATGATGTAAATATAATTACACATTTCACGTAGGCATACTTGGAATAGTCAACAATGAAATCTATGAAGCATGTATAATCCCATATGTCAATGATTAAATATAATACTTCATGTAGGCATCTAGTATACACATCACTTATAATCCTTGTGCATCTTTATCATTTACAGGGTAAAAATTCTATAACACATCATATCTCAAGCTGCTCTAGACAATACAACATATGTAAAACCATATGTAGTATAAGAATAACAACGATGATTTTAGATCCTCCGTCGCGTATCTCCTCATATCTATAAACCACAAGTACATCCTTCCTCACTCACTTGAGTAAATGTTAACTCTTCAAAGTCTTCAAACTATAAACTCTCAATAACTTTTATTTTCTATCTCAATAATCTAAAACTAAGATCCAATCAAGTCAAGATATGAAAATCAAGCAATCATAAACAAGAATCTTTAATGTGTCACCACTAAACTAACCATTTAAAACATCTAATATATCTTTAAAAATTCATATTTTTCGGTAGAATTCTCCATAACCTCAATCTACACAAATAGAACTGAAACTGAAAAAAAATAATTCTATACACCAATAGAACTAAAATTGAACAACAAAGAAAGAGGATCATGTATTCACTTGTAACCCACCACCTAATATACAAAGGGAAATTACAAAATTCATTCACATCCCTCACTCTCCCTCTTCGAAAATCTATCGGTTGGGAGTAAAGATATCTTTTCCTAGACCCTTAACAATTAATCTATTTGATTTACTGTACTCTCCTTTTCACCGAATTACCTCTTGTAGTACCATGCTCTAGGAAGTACTACGCCATTTACTTTATTTTTAGTCATGTCCCCTATTTCTAAGCTCGTCAAAGTGACGGGTTAAACTTTGAACTTTGATGTAATTCTAACTCCAAAACGTTTCTCTATCAGCGTCGCTCAATAGTGGTGGGCTAGCGAAAGTACAAGTCTAAAATGTTGTGAATACCCAAATTATTGGAGAAGTCTGACTTGCATGAATAATCAACTTGAATGGGAACGCAACTTAACGCTATTCCTATTCTAGTGTCAAAGCAGTTTCAGACTTTAGAATATTCTAGAATAAGCACGTACTTGAAACTCCTTTCTTATTTTATTAGATTCATGACCATTATATGGCTCTACTTCTTTACATCAAGAATTTTTGATTGAAACTTGAGAGGATATGGTAGATCTCTTTTGATATTAAGGCTATGAGCGCACTCACTTCTTTCTCATTTATCAATTAGTCAGTAGGACAAAGTATCTTTCAATGACCGTAAGTGACGTTGCGGCTACACTTAGTGAGGTGAATATTTCTTTAATTATTCAAATTTAGTTTCGATCATGTTTATATTTTCTAACCTTTAGAATCTGATCTTAAAATTCATGCTTAATCATGAAGTATGAGAAGTCACTACGGCTTTGGGAAAAAGATATCCCATCAACCTTTTTTATATTTTTAATAACCTCACAAATTCTTTTCTGGCTTATGCTAGTTATGTTTGGATTTGATCAGAATGGACGTGAAAAAAATAGGACTTAGAATTTCTAATTTTCTTTCTCTCTCTAAGGGCCAGTCTCAAATGATTTGTATGTGATCATAATTACAATTTAGATACCTTCCGTGCTCATGTTAAGTCCTTAGATTTGGTAGCGATAATGATGGATAACCTGTCCATACTAGTGAACGATTGATATGATCATTATTCACGGCTCTATATATATATATATAGAACATCGAGTTTGCATTCCTATTTAGGTTACATCATATCTCAGAGTTCAGGGATAGACGGATATTGGGAAGAAATGGTTGCCTGTCGTGGTAGTCGATTAGATTGGTGTCAGATGTAATTGCAGTCAGGTAGGAGTACCAAAGGAGTATTGAATGGTGTTCGATTGGACCGCCATGAATCACAAGTTGGGAAATGAGGTTGAGCGTCACATCCCTGGTAAAGATTCTGTAGTTTTTTGGGTAGATGGTCGTCCATACCCTGTGTGCACTACAGTTGTTGAATTCGCTGTTAACAACTCTCTCGATTGATATTGACAGGACATTATGGGATCCGAGGTGCGGTATCGGCGTGGACAAACTTATAGCTCTGAGATATTTGGCTTACTCAAGCGAAAATAAGAGTAATATAATGAGGTATTTGCTTGTTCATGATTTGAATCTGATTGAGCAATGGAGAGGAACATTCGAGATAAGAGGCTCTCAAGCGCATTCCAACATAATCTCGGCGATTATCTCAAGCAAAGGCACCATGAACACAGTTGCATATTGGGAGTTTCTTAACATCAAGAGTGAAGCTCACCATGTGGGTAGACTTCCTACCGACTAACTGCTCGTGTGATTAAAAGTCCTCGTGGTTCCCTACAATATTATCGATATCCATTGACGAGACTTGCACCTCAATTTTGTAATGAGGATAGGTTCCAGAGTCTATTCGAAGAAACAGAAATTGCAGTTTAGTAAAGCTCAGCTCTTCCGACTACGTTTGTTTTACATAAGGAACTCTGGAGGACCTTTGTTCTTTCCTATAGCGATCCGGACGCACATTCTTTTGCCAATACACTTTTCTACATTGCAATGACGATCAAACTTATCTAATCAATCTATAACTTCACTGAAGTGATAACTGTTCATATGAACAACGACATATCTGCGATTCCGGTATGTGCATGAAATTCATCGGGAAAAGGATTGGATCCCTTATCTATGTTTCATGAGACGTCTCAAACATTGACAAGCATAACACCTAGTCTACAGGTGTAGATATACATACTAATGGCAACTCACAATAACGTAGAGATCTGTAATATCTACCAACACAGACTTTTCGATTACCTATCGTAGTCGAGTGCTATCGAAGACACAATCTAAATACTTCTTGTTTAAGTCTGAAGTTATCTAAAAAATCTTCTACTACGGTTATTCTCTGATGTAATCGCATTCAACGACGATTCAACCACACCAGTCGAGGTGTGGTTCAATCATCGTTTTCTCGTCAATATCGTAGTTCTGAGAAGGTAGACAATCCGAGTTATTCAAATTCAGACTGTTCTGAATCGATTGCGATTGCAACGTTTGGAGCTGGAGTACTGTAGCAGCAGCGCGCGGCAGCAGTGGTACATCTATATTATAAACGCTCGATTGCAATAAGTAATGCGGTAGTACTTTGGCATCTAGCCGCACTCTCTTGAGCTTGGTTTGGATGATGATGGAAATTGGTACAACTACTCTTACTGGTGTTTAGTGTGTAAATGTGCGATGGATGGTACCTCATTTGAAATCCAGTCGAACGGATAGCCGCCATAACAACCATCGGTGTACCCTCTTTGACTATGACTCGGGAAGTAATAAGTACCACCAGGTAGCGTGAGAGATGCAGGATGTGACCCTGACGTTTCTCCATCGCAGAAAACGTTTGGGATCTGAGATTCTTCGTAGGATTCGGAATATCGGAGCTAGTTTCTGCGGATGTTCCCAATCCACGATGTCGAGAGTTCAATAGATCAGATTATATAACAGAAGAAGGTTGAATTGATGACACTAGACAAGTATTCCTCGTATCGGACTTGGCAAGATCAATCATTCTATCACTTTAAGTGGTTACCTAAAGTCTTTTCAATGAAGTATGAAAGGCGACCGCGTAGGAAAAACGAAGGATGGGAAGACCCCATCAACCCGTACAAGGGAGAGACAAAAAAGGTAACATGGGGCTAAGCCCCAATAGAGTCTATATGAGAAATGAAGTATGGTTTAAGCCTGGGATTCAATGTCAGAAACTTGAGTTATTATCGGTATTGAGTGGGAGGCAACTCTTCATTTCATTTTACCACGCACTCGCTTAATTATCAATATCTCCCTATTGGAACACCAATGCGATGCTTGGAAATCATGGATGGTTGGTTTCTTCAGACTGACAAGCCCCGAAAGGAGTGCCTATAACGTAGCTGAAGACACAAGCATCCAGGCAAGGATCTACAGTGGAACATCGTGCGCTCCCTGGGTTCCTCCTCTCCTTTGATGTCTAGTAAATAAACATGGCCGTTCAAATGAACTACTACTGTGATGTGAACCCCACGTAGGGAGGGAAGGAGGAACTGGGGGAGGCGGTCTCTGTGTTCGTCGACCGCTACATTGATGGACATATGGTATGACTACTATTCTGGGCCAACTTCTTCGTTGAATTGTGGTGTAACTGCTGTATCCCTGTTGTCTCCCAAGAGGCACTTAAGACAGAAACGCACTTTCCTTCAAGTGGTTCCCTCTCAATGGGTTTCAGCAACGCGTAGGAGACCTGACTAGATGAGTTCACGAGTGTGAGTGAGTACATCCAAATTCTGGTAACTGGAGGGCTTCCGGCTTTCATTCTCTGCTGACTAGGTACATGGAGTCTGCGCTGACTACCAGGCCGTGAAGCTGCGAAGGTGGTGCAGGAGTGATGGATCGAAGCCATACTGTGCATGAACCCAACTTTCTGCTGGGAGGACGAGCTATAAACATACTTGATGGGATAGATATGGCAGTTAAGTGTTGTGGCGGCAGAAGGAGGTTCAATGGACCTTATCCGCTATTCTCGCAAGTGGGTGAGCTGATAAGACAAGTACATCTGTCGTGATCGTACTTGTCAGCTTCACAATAGTCTAGTCCAAAAATTAAGATTTGACAAAAGAAAGGCTGCGCGTCAATCCGCATCCGCACTGAGATACGAAGATTATGTTCAAAATTTACAACAGTTTGATACTTAAGGTTCTCAAAAAGATGGCAAGATTGAAAGAAAGTCGTAGACTCAAACGAACTCCAGAAAATCCCAAAACAGAGAGCTACCAAGAATACGAGCGAGATGATGTTTGGAACTCCTTCGGATTCATATACAAAAATGTACAGTGAAGTCTGAGTCCACTTAAATTCAACAGATCCGAGAGGGATTGCAGATCTCAAACTTGTCTCTTATACGCTCAAAATGATGAGCTCGCTATGTCTAACCTACACATGTTAAACAAATCCTGTCTGCTGCAAATGATGGAAGCTGCTCCAGTCCATCCTAGGATATCGTTCGGTGTGGGCGCTGCTACCAAGGGCCCGGTGCTCCTGGTTTGATGAAATGCGAAGACATAAGGTGAGACAATGAAATATATACAAAGGACACATTCAGCCCAGTGAGGACAGGTGATAGTTGGAGTTGGCAAACACTCCAAACAAGCTAAACAGCAACTAGCTAAGATGCCAAGCTAATTTCGTAAGATCAACACTCTTGGGCAATGAATGACTAGGCAAGAAAGGAATCCACAGATAACGAGACAGGTTCTAAGATTCAGACTCTACGTTATCAAAGAGAAACAAGGAGATATCTGCGACAAGCATTAGAAAAAAAGGCCCACGCACTGGATAGTAAATGCAAAACTTGAACTTAGACTGGAGCGTAGACCATCAACAAGCATAAAAGGACTCGGATCTAAGCTTAACGTCGGTGTAGCGGGGGTGCAATTTGACATGTAAGTTCATCTCAATCATCTACAAGATTCCGTCGCGTCGCAACAAAGAGTGCAATCAACGAGAATATCTGATAAAACCAATCCGGTAGGACGACAATTCAGATATTTTATTACCAAAGGTCTGCATTCATTGACTATGCCTTGATCGGGTCATGCCTCATCAACAAACAAAAGGGCAGCCCACCGCGGATGTCAGAGTAGGCACTTACAATTACAAGGGTCATCTAGGTGGCCATGAGACTAGACGAGTTTCTAGGACATTTACATTCCGACGAGAGTCGTATGGAGGACTTCAAAACAAGGTGACTACGATGACCACCTAGAAGGTGAAGATTCTATAAGGGATTACAATTAAGCTCCCAGAAGCATGGGCATTAAGGATTTTCAGTTACTTACTCTCAAGGACTAGGCGTGATCTAGCTCATAGCTTCTCCCCCATGTGGCGCTACCACAAATAGTGTTCATTTAAACCTTAAGACGTATGTATCTCGATGGTTATATGCACATTGTTCTCCCAACCTCTCCCGATCTGACAATCGGGAAGTTAGGAACCCTTATGAAGAACTGTTGTTATTGCTGTCCTTGTGTTCCCGACAGTTGCCTTTACATTTGCTCTCTGTGAGCTCCTGCAAATGGAAAGAACAAACGCGAAAATTTTAACCAGCTGAAATTATAAAACGTCATGACATGAACTCGGGTGTATCATACCTAAAATCAGGTGTTAAACGGCTCGACTAGTGTCCAACATCCGAGTACCCACCTGTACTTGCCGTTGGAGCTGCTTAACGTACTCCACTGCCTCGTCCAGCATATCAGCGGTATTTGTTTGCTGCTTTAATATTCAAGAACGGTGCACAGTGTCAATGTCATCCTTTATATGTCAAAATATTTCTTACAATAAGGCCCTAGCTAGCCCAACCATACAATCCCAGAAAAGATCTCTAGTGTAGGCATCCACTTACTTTATCCATGTTGGGGACGAGCTCTTGGAGCTTGCGCATCCGTTCGCTGATGCGAGTTCTCCTCACCTGTTCAACAAATACACGAGTGTTTAAGGAAGTTGCCGGCCGAACTCCGGCCACATTCTGAAGAAGACAGGACACTGTGAAGCTAACAATTTATCTTAGCGGCACTGAAGCCGGTGCTCACCCGCTCGGCAATGCTGCGTGGATGTGTCGCGCACCCACGCTTTGCTCGAATGCGACATGGAACGGATTGAAGAATGTCATCAGCCAAGGAGGAATTCTTCGATTTCTGAGTCGGTAGACTCATGTGTCTGGTCAAAGTCGGTGGATTATTGTCCTGGGCGTTCCTCTGCAACCCACAAACAACAGTCAATATACTTACTTGAGTACAAGATAATTCAACATTTCAACATACGGATGACCAAACCACGCGTATTAAGTGCTCAGACATTCGTTGGCGTAACAACAGAAAAGGCTATAAAAGTTGACAAACCGCTCTTTCTGGGGAAGGAGAAAACACCAGGAGGCAGACAACCAATAATCTCACCTGAGGATCTGTTAGGAAAGAATCCCCGAGAGGATCCATCTCCATGTCTCGAAACCTTTTACGGGCAAAGTTGTTGGTATCCCAAGAGTTAAGGTAAGATTGTGCATCTTCCCAGGCTCCAACATCCATTCTGGACATCATGCCTGGAGTTCCTGGTCCAGTTCCTGCACCTCCATTTTCCTCGGACGTGCCTCCAGAAAGGCTCTCCGCTGGCGAATGGGCAAGAGGGCTCGACAAGCTCTGCTTTTCGCTTTTAGCAGCTCCGGCCATCGCTTGTACATCGATGGACAATTGAGCCAAAAGCCCAGCTGGAGAGCTACTCTGCCGAAGAAGACTATTGTTGGTGTTGTTGTTGTTCCCTTTATTGGAAAGCCTAGTGCTGGACAGACCAGCAAGGGTACCCGAAGCACCAATGAAGTCATTACCGATGCCCTGGCCAAGGTTGCCCAAAGCCATTTGCTGCCCTGTATGCATGTTGTCCTGTTGACCAAGCAAACCCATTGTAGAGGACAAAGCCATGCTCGAACTCAACCCCATACTCGACGGCATCTGGGAACTCGGAGGCATCTGCGAGTTCATTTGGTTGTTCATCTGAGGGCTCATCTGGGGATTCATCTGAGGGTTCATCTGTGCGTTTCCTGGCACATTCTCGTGCAGTACCTCCATAGAGTGCTTGTACACTGACTGTATGATTGGCGGTTTGATAGGTCCGTTTCCTGATCCCAATTGTTCGTAGTGCGCTCCTGGCTTCCCTAGTCTTTCAAATTTCCGTGTATTGAGTAAGTACTTGTCATACACTGAATTGGCGGACTGTTCGGTTTCCATTTGCTCCAAACTGCTGTCATTAGCAGGATCGAGTGGCGGCAAATCGGCATCTGAGAAGAAAGAGCTCAGGGAATTTTCAAGCTGGCTCATAGGTCTGGGAACCACATCCGTTTGAAAGTCGGCAAGACTTTGCAGCAGAGCACTCGGGGCAGAGTGATACCGGGCCAGTCCACCTGGTACGCGATAAGGATCGGATAGCGGAGCCGGAACTTGATCCAGCAGCGCAGAGGAATAGTCTGACGGTAAATTTTGACAATCCATTTCCATCATTGCATTTCTCCCATTGATCCAATCCTTTGGAGGGCCATTTAGAGTCGTCCCAGACCATATCCCTGGACGCCTCGACCCATTCTTGGGAAGCATCGGAGAGCAGGGAGCAAAGCTTGGTCCGCCTTGATCCTGTGTTGGCAGATTGAGAGTTTGCAGGGACATATGAGGTTTTCCCCCAGCTTGGTCGCTATAAGTCCGAGAGGAACCGCTGGGTCCGAGCATCGAACACCTGCCAAAGTTGCGTTCGCGAACCATGGTCATCAGCAGCAACTTCACAAATCCTAGAAGTCCTCTACCGTAATCTCCCTCAAAGATAAACCATCAAAACCGAGACTCCATAATCAGTGAGACACAAATTAACAACGACTCTCGGATTTCGGATAACATCACCAACCAACAAAATTGAAAACATACGAATACTCCATAAGAAGCTCTTTTAAGATCTTGACCGAACTGTAGAAATTAGTGGAGTTCTAGAAGAAACGGACAGCTATTAAAGGCCACTCCAAGACTGAAATGTATACAGGCTGAACAGCTCCAACACGATACGAAGGCCTTTATGGACTCTGCTGTGCTCGCCTGCGGATCGACTGTTTCTATCAGATTTGAGCAGGATAATCAGAATGCGGTCGACTGGCTCATGCAGGTCAGGTAAAACATCGGAAAGAGCTGCGTTAAACGGTCTAACCAGATAAGGGAGGACAACAAGATGGACATACAACAAAGGTGAACCACGAGTGAAAACCACGAAAACAGAAGAGTCCGCAATCCAGACGACATCTACACGACAGAAGAAGCCAGCAGTATGTTGCTGCTAAGTGCTCGAGAACAGACAGAGGGCAGCGTTTTGAGTTTTGCCTGGAGGTGGTCCGGTCTTGTAAAGGGGGCGAAAAAATGTACCTTCAGACCCCTTCGCTTTCAAAACTCCTGGTAACCCGATGCGTCCGACACAGTTCGACACACTTTTTGTAATACTGCGGGCATTGTCTAGCTAGTGGTCCGTCCCAATCCGTCGCGTCCCGTGTGCCTCCAACTCTACCTGATGGATGGTGCCGCTCACTGACTCTCAATAACACTCGCTCTCTCTCGCTCTCTCGTTACCACAGCAGGAGAAGGTAGTACATGACGGGTCCGAGCCACTTACTCAGATGAATAAGAGAGGAGCTGCTGTGGTTCACTATAGGTGGTGCCTCGAAGACACGATGCAGAGGCGGTAGTAGTAGAGGAAGATGTAACTACAGCGGCATGAGAAGAATTCAGAGCAGAGTTGTTGTTTTGATGACTGCAAAATTGCTGTGGGTTCTCCATCCTGAGATGTCATCCCAGATGCTACACACATACTTCTTCTCCCCTCCGACCGTGGTCCCCCAGTCGGAAGAAATTATATCTCCCCATTCCGAGAATGATCACGGTTGTCTACTCCAATTAACTCTCTTCAATCTCCCAATCCCCCTCTCTTCTAATTCATCACGTCTCGGATCCGGATATCGGGGAGCGCAAGCGATGGCTCCTCCCTTCCCTCCCTCTCAAATCCGTATCCCCCAGCACTCCACCTTGCCTCCCTAAGTAACCTCTTACCCCTCACCTCCGAGCTCCTCACTCGCTTTCCAACCGAATCTAAAATACACGTTTTCTGCCAGGACAAATAAAATCTCTCTCGCTTCGCTTCTCTCTCCTCCCGCTCTGCTTCTCCTCTACTGCTACTACTCTGCTAGCGCTGCGCTTCCCCTGTCTGGCCCTCGACCTCCCACTCTCTGCCTCTGAACTCGGCGCTCCTCGTTAGGGCCTTCGACTTCGTTTCCCTGAGGAAAAAACTAGAGGGCCAAAACAGAGAAGAGGAGACGAAGGGCAGGAGTCCGTGTCTAAATCCGCTCTCCCGAACCTCGAGAGGTGAATGAACATCTATCCCATCTCACTAGCTCAGGGCAGCAGTAAAGAGCAAGGAAGGGAGCCCGACTTTCGCGGGGGCGCCGGAAAGTAAGCAAATGCGTTTGCTGCCTATCGTCTGCATCAAGGCCAGACCAGGACGGGAGTCGTACTTTCACTCCCCTCGTGACGTAATCCCCCCTTACCCACACACAAGCAGCAGATGAAAGCTGGCGGCTATGTCTGTGTCTGCAACAACGAGGGGAATTGCACGCTGCACGGACCTGGCTTCGCTTCGGTCCCTGACCTAACCTATGCGCTCTCGACCATCAGCTACTCCGAGCCTGGCCTCGGACCTGCCAAATAAGTCAGCGCGTGACACGTGTCACATCCTTCATGTACCCCATCCTCCACGTTGCCGATATCTCTTCGTTACAGCGTGTCGAGCTTTCGTAATCGCTCTCGTGCACCTTCACCCTCGCCCTCCCCCAAACTTGGCTCTCAGTAACTAACTCACTGTGACGCTACACTCCTTTACACTGTTAGGAGGTAGATTGGATAAATAGACGGATAGACAATTAGCCAGACAGACAGGCACACTCTATCAACTTCGCCAGAACTTACAGCCGGCCCCTCACCAAACGTTGCCCTGCAGATATTACAATCCACCGTACTATTCCACCCTAGTTCGGTAATGTAGTACTCTCAACCACTGGGTTCGTTCCTGAAGTTCGTTTAAGTCCACGCTTTGCATAGCACTCGAGCAAAGCAAAACAGGACTCGATTATCCAATCTGATTGTAGCTACATGTTTTCCTCCTTTGTTAACCAAAAGGAAAGTTCTAACGACACAGTGTTTCCTCATTCTCCTCGGAAATTTCCAGTTTTAGAGTGTAGAACTGGGTTTTCAGTTAAAGGGCCTGATTCCTTTCCTTCCAATGGGGAATACGTCACTTGCAGTAGACTACATCTCTCTGAAGTGTTTCAAATTTTGTTTGGAAGAGACTAAAAGAGTTTGTTCCCGGAAGAACACGTTTAGGAGGAAAGGCTTACAGAAAAGACAATACGTTAGAAAAAATGCCGAGACAGTGAACTAAGGGCGGATACGCGCATTGTATTATCAGGCATCGCCGTTTCTGAATTGTGGGCTCCTATCAGGAGAAAGACCGATGCGGTGGGTGCCCCAAAGTTAGCAGATGACGAGCTTATATTGCTTTAAATTACATGTTTTGTGAAGGGATTGATTGGAACAAGTGGCGAGTTATGAAAGAGACGTAAGTTAACAACAAGAGGCCACCGAAAGGATGTGAGCGGAAGGGAGGCGCAATACGACATTCTTGTATTGAAGGGATAGAAAAAGATGCCGCAGGAGTCATAAATGCTGTTTTGAGATTAGGAACGGAGCAAGCCCTCATCTATGGAGCAGCTGGAAACAAATGGACGAGAAGATGGGACTTTTATGTGCCTCCAACCGTAAATCACCTGTACAGACTGTAAGTGGTAACTTTCCAAGGTGGATGGACCATCTACTCCGTTACATTTCTGTAACTGTAGCGTCAGATGGGCGATCGACTTCGGTACGAAATCTACCCAAGGAGGTATTGGTATGGAGTGCGGGACACGGCTGTGTGTACCGGAGTCTACATATCCGGTTGAAGGGGAACGGGGTTCGTTGGATGGTCGTGATCCGTTATGAGGGAGGCAACCGCGACCCTCAATTGTTGTGTGTGCTCTCGGGACGTACAGCGGCGCGATAGAAGTGAAGACCCGTCGACGACGTCGGCGACGGAGAAATCAGCCTGCCTGTATCTCGCTCGACGGACGGACGTTGGATCGTTCGTGGCCCTCGTTTGCTTGCTGCACAACGGCGAGTGAAACCCGATCTTAAAATGCGGGCTTGGGCTCCGGCCCGGGTCATCAACGAACCTCCTCTTCAGAGGGCAGGATTGATCGGGTTGCTTCTGCTCCTTCACATGGGACGCATGCACGCACATTGGTTCGGTTCGGTTTGCGACATTATCTATTTAGTACTTTGTAATCCACTCGCAAAGTACAGTATTGTAGTTATTAGCAAATCGAAGAAGCGAGTCGCCAGATTCACCACAGATTCATGAACACCTTCTCATACCATGAGAATCTTTCTTCTTTCCAGTCTTCCTTTTGTGTGCAGGTCTTCGTTTCGTGCTCGCTCGTGTTGTTGTATGACCACCTGTGTTTACTTCTCTTATTGTATGTTGAATGTAATTGTAAACCTAAGCCTTTCTTTCTTACCTATTGTAATTATCTTTCAGAACGCCACATACTCACGGTACAAGGTTTATTTATCACTGTTACCACTATCGACACTTCAGTAGGTTTTAAGAATCAAGTTTCAAATAAAGGAGAAATCCAAACAAGAAGAGCTAAGTTTTCAACTGAATTTAAAGTTTTATATTTGAAATCAGTATAGCATGTATTTCCAGACGTTTCACTTAAGAAGCTCTTTTTTCTTTTTTCTTTTGTGTGTATTCAGTGTATGCACTTATTACGACTTCAAGTTTTGATATACGGATTTGAAACTTGAATCATTTAGAATTGGATTTTGTTGATTTTAAGGCAGAAGATGTACTATACATAACAGTTATAAATGAAAATTTAGATCATATACAATAATATCCTAGATAAATACTTTACAGTACTTTCTTCATCTGGAAAAGCTACTTTAAAAACTGCTGGACCTCAACACGATTAAGAATTATCAATCTCAAAAACATAATATTGAAAGTACCCACTCTGTAATAGAGCTGTTTGTTCGGTTACACACTACTGACAGGCACTATATGTGAGAGCATTAACTTTGTGTGGATTTGGTCAGTACTTCTTTCCTAATTAGCAAATGAAGAGATAGATTTATTGAAGATATTAAATAATTAGTCAATGTTTTTATACTGTCCTGTATATCTAATTTGGATTGTTACATCATTCTTCTTTAATTTTTATTTACAAGGGATGCTACTTACAATGTAATACTAATCAACTTTCAATACAAAATACAACTTTTCTGCGCATGAATCATTTAAACAAGGGCAACATTCCCATATCAACCGTAGAGAAGACCACACTGTATTTTAAATATACGTTTATGATCTTTTATACGTGATTACCTTGGGAAACAAGAGTATCACTCTGTATGAAAGTAAAGTTTTGATGTAATTCAACCAGTATCCTTGACCAGTACAGTATTTCTACAAACGTCTTATAGAAACGACTCGAGAGACACTAAGAAGCTTATTATGGTGAAATGGAATCATTTCAACACTTTACTACAGAGAGTAGATGCTCCTTCTAGTTTAGTGTTTACAAGTACATTATTATTATTAAGATGAATTTAGTGGCCTAAAAAAGCAAGTAGAATTCTTCAAAGGAAAAAGAAGAAGAAATACAAGGCACGAAATAGTGCGAAAGAGTACCATGAATCCCAAGACTCTCAGAAAAGGTGCTGAAATCTAATGCAGAAAGCAAAACAGGGAGGAAAGTAATAAAGCAAATTGTTGCTAAATTGTATGACATAAGTACTCCAATGGTATATATCTGGTAAATGGGGAGAGAATATTATAAATGTGATGGGGATTCCTATTACTGCTGCCTTGTCTATAAAAACCAATGATTGAGATGGCTATCAAGTGATTGAGATTCTTTATCTGAAATAGGACGGAAGTATAGTTTGAGAGTCGACCAAGGCTCCTCTCCTTTGTATACTTTGCAGTCTTATGTTACTTGTCAAAGGAGACTATCAAATTGGTAATGAGATGTCCAAAAATCTGTATAAGTATGAAGGGATTAGAGAAATTAGCCGCGGTACATGATGGTCCTCCTTTCCCTTGGTAGTAATGATTGTTGTTGCTCTTGCTTGAATCAGGGACCATATAAATTGTAGGATCTATAACATTGTATCTTACCATCATGAACTTTGGTGAGTTTTTCCCATGTGGCTCATCATGTGTGTGATATGGGAATTCACAAGCAAACTAGTATGGCAACCCTAGAAATACTGAATGTGGTAAACCCAAAGAGAAGCAAAATGCTATAGTAAACACACAAGAATAATATGATTTCACAGCACAATAATCTTATGAGATACGAATCAAAGTTTAGAGAACATCTATTACATATTCT
Source organism: Lunularia cruciata (assembly GCA_948567375.1). NCBI lineage: Eukaryota > Viridiplantae > Streptophyta > Marchantiopsida > Lunulariales > Lunulariaceae > Lunularia > Lunularia cruciata. The sequence goes on along the minus strand of OX419755.1, from coordinate 79,359,563 downwards.
ATCAATGGTAATCATTAGAGTTTCAATTCTGACTTTGCAAAACAGTTATTGGCATGAAGTTAAAACCTAGATTTTTTTTGTTAATGGACATTTTAAGAAATCAACTTGGTGTCAAAAATAAACAATCGGTAACAACTTTTATGGAGGTCTAGGAATACAAAAATTGAGCGCTCAACAAAGACTATTGGATTTCTGGTCATGGACAAAGACCCCATAAAAGATCTTGGACCACTCATGAAATAGCTACAATACCAACAATGCATAATTAAAACCCACTATTCTTTCTATCTTTCTTTTGGCCAAATCGTTAAATTGGCCATGGCTCTCTTTGATTTGAATTTTGCTCTTACTGTGTTATTACCCTCGTGAATCATACCAATTTTGGTATGATTCATACGATTATTATTCAGTGGTATTTTCCAAACCGGACAAGTGAAGAAGATGTGGGTCAAAGGGCTCCTAGCTTTACCTATTTCTTCAAAGATTCTGTCTTGAGTATTTCAGCAGTAAAGAATCTTCATGATAGAACGTTTAGTCGGGTATCTTGCTTGCTTCTTCCATAGGAAAGAAAGATAGATAGGGTACTGCTGGGGATGCTTGGTGGGGTCAAGCATCCTTAATACATGTTTGATTTCGTAGACCCCATCATCAATCAAGCCTAAAGACTTTCTGGTTGAATGCGAGGGGTTTTGTTCCTTGTCTGCGATGAGCAAACTTGATGCAATAAGATCGAACAACCCGGAGATATGTCTCCCCTAGAAGTCGGGGTGAGATGGCGGTAAGGTGGGGTCTACGTGCTGTGTGAAGTTTTAACTTCGACAACCAGTTCCAGTTGTCACCCGGTATCATCAATCTCCAGCGAATTCTTCTCCATCAGGATTCCATTATTTATTAAAACCGATTATTCATCCCTGAACAACAATCTGAAATACGAGTAACACCGTAGCACGAGTGTAACATAAAGTAAGCAGAAGTGACAATGAAACATAAAGTCGTATGGGCCCAAAACACTTTTTGAATCCTAGGAATCAGTCAAAGTAGGGTCATGAGTCTCACTGGTGGTTGATGTTCACGGTAATAGTGAACATACCGTATAAGAAATTGCACAGAGGTTATGGGGGCCGTTGGGGCCATGATATAACTTTACACGCGTTGGCAAGGTGACTGTAATTTCCCAGAAAAACGCAATGAAAACATATGTTTGTGGTGATGGCATTCGGAAGCTGAAGTGGCCCAGCTCATTCATTCAAGTGGAGGGTGCATGGTTCAAGGCTTTTGCAGCCACATGATTATCACGTATTTATATCTATTCTTTAACATCAGTTCAGAGATTGCCGGTACACGAGTTCATTCACATTGACATGAAAAATACAAACCTTCAGCCAGAATGTGTTCAAACCCAGTGAACAGCGACCAGAGAGAGACTGTTGTTATCCAAGACAAATTGAGCAGCGGGACAGTCAACTCCAAACTTAGTGTATCTAAGGGAAACATCTGTCTTCTACCACAGCATAAGTTATAGTGTGAGGAGAGGAGATGATGGGACCCAGGCGGAGAAGAAGAAACTGGAGCAGGAGTGCAGTGTGAATTTTGTATGCTTGTACTACAGACATGCTTTGCAGAAGAGAGAGGGACAGAGAGGAACCAACTTCGGGGGTAAGCAAGTTCTTACTACCGTCAGTCGATTTACGGGACGCCGCATCTGCTCGTTAAAGTCTGGAAGTAGGAATTCCCGGCCTTGGACCAGGTTTACTTTACCGGGGGGTTGTGTCAGACACAATTACACCGAAAAGAAGAAGCAAACGAGACACTCGTACCTCCTCGTCCTTTATTGCACCATTACTCTTTACTGCACAACCACGTTCAATCTGAACCATAAACTTGGCTATGCAACAAGAGAACAAAATATGCAGCTAAAGCAAATCCTTAACCGGTACCCCACCTAAGCAAATCCTGGGCAAACGTTAGTTCGTATCTTGAACAGGCAAAGAAAAGTGCAGGCCAATTGCCCGACCCGAACCAAACCAGAAGCTCGACAATAAAATAACTCCGGCATGTAACTATTCTAGGGGTATGAAATCTCGTCAAAGCAAATCTTAGAGAAGCTGAAGCTGTATCTACATGCTACCTCGTGCAATCTCGATCCAATCCTACGTATATTCTTAGTTATGTTTTCCTTTTCTCCTCTTCACAGTTGGTGTCTCAAGAGTTGGTTTCATTCCATGAATCTTTGTCTGACGCCTTCTGGCTCAATAATTCAATAGCCTGTGTCGCTCGCAGCATTTCATGAGGGACTTTTACAGTTACGTCACTTTGTTTCTTCCTCTTCAGAGGAAGAAGATATCATTCCATTTTAAGATTCCCCGGCACTTAAACAACCCATCGTCTCCTTAGATTCCCCTTGAACTGCGTATTCCCTAGCGAGAACCTTCCTATCCACCTCCTCCATAGCAGCCCGGTTCAGTGACTGCCACCTTTCTAGAGACCAGCTAGACCAGACCAGTCCACTCTGGTCTCACCAGAGCCACCCATCAGGGGGGTTTCGATTGGCTTTTTGTGGGTACGCGTAAAAGGGCTGGATGGGTAGATGATAAAACTTTTCCGGCTTTTGTGTGGGGAGCTGTAAACTTCATTTTTTCGAAGATCTCACTGCAGTACAAATTGTGTGTCACCTTTTGAGTTTAGATTTTATAGTTATATTCTTTTATCATCATTATTTAAGTGTTAATGATGATCTAAATTTAAAATCTAAGAGTTAACTACTTTCTCAAAGGCTTTTAAGTTATGTTTTTTCTCATTCTTCCCCCTAGTGATTTTAGTCAAGTTTCATCCAATTCATCCAAACATGGGGTCTTTTTGGAAATAATGAATTTTTTTGTCAATTTGGAGGGGTGAGGTGACATGCCTTGATTTGGTACTAGAGCTATATGACTTAGAGCTGTATTATTTAGGAGAGATTATAAGCCACATGTTGAACATTAAAACCCTAAAAGAAAAGAACTAGAAGAACATAAAAACACTAGAAGAAAATTGTGAGGGGAATGATATGGGGTTTAAATTAGTGAGGTGGTGTGATTTGCTAAATAAAGGTAGATTCGTACACTTTGCTACATATATCTAAATTTAGATTCTGTCCGAAGACATTGATCCTATAGCTTTGAGACACTAGGGGATTTCAAATAGGGGCTTATAGGTACCCCTAATATTCCCATAGAATTTGTTACAGGAAGTCTTTAACATCCATAAGGATGCGCAGTGGGGATCTGAAGTTTGCGAGCAATATCCGTAATGCTGAAAAAGAAATTACGGGTTATTTTGATCGTGACTTGTAGGATTTTACAGGTTTTTTTTTTCTTAACTTGTAAAATTTTAAGAGTTACAGGCAACCTAGAATCTGTACCAAAAAACTCCACCAAACTTTTTGTACATCAAATGTTTTATCGCCCATCAAACTTTTACAGGTACACGTCTAATTTTATTGAAACCCCACTTCTTGCACATGGGGAAAAAGGTGACCGCGTAGGAAAAATGAAGGATGGGAAGACCCCATCAAGCCGTACAAGGGAGAGACAAAAAAGGTAACATGGGGCTAAGCCTTAATAGAGTCTGTATGAGAAATCTGCCCTACCGCACCTAAGATATCCGAGCTATGCAAGTCGTACGGTCTACACACAACTGGAGCATCCGAAGAAACATCACCTAATGTGATTTCTCTCCTATGGATTGCACCAGCCACTGCACTCTATAGAGCAATGGACACACGCGGTCTAAAGTAAACTACAAAGTATGAGAGTGAGAGTGGTACCCCCTGACGCCTAACATGATAAGCTCTCGCACACTCCTTGACAAATGTGTCAAATGTCGTGTCCATCGCTCCATATAACTCCAAGGCTAGAGGAACAAAGAGGTGACCTCGCTGCATGCCCCTATACTTGGAGACCTTGCGACCTGCTGCTGCACTCGCCGCCCATCCAAGGGGATGGGTAATCACTCCCTCCAAAATTGTATCCCGCGTAGGGTCCGTGACCACGACATCCGCTACTGTCACCTGATCATCTCGGACCAAGTATAAGTCTGCCCTGACGCGTGTCATCTGCAACGCATACGAACGCTCCCTCCAAGCTAAGTATCCACTCTCTCGTGCCATAGCAAACACTATGTCTCTAATGGCATCATGTGTAGCTATCCTCTGTCCTCCAAAAGGACACCGTGTCATGTGGACCGCCGCTGCATCTAGTGTAGAACCACACTCACAAGTGAGTAGTGAAGATGCAAATGGGTGGACCAAACCTAGGTGAAACCTCATCGCTGTAGAGAAAGTAGCCGGTGCGAGTCGGAAAGCCCTAATGCATGGTCGAGCTAGGATCCACGAGCCTGCACCCTTGCCGGAGCAAGAGCGTAGACGTGCTCTAGTAGCCTGAGGAATGGACGAGTCAACTAAGAGAGAATGTAGCGTATGCTCACACTGTCGCTCCATCAAGGAAGACTATAGACCTCTAGTCCAATCTGACGATAGTGAAGCAAACGATGGAAAACCCTCTCATGCTCGTGGGGATAGACTATCTCTTGTCTGCCGCAATAACACCTGGAGAGAAAAGGATCCTCCCTCCACCTCCGTCACATAAGTCTCTAAAACCGGCCTATTAGCAACCACAAAACAAGAGGCAAGTAGGGGTGCCGAGAGAGCCCAACTACCCAAAAACGCTATAGGTGCAATCTCCTCCATAGAAAGCAAGCCAACCCCACCACATGAGATCGGTAGAGCCATTTGTCTATGTGCCAAATCTCCTGTCACACACTCAAAAGTCCCTAGTCCAATAATATCACCAAAGACTCCCATAATCCTCCTATCAAATGCTCTCAAACGTGATAGGAAGGCCGGTGAGGGGAGAACTGTACGGATGAGGTAAGATGGTCGACGAGCAATACTGGAAGAGAGTATACCAAATGCCACCTGCGGATCTCTTAATAATGGAAGGTCATCCACATGGAGAACATCCTCTGCAAGGGCAACGTCCAAGAAGCGTGTGACAAAATCCTCCGATCCTACTGGCACTCCAAGAACACAAAGTCCATCTGTGGATGTGATACACCCCTCTGGAAGCTCAAGGTGGGGAGGGATACCTAAAGGGGACCATGCCCTACACTTTGACACCTTGACTCTCAAGCCTACTAGATGTAGCTCGGTAGTCAAGTAGTCAAAGGCCTGCCTAATCTGATCTACAAGGCCTATGATGTGTGTATCATCTACCAAGGAGGGAAATACACAACCTGGCATGGCCAAAGTAGTAGATAGGAGAGCTCTAAAGTGAGCTATGGAAAATAAGGGCCCCCCCAAAGGATCTCCCTGTCGTGTACCAACAGCTGACTCCAAGACGGTGACTCCCTCTTGTGAACCACCATGCTGGTAGTAAAGGGAAGCATGAGAGCCATAAAAAGACAGCACAAAAGGAATGAGACTCGCCAAGGATCCACCAGCCTCCCTAAGCTCTCTAAAGATGGATGCATGTGAGACGCTATTAAAAGCGTTCTCAACATCCACCTGTAGGACGACCCACTCTGGATGGATATCTAGGAGTGCTCTAATGCCTAGAGATATAGTCTCACATCCTCTAGGTGTAGCTACTCCAAACTGATGTGGACTAAGGTGCTGTCGAAAGTGAGAACGATGCTGAAGGACAATGGTACGACTGACCAAACGCAAAAAGATCTCTCCAATAGCAATTGGTCTAATGCCTCTTGTGTCCTTTTCAATCACAAGAAGTCAACTAGCACCTAAGACCCGACTAACAAACATAGGAATGTCTCCTCTCGCTACCGCTGCAACCACTTGAAACAACTCGGTAAAACCACTAGAAGGATCATTTGCCTGGAAGCAATCTCTAAGGTGCTCATAAACCATCCCTGACAAGCCTCCTAAGGAAAGGCGAGGGGCAGTGCACAATGCTTGTGCAAATAGCGACCTATCAAGACATAAAGGCTGCTCAGGCTGATAATCTAAGACCTCTAGTGGAAGTCCCTCTATTGCTATAGGATGCAATGAGCGTAGGGAAGAGATGGTCTCATCAGTAAGACTTACTATAGACAAAGGGTGTAGCGCTCGTGCTGCTCTACTAAACTCTCCCGCTTGATCCAATGTCTTACATCGTCGTAATCAAGTGGAATCTGTGGTATCTTGTGGCGATGCCTGTCTCCTAAATCGTGTAGCCCTAATAGACTCCTCCTAAAGCGCTGCCCAATCCTCCGCTCGGAATCGACAAAATCTAGCCGCCACCTCTCTATGCCCCGCGCATCCCCCTCTAGCATAATGAAGACACCATCGAGGGAGTAGGAGGAATAAGAACCACGCTAACTCGTCCAAGGGATCACGTGCCAAATGATCCAGTGGTAGGCAAAAAGCCTGTCTAGCCTCATCATGGAGTGTGCGGGGTAGCCTATGGAATAGACGTGGACATGGAAAACTAGTCTCAAATAATACCAAAATGCAACCCGCCTGAGAAGCTAACCACTCCCACGACTTGATCGGTATCCCTGGAACGATCAACGAAGGTATAGAAGAAGCGTGCGTAATCCCGAGTGTCACTACTGTCGATGCGGTCGCTTGTCTCACGTGGGCATCCCAAGTGGTCCAATCATAGTTCTTGTGCATCCTTCCCACATGGGTCTTTACCCCTTGCGAGGTAAAGCGTTGGTGACACACCGGGCATGGTGTATCCCGACCCGCTCTAGGCGACCCCACATGGGAAGGTGTAGCCATGGCTAGCACAAGAATAGTGATAGTAACACATGATACTCCTCTCCATATCTCCCCATATCTGCAAAACCACAACCCCTCACATCCCAACTCACATAAGAAAACAATCTCTCCAACCCCTAAAATCTATAAACTCTCATAACTTTCAATTTCCATCTCCAAAATTTTCAAATTAAATTCCCATGGGACTTAATCATGAAAACCAAGAGATTAGAAATGAAAATTCCCAACCCATCACTCTCAATGTATAATGATCACTCTCAACCCTAAAAAAGTTAAAAATCTTCATAACTTTCTACTCCATTCTCCATAGTCTTCAATCTAGGTACCAATGGAACCGAAATTGAAAAACAAAGAGAATCTACTATTCACTCAAATACTAGATGCTAGAGAGCACTCAGAAATTATCAAAATTGTCTCATGTCTCTCACTCTCCGATGACTCAGGTACACGTAACAAAATTTTAAGTTCTTAAGAGTACCCGTAAAAAACATGTAATTTGGTAATTGATTAGGGGTTGCAAAATTGATCAAGTGGGTTTTAGACGGATGCCAAGGATGGACACGGATTCATTTGTGTATTAGTAGATCTCATCAATGATCATCTTATGTTATTGAGTAGTAAAAATAAGTAAATCATTGTGTCGTATCAATTTACGGTGGTTCTCTCATAGATTTGGATAGAATGGAAATGGGTATCTGGGCATAAAGGAAATAAGATACTGAGAAATGAGGACAGAAGCCATTCGAGCCGTTTGAGAGATAACATATGTGTAGCACGAGTTTTGAATCGTATGGGAAACAGTTCGAGATCTATTGTTCATTTTAAAAATGAAGTGTTCAAAGGAATTTTAGCTAAGTTAGAAGGAAAAGTTAAATAGCTAGACAAAGAAGAGAGATAGAATTTCTTTTGTTTTTGCTCAAAGGATTTACTAGTTGCATGAGATGAAAGGATGTATTACTTTTATTTATTTAGCAAAGAGACTTGTACTTGATGAAGAGACGTATTTCAACCAAAAGGGTGTCAAGTGAATTGTGATGAAAAGCAGAGGAAATCGTCACAAGAAATCCTAATCTTCAAGTTCTTTTGAATTTTTCTAATCTTGTTACTCCTATGGTTCAGTTTGCTCAAATTTTAATTATGAACACATATATTGCTTGAGGTCTTATCAAAATATGACAAGTTTGAAGAAGTCATCTTTATAGCTCGAGTTGAATATCAGTAAAGCTTACCGGTATTTTAAAGCAAATACATAAATGCTAGAGAACTCAAGGCATATTTCAATGAGGCACCTTGTATCCTCATTCAAGTAGGTCCGCTCCTAAGTCAAGTAGGAATTTAGCAAAAAAGTAGCTTGAGCTCGTGTTGCTAGGGTGAACATACGATTGGTACTTTGAAGACATTGGTAATTTGTAGGGAGGATATTCGTTGTGGGAGCTCAAAATTTGAAATTACTCAAAATTACTGTGGTGTATATTTGTTAAGGTGGATGAATAGTTGGATTTTCTGCACAACTTTTTAGTTGGACATACCGTAAGTAGAAGAAGATTCAGATTTTGTAGTTAAAGTAAATTTTGTAGATCTTATAGGAGGAATTGCTAGAGAAGATAGAGAGGAGAAAAAATTGAATTCATGTAGAGTTGTTTAGTGTTTTAATTACCAAGCAAGATGATTTGTTCTTTGGTGAAATTAAGTAATTTTTTTAATTTTCCCTTATTATTTTTTTGTTTTTTGATGTTGCTAGAATATGCTAGTTTGTTGATTGTTGCTTTGGTAGTTATTGGTTATTGCTGGTAGTTTTTAATTATTGTTAGTTGTTATCTATGAAGGACTTTCTAATGTCAAATAGTCGCTAGCAAAAGCTACACCTACTCAAAGCCAATGCAAGTGGAGGAGAGAGAGAAATGCTCAAGGAAAGGGGAAAGAGAGTATTAATAGAGGGGACGAAACGAGAATCTCATTTACATTATGTGATTTTGGGAGAGAGATTGAGTTTTGACAACATTATAGTGGATATTGGGAAATTTGGGAGCAATGACCATCAAGATTGAGTACACTAAGTTTGTTGACTTAAAAGAGATGGAGGACAGAAAAGGGAAACCTATGTATAACTTGCAAAAAAACACTACGGCAATTCCGGGATTTCAGAATTTTGTACAACATATACCAATTGCACACCGGTACATCTAAGCATACCAAATGTGAACCCATTACACTCCAACGACTCTTAAATGCACACTCAATTTTAAGAGTATCTCGTTAGTGCACACTAATACACACCAACGTACATGCGTAAGTCCCAACATAGGAAACCCTAATCACGGGTATATATGCATGCATGATAGCATACACCAATGAAAACCAAAGCCACCCAAGGTTTCAATTGAAAATTTCCAATTTTGTCTTGTAAGGTTGTTCTTTGCACAAAGGAGTTGATATTGAGGCTAAACTTTATATCGATCTATGTGCATCTTTTACTATTTACCTCAGCTTGGTAAGTGAGAATTGATAGCGTATAATGTAAGCTAGTTTGAAGTTATTATTTGAGGAGGTACTCTCCATGAGATTGCACACTTCCTTAGATACATACATGAAGAAGGTTTCCTCCATCGGGAGGACATGATGATATTCAGATTTTGGGTATATTTGACAAGGATAACAAGTTTTGAGATAACTTGAGAGGTTATATGCTTAGACTTTACTCATTTCTTTATGAGTCAAGACTACCTCTTAGAGATTTGATAAAAATAGATAATATTGTGTACCTACATTGCCAGAACAATCTCCATGGTAACACCACCCTAGGTTTACTTTTGCTCTCTTGCTATGAGTCTCCCGTAGCTGATTTCCATTTTTGTATTTGGAGATCTTGATGGTATCCTTAGATAGATTTAGAGAGCGTATATGTTGACTCATTGACTTTGGCACAAAGGAGTAGACATCTATTGTCTTCCTTGATTTAATATGGATCCATATGAGAGTGGACTTATAGTTCACACGCTTTTGCACCTTTCTAGTAGTGGACTTATAGTTCATCTCAATACATTTCCTTTTTCCACACTAGATGTAAGTTTTGAGTTCTTTGAACATAGATTTACCCCACTACCTAAACTACGTCAACTGCATATTATTTATACATACATATTTATTCTCTTTATAACCTTACAACTAAATGTGTATATGAGAACTTTAAATTCCCATTGTACAAATATGCTGAATGCCATGAAATTATCAAATTTACAAGATACAAACTCAAACCCAAGTAAATCATCCTTAAACACAAGCAAACACCAGCATAGCTTGGGCGGATATCAATGATTCCTATAGCAAACCAGTGTGCACCGATGCACACCAGTGCGTTCTTAAGTGTACACAAGCAAAGTTGAGGGCTACCAGCTACCTCTTACCGTCCTCTTGCGGGTACTCATCAAAACTTTTACGGATCCCTCTACCTGTCGTCATCCCGTAAATAAACGGATTGAAACCCCCTATTCTCTACGTGACTCACAGGTGCGCGCGAAAATTCGCCGTAATCATCTGGATAGACCACTACTACGTGGCTGTTACCACGTAGTAGTGGTCTATCGTAGTAGTGGTCTTCTTCATTCACGAGTCTCCAATCCATGCGTCCAACACTATCCGACCTCTCTCAGTCCCAATCTCTCGTGATTAGTTTCTTTCTTCCTTTCTTCCAGTCAACTGTCCACTACCATATGAAATCGACCATTCCTTCCTCCTTTCTTCCTATTTTGCTGCTCTAGGTGCTCTTTCCTTTTGGGCCACCTTGACATTCTCTTCTCCTTCTTTCCCTCTCTCAATAATGGCACATAGTTCGAATCACCTTCAAAAGGTGCGATTGCATCCGCCATCCAATGTTGGCTCCTACGTTACGTCATTCTCTCATGTCCTCTACAGTGCCATTTATCTTTGCTTCTCACACTAAAGCATTGTGCGTCTAGGTTTGACTTTTGGGCACAAAAGACAAAGTTACTGTACACCCACGAAGAAAACATTCAATACTGTCGATTAATTTATTCCCTTGTTGTCCCCTTTGGTCCTTATCTAGGACATGGGACGAAGTGGGAACCAATCGTATAACCATCCGTTCATTCCGTTTTCCCTTCAACCTCTACACATTTGCTTCCACCCCATTAAAACTAATCTGAAACGGCACTAGTGCTTCACCGTGGAAATCCGTTGTCCGTGGTAAAAGAACACAGGAAGCTCAAAGGTAAACCCCGTCTGCTCTCTGACGTGAACAAACTATCGACCTTTTGATTTAATCAGGCCTATCCGAGGAAGTCACCCATCTTCTGAAATCACGAGACCCTCATGCTACGAGAAGTGCTGAAGGGACACTAATTAAGTTGGCCTTTTGACTTTAGAACAGCTGAGTATAGTTGCTCATTCAGTCACGTATAATGTCAACTGCTTCGTGAGAGTTCGATTTCGTTCTCGGACTAATCAATCTAGCCGCGTTGCTTAGTTAGTTGATCATCGACAGACATAGTCGAAGTTTACGCGAAGGAGCGCTGCCGGACACTTGTTTAGCAAGTCAATTGAATATTGACGAATTCGTTTCTCCTTGGTAAACGCTGTGATTTTGATCAAATTCCAGGTCAAAAAAGCCAATCGAAAGTCAATCAATAGCTCAAGGATCAGAAGTCAATCAATAGCTGAAGGCAGTAAAAGCAAATTGAACGTTCACCTGGGGGTATCTTTGCTCACGGGAAAAGCAGGTCAAAGTGTCACTTAGTGACACAATTTATAAATGCGGCTTATATAATACTGGAACTTATTGGGCCAGATATCATGACACGAAATCCGACAGAAGGTTTCCATATCAATCAATATGTGACTACGTCTTTCTCATCTCATAAGTCACAAATTCAAGGGCAGATCCCTTGAATTTGTGACTGGCAAGTTATGGAAATTTTGTTATTTAACAGATTAGGTCAGAGTTTCGATCTGGTGCTTCCAAAAATTAAGTGAACGAATTTGTGGACTTTCATCATTCGGAGAATAAATCTTATTTGTAAGTTTGCGGCAACCTACAATTACAATGATTCAGTCGTTCTAATTTTCAATCCAGTCTAACATCACAATAATTACAAAGACAAGAATGTGATAGAATATCTAGAAATATTTTACTTGATTAACTACAATCAATTATCTCTGAGTTTATAAATTTGGGTTCCGAACTACATATAGGGAAGGTTCGTAGCACTTTGCGAGGTATTGATCAATTACATGGACCCACTTTTCACTCCATCTATACCAAGATTTTTTGAAGAACGATCATTATAATTATAAGGTCTACTTATGAATATAGAAAATGAAGAAGAAGCCATTCTTGCGATAATGAAACATTTTTTTTGGCGTTAACTTGGTTGGCTTCGTAATTTTGATCTCCTGTACCTTACTTCTAATGCTTATAGCTTATGCCAAGTAAGAAGGACATTCATACTCATGATTCCTATCAAAACTAAGTTGAAGTTTCTTCTATTCTATAATATGAAACAAGTAAATTAGGCATTTATGCTGATCAATCCCTACAAAGTTTTGTTGAAGTTGAGTATTAACTTGCAGATCCAGTTAACTCAATGATTTCATACATCTCTTTATGCTTCTTACTCGTTAAGTAATCCTAAAAACTCGCAGTTTTTGCGGTTTTTTGGTTTCTTTATTCCATATGTACAATAAAATTTGAAACTCGAAAAGATGCTATTCACTTTAACTTGAAAATTCCAAGTAATGATATATACAATAACACCACTAGTTTGTATTAGAACACTTGTGAAGATCTTCAATTTCCACTTTATATGATGTGATAAATTTTACAAGAATTTCTTACTGGTTCCAAAGACATAATTAATCTACCAATATCCCAAGTAAGACAAAAAAAACAAAAACAGGAAATAGAAAGTTCATACCTTAACTCCAAAACGTAAAAAATTTGCAAGTAAATGAATCTTAAGAACATAATACAGTGGACATTTAGCACATGAAACCAAAAACAATAAGAGATTGTTGTGTCGATCTATGTCAAAGTAATTCATCCATTTTGACCCCGTGGATACATATCCACTACAAATTGCAATATGATAAAGTATATATATTATATCACGATTACAACTCGGTAGATTCAAAGGAAGATTTTGGAGTAGAAATGAAATTTATAAGACGGTAAATTTATAAATTGATAGAGATGACTTAAGCACAATGTGGATACTAAACTTTTAGCGCTAGTTGGGAATAACTTGATTATTCTAACTTGTATTTTGAACCTGGATCTTGAACCATCTAATAATTTTAAATCATTCAAATAATTCAATAAAATAACTGAACTTAAGCTGAAAGTAATATTATAACTAATCCATAATCTTATTCTTATTCAAAATCCAAACATAACACAAAATTATACTAAAATATTATTACAAAAATTTCATATTCTATTGTTGAATTATAATCCATTCCAAGATGTGCAATTTGGAAATACACAGTGATGAAGGGGTCATGTAAAATAACGCTAATATTAATAATTCTTATGACATGAAACGTAGAAAAAGGTTTCTATAACACAAAAGAAGAAAACATTTTTTTGATAGTTTACATGAGAATGATTTTCTTCATGATAAATGTCTTAATTTTTTAGTTAGTGTCGCTTATAATTTTTTTTATTTCTTAAGAAGTGAATAATTGAATAAAACAAAGATAGTTTTAAAATAAGAAAGATTTTCATATACACACAAAGTTTCTCATTTTGCCACCACACCCGCATAGATGCTCATGCAATAATGATGTCCACAGACCATTATGGATAAGTAAAATGTCGTATGCACAATAACAAGAAAGACCATGAGACGAATAAAGTTTAGATCACACCAAATTGAATGCTTCGTCCAATTTATTTGAAAGTCAAGGAAATCTGAGTTCCAAAGGTATGAGAACAGAGATCATTGACATAATCTAACGTATCTTCTCTTCAGAATCCAAGGATTCACAACACAAATAAAACACAATATAACCATCATACGTGTGAAGGTATATCTAAGCACTCTTTGCTGCCGTGGAGAAGAGATCTCTCCAACATATCCTAGTGTTGAAGAATAATATGGGAGAAGGTACGAGTGACGAATTGTTTGTTTTATATGGTTTCTTTCTTATCCATCTTATCCACATCGACATAAATAAATCACTCAATCATCCTCAACAGAGGTATAAAGTGCATACATACCACCATTCCCTTTTTTAACGAAACCCATACGGTGTGATACTTGAAAAGTTATTACCCGGTCATCAACACCTTTCACTCAGTAAAAGATTGAAAACGGAGTCACCTCACCGGGCAAGCAAGAGGAGGCACGTTCGGAGCTCTCCACTCCTTCGTCAAAATTCCCTGACACCAGCCTCCACCGTACGCTTTTGTCGAGCAGTCGGTGGTTTCGGAAAGGGAATGTGCTCTGGAACAGCTTGTCAGGTCAAGAGGCCGGTGACCGCCGGTCATAAGTCCCCAGATGTGTTTTAGGGTTTCGGTTGTACGGATTGACCGCGTGCTCCTGTGAAGACCCTCGAACCCGGGATCTGATTCGCGTCAACCGGACTCGCGTGATATGGGTCTGATAGCCCGTGGGGGGTATATACAGTAAATCCGTCCAAAAGTAACTTTGTTTAGTCAGAAGGATTTTATTTTATAGAATTTGGGAAAAAGCCGACCTCATGTAACACAAGAAGGATGGGAAGACCCCATCGAGCCGTACAAGGGAGAGACAAAAGAGATTTTATTTTATCGAATTTCGGAAATGTGAGATCCTTTTTCTCATTATGGTAACAAGGTTGGATCACTGAAGATCTTATTGTTTGACGGGAAGGATTTATTCTTCTTTATCCTCGCATTCACTGGGGTCCGATTTCCTCTTCAGCAGTTCCCTTTCCGAGTAGTAATGTCTGACTCCTTGCTTTTGTATTGAGCAACTCGTGTAAAAGAAGTACTGTACTAATGACGTTTTATAACACTCCGTCTTAGCTGAATTAGCGAGCGGCTATAGATTATATTTCAAACCTCAGAAATCTAATTTGAAAAGACGGTCAAAATTTCGAGTTGATTGTTTCTGCATTTTCCATAAATTTCAAATTACTGAGATTCAATGACTTAATGAAAATTTTTTTCATGATTCCAAGGAAAAAGTCACCGGAGAAAGTAGTAATCTGCATAACATTTCCTATTAGGTGATGCTTCTTCAAATGTTCCAGTTATGTGTAGACCCGTCAAAATTTAGAGTTCATTGTTTCTGCACCTTCCATAAATTTCAAATTACTGAGATTCAACGACTTAATGAATTCTTTGTTTCTTATGAGTCCGAGGAAAAAGTCCCAGAGATAGTAATAATTTGCATAACATTCCCTATGATGCTTCTTCGGATGTTCCCGTTATGTGTAGACCGAACAGACTTGCATAGCTTGAATATCTTATGTGCAATAGAGCATATTTTTCATATAGATTTTATTGGGGCTTAGCACATTTGACCTATTTTGTCTCACCCTTGTACGGGTTGATGGGGTCTTCCCATCCTCCATGTTTGCTACATGTTTCTCTTTTCGTAAAATTCATTTCAATAGAGGTTCGTTGAGAAATGTTTGAAATCTTAGTTGGATACTTTACCTTTTCAGTCTATTCCATTCTTGTTAGCAGCACTTTGCGTTCAATAAGGTGAAAAGTGAACACTGCGTACTATACTATGGGATCTTCTATGACTTGATTCATGTAAAGATGGCCGAGGGTCCATCTTAAACTCATCTCTTTCTTAACTCATTACTCACGTGTAGATTAAAGTGCATGGTCTTACCGATACTATTGGGTTCCATTTAACCTCTTGTCTTTTCCTTGTACGGCTTGATGGGGGTCTTTCGTCCTTCTTGCTATTACACGCTATCGCATTTTACTCATCGTCTTATAAAACAACTGTAATGTTCATAATACAAACGCAACGTCATGAAATGCAACCATAATGTCATGAAATAGGAGGAAAGGAAAGTTCACTAGATCTTAGTGACCTTCAAAGTATATCAATCAAAGGTTTGATATAGTGACGTTAAATCCTATTCCAGGTTACAACCATGGTTACCAAGAAATAAGATAGTCAGCACTCGAAGTAGTCACTTTCTGGAAAACGAAGAGAAAATGGCGACCGTGTAGAATAACAAGAATGATGGAAAAAGAAGTATAGAAAGACTCCATCAAGCCGTAGAAGGACAAAGCATAAGAGGTACAAGGGAGTTAAACTCCAACAGTATCGGGGAGAAAAATCTTCCTACTACACCTAAGATACGTGAGCTATGGAAAGTTATTTGAGCTATACAAAGTGTCAAGAAAAAGTAGTAAGTATGCAAAAGAATACAAGACACGTAATGTGGATACGGTAGTCGAACTCGGCATTATGATGGACCTAACGGGGTTGATTGGGAATTCCCTTTCTTGCAGACAGGACAAGTTAGGAGCGTTGCTATTTTTTTCCCAGGCAAGATGGGTGTGAGGAGGATGTGCTGAAAGTTTGAGTAGGGAAGAGATTGAAATGATTGCAAAAGACGTTTTAAGCATCCATCCAATTGAGGTGAACCCAGCTAAATAAAATATATGAAAGATAACATGTACTTAAAGAGGCACAAGGTTTAGAAACGCGCAAGAGCAGAAAGAGCACAAGGTTATTTGAAATAAGTAGGATTGGATAATTTTGTTCCGAGCTTCTTTTTATATATTGTTGTTCGGAGGATATATTTCATGTGAATAGCACCTCTAGTTTACTCCTATTTAGTAGGGGTTGATAGGCTAGTCTTGGAAATGTATGTGATTGAAGTAGAGGAGTGAACTTTTTTCTCTAGGTATTATTGTGATAAATGAGAGATAGTTTATCTTTACAAGCACAATATGACTTTCTATCCTTAACCTCTTTGATTTCAGATTGGACTAGAGTTTTACAATCTTCTTTGATGGAATAATAGTTTCAATAAGCATTACATTCTATTCTAGAAAATATATTAATTCATTGTACTATTAGAGCATGTCTTCGTTCTTGGTTTTGTAAGGTTGCATGCTATTGAATATTAGCTCTACCTTTTATTAAGACCCGCTAAATCACAAAACCTACTTTCTTTATAATGATGAGGTCTTATCTCCATTTGGTCTGCCTATTCACATCTTCATTATTCAGTTGTAATTTCGTCTGTCTATTTACATCTTCATTATTCCTTTGTAAATGTGATATTACCTTAGATGTAACAAGTATCAAAATGACTCTTTGTTCTTTTGGAGGACAAAAGATAGCTATTCATAATAAAGTTTACCATGGCAAGAGTGTGAATACCTCACTTGGTTGGTAAAATTTACAAACTACATGAGTTACGGTGTATTTGTATTTAATTATAGATGATGAACTGATTGTAGCCGATGTTGTGATTTTGAATCCCGGATACTATGTAGTGTGGAGGGGGTAATTATCCACCATCGTGGATGGAACACAAGTAGATCAGCCGCCACAACAGAGGTTTCCAACTACAAGGGTATGTATTGAAGTCACTTCTTTATTCCTCCAACTTTGGAATTATATAGAGTGATAGGCTACAACGTTTAATATATTTATATTTTTTAGTGAAAGTGAGAGAACCTACTATTATAATAGAGGCAATACGTACCATTTCCTACTTCCTAATATACTTTAGACCGTATATGTCAATTGTTAAGAGAATATTGAACGCAAAAAATCCACAAGAGGGCGATCACATGGGTGATATTTCTTTGCATAATCCGGAAACATGTGGATCATATAATTTACATAATCAAAATCTGTCTTCCTGTCCTAGAGACAGGAAGACAGATTTTTTTTACCGATACTATGCAAATTTAACCCCATTTCGTCTCTTGTATTTTATCCTTGTCCGGGCTTGACGGGTCTTCCCACCGTCTTGTTATTCTCAGTCTCGGTAGTTTGCCTTTCCAGATTTGAGAGAAATGCCAAACCTCGAAAGAAACTACCCATAAATAGAATAACTACCCTAAAGCAACAAATGTGAGTATGCCGACGATTGAACTGAACTCCGGTGATTGAGGTTGAATACGCACACATCTTCGGGCATAAGGACCAGGAAGAGTAAGTGACAAGGGTGCTGGAACAATCTCACATATGGCAGAATACTTGACTAAAGCATGGTGATGAAACATCTCGTGACTTCATACTCGAACTTTCTGCCGTGAGAATCACCGATTTCTTTCGTCATATTATACCTCCAACATCATCGCTGACCACAGTTGTGAAGAGATGTCCCTGGACAATCACGTCCATTTCTTAACGGCAACCATACCGTATTATACACAAAGCCGCTGGGATGCGATCGGATGTCCGGATTACAATCTGCTGACTCCATGCCAAGCGGTCAGCTGTTAACAACTGTAGATCGGTCGATTGACAAAGTTGTGGTGTAAGTGAGTGATGCAGCAATCGGTCTGCTAATGAAGCAGTCAACCGTCGTTTAAACCAGAATATAACTTTGGACTCCTATGACTTATCAGGACTGCCATCGAATGTCCGGTATTTTCGATTCCATTATGTTGCATGTGCGATCACTGTTCAGATGCCTGGTACATGTCCAGCGAGACAATTTCCAAGATACACCCCTCACGAAATCCTTGGTTATAGAACGATGGATGTAACACGCTCTAGTTTGTTGTTAAGCGTATCCTGAGATATTCAGACACAGCCCACGATAAAGATCTGTTCAGAATCTCCCCACGGACACAATCACTTATTCTTCTAAGATCTCAAAAACATCAAGGTCTTCTCCTGTGAGATAGATGTGTGCAAAATCATCTCAAACCTCATAGCTATTATTCTCTCTAAGTTCTTCGTGTGACATGTGGTACGGTCGTACGCCACTTTGTGCAAAACCTTCTTAATGAACCTCATGATCATATCTTATTATTCTTTGTTGAACATGTGTACGCGAATGAGATTTTCGGTTCGGTAAATCTCGTGCATGTGTTATGATGAAGAGTGGCAAAGAAAGACTACGCTGGAGTTTTCGGGCAAACCAGTTATACTTTGTGGAATACAAGAAAGCCGGGAGACTTGGAAGATAAAACCATGATACTTGTATGTTCAATGTGCAGCCCTCAGACAGCTAGATTTATTCCTGGGGTAAGTATACCGTGGTCAGTACACTGATGTATGATCTATCATGTTGACCTTGGCCGTGAAAATTCTGTAGATTTCGCAACAAGTTTCTCCTCTTGAGGAAATGGAGGTAGATTTGGCTTCTGTAAAATGGAAAAGCACATCGAAGATCACCAATCTACTTCATGTGCCAAAAAGACTCTTTCCAGATTGTTTCTTTCTTGTATGAAAAGCAAGGCGGATTGCGGCTTCAAGGGGAACTTTCTAAACTGAAATCATTCAAGACCTTTTGTGCTACCTACATGCTTAAGACCAAACCATTGCGAGCTACTTCATAAAGAGTCCAAACTACATAGTTATCTGGTCACCCTCTCGTGCGTGAGTGGGTGTACATGTGATCGAGCAGATTGTAGTGAGTAGGAATATCTGTAGTTATCGGTTGAGGGATCAACACGAAATCGGTGATTTCACGGGGAATGGAGAGGTAAATTCAGATTTCATGCTCAAAGTCACCGGTATTCTTTAACTCATGCTTTGGTTACTACATTTGACAATTCAGTAAGTTTCTTAGTGTGTTGGGAAGAATGCTGTGCTGATGAATATGTGCACGCGTCTTGCAGTTTCCGGCATGAAAGTCTCGATAAATCGAGACAACTATCAGTACGGTAGAGATTGAGAAAAGTTTGGACGCAGATATGGTATGTGTCACCGGAGACCTGTTCCCATGGCCAGGGAGGGGGAGCGGACTTTAGTTACATTGGATTTGGAAAAGCAAGCGAAGCATGTGTTGTGCTCTGTAACCGCGAAAACAGAAGCGACTCTGTAACAGCGTCTGAATACGTGCAGAGTCCCTTCGTGAAAAGACAGTCAATTTATATGTCCTCATGAAGGACTAAATCTACTGCAGGTCTTAGGGCGATCCTTCTCAACTGCACGAGCAATTGACAGGAACTAATAGCAGTCCTGGAGACTGGACCGTGACTACATTCTCAAGTTGAGTGGAAGAAATGTGTTTGGAAATGATGCCTACGTCTAGACACCTGAGAGTCTCCTCTAATTCAGACAGGAAAAGCCATGTGCACACGCTGAATGAGGAGTGTCTAGAGTTCCAGTAGACTTAACTTCTCATGTTTTCCGTGTTGGTTGCCTCCTTATGTCGTTGAAGTTAATTCACGATACAAGCTCTGATCCGACGTTGAGCTTCCGGATTACTAAGCAGTTTACACATCAATACGTCCTCAATCATAACGACACAAAGGGTTGGCTGATCAATGTGGCATAGTAATTTTGAAGCACATTTAGCGAATCTCCTTATCAACTGAGATTGCTGTAAACATCTGGAGACCGCAAATTGTTTGACTTATAAGGCACTGGGTCTGATTAGAAAGGAGGTATAAACAAGCAAGCATGCATTTCTTCTTATCTCTACTGATAGGTAGATGTTGTGATTCTAATTTTTGGGAACCCAATTTCCCAACTTGCGACTGCGACTGCGTCTCCTTCGTACCCTCTTCTTTTAGAACTTCCTAGCAAACTGAGATCTAGAAGAGGTGAATGAGAATTAGCAGATGGAGTCGTAGGGGGAATTGACAGAATCGGATAGAAAACTTCTTTTATTAAACTTCAACCATAGTTGGGTTTCAAGAACCGTGGAGAAAACTTATCAGAGACGCTCACAGGAGAAAAATCCTTATCCTACTGAGACAGATCCTTCCCTCAATCACAGACTTAGACAACAAAGAGAGAGTTTTATTCTCTTCAGAACCTCTAAGCTCACAGCGGAGGACTGAATGTGTCGGGAAGATCACATTCCAGTTCGAGTACGTCACATCCCAGTTCGAATACGTGTACATTAGACGGGACGAGAGGTCGCAAGGGCCGATCCTTTCTTACAACCCCAAGGATACCACATTCAATAGATCCGGGAGGGACGAAAGGTGCCATGGGCAGCGCCTTTGATCATCGACAACTGGGAAGGGACTAGAGGTGGCATGAGCATCAGAGTTACTTGAGGGAGGACCAGACATCCTCTGAACAAACAGAGGAAAATTTACTCCAAGGGGAAAGCGGGATGCCTCCTGTGGTCTAGGGAGGGACCTCAGCCTCAAGCGCGAGATCTGGATATGTAGATAATATGTGGTTATCATTCAGGAGATCAGAGCAGACACTAGAGCACTAAAGTAGGAGGAAGGAATCTAATCGTCTGCCTAGAATCCAACCGCTAGGACCTGCCAAGGACACAGAGAAGATGGAACTGAGCGTCCTGCACTCATGTTCATTGAGCAAAAAGGAGAATGAGAAGACGAACAAGCTGACGAGACAAGGATTTCCCGTCATGGCCCTTTTCCCCGAGTAACAGACTGTCTCTAGCTTGTTGCAACGCGTGAAGATCAGCAAAACTCGGCAATTTTATCGTCAGGCTTTTAAGAGAATCTGAAGCTCACATCCCTTTTGCTTCCTATCATCTACTTAATTTATGTTGTTACGTCTAGACGATTGTCTAGTGGCTGGTCCTCATGCACGTTCATCAATCCACTCATTTATCGAGCTTCTACTTTCAACAGACTAAATTTGATTCCAAATTTGATCCCGGCATATTTTGGAGCAAAAGATACAGGGACCAGAATAAGATAATCTCAGGCTGGTAAGATATGGGGACAAGAATAAGGAACAAAATGATCTTATCTTCGTGTCACGGGAAAGCGCACCGTGTTAAAAGTGCATGAAAATCCTACGCGGTTGTCATATATCCACTTGCTTTTTTAAGAAACTGGAACATACACATACACATAGAACTGAATAGATAAGTGTGCAGCGAGGATGCTTTAAGATCAACATCCTTTTTGCTGCGATGACCTACTGCAATAAATTTACAACATTTTAGGTTTTATTTTATTTATCTGAATTCCTTCCTATTCTACGGAATGTATTCTTCTAAGGTAGCATGCACTTATACGATGAAGAAAATGAGAGGAACATAGTGGACTCATTGTGATGAATTTTAAGCACCAGAACGTCCTTCAGGACGACTCTACGCACAATCCCCTCGATAATACTATCACAGAACATAGTCGCTTCTTCTGTGAAATCAATCATATCACACTTCATACCAAAAGCTTCGAGGACATTGGATTAGAAACAGTCAGTGAAAATATGGACCTCGAAAATCAAGAAATGACTAGTAAATTAGGTAACGCAACTAGTAATCATTTGAGAACACAGCTACATAAGATACAAGATTATTGCAATATGTGAGAGCTTTTTCTAATCATTCCGGACAAAACTGTTTCCTTTTTGGAGAGACACGTAACACTGCGTCTGCAAGTTTGGTCGTCTATATACTGTAAATCAAGTGTTTGTCAAGCACTGCTTTCTAGAAAACCGTCTTCCGCATCGTCTATTGCCACTATCTTCATAACGCTTAATGTTTTGTCCCCCGGGAAACGTAGAAGAAATCACCAAAGCGAGTAGGTCCAAATTTGGGGGAAAAATAAAATGCGTGATCAACCGTCGAGAAGAAGAGTAGCTTCAACGGCATCCTGAAAGTTGAGACCTGTAGCGGACCGATCACATCTGGCATCGTTTGTTCCAAGAAAGGAAGCACAAACCTTGATCGTAGCCTTGAAACATTTCTACACAATACACAAAGTGTGTAACATCTAAACTCCACGAAAACTTCGATGATACTTTATTTCCCTTTTCTGAACTCACCCCATGGAACTGCTCTCCACATCCCCATTTCGTTGCCAAAGCACAGAGCTACTGGCACAGAGCAACACATTATGAAGAAATAATTTCAGCGGCATTAGGATTAGGATTTCTAATTATTGTATTTCACTTTCCCTCAACTTTCTGCACTGGTACAAAGATCTAGAGTGAAGTATTACAACAATCATGTCCCAAATTTGGTTAAGTCTTCTTCGTTTTACCAGGTCGTTGTACGATCATTCAACAATTCTTTATAATCCATAGGTGTGTATGATAGTGCTACATGTCACAATGTAGCGGCTCAACAATGACTGAATTCATACAAGCCTTTTACTAGTAGGTAAAAAGCTTCGATATTCTATATTATACTATCAACGAAACTACCCAAGTCTAGGCTGATTTAACGTGCATGATATTGGATAGATTTTGTTTTCACCTAATGTGAACGAGTTGTCTGGGAAACGTCAGTAAGCAGGGAGTGGGAGGTACAACAAGGCAAATTTGCAAAGCTTAACGTCATGCTTGGAAGTACTCTGATGGTTACAAAGATGGGTTGATGGGTCGAGTTGATGGGGTCTTCCCATCCTTCTTTTCGTTATACAAAGATGGCAAGCTCCTGGATGAGGCCTTTGTCGAATTTGTACAGGGGAGGTATAGCTATATATAGATATTGAGGATACAAGAAGTTCTCTAGCACTACTGCTGTTGAGTCAATGCTTCGAGAGAGGTAATAAGTTATATTTGCTGATGAAATCCTTGTCCAAATGGTGGAAGAAGTGTTCTGAGTTTAACATAGGAAGTGTGCAAATTCTGCAACAGCACTAGCGTCCCTCCCGGACACATGCACATACATAGCTCAGGTGCATGTTCGATTGCATCAGTAAGTTAAATTGGATGTTGTATCCCTTATAAACACTCCATGAGCGTTTAAAAGGCTTCGAATCTAAGGAATTTCGACTCTTGTGCATGGGGGGTTGAGTTGTCGTGGCCCTCTTGACTTCATACAAATCGTATAGCTAAACTAAACTTGTTCCTAAAGGAACAAGTCCCAAACACAGTCCTGATGAACTCTAGTAACATTCTTCAATCATTTATTGAACTTCATCCTGTCGGATGGCTCCTCACAAGTGGGCGCCTGATTTGTACGATCGTCAGCAGCATCGGTTGCTACCTTGCTGTACTGTTTGTCTTGAGTCCAAAATCCTCGAACTCCTAAAATTTTCTTGCAAGAACTGATAAATGATGGAAGAATTTCCGAGACCGGAATGACATTAGGCCTTGTTAATCATCTTAGTGGCTTCGGATACCCGTCGTTATCTGGATCCTTCCTAGCATGCAATGAAACTGCTGACCATCGTTCATGGGATACGCAGTTGGGAGAGCTGTAGACTAGGGAAGGGGACACGTTGTCCAATCTCAGGCTACAAAGCAGTCCCTGAAGCTTGCTGCGACTTGGGCTCGACGGGGTTAAATGTCTCCAGATAAGGGTCAAAGTTTCACACAGTTTCCGACTTCACTAATCTATGGATCATATTTCCTGCGTGATTTCACTATTACAAGAGTCGATCGTTTGGAATCCTCGTGTCCACCATCACGGTCAGAATTGCAAATCTCCAACTTTGTTTCTGCTGCATGGAGTCTAGAGCCTCCTTCTGCACACTGACACATTGGGTACGTTACCTTTCTGCTTCCAGTTATGCTTTCACTCCACTGTTCATTCTTTTATCCATATTCATAAGCGGAGACAACCAGATTCTTGTCTACAGTAGCAATGGCTTCCATAAGAAATAAGAAGATAAGAGAGACTGATTGACTTCCTTCGGACTTGCACGAAGCAGAATGTCCATAACTTATATAGATATAGACTCGGAGTAGCTCTATCTAGACAACGTGGTTACCCTGAGCTAACAGGAGAAATTACAAATAATTCTGAGCCTCAACTCGATAGATCTCTTTTGTGGTCCATAATGATCACGTTATTACAGAGGATAAGAGTTAACGCAACACGTTTGTATATGCCATTTGCATCTTTGTGAGGACAACTTGTCTCTTCTATAAAACGAAACAATTTCTTCTGCTTAAATGAAGACTGAATTTTCTGAGGAAGAAATAGAACTTGTCTTTCTTTTGTCAAACTTGGACATCCCTCTTACTTCCCCAACCATACCGAGAAATAAATGGATACTTCAAAACCAGCAAGAAAATCACGATGTTGAACACTTTTGTAACGTGCAAGTTACATTCTCATTATCTTGGATGCTCTGACCAATAATTCTTTATCACATTCATGTGTGGTCTCCACCGAACTTACGACAAGAGATTGACTAACAGTTTGAATTGAATGATCAATCTCAGTTCACAATTCGGATACGTTTGCCTGGTTGATTGAGTTGAAAGGACATACCCGAGTGGAAAGTTACAGAATTCATCAGGATGCCTAAATTACTAGTTTTCATCATCAATTGAAGATACCAAAGGAGTTGAAAGGGTGAAAATCCGTGATTGGTACCCTATCTCCTTGATTTTCAGTTTTACTAATAAAAATGACCATCTTTCAGGAAAATAGGTAAGCGATAAATAATGTAACCTAGTTGTGTAGAGTTAAAGTTTATTATTTACAACATTGTGGATACGATGCTACAGTTCAGACAGATTTATATGAATAAATAAATAAATTTATATATAGCAGCAGAAGCCGTTCGAGGAACGAGGATCCAGAACTCAATAAGTGCATGTGAAAAGTAAGCCTGATATATAATTCTTTCCTGATCAATATCAGTTATCTACTGCTATTGATCAGGAAATAATGTATCGAAAGCAAATAAACAAGCAACTAATGTATCGAAATAGAGGACAGCATGGTAAATGAAAACCAACCATCAAAACTTGAAAGAGTAAGTGAACTAAAATCCATATATATATATATATATATATATATATATATATATATATATATATATATATATATATATATATATATATATATATATATATATTAAGTAAGTGAACTAAAATCGATATATATACAAATATAAAGCTTTTAAAATCTTTGTTATCAACGATCTATGCAATTGAATTTTCATTGAACTAATATCCAAAAATTGAATTTTATAAGATATATTCAGAATTGTAGATAAATAGAACTCACCAATAATTTCAAATTTTAATGGTTTTCTGCGGACTGTGTGGAGGCGGAACTGAAACTCCCAACGTTTCCTTCTATGCGCGAATCCGTAGCAGTTTGACCAAGAGATAGATTTAACTGCCCCATATTTGGCACGTCGACTTGGCGACAACAAGTCGAACCCTTGATAATCCTATTGATTCTACATACACAATCCTATTGGTAATTGATTCTAAGTCATTTTGTTCCTAAGGGGTCACTATCATGCATAGATTTCAACCTAAAGTGGTCCATGCAAAAGAACTTCACCCTCTTCATCAAAAACAGGATTGTTTCCTTCGAATTCGCTTCATGCAAACTATCACTCACGAATTCCACGAAGGACAGCCACGTGGCACTTGAGAGGGCTGTTAAGTCGAAGTACCAAATATAAATCGGCTAAGTGTTTTGCCAATTGGAGGTCTCTTAACTCGAAGGACCAAATATGAGATTGGTTAAATATTTTGCCAACTTGGGGTCCGTTAAGTCGGAGTACCAATATACAAGGTCAGTTATGGTTTTTTCTCCATTTCGGGATTTTGTTATGTCAAGGTACCAAATATGGGATCGGTCAAGCTTTATAGAGATAAAAGGAGGTGAATAACCGATCCCCACACAATAACAAGAAGGATAGGAAAATCATATTAAACCGAAAAAAAACGGATTAAATATAAAAAGGAAATGAGATCAAACTCCACTATTATGAAAATCAATTCATAGTGTCCAGGATGTCCGGAGCATTAATACTATTAGAATGAGAAATCAATTCTATTACATCTAATGTATGGGGCATCTAAAGAAGCATCAAAGTATCACCTAGAATGTTTGCTCTTTTCTTCTTGTCCTTATATCCCATAAAAATTTAAAGTAAATTATAAAAGAAGAAAGTGAAATTAATATCTTTGTTATTTAGTATAGTAAGTTTGCATTAAACTATTGGAATGGGCAACATATAATTCCAAAACTAAGTGGGAAGAATAAAGAGGTAACCACATAGAAAACCTTAGCTATTTTCACATATTTATTAATTTTAATCAGGAGTTCTCAATGTTAATCTCTTGGTATTCATGCTACATTTCCATGAGAACTTAGTTTTAAAATTTTAGAGATGGGAACTGAAAATTATGAGAGTTATAGTTTTTAGGGTTTGGAGAGATAACATTTATTCATGTGAGTTGGGATGTGAGGTGTTGTGGTTTTGCAGGTACATGAAGAGATGGAGAGGAGAATCGTGTGTTATAACCGTTATTCTTGTGCTAGCCATGGCTGCACTTTCCCATGTGGGGCTGCCCAGAGTGGCTCAGGGCACACCATGCCCAGTGTGTCATCAACGCTTTTACCTTGCAAGGAGTAAAGACTCATGTGGCAAGGATGCACAAGGACTATGATTGGACCACTTGGGATGCTCATGTGAGGTGAGTGACCACATTTTCAGCAGTGATACTTAGGATTACACACACTTCCTCTATCTTTTTGTTGATTGTTCCAAGGATACCTATCGAGTCGTGGGAGTGATTAGCTTCTAAGGTGGGTTGCATTTTGGGGTTATTTGAGACTTTTTTTTCATGTCCACATCTATTCCATAAGCTACCCCATACACTCCATGATGAGGCTAGACAGGCTTTTTTCTTAGCATTTGATCACTTGGTACATGATCCCTTGGATGAGTTAACATGGATCCTATTCCTCTTACTCCCTTGATGGTGTCTTTATTATGCTAGAGGGGGACATGCGGGGCATAGAGAGGTGGCTGCTAGATTTTTTTGATTCCGAGTGGGGAATTGGGGGGCACTACATGAGGAGTCTTCTAGGGTTGCATGTTTTAGGAGGCACGCTTTGCCACAAGATACCACAGAGTCCACTTAGTTACGAAGGTGTAGGACATTGGGTCAAGTGGGAGATTTTAGTAGAGTAGCATGAGCGCTACACGCTTTGTTTATGACTAGTCCTACTAATGAGACTATCTCTTCCTTATGATCACTACATCCTATGGCAGGAGAGGGATTACCACTAGAGGTCTTAGATTATCAACTTGAACAACCTTTATGTCTTGATAGCTCACTTTTTGCACAAGCATTATGCATTGCCCCTTGCCTTTCCTCAAGAGGCTTGTCAAGGATGGTATATAAGAATCTTAGAGATTGCTTTAAGGCAGATTATCCTTCTAGTGGTTTTACTAAGTTATTTCAAGTGGTTGCAGCAATAGCGAGAGGAGATATTCTTATGTTTGTTAGTCAAGTGTTAGGTGCTAGGCGACTACTCATGATGGAGAAGGACATTGGGGCATTAGACCAATTACTATTGGAGAGATCTTTTTGAGTTTGGTCAGCCATACCATTGTCCTTCACCATCATTCTCACTTTCAACAACACCTCAATCCACACCAGTTTGGAGTAGCTACACCTGGAGGATGTTAGGCTATATCTCTAGGCATTAGGGCATGCCTAGATATCCATCTAGATTGGTGTCCTACAGGTGGATATTGAGAATGATTTTAATAGTGTCTCACAAGCATCTATCTTTGGAGAGCTTAGGGAGGCTAATGAATCCTTGGCAAGTCTTATTCCTTTTGTGTGGTCTATTTATGGCTCTCATACTTCCCTTTACTACAAGCATGGTTGTTCAAAGGAAGGAGTCACTATCTTAGAGTCCGCTATTGGTACACGTCAAGGAGATCCTTTAGGAGTACCCTTATTTGCCATGGCTCATTT
This sequence comes from Lunularia cruciata, assembly GCA_948567375.1. Classification (NCBI taxonomy): domain Eukaryota; kingdom Viridiplantae; phylum Streptophyta; class Marchantiopsida; order Lunulariales; family Lunulariaceae; genus Lunularia; species Lunularia cruciata. The sequence goes on along the minus strand of OX419755.1, from coordinate 79,331,063 downwards.
TAGAGCTCACTCATTTACTATGTTGGCCATGCCAAGTTGTGTATTTCACTCCTTGGCAAATGATACACACATCGTGTGCCATGTAGATCAGAATAGGCAGCCCTTTGACCACTTGACTACCAAGCTACATCTAGTAAGCTTGAGAGTCAAGGTGTCAAAGTGTAGGGCATAGTCCCCTTTAGATATCACTACCTTGGCTTCCAAAGGGGTATATCACATCTACAAATGGACTACATGTTCTTGGAGTGCCAATAGGATCCAAGGATTTTGTCACACGCTTCTTAGAAGCGGCCCTTGCAAAGAATGTTCTCCATGTGGATGACCTTCTATTACTAGGAGATCCATAGGTGGCATTTGGTATACTCACTTCTAGTATTGCTCGTTGATCAACTTACCTCCTCTGCATAATTCTCCCCTCCTTGACCTGCATATTACATTTGAGAGCCTTTGATAGGAAGATTATGGGAGTCTTTGGTGATTTATTGGACCACGTACATTTGAATGTGTGACAAGGGATTTGGCATGTAGACACAAATCTCTACCAATCTTGTGTGGAGGGGTTGGCTAGCAATCTATGGAGGAGGCAACACCTATAGTATTTTTGGGTAGTTGTGCTTTCTTTGCAACCCTACTTTCCTTTCATTTTGTGGTTGTTGAAAGGCCAGTTTTGGAGACTTATGTGACAAAGGTGGAGGAGGGATCCTTTTCTCTCCTGATTTTATTGCGGCAAACAAGAGATAGTCTATCTCCACATGCACACAAGGACCTTCCATTCTTTGCTTCACTATTGTCAGATTGGACTAGAGGTTTACAATCTTCCTAGATGGAGCGATAGTGTCAACATATGCTACATTCTCTCTTAGTTGGCTCGTCCGTTCCTCAAGCTAATAGAGCATATCTTTGCTCTTGCTCCAACAATGGTGCAAGCTCTTGGATCTTAGCTCAACCATGCATTAGTGCATCCGACTCACACATACTACTTTCTCTATAGACATGAGGTTTTGCTTGGGTTTGGTACATCCATCTACATCTTCACTTGTGAGTGTGGTTCTACACTAGATATAGCAACGGTCCATATGACACGATGTCCTTTTGGAGGACAGAGGATAGCTACACATGATGCTATTAGATACACAATGTTTGTTATGACATGAGAGAGTGGATACTTGGCTTGGAAGGAGTGTTTGTATGCTTTGTATGTATCTATAGAGATGACACATGTCAGGCCAGACTTATACTCGGTTTGAGATGATCAGATGATAGTAGCGGATGTCGTGGTTACAGACCCTGCGCATGATATAATCTCGGAGGGAGTGATTACCCATTCTCTTGGATGTGCAATGAGTGCAACATCCAACTCGCAAGGTCTCCAAATATAGGGGTATGCAGTGAGGTCACCTCTTTGTTCCTCTAGCCTTGGAGTTTGTGGAGCGATGGACACGGTGTTCGACACATTTGTCAAGGAGTGCGCAAGAGCTTATCATGTTAGGTGCTAGAGGTACCACTCTCATTCTCATACTTTGTAGTATATTTTAGACATTGTGTGTCCATTGCTCTAGAGATGCAGTGGCTGGTGCAATCCATAGGAGAGCAATCACATTATGTGATGTTTCTTTGGATGCTCCAGTTCTTTGTAGACCGGACAACCTGCATAGCTCTGATATCTTAGGTGCAATAGGGCAGAATTCTCATATCAGCTCTATTGGGGCTTAGCACCATTTTACCTATTTTGTCTCACTCTTGTCCGGCTTGACGGGGTCTTCCCATCCTTCTTGTTTTCTACGACGTCGCCTTTTTGTTTTTTAAAAACTGAGTATACTTTATAGCTATCTTCATCCTCTCTTAGATTTTATGGCTATCTTCATCTTCTCTTAGATAGGGCCATGCTTACGTCTTTGAGAAAGCATCAGCAGAGAAGCGGACTTTTGGTGGAACGAAAGTTTTGGTAGCAGCTGAAGCCATCCCGATCAACGGTAGCGTACGTAGTTGCTTATGCGTTAACAATGATGAATGACGAGAAAAGTGATCTAGAAAACTAGTATTCGGATTGGGAAGGTCGACTGTGACACCTACATGAAGGGTCGTTTCAGATCGACGACGGTTGTGGGAAAGAATAAACTCTTGGGGAGTTGGGATTGCTCGTGTTCTGACAATAGCGTGTAAAGGGCTTTCGAAATCCCATAGCCGCTGAGTGAACCTGTCTGTAAATTGGCTGTAATGACCTTTCGTCCTGTCGGAAGATAGATTTCTTCCGGAATAACTTCGACGATAGATTGCACCCGGCATAACTTCGACGACAGGTTGGATGAAGAGTTTATCGTCGTCATCTGTCGTGCATCTCCTGCAGGTGGATTGCTTTGGTGCACAGCACGTCATCACTTGCACACATAGCGAGGCAACTTTGGTGTACGAAGTGAATACAACAAAGTCTCGTGAATACAGGTGATGTAGAATCAGTCTTTCAGAGGAAATACTTTGACTAGATAAAGCGTACGGTCTGTTGATCTCGTGTGAGAGTGACATGCTGTACAGTTTCAGTCGAGGTAACAGTATCGAGAAGGGGCGTGTTTCCGAGTTCGTCAACCCTAATCCCGGTGGAATCACTTTTCTAACTAGAAAACATTCACCGGTCTTCAGAATCAGGTAATCATGATGAACCCGTATAGGCTATCGCCCAAGCCTTTAGCATTTCGTAATAATCAAGCCTTCTTGGCAAGTATGGAACTAACCTTCTAGTTTAAAGCGACCAACACCCCTGTGGCTAAACTTCTTTCTTCCGCCTTGTAGCTGCGCTTGTTATCAATTTTTTCTTGATGTTTACCCCATGGTGTTAGCGGTTCACTCCTTTAGTACACTAGTCCTTTAACCGGCACAAGTCCTGTAACAGCAATTCCATCTAATGTATTTTTTACGTAACTTACGTACTAAACGACAGAGAATCAAACACTTCCCACCGTCTCCAGGGACCTTCCACAGAGATAGAGACAATGAAGTTCAGGATCCAATCCGAATTTAAAGGATGTGTACATCTGCAAATATGGCGCAGCTTAGTTTAGCCAGAACGAGAAAGAACCAGAAACCCTGGAAGGGAATCCCGGATTTCACAAGGAGAGATCAAAAGACGACCTTGTGTAGTTGGACGTGCCTATTGCTTACTTACTGACAAGATTCTACAGGGGACCTTCGTTTCAAGACCCTGGAGATGCGGAACGCTAGAGAAAAAGTTGCACCATGATTTAATCAGTTAAAACTATCATGGCAACAAAATGGGGGACGTGCACTATCATGTTAGATTTATTGCTACTGGATGTAATAAAGACTGGGGTTCAATCAGGCCCTGTAGCTTACCTCTTGTTGATCTCGCTAATACTGACGCGTCATTCCAAGCACCACCGTAATACAAATGATGGATCATGACAAGGTGCTGACCCTAACAATTAGCTTGTAGAAAAAGTTGGAGACCAAGGGGGACAAAGAGTACACGCTCAAGAGATGGTTGGAGACAATCTAAGAACTCCAATTATACCTTTTCTGCATTTGCACTGTTCCAATGGTTTAACTAGTCATGATCTGTCACCTGATACGCAGATACAAAGTCTAATATCAGTGACGAGATTACGTTACCATACCAGCAATACATAGAATTGTAACGCCGGATTGCCATAAAACCTACCTCTGCGTGGAAGCAAATTTGTCAAATCTTGCTCACAAGGTGTCATTATTATCATCGGTAGTCATTAAGCTACATCCCTGAATCAGCTTTGCAATGAGATTGAATTGTATTCTTGATCAATGCAGATACCTTGTACCAGTGGTGCTTCGCTCAACAACAGATGCCAAGTAAGTATCCGCAGTATCCGAACATATGGTTAACATACGGTTGTAGTTTTGTAGCTTGACCTCTACATGCTTTTCAGAGGTCATGCCTATCAGCTGCCTCGTCAAGTGCTGGGAAGTGAAATACGGAACTTAGCATTCGTCACATAATCGTAAGTATGAAACAGTGTGGAACGTCATGAAGATGAGGAACATACGGACAAACTCCGAACACATGGCCACTCGTACTGTCATATATAGGCTCGTAAATAGCATGCTGATGCAATCAATTGCCAAAACAATCTAAACTCTATTGTCGTGGCGAACCTGAAAAGCGAGAAAAACACCTTGCATCTTTGCTACGTCTCCAGACCCGCTGCCCGATGTACATCATCTTCATAGTCGTTCATGCTCGCGACATGTTGTGAGTTAATGAAGAGAACTAAATCCTTCAGATTTTCGAACGCTTGTAAGGCCCTGCTCATTTGAGACACCCCATCTCAAACCTGTTAGAAAATACAGTCCAAAGAGACCTCTCGCAATAGCACATCATAAGGCCCACTAAACATAAATCAAAGGACTAACAGGAAATAACGTGGTTCACTCTCTGTCCCGGAAGCTACCTCCACGGCCGAAACAGGCTCACACCAGCCTTCGAACTTTTATTTCCATTGCATATATATATAAACACAGGGATAGTCACTCTGTCTAAACTCCTGAATATAGACCTGCGTGACTTCATGAGTATTGACCACTCAAGATATCTAGTCACTTTAATATTCAACCTTAGAAGTGACTGAATATATATCCGCATGATACTATAAGAAGTTTCCATCAGTCAAGTTTTGCTCTTGCTCTTGATCAGGCAAGTCACTTATAGCAAGCCAAACATAACAAAACCAAAGCCTCAGCAATCTCATATACAGTACCTCTATTATCCCCGGCTCTGGTTATTGTTATTTTTATGACAACAAGCTGTGCAATCTTTAGGCTTGGATGACAGTTTTTACACCGCTTACAACGCTGTACGAGTAGAAGAGTTGCTGTAAAGGATTCTGGTCCTTTTTTACAATCGTAAAATGTGACCGCTCGTGAAAGCAAGAAGGATGGGAAGACCCATCAAACCCATACAAGGAAAAGACAAAGGGGAAAAATGGAGCTAAGCACCGGTACTAGCAGTAAGAGGAATCTGCCCTACAACACAGATATATGAGCCATGCAAGTTATATGGTCTACAAACAACTGGATCACCTAGAGCATCCGTAGAAGCATCATCTAGTGTGATTGCACTAGCCAATGCTCTATGTAGAGCAATGGACACACATTGCCTAAAATATATAATGAAATATGAGAGTGATAGTGATACCCCTTGACATCTCAAACGATATGCCCTCACACACTCCTTAACAAAGATGTCAAATGTAGGTTCCATAGCTCCATACAACTCCAAGGCTAGAGGAACAAAGAGGTGACATCACTGCATACTCCTATACTTGGAGACCTTGCCTACTGCTGCTCCTCTTGCCAACCATCCCGGAGAATGGGTGATCATTCTCTCAAACACCACATCACGTGTAGGATCCATAACCACAATGTCTCCTACTATCACCTGGTCATCTCAAACCAAGAATAAGTCTGCACTGACTTGTGTTCATTACAAAGCATACCAATGCTCCCTCCAAGCAGAGTATCCACTATCTCGTGCCATGACAAACATGATGCCCCTAATAGCATCATGGTAGCTATCCTTTGTCCTCCAAAAGACATTGTGTCATATAGACCGTTGCTAGAACTAGTGTACAACCACACTCACAAGTGAGTAATGAATTTACAGATGTGTAGACCAAACTTAGGCAAAACCTCATTGTTGTAGAGAAAGTGCTTGGTACAAGTAGGAATGCAATAATGCAAGGTCAAACTAGGATCCAAGAGCCTACACCAGAGCAAGAGCAAAGATGTGCTTAGTAGCACAAGGAATGGATGAGTTAATTAAGAGAGATTGTAATGTATGCAAAATTTGTCATTCCATCAAGGAAGACTACAAACCTCTAGTCCACTCTAACATTAGAGAAGCAAAGGATGGAAGGTCTTCTCTTGCTAGTGGAGATATATCATCTCTCATTTATTGCAATAACACATGGAGGGAAAAATATCTCTCCTCCACCTTGGTCACATACGTCTCCAAGACTGGCCAATTGGCAACCACAAAATGAGAAGAAAGTAGAGGTGCCAAGAGAGTCCAACTACCCCAAAATGCTATAGGTGCCATCTCCTCCATAGATAGTAGGCTTACTCCTCGACACAAGATTGGTAGCGATGCATGTCTACATGCCAAATCCCTAGTCGCATACTCAAATGTGCTTGGTCCAATGATATCACCAAAGACACCTATAATTCTCTTATCAAATGCTCTCAAATGTGATAAGAAGGTCATAGAAGTGGAATCGTGCCAAGAAGGTAGGTAAGTCTATAGACAATACTAAAGGAGAGTACACCAAATGCCTCATGCGGATCTCCTAATAGAAGGAGGTCATTCACATGAAGAATATCCCTTGCAAGGGCTGCATTTAGGAAGTGTGTAATAAAATCCTTGGATCCTAGTAGCACTCCAAGAATATGTAGGCCATATGTAGATGTGATACATCCCTCTAGAAGCTGGAGGTGAGGAGGAATACCCAAAGGGGACCATGCTCTACACTTTGACACCTTGATTCTCAAGCCTAGAAGATGAAGCTTGATAGTCAAGTGGTCAAAGGCTTGTCTAATCTGATCTACAAGCATGCAATGTGGGTATCATCTACCAAGGAAGGAAAAACATACCTTGGCATGGCCAAAGTAGTAAATAAGAGTGCTCTAAAGTAACCCATGGCAAATAAAGGTTCCCTTAAAAGATCTCCCTATTGTGAACCAATGACTGACTCCAAGACAAAGACTCCCTCTTCTGAGAAGCCATGTTAGTAATCAAGGGAAGAAAGAGAGCCGTAAAAAGGCCACACAAAAGAAATGAGACTTGACAAGAATCCATTGGCCTCTCTAAAGATGGATGCATGTAAGAAGTTGTTAAAAGCATTCTCAACATCCACCTATAGAACAACCCACTATGAGTGGATTTCTAGGAGTGCCCTGATGCTTAGAGATATAGCCTCACAACTTTCATGTTTAGCAACTTCAAACTAATGTGGATTGAGGTGCTATTAGAAGTAAGAATGATGCTAAAGGATAATGGTATGGCTAACCAAATGCAAAAATACTTCCCCAATAGCAATTGATCTAATGCCTCCCGTGCCTTTCTCCATTGCAAGAAGTTGGCTAACACCTGATACCTAACTAACTGATGGATCTCTCCTCTCGATACTCTTATGGTCACTTAAAAGAGCTTGATGAAATCACTAGACTGATCATTTGGCTAGAAGCAATCTCTTAGATGTTCACATAACATCCCTAACAAACTCTTGAGGAGAAGCATGGGGCAGTGCACAATGCTTGTGCAAAAAGTGGCCTATCAAGACATAAAAGTTGCTTAGATTGATAGTCTGAGAGCTCTAATGGTACTCCATCTACTACAACAAGATGTAATAAGTGGATGGAAGAGATAGTCTCATTAGCGGGACTAGCCATAGACCAAGGGTGTAGGGCTTGTGCGGTTCTATTATACTTTCTTGCTTGACTCAACATCCTACACCCTCATAATTGAGTGGAATCTATAGTATCATGTTGATGAACCTATCTTTTATGATGTGCAACCTACACAAACTAATCTTTTAAGGTAGCCCAATCCCCGCTTGAAATATGAAAAATCTAGTCGTCAACACCCCCTCCTCCCTCCCTTCCTTCCCTCCCGCCCCAAGTACAACAAAGACACCATTGTGAGAATAATAATAAGAAGAAGCATGCTAACTCATCCATGGGATCATAAGCCAATCAATCAAATGAGAAGCAAAAAGCCTTTTTATGTTCTGTCTTGTCATTGAGTGACCATTTTTTGCCTATTTTTATCTTGAATGATTGTCTTTTTGATGAGCAGGTGGTCTCTTTTCAGAATATGTATACCATCTTCTTAGATTTCTTATGCACTCAATCCTCATGAACAAGGGATAAGCATTAACTATAGTTGTTTAAGCTCAAGACTTAATGTATAACTTGGTCTATACATGTAGTATGTCTGAAAGGAGTGTATCCTACAAAAAGCTTACAAGAAATGTATTGACATGCACACTTTTTTATATAATGTATTTAGTTTATGATCGTGAAATTGCAACCAAATCAAAGAAGCATTATCACCCTGACATTGTAGATCCAATCATAGTAATACTATGGTAATAATCATCACTACCAACCTAAATGTACTACATGCATGCTTTCATTATAAACAATCAATCAATTTCTTCTATAAAGGATACAATCAGTTTCACTCCTTTGATGAAATCTTGTTGTAAATTGTCAATCTTTGGATAATTGGATAATTTGATTGGATAATTGGATGAAATCCATTAACCAATCCATTCAGGTTGTACATTGTTGAGTAACCTCTATTTTCTCATTGTCCATAACTAATTTGTGACACTACTTATCTAGTTGATACATTCACAATTTTGACTACTACTTCAGAGTCTACGTGCTACTTAAAAGGACACACATATCTAGAGCAAAAAACATTAAACTAGCTGAGGGTAACAAATGTTATGTTTGGCTTGTTATCAATGACTTGATTGATTATTGAAGAGTATGACAATCAAGAGCAAATGTGAATGATGAAACAACAAGGCGTGGGATGTCTTATTTCGATATATTCAGTCACTACAATGGAAAATTATTAAAGTGACTAGATACCTTGAATGGTCAATATTCATGAAGTCACACAAGTCAATATTCAAGAGTTCAGCCCGAATGACAATGATGAGGAATTATCCTTGTTTATATATAAATATAAATATAAATATAAATATAAATATAAATATAAATATAAATATATATATATATAGCAAGTAATAAAGAATGGGGTGTGAGCCCATATTAGCCATGGAGGTAGCTTCCAAGATAGGAAGTGTACCCAATTATTTCTTGTTGTCCTTACATTATTTGCTTAATGGGGTTTTTGATGTGCTATTGTGAGGGGTCCTCAGGATTTTGTTTTTTAATAATTGTATCAGAGCTTAGTTGGTCCTGAAGATGGTCTTGAGATCTGAAGGTGCATTGAAGTGGGTCCAAAAGCAAGTCCACAACAAAGCAATGGCAGGGGTGATATCCATATCAAATGCTAAATTTGCAATGGAGAAGTTTGGTGGAAATTTTTTTTTGTACTTTGGCAATTGAAGATGAAGGACATTCTTGTCCAACAAGGATTGCATAGAGCACTAAGAAAAAGACATGAGGACAAAAGTGATGAGGATGGGGAAGATGAAGATGCAGATCTAAGAGCTATTAGCACTATTTGGTTGAACCTTGCTGATGAAGTGCTATACAATGTTATGAATGAGGAATCTGCACCAAAACTAGAGAATCTTTATATGACCAAGTCATTGACAAATAGACTCTATTTTAAATAGAAGTTGTATATGTTGTGGATGAAGGAAAGTTAGAGTATCATGGAGCACCTCAATGTTTGCAACAAAATCATTTGTGAGTTGGTCAACATAAAGGTTAAGTTAGAAGAGGAGGATAAGGCATTGTTGTTATTGACTTCACTTTCTCTATCATATGAGCATCTGCTCACAACTCTTCTATATGGGAAGGATGATATAAACTTTGAGGAAGTCTGTTCAACGTTATTTTCCATTGAGATGCAAAAAAGACCCAACCAAGAAAAGAAAAGTCCAAAGGCTCTATTTAAGAGGAATGATGAGAGAGAGATCAGATCAAGAATAAATCAAGATCCAAGTCTCGAAATAGAGGTTTCAAAGGCACTTGCCTTTGAAACCTCTAGTGGTGGATTTGGGGGAAGGTTGGATATTTCAAGAAGGACTGTAACAACAACAGGCTTGAGTCCAACAATGATAAAGGTCAACTTTCAGATCAAGCAAGTATTGCTGAGTCATCTGGTTTTGTGGATGATGTTCTTTGTATTACCAAAGACAAAGATCAGTTTGAGGAGTCATGGATATTGGACTCAGGTTGCTCTTACCATAAGTGTCCAAATAAGGAGTGGTTTCATGAGTACAAACCATTCAAGGGAGGACTTGTGATAACATGGAACAACATGGCTTGTAAAGATATTGCTACTGGTACAATATGCATTAAGATTTTTGATGGTGTTGTGCAGACTCTTGCTCATGTGAGGCATGTTCCTGAGTTAAGGAAGAATTTTATATCACTAGGCACTTTGGACTCAAATGGTCAGAGGTGGGGAGCAGAAAATGGGACACTCAAGGTATCAAAAGGAGCATTGGTTGTAATGAAGAGCAAGAAGATAGGAAATCTTTATGAGCTTGTTGGAGATACCATTACCAAAGAAGTGGCAAGTACTATTTCTGAAAATGAAGATCCCAAAGATCTTACTCACTTATGGCACCTTTGTTTGGGTCATATGAGCAAAAGAGGTCTAAGTGAACTGTCCAAGCAGCAATTTCTGAAGGGCCTTAAAAGTTGTAAGTTAATATGTGAACATTGTGTAATAGGAAAGCAATGGAGAGTAAGCCTTTCCACAAGGAGTTCACTGCACAAAGGGAATTTTAGACTATGTGCATTTTCATGTTTGGCCTTGCAACTATAGCTTCAAAATCTGGAGCATTATATTTTGTATCTTTGGTTGATGATTACTCTAGGAGAGTATGGGTCTACACCATGAAGCAAAATCAGAGGTCTTCTCTATATTTAAAAAATGGAAGGTGATGATGGAGAAAAAAAGGGGAAGGAAAGTGAAGTGTTTGAGATCTGATAATGGTAGAGAATAAAAATCTGGAGAGTTTGATAGATATTGTAAGAGTGAAAGGATAATTCATCATTTTACCATATTGGGTCTTCAACAAAATGGTGTGGCAAAGCAGATAAATCACACAGTCTTGGAGAAAGCAAGAAGTATGTTAAGCAATGCCGGATCAAAGAAGAGTTTCTGGGCAAAAGCTATAAATACGGCTTGTCATTTGGTAAACATTTCTCCCCCTATGGAAAAATGGACAGGTCAGCATGTTGATTACTCTTCACTTAGAGTGTTTGGATGCATAGCTTATGTTCATATTCAGCAAGAACAAAGGACAAAGTTAGAAAATGTATATTCTTGGGATATGAGAATGATACAAAGGGATATAGAATATGGGATCCAGAAAGATGTTGCCTTGTTTTGAGTAGGGATGTAGTTTTTGATGAGACTAGTACGATGGAGATGATAGTAGAAGAAAAGAAAAGAAAATCAGTCACATTTGGTTAAGATAGGTATTGATCTTGGAAATGAAGACAACTCACCTCTTGAAGATCTACCTAGTGAACCATTAGAAGAGCAAAGTCTAGAAGTGCTTCATGAACATATGTATCCAAATAGGGATAAAAGGACTCCAAAGAGATTTGATGATTCATTTGTAGCTTATGCTCTTCTTACAAAGAATGGTAAGCCTTCTTCATATGAAGAGGCAATGCAAGATCAAGAGTGTCAAAAATAGCATTGTGCAATGGAAGAGGAGATGAAGTCTTTGGCCAAAAACAAAACTTAGAGACTTGAAAAATTACCTACAGGAAAGAAGGCAATTGGTTGTGGATGGATATTCTGGAGGAAGGAAGGACATCCAAAATCAGGTAGATATCAATAAAAAGCAAGGCTTGTAGCAAAGGGTTATAGCCAAAAAGAAGGTATTGACTTTAATGAGATATTTTCACCACCGGTAAAAATCTCTTCAGTATGTGCATTGTTGGCAATAGTTGCATTGCATAACTTGGAGTTGGAGCAACTCGATGTTACAACTTATTTTTTACATGGAGAATTGGAGGAGAGATTTACATGCATCAAGTTGAAGGTTTTGTGGTACCAAGGAACCAAAACCTAGTTTGCAGGTTACAAAAGTCTTTATATGGAATTAAGCAAAGTCCAAGTCTTTGGTACATGAAATTTGATGCTTTTATGTTGAAGCATAGATATAACAAAAGTGAGTCAGATTGTTAGGTGTACCTCAAGAAGCTACATGGACTTAGATTATTTGATTTAATCATCTTGGTACTATATGTGGATGATATGTTGATTGTTACGGAGGATATGGTTGAGCTGGAGAAATTGAAAGCACAACTTGGTAAGGAGTTTGCTATGAAGGACTTGGGTTCTTCAAAGAGTGCGCTTGAGATTGAAATCCACATGGGCAGGAGCAAGGGAAAGTTTTGGATAGTTCAAAGGAGATATTTGGAAAGATTACTTGCTCTTTTTGGCATGGAGAATGAGAAACCAATGAGCACTTCAATGGTAAGTCATTTCAGGATATCATTGGAGCAATGTCCATCAAATGAGGAGGAGAGAAAAGTAATATCAAATATTCCTAATGCTACTGCTGTTGGGAGTTTAATGTACACTATGGTCTGCTTTAGACCAAACATCTCATATGTTATGAGTATGGTGAGTAGATACATGGCAAATCTAAGGAAACAACGTGGGGAAGTTGAGAAGTGGATGCTTTGTTACTTGAAAAGGACTATACATATTGGCTTTGTCTTTGATGCGGAGAAGGACCAAGAAGAAGGAATTACAGGGCATGGAGATTCTGATTTTACCGAAGACTTGGATAAGAGCAGGTCCACTACAAGATTTATTTTTACACTTGTTGGTAGTGCAGTAAGTTGGAAGTCTAGGGACTATCCCTCTCTCTATATATTTATAAAACTATCCCTGTTCATATAATGGGGTGTGTGCCTGTTTCAGCCGTGGAGGTAGCTTCCGGAAATGAACCACGTTATCTCCTGTTGTCTTTACATTATTTAGTTAATGGGGTTTACGACGTGCTATTGCGAGAGGTCCTCCGTACCGTGTTTCCTAACAACAGATTCATGTAGAAGTTAAAATGCAAATTCTGTCCGCTCCGTATGCATGCTTTCTCCGTATAAGATTACAGGAATACAGTGTTCGTGACCCAAACTAATCCCACGAGTATGAAGGTGCTTCCATAAGGTTGGAATCTTCTCAACGACGAAGATACGACAACGAACACAGCCATTTTTATCACTTGGGTAGTCCAGCAGAATAAGTGTGTTTCATCGGACATTGACATACTGGATATGTTGGAAACTGTTTGGTGCCATGGTTTCTAGTAGCCAAAAGCTGGTTACTTAGTCCCTCGATCTAGGTCCATCTTCCCGTTAGTGGGACTTCGTAATCCTTCTTTGGGGTTCAAAGGCGATATAACCTAACTCTACGAAGTTCGGATGCAGAGTGCTCGACTTAGAATCCGCCATGCTCCAATATTTACCACTTCATCATCTTGATCCTCTGGATTCATGGTTTCCAGAATCCTACCTCCAAATTTCAGAATGAGGTCGACCCTCCACAGAATTCGACTATACTTCACTTCGACCTTTTACGAAATTCGACCCTTGTAACAGCTTTTGACCTCTTTTTCGAGTGTTGATGTCAACTCCTTTGCTTGACCCTTGGGTTGACTCTCCCCGTCGACCCACTCTACCCAGAAGTCTCCTTTGGTTTTCCACCTCCATAAACCATATATAAATCGGACTGACAGCATGCGGTATATATACCTCCGTCACTCGAGTCATACCCACAAGGTATCGCTCTCCATAACTTCATCCTATGCAGTTTCTAGCTGTAGCTTTAGTATGTAATGTTAGAACTATACTGTCTGAGGGAATGCGTGTCATTTTCATATACGTTCAGAACATAGGTTGCCGCATTTTTGGCACCATTGCGGATGGTCTACTCGAAATGTGACTTCCCAGTGCACTGTCGACAAAGAGCAGTAAGAAGCTGACAGTAAACATGGGCATTAAGGAGGAGACAAGGTGTTGTTTGATTGAAATTGGTGGAGAATGGTGGAGAATATCTGACAAGAGCAGGTAATGTTCTCCGCAGCAATTTATCATCACTTCTAAGATCTAGAAGGCCTAATCAGATTTCTGTTCAATCTTTTCTAAGGAACAGATAAACAGAGAATCGTGAGCGAAGACTGTGCGGGATGGATGCAACTTAGCTCGCAGAGTATGATAGATTTGTGTAGCAAGATCATGGCGAAGTTAGTTCACTTCGCTTTCAATTTCTCCGTGATAAGGACATAGATACAAATGGAGGAAACGGATATTCCAGTTCAAGCCAAACATGTGTGCGGTGAAGACGATCAAATCGTCAACGAAACCATACCTGGAGTTGGCGACGAACAGGCCCAGCCGTCGAAATCGGCAGCAAGTCCCTGCGTAGCGACCCAACTGCCAGAGGACAGCTGCCGAGGTAAAATTACGCATGTCATCGGAGGCGCCGGCATTGCCTCCAAGTCTACCGGCGAATTGGCCTCTTGCCCGGATGAAAATAAAGCGTTTCAGGATTTGAAAGGATGATAAGCGGAAAATCCATATAAGCAAAGGAGAAAACCTAATGGAGGCGGGAGCCCACTGCGACAAGTCCTTGCCCATGGTCACCAGTTTCATGTTCACTAGTGGTTGCGTGCTGCCGGATGGATCAGTGTCTTCGTCCTTTTGTAGATTACAATACTTGGAAACACTCCACCTTCAGAGTCTTACAGGAACTGCACCACCTCATCAGTGTAAGAATGTTGTATACAGACAGCGTAGAAACTTCGTTACCGGGAGATGGTCCCCAGGACTAGAGTGGATAGAGGTAAACATCCGCGAATCCGTGGAGATAAGTAATGATATTTTGAAGATGTAATTAACATTTCGGAAAGTTTCATGAGAACGTTCTACAGAGTAAAACCTCCCAACTGTGACATACATCTGTACTGGCCATGGATGTCCCTTTTGAGAGGTTGTCACTAACCAGAGGAAAGTGCGCAGCCTCTTTCCGGCTTGAGTCTTGACGTTTTTAACATTCTGGAACTTGGGTGCCCGATCTACGCACCTTTTTCCCACTCTCGCTATTTTTCCTTTTGATTGTGCGGTGATTGGTGTTGCGGTGATTGGTGTTGGGGCTACAGACTGTATTGCTGTATTCTATTATCTACACGCATGTTGGTTAATGTTAAGAGGTGTAGGCGTTTGGAACGTGATGATGAAGTTGGAGGTTATCAATTTTCTCAGTCAACCAGGAGCCACCCATGAACAAGCGGCATTGCATTTTGTAGTGGCGTGCCCCACCGGGACTAAAATCTGGAAAGAGAGGGAACTCATTAAGCAGGTGACATCTGATTTGAATCGAATTGGGTTGAAAAAAGTTTTGACATCAACTAGCGCGCAACTTCTTACCAACATGGTGCATCGATGGCATATAAATCAACATCAGACAGTATCAAAGAGAACATTGTTTGACGAAGTTTTGTCATCGCAAATTGTCTCCCTACCGTTACAAACATCATTGCCAATCAGTATATCGATCGCTCTGCTCCTAGCTCTAATCAAGTTGTTGATGATTTAATGATAATGTTGAGAGAGATTTGATTGGAGGAATCTTTCTCGACATCATTGGGTCTTGATGACAATTTTTTTGAACAAGTTGCTGAAGAACTCATTGAAATGAATGCGCTTGATGCTACTATTAACAACGAGGTTGACAATGATAACATTGTCCAATCTTTTATTGAATAGCACAACCTAATGCAAAATTCTAAAAATATTCATGACAATGAAGTTGAATAAATCCCACCTTTGATAAGTGTTGAGTAAGCAAATCAGTCCAATATCACTGATTCAATCAACGTTCTTTCTCTCGAATCATTGATATTGTTGGAACTTCAAACCAACTTGCTTTCCAACTTTTAAAAAGCTCGTCGGCCATTGATTCATCAACAGAAAGTTGAGAAAAATAGGTTGTTGAAACAAACTGTTATATTGATGTATTTTACCTCGGTCCAACAAGAATAACCTTAGTCAATGAAGAGAACTGTTGGGATTTGAAGCTTAATATAGATGCCACATTAATCTGTATGCCACATTCCCTTTCATAGTACTCTTGAAATATGTTTCCTCCATATTCACACTATAGAATTGTCACTATTGGCACCACTATATTGCTATTGCCCAATTGTGACATACTGTTATTATTGTGCATATTTACTATTATTATTGTGCATATTTAGTGACTCTAGACTAATTGTTCTAGGGTTCTTGAGAGGATATTACTCATATGAGGTGGCACTATTGGAAGGTTTACTCTATATATATTAACATTGCACGCAAATAACAACGAGTATATGTTTAAACTCACGTGTAAAATAGAAGTTAGGGTTCAAGTTAGGGTTAAATTTGCTATTGTTAGGTCGAGGGAATAGGTTTGACTTGAACAAACGATAACTCTCTCACGTCCCAATGCACGACAAGTCTCTCTTATCTCGATTCCATTTGGACAGCCGAGTCCATGGAAATTTTTTCAGAGAATTGCACTCATGTGGCAAAGAAGTTGTCGAGCCAGAATTCTCGGGACTATGAAAGTTAATTATCTGGTACATTTTTCAGAGTATTGCAAGTGCAAGACTAATGTTATATAGAAACTACCATCAAAGATTTTGAAATCTGTTTTTTTGGTACTTTCTCAATGAAACATAGAAACTACCATCAAAAGTTTTGAAATCCGTTTTTTGGTACTTTCTCAAGGAAACATAGAAATCTTGGTCAAGAGCAAGAAATTGAGTTTGTAGAGGAGGGTGACTCCTTACTACATACATGTTGAATGAAGATACGGGAACAGCGATCCCGAAGGTGCAGAAAACGTTTTACTTAAAAATGAGGAAATCCGAGAGAAATGAGAGTGACCGATGTGCATCCAAGGTGCAACGTGATCAAATTATGATATAAGTTGATTGGTACCACATTGACTTCATCATTATATTAATAAATCGTTGGAATCCAGATAAAGATTAAAGTTTGGACACCAATGCAAAGTTCAAAAAAGACTACCAAAGAAACAAAGGCCCAATTACAAGCCAAAGCAGTTCAATCTTTGATAGGAATGGCAGAAACAATGAAAACTAGAAGAGGAGCCCCTGGCAAAAGTTTCCAACAGCAAGTTGATGTATCCAAGAAAAAATACTATATTTTACTATATTGCATTCCTCTTTTGGGTTGATAAACTGTCAAACTCTGTTGCGAATTCGTTCTTCACATGCATGAGCTATTTGTGTCCATATTGGTCTACCAAGCTAGTAATATGTATTGTTCCACATAACATATATCATTGCCTTTGAAGTTTGAAAAGTCAATGACAAGAATCATGTAATTGAACCTAACCATTCTCTTTTTTGATGTGTTTCAATGTCATCATTATTCTTATCATGGTCATTTTAGCCTCCAAAGTAAGATTTTCTTAGTGATGATTTATGCAAACAATTTATCCTTATCTTTGAGAAATTCTTCACACTTTAAAGAAAATTTTTAAACTCAGTTTTGTTAGATCATGAAATGCACAAACAATCACTAAGTACCGAAGCATGTCACAAGATAAAGGCAACAACTTCTATCTCAATTTTTGAGACAAATTTTACTACAAACTCAATGTTTACATGATAGTGAAGGAGGAGACATATAAAGAAATGGGAATTGGGAATTTTGGCCGGTACAGAGTTAGAGGACAATGCCAAGAACATGAACCGTATGTGGAAAAGAAGAAAATGCCAAAAGGCCTAATAATATACCCTAAAAGAACATGCCATTACCAATATAATCAACGTACCATAATTGGAGTATATTTGATCTTTGAATTGGTAGGCTAGCTCATTGTAGTATTCCAAGGGCAAGAGAACCTCCAAGAAAAACATAAGGTTTTAGCCCTCAATACTCCGATGCCCCAAAGGAGCACCTTATCTTTATTATATAACAAAGGAAGCATTGCAGTTGGATAAAATATATAGATTGGTGATATATTAGTGAGCTCTACCCTTAGATTAGTTATACGGATGTGTGACATGTGAATCCTTGTCCTATCTCGTTGGTCAAATAGGTTTCACCAAAGGGAATCTTTTGAGAATCTTCCTTTAGGAAGCTCATAATAGCATGGGTGGGGTACCATTGGAAATTTTCTTGGTGAGATGAACATTGGAAGAGAAGGCAATGCCCGTTTCCTTTAAGGATGGGATTTTTTTAATTTTCAAAGCCTTATTCATTTGTTTAGGCTTCCAAAATTGATTCTAAAGTTTTCAAGGTTTTTACCTTTTCTCTTCTAGTGGAAGTACTCCTTTGGTGACACCTCTATCTGATCTACTTAGATAATTATATATATCACCTTCTTGATGATTAGCTAATGGTATTACAAACCTCCTCTCTTTTAAGATGCAACAAGGAAGTTGCAAAGCTATTGCTCAAAAGATTGCACTAACATAGGTGCATGGGTCAAGTTAGATGTTGGCTCCCATGTTACCTCATACAATGGGTAAACTTTCCAATTTATGAGATATTCTACATGCAGATGGCGGGTACCACGGATGCATTTATAGAGAATGTGTTTGACTTCATATTCCTCCGTGCCATCAGTGAGTGTTTAACAAGGTCAAACTTCATATATAGAAGGAAAGTGGTGCGGTCTGATGCATATTTGTATAGTAAGGAAACATGGAACATTGGATAGATCTTCATGTGTGGCGGCAGCTTGAGGTGATAGGCCATTGCCCCGATTCCAGGGAGGATGGGAAAATGCCCAATAAAAAAAGGTATGAGCTTTCAAGGGCCAACTAAGGTGAGGTTGGTTGTGGACAACCAGACTTGATATCCAATGTTGAACTCCATGTTCCTACAATATGCACTTGCATATTGTTTTTGTTGATTTTGGGCAATCTACAACCTATCCTTGGCATTCTCTACACCTTGTTGGATTTTAGAAACAAAAGTGTTGACAACTTCAACCTTTGTGGCCATTGGGTGGCTTTTTACCAAGCTTTAAGGTATGAAAGGGTAATCTCTACACATGAAGAAGAATATTATGACTTTTGTAGATGTATTCATTGAGTTGTTGTAGGCAAATTCCACTAGAGGGAGTAAGGTATCCCCCTTTCTTGCTCCTCTAAGGTGAGACCTTGAAGTATGTCCTCCATAATGCGATTAGCCTACTCTATTTGTCCATCAATTTGTGGATAGTATGCTATGGATATGGCCAAAGAGTGTTCTCCAAAATAAACTAGTGAATTGAGTGCCTTGATCAGTGATGAGCACTCAAGATAGGCCATGGTGAGAAAAGACTACAACTAAGAACAATTAAGTTAATTTTAGACAATCACGTCTTTGGTCGTAAGACACACATGAATCATTTTGCTAAGTTGGTCTACAAAGACTACAATGGAGTCAAACCCTAAGGTGGTTGTGCAATTCATAAACCAAATCCATGTTGACATGTTCCCAACATTATGTAAGAGTAGGGAGGGGTTGAAGGAGTCTTACAAGAGCATGATTAGAAGCTTTATTTTGTTGATAAAGTAGGTAACTTTGAACGTACTCCACCATATCATTATTCATATTGGGCCAATAATATTGGCATTTGACTTCATCTAAGGTCTTGTCCACTCCAACATGACCTATAATGGCAAAATCATGACATTTTGCTAGGATGGTGGTTCCTAGTTCTAAGGCATTTGGGATCCACAACTTGACATCATGAAAGGTGAGTCCTTGGGTACTGGTTATGTCCTTGGACGATTGAGCTCTTACAATTTTTGGATTAGTCTTTATAGCAATAAGAATCCTTAGCCAAAATTTTGGGTTTATCTTGATCTCTACCACCAGATTGTTCACCATAGGCATTTGGGTGAATGCATTTGCCAATTGCTTCTTGTCTTCCACACATGTGATTGTCATATTGAACCATTGTTTCTAGTTTTCCCACCAAATCTATCAACAAAATAGATCTTTCTATGTCTCAAGGTAGACTAGAGGTTTGTGATCTATCTCCACTATAAATGCTTTCTTGCCAAGATAGTGCTTCCAATGCTTGGTTGCAAGGACAATGGCCAACTCTTCTTGTTTAATGGTGTGATAGTTGCATTTTGCCAATGATAGCTTTCAAGAGAAATATGCATCTTAGTGCCATCCATCATTCCATTCCATTATAAAACTACTCCTATTGTAATGCTTGATGCATCTATTGCTAGCTTGATTGGACATTTTGGGTCATTCATACCATTTCAAGATTAGTGCATATAATAATGCATCTTTCAATTCCTAAAAGGCCAATTCTTGGGTGGTTTTCCACATCCACTTCCTCCTCTTGCCAATGTGATTCCAACCTCCTCCTCTTCAATTCTGATCTCTATGTTGTTCAAAGGTCACCTATATGGAGGACAAGGTGTCATGCGCATTTACATCGCTACACAACATACATCGCTGTCAACATCATACACTATAGAAGCACAACTCACACATAAGTCATACATAGACTCTAAAGTGCCACAATAATCAGATTGCTTAACACTCTCAACTCAACTCAACTCAGATCAGTACTTGATCTGTCACTCTATAAACTGCCAACAACTAGGCACTGATTACAATCAAGCCACACTCACTCAAGCAAAGAGAATCCAGGTGATGCTTGCCGGCCTCTGTCCACCATAGCCAAGAACTCAAAGGCTCAACATCAGAGAAGTGAGCTCTCTGGAGCTCACTTTGAAACTATACCCCTTGGACTCGAGCTAGCATTGAAACCCTAACGGTCCCACTGACGGCACACTTGACGGTAGGAATGGTGCAAAGTGACAATGGGCCCCACCGTGAAGTCAATACCCCAAACACAAAATCTAACTGTCGGAAAGTAGTCTTTGAGAAACTGCTAAAATAACTCTAACTTCTATCACTGGAACTCCAGTGTCCGAGCATCTAGATGTGGAACTACAAATGGCGTGACAGCTGTCGTGCGTATTTACATCGCTACACAACATACATTGTTGTCAACATCATACACTATAGAAGCACAACTCACACATAAGTCATACATGGACTCTAAAGTGCCACAATCGCCCCCCTAGCTGGCGGTTAGGTCCCTCTAACTCCAGATAGCCATCTACTCTAAGTATATGGTATACCCTCTAATGGGCAAAGATCAGGAGGCCGGGTGCTATGGAGCCCCATCGTTAGTCGCCTGTCTGCAATCTATACCATATAAAGAATGAACTAACTATAGGTCAAGTACATCTAGGACATAACCATTGTCCCTGAGGAACCACCGTGAGGGGAGGAGTCATACATGCCATATGCCATCCTCTCAAACAGCTATCACACACTAACATAGTAGCAGCTCCACCAGAAGAGCCACATAACATACACCTCAAGCCTGCACGTACAAGTGCCAAGCTTGGGTCCATAGTACCATCAATGTTTGGAAGGTGGCATGGCGCACAATTGCGCATATGATCTTTCCAAACAACACCATCACGTCCTTCTAACACAAGGACTCCAGATGGCAAAACCTCACGCAGTCTCAAGATAGTGCGGCCTGTAGAAACATCAAGTGTCGTTGGTGTTGTCTACTGTAGATATACATAATTTCCTGGATGAAATCGACGGATTGAGGGTCTATAACCTCCTCCTCAAATGGTAGCATAACGTAAAGTATCTCTATGTTGAGCAATTGCCAAGTTCTCAAAGGCCATCGGCATCACTCTCCGAAAGATCTCTGCCCGCTGAGAACATGCGCTCATCCATACATCGGGGTCATCCAAGTCCAAAACTACAGTAGCATCTCAACAAATGGCTGCAGGTAAATCTGGATCTCGTCCATAGAGTAGAAAGTATGGAGAGAAGGATGCTAAGGAGGCTTGCCGGCTGAACCGATAGCCCATGGCCAACCAAGGTAATTGGAGATCCCAATCTCCCAAGTGGCCTCTTTGCAAACCATACTTTTGCAATCCTCTCTTCACCATCTGAACCACTCTCTTTGCTAAGCCATCTACCTCAGGGTGATCTCGGGATGTAGTATGATGATCAATCAAAGCCTTGTCACACAAGACCTGAAACTCCCCCAAGAACTCTATACCCTGATCAATCAAAACCTCAGCTGGTGCACCAAAATGACTAAGAACTCAATCCAGGAACGAGTAAGCTGTCCCTTCACTAGACTTGTCAGGAAGTGCCACCAACTCAATCCACTTGGAGAAGTGCTCCACCATCACCAAAACATACCGATGATGTCTCACAATCAGCGGTAAAGGTCCGGCAAAGTCCAAAGTCCAAACTCCAACGGTAACCCAATCCCATGATAGGTAATGGGTGTAACTGTGGCGTAGGAGCATTGAATGATGCTCTAACTCAGTCACAAACCACACATCTGGCAACAAACTGTTGTACCTTGGTCTGCATACCGCGCCACCAATAATGACTCTGGAGTAAGCTATACGTACGCTTTACTCCAAAATGTCCTAGCTCCTCATGAGCATGACGGACTAATAGTGGTCTCTGTGATGGAAGTGGTACTACTCACACTCTACCATCCTCCCATACACGCAAAAGGTGTCTACCCTCCAATCTGAACCGTCTGGCTCGCTGAAGAACACGGTCTCTCTCCTTGGCCCCAATTGTGCCACCCACAACACCAATGCAAAGATAGTCCATCATTAAGACATCATCATGAATGTCTCGCTGAACTATACCAATATCTTCACTCTTTGGACCTCAATAACTCCTCTTATATGCGCTGCGAGAGATACCACCAAAGCCTCTGCAAATATACACAAAAAGGCCGATGCATGCCAACCTGGCACCATCTCCTCATTTGTCTCACCATGCCAACGTGCTCCGGTCTGATCCTACTGGTTGGGACATGGGTTTCTACTCAACCCATCTGCATCACGGTTTAGCACTCCAGGTCTATGAACAACCGTGAAATCATACTCCTGTAAAATCAGAGCCCATCGTGCAAGCTTCCCTAAAAGCTTGTCGGACTCCATCAACCACTTCAGCGGCTGATGATCAGTGATGAGAGTGAAGGGGTTACCAAATAAGTAACATTGGAGATGTGCTGCTGCCAAACACTCTCCCTCATATGAACTATACTTCGCCTCCACTGAATTGTTGGAGCGACTAGCATAGGCCACCACAAACTCCTTCTCCTCATCATCATGCTGGGTGAGCATCGCTCCAAGCCCCAACATACTCCAATCAGTGTGAACCTGAAATGGTCATCCCCTGATCGGTCTCCTCAAAATAAAAGCAGATGTCAACCTCTCCTTGAGCTCTACAAAAGCTCTCTCCTGCTCATCTCTCCAACACCACTCTTGTGTAAGCTTGGTCAGCTTCATCAAGGCCTTGGCAATGGCACTAAATCCTCTAACATAGCAGCAATAGAAGTTCGCCAACCCAAGGAATGCTCGCACTCTGCTCTCATCTGTAGGTCGAGGAATATGTGCAATAGCCTCTACCTTGGTCTGCTGAACACCAAGTCCTCCGGGGTAGATAGTGTGACCCAAATACTCAACCTGCTCGTAGAAGAACCTACACTTCCCAAGATGTAGTTTGAGGCCATGAGATCTCAACCTCTCAAACACCTCCAACAACTGTCTCTCATGCTCCTCCATAGTAGTGCTATAAACCAAAATGTCATCAATATAGCACCGAGCAAAATCCAATCCAGCTAGGATCCTATCCATGACCCTTTGGAACTCAGCAGGAGCATTCTTTTAACCCAAATGGTAAGAACTTCCACTGATATAACACATCCTTACCGTGAGGATCAATAGCCCAAAATGTTGTCTTGGACTTATCCTCCTCCCTGATCGGCAACTGATGATATCCCGCTCAAAGATCCAAAGTACTGAAGACCTTTGCATGCCCAATCGCATCAAAAATCTCCTCTAGTGTAGGCATGGCATACCGATCAGCCCTGGTCTGTCGGTTGATAGGACGGTAATCTCCACACATCCGCCTATCTGTATAGTTGCCCTGTGTACCCTTCTTGGCTGGCATCACTGTTGCTGATGCATACTCTCCATGTGAAATCTCCACCAAACCAGCCTCAAAAAGGTCACTACTCCGGCTCTGAATCAATGTCCTCTCCATCTCACTATATTGATAAGGATGTCAGAAAACTGGTGTGTCGCTAGTCAGCTCAATCAGTATACCAGGTCCCTTCATAGCACCCAAATCCTTCATACTGAAGGCAAAACAACTCGTGTGACTCCTCAAGAACCTCCAAACCCTCCGTCTTTCCTCTCCAGTAAGCTTGGGTCCAAGATTTGGCTCCCAAGTATCCTCTATAACTGTAGTAGGAGTGGAAGACGTACTGACTGACTGCTACACTAGGCCCTTGGGAGCAATAGTGTCATGCTTCCGACCACTAGAGGTCCCAACCTCTGTGCGAAAAACTCCCTCCACTTTGGCTGCAAGCTCCACACGTCCTCTAGCTGCATCCCATGTGGACCAAGGGTGTAATCCAAGTAGCCCATGCTCACTTGGATGGACTCCAAGTAGACCATTCTCCCTAGTAGCTACTGGATGTGTCCCAAGAATACCATGTCCACTCGGTCCATCGCCCCCAACATGTGCCTGAATCGTCTCGATAGGCACAGGGCTCACAAGTGTCCGAGTGGTGATGCCTATCAAGCGCATCCTACGCTGCTCTGCCAAGCCAAGGCTCACAATCTAGGTCAAACAGTTCAGGTCCATAGCCTGACCTAACACCTGACGCCTGGATGCCTTTGACACTGTTGGAACATCGGTAATACTGGTGCAAAAACCCATCGCCCGCTCTCGCTCATCAGCGTTGGGCTCCACCAACTGCTGTAATTGTGAGTCCCAAACAAGTCCAGGTCCTCCCTCTCAAAAAGCATGAGACCCTGGGAAACTCATGAGTGTGGGAAATGCAGCTCTAGGCTGTCCAACTAGGTTCACCACTGCCATAGGTGACCTATCAGCCACTACCATTGTCTGAGACTGACGCCCAACATCCAAGATATCATCAACAAGAATGTGGTCCAGTCGCTGAATCCCATCATAAGCACACTGTAGAACCTCTCTGGGTAAGAGGTTTGTCCACCAAAGATGAAGACGATGAGCCCGTGATCCCACTCTGGTTGCATCTAACAATACAGCAGGTCCCATCCAAGAATAGACCTGATGTGTACTCGCCACCACTCTGGTGCAAGAATCACCTAACAAAGGAACGTTCTCCAAAAGGTAAGCTGGAGAAATAGACTGATGAACCTGGAGATGTCGTAATATCCATAACATCTCCCAAAACACACCTGAACGAGGATCTTGAAGACCCAAACCGTGGCCCGCACGTGTATGTCCCTAACATGGCCATCCAGAAATCACCAAGTGAATAGGCCCATGTCTCTCTAGGTCATGCGCCCCCAATAAGGAAATGTCTCCTGGTAAGGCCTTCTAGTAAACTCTGACTGCTGACATCAGTAATAACTTTGGATACCGATAGGCTAGGTGTGCTACATGATGTAGAGAGACTTGCCTAGCAGTCTCATCTCTCTCTACATACAAGTACCTCTGTACTCGGATACCCGCCTGTAACACCGCAACTAGTACGGTGTTGATCCCACCAAACAACTCCAATAGGTATATCCTCTCTATTGGATACTGCCAAGTAATGAGTGTGGTATCCAGAGGTGTCAAAGCAATCGCCTTTGGAGGCTCATCCTCACACTCATCTCCTGATGGTACGAAGGCTCCACTCCAAGCTTGTTGCACCAACTAATCTGCATGATGCTGCAATGCCTCCTCTGAACTCCACAATGGAACATCCAAGGTGGATGGAACAATCCCACTCGTACTCCAAAGCCGAGTGATCTCCTCTAGTACTGGAGTATGCTTTGCATGGGCGTTCCCCTCCAACAAGTCACCAGGCCAAGTAACTGCACCACTGAAAGCTAAAACTGATGCTGCCATGGTCCCGGACTGTAGTGAGCCAAGACTGCCACTACTAAAGCGTACTGGTAGGCGACATACTCGTCCCTCACCAGACTGCCAACCAGGTCTATAAGAGGTTGTCTCCTCCCAATAGTCAATGCTGAAACCCATGGGGTATAACACTGCTCCCCCAACTCGCACATCATATGACTCAGCTATCGTTGCAATAGCCTGAGCTCTCACCACCAAGCTATCAGTCGGATGACCAGGCTGAACCTGGACAACAAGCTCTCCACGTGTGATGTACTGTGTCGAATCATCACCAAGAGATGTCTACATCTGAAATGGACACCTCTCCACATTGGTCTTCAGTAACTCCAAACCAACAATTGCAGCCTTCCCCAACATAAGGGGCTGTGCACCAGAGTCTAACAAGACTCTCTGTGGTGTATAGATCTTCCCTGAAGGTCCCACCAAACAAAAAATCCCCCTTTGGTTATCCAATAGGACAACACCAGGTGTAAACCGCGCTCTCTCAAAGGCCGGTCTAGCTGGCAACTCCTCCAGTCTAGCCGTTGCTGCCTGCCATAAACCACTGGTCGCTGAATGGATCCCATGCTCCTCAACCAAGTCAGCTCCACTACCAACCACCTCTGCTCTAGTAGTAGGAACTGCACCATCCCTACTCTCACACAACGTGGTAGCCAACCGGAATACTGGGGCTGGGTCAACTCCCAATGTAAACATGTCATTGGCTGAAAACAAAGGATGCCGCATAATCAGCTAAGCTGCTCCCAACATCATGCTAGACTCAATCTATGTAGTAGTAGGTGGCTGACTAGCAGGTAGTCCATCATGTACTCCATCACCACCTACCACACCTACATTGGGACGTCTAAGAACCATGGATATCATCTACAATGCCTCAGATAACATGAAAGACTGGGGAAGTCTGACCTGTCTCCCAACCTCTCCTCTCTGTGGGTCCAACTCCACTGATGCTCCTCTAGGCTCTGGAGCACGTACTGCACTCCTAGTCACTACTACAGATGCATCCACCTGTGCTGCTCCGCACATGAAGTCCAAAGCATCTTTATCACCAGCATATGAGGTCCTTCACCGCCTCCATGAGGATGATCAACTGGATTCATAGCAACACCCCGAACAATGGGGCGTCTGGAAGCCTCAGCACCCGAATCTGATTTCCTTTGAGCAATAGCTATACTAGCCAATCTCTGCTCCAATTGCTCGATCCGAGTAGCCATAGCTGTGTCAGAAGTAAGGGCAGGTACTGCACCCCTACTAGGTGTAGATCCTCTACCACCACCTCTACCACCTCGTCCTCCATGAACTGGAGCTCCTCTACTACCTGCCATAGCAGCCCTACCACTCTGTAACTCCGAGTGTAGGTCAAAACACCGGTCACTAGTGTGACCAAATCTGTGGCAATGCTCACACTGCCTCTGTGCTAGCTGTGATGCACCAGAGGTATTAGGTCCGCTGCCCTGAGTACCTCTCTCCTATGGTGAGGTCCACCATAAGTCCAACAAGCAACACCACCACTCATTGGCTGCTGCTGACTCAAAAATGAGGGTAAGGGTCTAACTCCATTAGGCTCTCCACTTGCTCCATAGGATCTGGGCTGTCCATCCTGTCCTTGAAAACCAACTAGGCATGGTGCACTCTGCTGCACTCTAGAAGAAGTCACAACTGTGGATGAGGTCTCCCTACCAAATCCAGATGTCACCACTCTCTCCTCCACCATATTGAGCTCAATACGCTCAGCCAAACCAAAGACTACTGCCAAAGTGGGCAAAGTAGCCTGCAACAACGTAGCATCACGAACTCTACGTCGTAACTCCTTGTCCAGTATCCCATACCAAAACTGGACTGCCTAGGCCTCAGTAACTCCGTGAGTGAAACTGATCAGCCGCCTCATGCGAGTGTATGCCTCGCGTAGGCTCTCTCTAGCCTTCCGCTGGAACTCCTGCAAGCTCCTCAGCTTGTCAGTCCGTACTCCCTCGTAGTAGTTCTGCCTCAAACATAGAAAGAACTCCACCATGGGGTTAAACCCCGGTACCACACCACCTCCTGCAGCGGTACCTCCACTCGTAGTAGTACTATCTCCAGCTAGTGCACCTCCACTAGCTCCACCAACACTACTTGAGCTAGAACTTGGGGGTACAGCCGATCTACTCCTGGCCACCGAGCCTAAAGTGATGGAGACATAGTGTGGAGACCAATACTGTCTCCATAACTCAATCTCCTCCAAATGAGCTCTCCTCAACTCATGGTAGTCATCCATCGGTGGACCCTCCAAGTGCTGAAACAACCCCTTCCATGCCATGAAGGGTGTGAACAAAGTTGGGTTCCGCATCTGCTGCAGATCACACCAACTATCGAACTCTTGGATAAGTCATCCAACTCAATGGTACCCATTGTACCAGAGTAATGCCGAGGGCCTTTGGAGGCCCCATAAATCTTGTCCATGTCCCACAACAACGGTGCGGACACACCAAGTGCACTCTCAACTGAATCAGCTCTTGTGTCAAACTCCAACTTTGAGTCAATCTCCTCCCTCATTGGGACCTGAGATACAGGTTGATACTGAGCACCACTCCAAGTAAACCCACTGCGTCCTATAGGGCTAACTCCTCTGGAATCTCCAAAGAACTCCATCGTGACAAAGTAACCACAACAGCAAACCCGAACCACCAATTGCAACCGCAAGGTGCAACTGCAAGTACCCCACCAAGTGCCAACACCACCACCAACTAAACACCACCCACTAATGTAACTTTACCGAGATAACTACACTAGGGGAAAGGGCAACCTGTAACCTGCCATCATAACACGCACTCTCACGGTCTGCAGGTCATCACTTCCTGCCTCACCGGAGAGAAACAAAGGTAGTCTGATTGGTCCTCACTCCAACCTCACCACCGAGAGCACACTAGAGCACCAATGCTTAAAAGTCAGGGCACCTCACACAAACGTGGTGCACAAACAAGAAGCAGAGAATGGAGAGGATCCAATCACAAGAAATCTAAACAAAAACCCTCCATCTCATAACACAACACGAGACTGACTCTGCCACCATTTGGCATTTGGCATAAGAGCAGTTCGTATCTAAGTCCTAAGCTACCAGGATCACCAAGAATGGGATCAAACTGCCTCTCCTAGCCAAAGCTACATGTGTATAGATAACAGTGGCACTGTCACTAGGACAACAAGTGAGGGTGGACCAGTTGGCTAGGGCACCAGTCTAGGAACAAGAGATTTAGGGGTCAAACCTTGTTGTGCACAATCTAGCAGGAAAGGCAGATTTTGCCAACCAATGACCAAGATCTACTCTAAACTAGCTAGCATCACGCCAGCAAGCTGGCTTGCTGGCCCTTCTAGGCCTTCGTAGCCTCTCATAGCCCATAGCCCTATGCCTCTAACAGCCAAATGAGGCCTTTCTTGTTGCCACTTCGAACCTCGTCCAAAATTGGTAAAACTTCTCCAAATTTGTGAAAGTCCTCCAAACTAGCAAAACTCCTCCAAATCTGGCCAAACAGCAAAAACTCCTCCAATTCTAGCCAAAATCTGACTAATCTGATGTAAACCCTAAAGATGGTTGTCTGCCAAATCCCCCGCTAACTTTCCACTCGAGCCAAATTGACAAAATGGGTTTTTCCAAATCACAATTTCATGAGAAGAGCTTCCCAACTCCACTTCAATTTGACTTTTTGAGCTCAACTCATAGCAAATTGGTCCTGCCTTCACCTCCTGAGCTCAAAATCACAACCACTGCTCAAAAATTGCTCCTTCTTTGCTTGAAATTTGGCCAGCGCTTCCGCACACCATCCGCCTAACTGCCAAATCTGCATCAACTAAACGAGCTTCTGCACACTAAGGAAACGTTGAACTTGAATCGAGCTACCAATGATCCACCAAGCTTGGAGATACCACCAACACTCACAGTTCCTGCACCCGATTTCCCCCTGACTTCACTTCTCTGATGTAATCAGATTGCTTAACACTCTCCTCAACTTACTCTGATCAGTACTTGATCTGTCACTCTATAAACTGCCAACAACTGGGCACTGATTACAATCAAGCCACACCCACTCAAGCATAGAGACTCTAGGTGACGCTTGCCGGCCTCTGTCCACCATAGCCAGGAACTCGAAGGCTCAACATCAGAGAAGTGAGCTCTCTGGAGCTCACTTCAAAACTATACCCCCTAGACTCGAGCTAGCTTTGAAACCCTAACTGTCCCACTGACGGCACACTCGACAATGCAAACAATGCAAGTGACAGTGGGCTCCACCGTGAAGTCAATACCTCGAACACAAAATCTAACTGTCAGAAAGTAGTCTCTAAGAAATTGCTAAAATAACGCTAACTACTATCACAAGAACTCCAGTGTCCGAGCATCTAGATGTAGAACTACAAATGGCGTGACAAAGGGCCTACAAGAAGATGAGCATGAAATTTGATGGTTATGTGCCCAACTCAACTACAATAATAACAATGTCATTATTCTGCTTGAGCTCCTTCCCCTCATGGGATTCCATCTCTCCTTTCTTTGATCCATCCTTGTTCTCCTTGGAGAGATTGGGCTCCTTAGTCTTGAAATCAAATGTTGCCTAATTTGATAGGAATTGGTCCACCAAAGTATGGTGTTTCAACCTGATAGTGTTGAGTAAGGACCACTCCTTTGCCTCCTTCAAGCATCCCTACTATTCTTTGAGCATAGGCTTCAAAAATAGTATGAGGATTTTGTACCATTGCTTCTTGGCAAATTTGCTCTTTTAAACCCTATTTGAAATTATCAAGAGCTTCTACTAGACTCATATTGATTATCATGACCTATAGATCAAGAAATATCTCCATGTACTCTTGTATGCTATTCTTTTGCTTCAATCCCCATGGTCGGGCTAAAGCCATCTACACAAAATCCATGGATAGGAAATTCTTTAGTAGCACTTCTTGCATTGCCATCCAAGTGACCTCTCTTCATTCTACCAACATTGATTGTTCCCAAACATCATGCCATGTGAGGGCTTTGTTGGTCAAGTACCCACATACAAACATGCATGTAAAATGATCGGTGATCTTAGTTGTGAATAATTGAAAGTTTTGATTCATTCTTGAATCCAATTTTGACTACTTTCATGGAATGTTGTCCCTTGTAAGGCTTGATGTTGCACATCTTCTTCATCCATAATAACAATGTGGCTTCATTGTTGACTGCGGTTGGTGTTATCAGCATGAGTGGCTCTCCAAGTACTTTGGCCGCTAGTATTGGGTTTTGGGATGGTTCCTCAATTTGCATTATTTGATCATTCTTGACGGTAAGTACCTGACTTTGCAATGCCTCCATTGTCATATGGATTTCTTGAAACTTATTCAACATCCCTTGCATTCCTTGCATTCCTTGCATTTGATCTTGCAACTATGGCTCCATGACTTATACACAAGGCCAATGCTCAATTGCTACTTCATACTTCAATAAATGGTTAATATTATCACTTGGGAAGGAGCATAACTATTGGGACTACTATTAGGACTACCATTGGGACCTTAGAATCTATCACTCATTGATACCATTCCTCACCAAAATTGTGGACTATGAAATCCCTTGATATCACTTTTGATCTAACCACATAATGGATTTCTACTTGAGTGTTAAATGAGAGAAGATTTGGTATAGTTAGATTCATTGTATTATAATAAAATATAGATTGTCAAATCCCTCTCCCTATTGTATATCACCACATGTAGAATTACCAGGTTTGGCAAATTCATCACTATGTCCATGAACTCTACTCCAAAATGATAAACAAGATATACTCTCACTTGCTCAAGCTAGATGTACATAATCTTGATGTGGAACGGATTCAAGAATAGAAAGTAGGGTGCAAGGAATTGTCCTCCATGAGCCTCTATCCAATCCTCTCTCTAAAACACACCCAATCTATCAATTGCACTATGTTTTCTCCCCTCAAAATTTCTTAGGTCCGTAGCCCGTATTCCTTCAAGAGGGATGATCCACTCTCTTGGGTTAAAATACTTGCCCTAATACCATTGTAATGCTCAAAGGACAAGAGAACTCCCAAGAGAAACACAAGAGAAGAAACACAAGGCTTCAGCCTTCAATAATCTGATGCCCCAAAGGAGCACCTTGTCTTTATTACATAGCAAAGAGGATCCCTTGAAAGACTTAATACACCCTTGGATTAAATAGGAGTAAAAGCACTTTTGGAGACTTTGGTACAGGATCTTGGAGAGAGTCTTAGTACAGCTATAGAAATACTACCACCTTCATCAACTAGTTCTCAAGATTAGTGATGGAGATAATCTTTCAACTTATGGATAAACTATCCATGAGAGTTTGATAAATATGCACTCTAGGATTTGATGTTGCTATAAAAATCTTGGAGCAACCTGAACCTTTTGTGTTCCCTAGGGTGGATTATTCTCAAATGGTGTTAATCATGTACATACTCTATGAGTTATAGAGTGAGAGAAAAAAAAGAGAAAAAAGAAGATAGTGAGGGGTTAAGATGGGGAAACTTTCGGTTTTCTTTGGCAAGGATAGAGAAGATGTGGAGGCCTTTGTGAGAGAATTCAAGAGAGATTTCATAGGAAACAATGAGAGGAGGAAGAATGAGTGGGCCTCATTATTACCAGATTTTTTTTGAGGATGTATCACTTACATGGTGTTATACTCCGAGGACAAGAGCAGAGAGAAAACACAGATTGCACACTCAAACATCCGATGCCCCAAGGGAGCACCTTCTCTTTATTATATAGACAAAGAGGATCTCCTCCAAGGAAGCTCCACCATAGGATTAGGGACACAGATAGGTGACATGTCAGCAAGCTCCACCCTTGGATTACTTACTTGGATGGGTGACTTGTCTGGTCTAGGTCCTATCTGGTTGGTCAAATGAGCTTTGACCGGAGGGAATCTTTTAGGGAATCTTCCTGTAGGAATCTCAGAATCACATGAGTAAGGTACCGTTGGAAAGCTCTCGACAAGACAAACCAGGGGGGAGGGAAGGCCAGCCTTTCCTCTGTTGGGGGGGAATCTACACATTTTTGAAGCCTAATTCATCCGTTTAGGCCTCCGAAATTGCCTTCAAAGATTTTAGGCATATTTCGGTTCCTACTCTATTAGTAGAAGTCATCTTTTGGTGATACCTCTTTCTGATCTGTTTAGTCCATCATGTGTAACATCCTTCCAGATGTTACCAAACCAATTCTCACCTTTAAATCATATGTCTAGCTATTGGTTCTAAGGTTCTCAAGTCTATTTCGGTTTCTGCCCTATTAGTAGAAGTACTCTTTTGGTGATACTTCTATCTGATCTATTTTGACCATCATGTATAACATCATTCTAGATGTTACCAAACCAAATTTCACATCTAGATCATATGGCTAACCCTTGGTATTACACATGGTATGAGTCAGAATACCAACAGAGAGAGGAGAGATGGAGAAGAAGAGTCTTGGGAGAGTTTGACTTCAGCACTCATTGAGAACTTTCTTCCATATGAGAGTTATGAGAGATTGATGAGTGAGGTTACCTTTCTCAAACATGGAGATGGAGAGAAAGTGAGAGTCTATGTGGAAAGAGTGGAAAAGTTAGAGTCCAAATGGATTGGTGACATGTAAGCAAGCTCCACCCTTAGATTAGTTGCATGGATGGGTGACATGTTGATACTTGTTCTATTTGGTTGGTCAAACTAGTTGACCAAAAGGAATGTTTGGAGAATATTCTTGAAAGAAGCTCAAGATAGCATAGATGAGGTACCGATGGAAAAATTTTTGATAAGAAAAACTTGGGGGGAGAAGGCTATACCTTTGCACCTAAATGGGTGGGGAATTTTTCAATCTTTGAGACCTAACTCATCCATTTAGGCATCCAAAATTAACTGTAAAGTTTTCAAGGTGTTTTTGACCTTTGCTCTATTAGTGGAAGTACTCTTTTGTTGGCACCTCTATCTACTTAGACCATGATATATGATATCTTTCAAGATATTACCAAGCCAATTTCCACCTCATGGTAATTTTTCTAGCTAATGAAGAAATTGAGTGAATTACACTCATTGAAGAAAGCCAATAGCCGCCTTTAGTTGTATTCTCTATCTTGATTGTAGTGAGAAGTATGACAAATATTCAATACTATTATATTAAAAATGCAAGCTTTGTGGTGCATGCTTGAGGCTCTTAATTTCACACAAACTAAGTATGAACTCTGAGTTGCATATAATCCAACTCTAAATGGGAAAACTCTATAGTACAAGTTTTTCAACCAAATAAAAAGTCCTAATGATGTGGATCTGAAAGATGAGAGTGAGGAATTCAATCATCTAGAAAGCTAGTACCAAGAAAAAATTTCCATGGTAATTTGTGCATTGTCCTTGTCAAATCTAAGAATGTAGTTCTCAAGCTTTACAAGGTGGAGGAACTATAGATTGCAACCATATCCTACTACCATATGTAGGCTATGCACTAGTGTTTGCAGGTTTCAAAAACCCAAAATGAGTGTTTTGGTACTTACAATTGTAGGCAAAAATTCCATGATATGCAAAAACTGAATAACAGGTTTTATCAAATGCCACAAATATATCAGAGATCCAAATTTTGGAGAGTAAATATCCTTTGAGGTTATAACAAAAATCTTACATGCCATGCAAAAACCAAAAATTCAACTTCTACTTCCAATAGCACCTCAATTATTGATACAACCATTAAGCAAAGAAGCTTACAATAATCCTCTTCATTGCATTGATTTTTCATCTTCACTATTCACTTTCCAGTCTTGTAAACTTCCACAACCACAAAATAAGGAGCTTCTCCTTACATATCAATAGTAAATAATAAATCATTGAAGCAACTTTTTCAATGCCAAACTTGTAATGCACCAAAAGGTAGAATGCAAGCCTAAAGAAGGAAGGAGGTGCAAAATCCAATTGAATTTTTCCATTTCAAAAGCCCAATCAATGGCAAATCATTCAATAGTAAAATCTTGCTCAACTTTTGTGTCTCTAAAATCAAAGATAGAAAAATCCAAGCAAGAATGGTGAATGAAATTGTTCAATCTACAACAAGATTCAAACATAGAAGAGAATATATCATGTTGATTGGGATATAGAGTAAAAATATTCTGAAATTTTTTTTAATACCTGATATTTCCCATTCAACCTTGATTCTTCTTTGAGCATGTTGAATGTATGCAATACATGATTGCTTGCTTATGAATTTTCTCTCTCATCCATTTGTTGGAGCACAAACATTTCTGCACCCATATAACCTAGATCTCCAAATGCATATTCTTGAACAATGTCATGATTGTCAATGCTAAAATACTCTTGCCAGTGATTGTGAATATGACTTATATGTAAACACCTCACATCATGAAATGAAATTGCATATCTGTTGTCTATATAAATACAAGGCCATTGTGACCAAGGATCATAATCTTATTAAAACAGTATTGTGCTTTCTTCTTGTTGTAGTAGTGTTTATGGAGTTTGATTCTTGGTTGGTTAATATGAAAAAGGGTACTATTAATATGTCCAATGCAGCTTGAAAATTATGGTAGCACACAACCAAGTGCTTCATGATGAGATAGATCAAGCCACTATATTTCATTGTGCAAAGTAACGTTTATAGTAGAAGCTACAAATGGTGCATCTGCACTCAATGACAAAATATACATGAATAATTCCAACTTATAGCCTTGTGACATGCTCCAATGTTATGTTTAATATATAGAAAATAAGAAAGCATCCATTAGAGGGTGATAATTTAGTAGGATGCATCTCTTTTATTTTCACACTACTTGTATGGCAAGCATGTTGCACCAAAATAAGGCAAACCCTAGTACACCAT
Source organism: Lunularia cruciata (assembly GCA_948567375.1). Classification (NCBI taxonomy): domain Eukaryota; kingdom Viridiplantae; phylum Streptophyta; class Marchantiopsida; order Lunulariales; family Lunulariaceae; genus Lunularia; species Lunularia cruciata. Next base: position 79,295,498 of record OX419755.1, on the reverse strand, counting down.
TATTCACATTTGGACAATGTAAACCCAATCATTGTGAGAAAGACAAATCCATGTCCCGACATCAGATTTTCCAAGTGCTCAATCTTAGGAAAAAAGTAATTCACATGATAATCTCCATCCCAAAATTGTTTATCATCATCCAAGAAAAGATCAATTGCCACTTTACAAGCTTGTGCAGCCTTACCATGTTGTTGCATGATAGTGCTGAGTGTTATGCATATATTCTTGACATTAGTCTCACTTTTAAATGAGAAACTCCACCCACTCTATTCACTATCTAACATTTTGCACTTAGGAGTTATATGAAAACATGAGGTAAATGCACAAAAGGTCATTTTTGGTGTGTTTGTGAGTTTAAGCAAACTCATAGTATCATTATCTCACACTTCAATGAGTTAAATATGAGTTTAGTATCTTTGTTTACAATGTTATGGAATTTATGCTGTTGTAATAGATTCATGGCATGGGTAGCACTCATGAAATATTAGAGCAATGGGAGTTGAGTAGAGTGGACATAAGTAAAAATTTATAGATTTTCTATCGTTTACTAGAATTGGTAAATTAAGCATAAGGAGAAGGAACATTAGTGCATTGATTTTAGTGACTATGTTTTTATTGTTTTTATTATTAAATGCAAAAATAATGGAGGTTAAAATAACAAAATGGCTTTTTGTTGAGTATGAGGATGATTCGCTTGGTATTATCTATAGATTGTACACTTTTCAAGACTTAAGATATATAAATATAGGTGCAAATTTTTCATTTATGCTTTACAAGCATAAGTATCAATTATAAATCTTATTTCACTTTATTGTAAAATGTAGTTTTTTTACCTATTATTGTTATATTTATTTTAACAGGTTATGGATTATTCTTATGTAATTCTTTGGACTGTGCTCCACTTGGGGAAATTGGATTGGAAGATTGGAAGTGCATGTGATTTTTTTTTCAATTACTTATTTTGAAGCAAATTAGAACTTGCACTACTTTGCAAGATTTTGTCTTCAACCTTGCCCTTATTCCTCTTCATCCTGAAATTTTGTTTTTCATAACCTACTAGCAGATAAGATGAAGACAATAGTGTGTGCACATACACATTGATGGAGTTTTTAATTTATAACTTTTGGTTTAATTTCTTATTCAAAGTAGTGGTTATATCACCCAAGACTTAGCAATTATATGAAACAAAATTATCCTTTAATGTACAAATTGGTAAGGGAAATAAAGATTACCCCTTACCCAAGCAATCTTAAGGTTCACAAGTTCACTATATATCTGATCTTGCCTTCTTTTCTCAACTTGGTAATAAAACAATGTGCATCAATCAAATCAAACTCAACCTAAAATTGCAAGTCAGCTATTTATTAAATTTTGTTCAATTTATTCAATTGATTACAACATCTAGACCTTGTAACAATTGGTCTTCAATGACAAAGTATCAATTCCTTTTAGCTAAAGCGTAATAGAAAATGTGAGTCTATAGTTCACTCATAATCATCTTGAGCCCAACCACCTATGTGGAATTTAGTCTTGACCTCTGATCATACTAGGACTCTGCATTTGGAAGTTCTAAATCTTGGATTTGAAAGTCTTTCATGAATGATGTATATATGATTGTAAGCAATGCATATACTAGTGTAAGCCATGTGTATGATGCCTTGTGTATCAACCTCATGTATCAAGCATTTTGTATCAATAGATTATTATACCAATTCTACTTATCAAGCCTTGTCACAGCCCACTTTTCTCTTTAGTCTTGGTTTTTCTTGTTTTTGTAGTTTAATAGACTTGTAGACAATATATTAAGCACTAGGGTAGTAACAAGTATATAAAAATTAGTTTGGGTCTTGTACTTAACAAAGTTAGGATCTGCCGTGACAAACCTCTTGGTGGATATAGGTTTACAAAACAAAGACAAGAATTCTTGTACCCGTGACTAGAGAACATTTGTATCATATCATAACCTAATTGTGCTAAAAAAACATCCTAATGAAGCTTATGATACAAGCTAGCTCAGAATAATGTCAAAGGTTTCTTGGAGCTTCTTCATACGAGCTAAGGGAAGATAAAAAAAGATAGTCAGAAAAATTTATGAGGTTTTCACAACCATTTTAACAATCCACAAACCATGATTTTTTGATGCACCGCCAAAGAACCATTTGCTATTGTTTCACATGACATATTTTTATATGCAGCATTTGAGTTTGATCCTTTGCCACCCATTGCAATGCTTGAGGAATGATTTGCAGTTGGATCTATAAAAGGGTAACCCCACCCCATGAGAGGTTACTTTTAACTTTTGCAAATTTCTATTCTTCTTGCACAAGAATTGCTCAAACCTCTATCTAAGTTTTTTTGTGAACTCAAGTGTAGGTTTTCAAGAGTGTTAAGGGTAACATGGTTGATATTGGCCTTTGACAATTGCACAATGGTGGATTGAGTGATGGTTGTTAGGATAGAAGTCAAGCAACAAAAGTAAGATGAGATTGTTTGCAAACCACCCAAACTATCCAAGTGGGATTTGCATTATAGAGGAGAGTACTTGAAAAGTAAAAATCAAAACTTCCTATTGTGGAACTAGAGCTTGAAAAATATATCCTTGCTAGAAGAACAGTAGCAACACTTACATAGTAGGCAAGTCATTGAGAGCCAATCTTTTTATGTGGAAAAAGGACCATTGGCAAGGAGTCTTAGGGGAAACGTGTGCACCATTTGGGCATATTTACATTGATACTCTCCATGGTAGACCAAGTAAAAAATGAAAAGCTAAGATAGACAATGCATTTTTTGGGAGAAAGTCCACAAATAGGTTCAAGATATAATGCCTAAAAAACCTAATTCAACAAGTTGGAATGGAGTCAATAATGAAACTAATCTAGGCAAAATGAACCTCCTATGTAAATCTTAACCAAGCCATGCTCTTCCAACTTGTGCACAAAAGGAAACCTATGAGCTGGAGGTAGATGTTCTACAAATGTGTAAATGAGCTCTTGCAAGACATGGCTCATGGATTGGCTACAATCCTAGCTCCTTTCATTGTACAATTCTACAATGGAATGAGCTTCTTGACAAAAAAGAAGAAGGAGAAATTTTTGAGCCACTCCCACCATCCAACCTATTTTAGCAGATACCTAGATCATTTTTCCAAGTAAATCATTAAATATCATGAGGCAAACAAGGAGTATGCTCATACCAAGAAGCTTTTACACATCAAGAATTCATACACTAATTACAACTATTATTATTATGAATTCACTATAATTATAATTATTAAAAAGGTGCCTATGAAGACCAAAACTCAAGTATTCAAGAAGTGGAAACAAACTTATGTTATCAATGTATTGTTAGGAGGTAGTGGAAGTGGTAGAGCTAGAGAACAAGGTGGAGAAAAGCCTCCATGATTGACAAAGGTCATTCTAGTTCCAACAAGTGAAAGGAAACCACTTGAAACAAGAACAAGTCAATATGTGATAAATTGTTTACATGCATTTTGTCACTAGCCGCCAACCATGAAGTCTTGAGGGAAATGATAAATGAGAAAGTGTAGTAATCACCACCATACACAAAAGCACCTAAAGACAAGGAGAAAGTACCAATGGAGGAACACAAAGAGGCTTGTATTGCAATTCTAAAGAAAGTAGCCATGCATTAATTGATCTTCTCCCCTAATCCTTTCTAGCCTAAAAGTCTTAAAGTAGATATTGTTGAGGACAATAAACTACACTCTACTACCTTAGACAAAGGATAAGTCATAATCTACAGCCAAAAACAACTTCATAATTACCATGGCAATGGCCTTTTAGGTAAGATCAATGAGCCACTCATTAGCTATTCTTCTTTGATCAATACAAAGAGACAAAATCCATCAAGTTGGCCTCCATTCTCCTAGTCTCCATGTATTGGGAGTCAAGGATGTGACCACTTGCTTGTCCTATATCATCCTCCAAGTCTTGGCAACAAGGATACTCAACCAAATCTTTTGGTTTACCTTAGAGAGTATTACAATGTTGAGTCTACTCATATCAAATTTCGAGAGCAACAAGCACCAAGGAGTAACTCCAATCCCACATCAAGAACATGAGGTGGACCTTTTTGGTAACCTTTCATTTCGCAATGAATAGCATCCAAAGTTTCAATCCTTTCCCCTTGGTCTTTCTCATAATCTTCCTCCTCTTTCTCAACTCTACTTTGTATAATTGCCAAAATTGACCAAACCTATCTCTCATGCATCCACATTCAATGTGCAATCAAACTCCCTAATGATTAGTCCCACTCAATTTTCTCTCACTCTCAACTCTTGCATTCTTTTTCATGAGTTTTGTAGTTCAAGTTTTAATTGCACTTATAGAAAAGACTTGCATAGTGGGCATGGGCAATTTATAGTTCAAGATGTCATTCCTCAATCATAATTCCACCAAATTTTTTATGTGAGAATTCCCTATTAGGTAATACTTGTACTTTGGGTAGTTCTTTGCATAACTATTAGTGAAGTTAAACATATCTTTGGCCTTTAGTGTGATTCAAAATAACTTTCCTTCCCTTTGGAAAACCTTCATCTTTGGCTTAACCAAGAAGTCTTTGTAATAGACTTCCTTTGGTCATTGTAGCAATAGGTCCAAAGTTAAAGAAACTTCCTAGTTTACCAAAATTCTTCTCTATGAAGTAATGCATAATGAAGGACTATCTCTCTAAAAACAGACAAATACCACTTTACTTGAGATTTAAAGGTAAAGGAAAAGAAAGAGATATTCAAAAATTTGAAATTTGAAAGACCACAACAACTAAATTCAGTAATTTCTTGCATAAGGAGTGAAGTTTATAAAATTTTATTTTGTCTTTTAATCATTCCTTGAACATCTAGCACTCAATCACTACCTCAAACTCCTGCTCACCAAAGTATCGGTTGATACTCCTATTGTATCTATACCTCCTTGAAGTTTTTTCTTGTATGTTGCAAAAAGTATGCATTTTATATATCACAAATCCACATTGCATTAAAACAACACACTCTTCTTTTGCTATTATGTTTATTATTAATTAATGCCAAAATTTCTTGATTCCAGATCCAATCTTAAAACTCCTCAAGCTCAACAAAATAGAGTTGTTATTTTGGTCACATGTGTAGTGTAATTAAAACTTGGGATAAAATTTCTTGATAGTCCAAAGTACTTAGAGAATGGACTTCTCACCTAGTTGCTCAACTATCTACCTAGATCAGGCCAATATTTTCTAGCTTGGCATGGTTTTTGATTACTTCCTAGTGATTTAATATTAGGTCTAGGTCAAAGCATGAGCCTAGAAATAAGTCCAAGTTATAACCTAAGTTAGAAAGTAATCAACTCCTAATCAACACAACCTTCCTCTTGGATTCACCTCATACACTTTGATCAACTCAAAGAGTTTATAAGTTTTGATTCTTGTGCTAAGCCACCTTGGGTACATGATACCCTATTTATTTATTTATTTATTGTTCCTTTGGGGACACAATCTTTTGGTGTTTTAAAATTACGTCCCATCCAAATAGTGAAAGTTATGCTTCAAAACCTTCTGCTCTAGGATTTTGGTAAAACTTGAGCTTGTTAGAAAGCTCTTACCAAGAGCTTTCCAAAGAAAAGTTAATCTTATCTAACAAAAGAGTATATCTTTAGGTCTAAGAAATTTATTTAATGTATTTTCTTATCAAATATTCCTTATTTTTCTCTTGTCTTGTATGTGATTTTAATCTAGTTTGCCTTGACACATTGTTTGCCTTTCTTATAATTTTTCTTTCCTATTGATTTCATCTTAGTATTTCATACAATCAAGAGGGAGTTTATAAGAAGACTAACTACAAGATTGTATTCTTGTAGTGTTGTGATACCATTAGCTAGACTTATTATCTAGAGGTGGAAATTGGCTTGGAATAGCTGCAAGGATGTTATATATGATGGTCTCAGTAGATCAAATAGAGCTATAACCAAAAAATTACTTCCACTAATAGGGCAGATGCCAAAACATCTTTAAAACTTTAGAGCTAATTTTGGAGGCCTAAATAGATGAATTAGACCTCAATAATTGGAAGGTTGTAGAGTTCCTCCCCTCTCCTAAGGAGAAAAGGTGTTGCATTCTCCCCCTTTTTCATCTCATTGAGAGCTTTCCAATGGTACCTCACCTATAGCAAGATTCTCCAAAGATTCCCTCTAGTCAAACTTGTTTGACCTACCAAATAGGACAAGGATCAACATGTCATCCATCCATGCAACTAATAGGAAAAGAAAAAGAATCCATTGGATTAAGATTTGCCTTTTTCTCCATGACCACATTTGGAGAATCTTGACCTAAGACTCATGACTCCTAGATCAAGGATATGCATATACCATTAGAATAGTAAGCAAGAAAGCTAAAACACCACGCTTAGGTCATTATTGTCATACTATTCTTAAAATCCTAATCATTGATCTTGCTTTTCATCTTACACAATGCTTGCTTTTGATATAATAGCAATTTGCATGTCATATTATGTGATAGCTCCATCTCTTGCACCCCACAAATTGGTTGTGTGTCCAATCAGCAACCAATGAGTAAGGAAAGGTTAATTTTACCATTAAAAAGGCCTTCCTAGCATTTGATTGATACATATTGAGGGCTAAGAGAAAACATCAAAGGAATTTGTAGCAGAAGAGCTTGTCAACCAAGTGAGATAGAAAAGATATTCTAACATGAACCATGAGTTCACTCCCATTGGACATTCTAATGATCTTGTTCAGGTCTGCATCAAATATGTGTCCGTCATTGCACAGTTTGTCAAAGGTTATTGGAACAGCAAGAGCACCAACACAATACAAAAACTTCAACCTCTTCTCAAGAGGAAAGATAACTCTATAGTATCATGTTTGCACAAAATCTCTTTGGTACCATCTGCCCAAAATTAAAAAAACTTGTTGTGTAGAAAGTTGAAGAGGACTTATGATCTTGCTCCTCTATCCAAGCCAGGTAGACAAAAAGAAGCCGTTACACTTATACATATTGCTTATTGATCTAGCTAGGTACCAAATAATAGCTTTTCATCACTGCCAAAACTTAAATTTAGAAAAGTATTCAAAATAACATGCTTCAACACTTTTTTCTTACCTTTTTGGTCATGTCAAGATCAAGAGATCATTTGTGGCTATAAAAGTCTTCAAGTGATAATTCAACCTGGCAATGTAGGATGATTTGTTCACAAAAATAAGTACCAATATTGACAAATAGACACCATGCATCCATCAGACTAGATCATTTGCCCTCCTTGTCTTTTATGTTATATGTATGAAAGATTAGGTTTCATGCTCTAAACTAAGCAATTTGTAGAGCTTGCATAAAATCAATTCTTGATGATTGGGAAAAAATGAACATGCAAATCTCATGCTACAAAGTATTACAAATGTGCAATTTTGTTAGTTGAGTACATCCAAATTGAAGCCTTCTATTTAACTCCTTAATGGGTTTTGTCTTAAGAAGTTGCAACACTTGCAAAAGAGGATTGTAAGTGGAGGTATCAATGGAAATTGAGATAGAAATTGTTTGCATACCATCATACTTCTTGAATAACAACCAACAAAAAAATTTTGAGAAGGAAGAAATGCATATGGGATATTAAATAGAGAAAAAAAGCTGCTTGGAAACAATTAGTAAGTACAAATAACTGGACAAACTTGTCCAAGGAAACATACCGAATATCCAAGATTATGCTATCTAGGCTGCATATTAATAGAGAGGTTCACTAACTCTACAATAAGAAAATGGACATTTTAGCAAACATAGTTGTAAAGTATACATACATGTATATGATATATCATGTCCTAAAACTTGTATGAAGAAAACTCCAAGAGGTAAATTAAGTTCATAAAATCTCCTTGTATTCACTTGGTCTTCCACACTTAATGTAACAATATGGAGTTTAACGACAAAGTTAGTAAGGCTAACGAAATAAAAAATAAGAAAAATTAGCCTAGAATTTTCTAGAAGTATCTAGGAAGCTTCTTGTGAAGCTTTCCGGCTAGCTTAGCTTGCACCTCAAGTAAGTAGCTTCTAGAAGCTTCCAACTAGCTTAGCTTGTACGCCAAGTAGACGGCTTCTAGAAGGAAGCTTCTTGAGAAGCTTCTTGGTTAACTTGGCTTGCACTTTAAGAAAGTGGCTAGAGGAAGTTTCTTGAGAAGCTTCTCAAGGGCCTTGTATGCTACCTATAAATACCAAAGCCAAAGCTCATGCTAGGCATTTGGAGTTTTCTCTCTTTCAAATGTCCCAATGTGAGCTTCCATTCTCTTATTTCTCTCCTCGGTCTTGGTCTTTTACATTGATATTAGAGCAGGAATGGGATGGATGGAATTTATGGACCACCAAATCCACTTTCGCCAAACCATTGGGATTTTCATGTCTAGATATTACCCAAACATTGTTTCACACAATTCATCACCTTGTGCTTTGGGTAAGATTTTCCACATATGATCACCTTGTCTGAGGAACCCCTTGATACTTCCTGTTGTAACTTATGGAGAACGATGGACGTGCTACATCTATGTGTTAATCATTAGATAAATTGGGAGTATTGGGATAGAGTAGTAGCTATGGCGGCATCACTAGATGTTATCCTTGTGATGCAATAATAAATCGAGCATGTTACTTGATTGTTGGATGAACAAGACCACCAACAACAAGAACATATAGAGAGAATGCTTGTTTGAGATGGAGAAGATTGCATTTGATTTTGAAGACCCAAGGTGTTTGAAGGCAAGAATCTTCCATGCATAGTGGAGAATTTTTTGTTTGATTGCGAATGTTACTTTGAAGCCATTAATCTTCAAGATAAACAAAAATAGATTCTCTTAGCTTCTAGCCAATTTGATGGTGTGACAAAACTTTGGTGGTGATTGCGAGTGGAGCGATCTGAATGATAGATTGTTGCACCAATTTTGACATGGACAGAATTGAAGGATGCAATACTTGGTTGATTTGAAAATATAAATGCCACCCAAGCCGCACAAGATAAATTGGCGGAGTTGAAGCACATTGGTTTGGAAAGGAGCTACATCTCAGAATTTCAAAACATCATCTTGCAAATTCCAAATATACAAGAAGGTGAAGTTTTGGATCAATTTGTGTGGGATTGAAGTCACAACCAAATTGGAGGTGACCATGTAGGAACCACAAAACATAGAAGAAGCCATGCAATTAGTTGAGCACTTTGATTCTTTGGTTGTGACAACTTGGACTTGAACTTGACCTACACAAAGCTTACCAGTACACTACACACGGGTGGAAGAACCTGCACCAATGTAGATTGACGTTATCTAACGGAGACCACTTGGTACAACGGATAGAGAAAGATTTTGACCAAATAGAGGCTCTTTTTATTGTCGCCAAGTTGGACATCGCATTGCTGAATATCCACTAAGGAATGGGCGACCTCAACAAGTTGCCTAGATGGAGTTTATGGAACAGAATGATCAAGGAAACGAGGAATCCTAGTAAGAGATTTTGAGCCACCTATTAGGAGTTTGATTAGTTCCAATAGGATTGAAGGCTTGACCTATGTAAGTTTGCTTCACTTGCAAGGTACTATATCTAATTAGGGTTGTTGGATTTTGGTTGAGTCTGGAAGTTCAAAGAATTGCATGTGTATGCAAGTAGCAAAGGAATTGGGTATTCTTATCAAGCCAATGATTGGAAGTAGGTTGATGATGGCCGATGGTAGAAAGGGTTTTGCATTCCGTACCTCACATCCTGTTACTTTTAAGATTATGAAAGAGTATTTGGAGTGTATGAGGTTTGTAGTGGCACCTCTACACTATGATGTCATTCTAGGACTACCTTGGCTTGAACATCATAAGGTTTAATTCGATTGGACTCGATAATAAATTCAAGTGCAACACCAAGGTAAAAATTTCCGATTAGGTTATCTAGCATCTCTGAGTAAGACACCTAAGAATAGTCAGTCCCAAGATGGGAAGTTTGTCAAGAAGGTAGCCATAGAGCATGCCTTGAAGAAAGAGGTGCCCCAAGATGGGAAGTTTGCCAAGAAGACAACCATAGAGTAAGCTTTGAAGAGAGATGAGTCCCTAGATGGGAAGTTTGTAGTGAAGCAGTGTAATACCAAGAGCTAGCCATATGATCTAGATGTGAAATTCGGTTGGGTAACATCTTGAATGATGTTATACATGATGGTTAAAATAGATTAGATAGAAGTATCACCAAAAGAGTATTTCTACTAATAGAGTAGAAACCAAAATAGACTTGAGAACCTTAGAACCAATAGCTAGACATATGATTTAAAGGTGAGAATTGGTTTGGTAACATCTAGAAGGATGTTTCATATGATGGAATAAACAGATCAGAAAGAGGTATCACCAAAAGGGGACTTCTACTAATAGAGTAGGAACCGGAATATGCCTTAAATCTTTGAAGGCAATTTTGAAGGCCTAAATGGATGAATTAGGCCTCAAAAATGTGTTGATTCTTCACCCAGGAGAGGTTGGCCTTCCCTCCCCCCTGGTTTGTCTTGTCAAGAGCTTTTGAACGGTACCTTACGTGATTCTAAGACTCCTATAGGAAGATTCCCTAAAAGATTCCCTCCGGTCAAAGCTTGTTTCACCAGCCAGATAGGACCTAGACCAACATGTCACCCATCCAAGTAAGTAATCCAAGGATGTAGTTTGTTGACATGTCACCTATCTGTGTGCCTAATCCTATGGTGGAGCTTCCTTGGAGGAGATCCTCTTTGTCTATATAATAAAGAGAAGGTGCTCCTTTGGGGCACCAAATGTTGAGTGTGTAATTTGTGTTTTCTCTCTTCTCTTGTCCTTGGAGTATAACAAGCAGCCATAGAGCAAGCTTTGGAGGAAGGTGAGTCTATTTTTGCGGTGTGGATCAAGCCGATTACACAAAGGACAATTTGAGGAGAGTCAAGAGCCTCATCAAGCAATGGTTGATCAGATAGTTCAGGAGTTGCGGACATGTTTCCGGATGATTTGCCAAAGGGATTACCCTCCAATCATGGTATGCCCTTCAAGATTGAGTTATTTCCATGGAGTACTCTAGTGAGTAGACCAATCTATCAGCTCTCACCAAAGAAGTTTGTGATAACTCAGCAAATATCACTTTTGCGTAATCAGGTAAGTAAAGTTCATTCCCGTAGAGATACTAGTCAAAATTGGTCAAATACAAAGTCAAATGTCACAATGTAGTTCTTCTTGGTTGCATCTTTAATCTCCCGGGTAGAAATCACACCTAGAAGAGAGTAACAAGCACTAATTTGAAGTCTTGTCACAACAATTGGTCACATTTAATCACAACTCCATCAAATCTTTCCAAACAATCTTGATTGTGATGATTCAGGCTCTCCCAAAAATGGCACTTTACTACAAAACAACTTTGCCTCAGAATTGTGTTCCATCCCTCCACTAAAGGCACAAATTCCTTGATCAAAATTGCTTCACATCAACTCTATGTTGCACTCACAAATGTAGAATACTACCAACACTACAATTCCTCTCAGATCTATCAAGGCATTGCTCCAATTGCACTTCACTCAAGATCAAACACACATAATGAAGATCAAGGCTACGGAATCCAACATCCAATAAACACACTGATTTGCACTTCAAAATTCTCCACACACTCACAAACACAAACACAATGTTGATACTCGGAATCAAGCTCAAATGACGAGCACTGCTTCACAATACTTTGCTTTATCTATTCTTAGAAATAATGAGCACTAAACAACATTTTACTACGAATGCCACTCTTAAATAGTGAAGCAATCAATAGGTACTAACAAATATATCGTTCTATAATAACTCTACAAACCTGCATATCCAAAATGACAAACCACCACTTCATATCTGCCTCTTCAAATCTCAAAACTGTTACTACTCTGATCAAATGTCTACTTCTTCCTTGACTTTCAAACCCAAAGTAACTCCACTTACTACTCTATCCTCGAGTTTCACAACTACTAATTCCTCTACTAATTCTACTACTTCTTTGCTCTCATCTACAATTCTTATCATAGTTAATCCTTCTAAATCTCTATCTCCCAACCCACTCTTCTCTAAAGTGTCAAATGTCATATCCAAAGACAAGTGTACTCCTATATCTCTTACTTCGGGTCTAACTACTATCAATTACTTTACTTATTCTACTATGTCATCATCAAGAATTGTAATTGAAAACATGGGTACACTATCTACACCTTCAATTTGCAACCCACTTTCCTTACTCATGTAATTGACCCAAAGACACTTACTATCTGATCTTGCACTTAGGGTTCATTCACTATTGTTATTTCTCTTCTAATTCTCTCTTATCTTCAATCAGAAATGAAATTGAAATCATGTGTATCATAAATATCTTCTTTCCCTATCCTAAGTATTTTAGACGCTTCAAATATCTGACCTGAAGACTCCAACATCCAATGTTTGACTACCTTGGATTGAATCACATTTTTCTTGAGGCAAAGTCCTTAAACTTGAAGTCATGTAAACCCAAAGTCTAAAGTCTGAAGTCCAAAGTCCGAAGTCTTGTAGACCCAAAGGCACCAAACTACTTTGTACATCTACTTCCAAACTTCAAATGCTTGTTACTTTTGCTAAAGACCTCCAAACTTTGCGGTTTTGGTAGCAAAAGAAAGCCCTAAACAAGACGCTTCTAACTAAATATAGCACACATGATTTGGACCTTTCATCACTGAGATACAACCCATGCAAGAATCATGACCTAAAATTTCTATTCCTCCTTCGGGTCTGCCCTCCTTCGGCACTTGATCCGAGTTTTTCCTCCTCTGATACAAAGTAAGCTTCTTCGGGTTTGATTCAATCCAAATCCTTCTTCCTCCAACACAAAGTAGACTTCTTTGGGTCAGATCAAAATACAAACTTCTCATCGTTTATTCTCCATTTTGGTTCAATTTGGTTTCAGTAATGCATTTCTTCTTTAAAACTCGTCCAAAATGAAAAATATGTGTACCACAGAGTTGGAAGAGTTGCAAACAACACTTACGGAGTTGTTAGAGAAGGACTTCATACAACATAGTACCTCTCCTTGGGGACCACCAATACTATTCGTTCCAAAGAAGGATAGAAGACTTTGTTTTTGTATTGATTATCATGGGCTCAATAAGCAAACAATGAAGAATGTATATCCCTTGCCTCAGATTGATGACTTGCTTGATCAATTGAGTAGAGCATGATACTTTTCCAAGCTAGATCTTTGAAGTGGCTATTGGCAAATCCACATTGATAGGAAGGATGAGCAAAAGACAACCTTTCATACAAGGTATGGGTATTTTGAGTGGAGAGTTCTACCTTTTGGGCTAACTAATGCTCCAGTAGTCTCCTTGGATCAAATGCATCGGGTGTTGGATGGACTATTGGATGGATACATGGTGGTGTTCTTGGATGATATCTTAATCTATAGCAAGACAAAGGCACAACATGTGAATCACGTGCAAGAAGTCTTAAGACAACTACGACAAAGGAAATTTTCTTGCAAGAAGTCAAAGTGTGCCTTTTGGCAAAAGGAAGTTACCTTCTTGGAGCACAAGATCTCATTTGAGGGGTTCAAGATGGAGGAAGAGAAAATCAAGGCCATTACTGATTGGCCTACTCTAAAGGATGCTACAAAAGTACATGCATTTAATGGACTGGCCAATTTTTTCCGACTGTTCATCCATTATTATGCTCATGTGGTTGCACCATTGACTGACCTCTTGGAGAAGGACTTGAGCTTCCAATGGACCATCAAGCACAAAGAAGCATTCCAAAAGTTGAAACATATGGTGTCTTCAAGGCATATTCTTCAATTGTATGATCTTCAACTACCTTGTGTGGTTGATTTTGATGCTTCTAACTTTTGCAATTGGAGCCGTGTTGCAATAAGAATTCCCAAATGGACTACATCCCATTACCTTTGTGTCTAGCGGACTCAATACAACCAAAAGAAACTACTCTGCTTGAGATTGAGAACAACTTGCAATGGTATATGCCACTAAGGCATGGAGGCATTACTTCTTGAGGAAACAAGTGATCATACAAACTGATTACAAACCATTGTTGCAGACCTAACACTTGGAACACATGAAGAGTTGACATCAACAATGGGAGGAATAACTCCAATTGTTTGACATCAAACTTGAGTACAAACCAGGTCGGTTCCACACCATCCCTGATGCTTTATCACAAAAACCTGATTTGAAGTCTCTTCCTCTCATGATAATGGCAATTACAATGGTGTCAATTGACTCTATCAATTGACACCATTGTAACCAAGGTCCAAAATGAGTTTCAGTCAGCTCTACAACAAGATCTCTTCTTCCAAATGGTACATGGTCACCTTACAACATGCAACAAGGAGTACAACACCTTCTCCATCAAGGAGGGCCTTCTATTATATGAGGATTGGATCTATGTTCTAGCCAAAGGTGATCTTCAACTTGTGCGCCTTCAAGAAGCCCATGATTTACCCATAGCTGGGCACATGGGTGTGGACAAGACCTTGGGTACCCTCCAACACCGATGGTGGTGGTCCAACATGATGCAAGATGTTTGAGAATTTTTTTGATCATGTGAGAGGCCAAACAAGGCCAACAACCAAAAGCTGAGTGGACTCCTTCAACCACTTGCCATTCCATCCGCTTCATGGGAGCATGTGAGCTTGGATCTCAACACATCCTTGCCCAAGACAAAGCAAGGACACATATCAATTGTGGTGTTTGTGGATAAGTTTAGTAAGCAAATCCAGTTGGCACCAACTTGTGATATTGAGGATGCTCCAACCTTAGTGCAAATCTACTTTGACAATGTCTTCAAGCATCATGGGATACCACGTGTACTCATCTCCGACCGTGATCCTCAATTTACTAAGAAGTTTTGGCAAGCACTCTTCTAGATACTGGGCACCAAGCTTGCTTTGTCCATAGCCTATCATCCTCAAACTGATAGAAAAACCAAACATGTAGATTGTACATTGGAAGATATGTTGTGTGCCTTTGTCAATGTCAACCATACCAATTGGGATGAATGTCTTGTAGCTGCATAATTTGCCTACAACAATTCCAAATGGGCAAGCACCAGATTTTCTCCTTTCTTTCTCAATTTTGGCCAAGATTTGCTTGTTATAGATTCTCTTCTTGCTCTCCTTCCATCTCAGGTTCCTCATACTTCAACATTCTTGACCACTATATCCCAATCTCTCCAACAAGCCAATCTCACTTCCTTGTTGCTCAGAATTGTCAAAAACAATATCAAGACCACCATCATTGTGATCTCACCTTTGAGGTTGGTGATAAAGTCATGCTATCCTCTAGTAACCTCCCTCTCCTCCTCGATACCCAAGTTTTTAAACTTACCCCTAATTGGATAGGACACTCTAATGTCACCCGAATTATCTCTCCTACTGCTTATTGAGTTGCCTTGCCTTGTCATATGCGTATCCATCATGTCTTTCATATTTCCAAGTTGAAACCCTTTGTTCCTAACCCTCTTCCTTTTCCTCTTGAGTCCAACCTACCCTTGCTCTTGTCACTATCAATGATCATGAGGAGTATGAAGTTGATTGTATCCTTGCACGTTGCCATATTCAACAAGGCCGTTGACAACATACAGAATACAAGGTCCTTTGGAAAGGGTATCCCCTTCATGATGCCACATGGGAACCTCTTTCTCACCTCTAGAATGCATAGATGGCCATCCAGGAGTTCAAAGCTTCATTAGCAACGAGGACGTCACTAACTAGCTGTGGGGAAATATGTAACAATATGGAGTTTAGCAACAAAGTTAGTAAGGCTAACAAAATAGACAAATTAGCCTAGAATATTCTAGAAGTATCTATGAAGCTTCTTGGGAATCTTTCTGGCTAGCTTAGCTTGCACCTCAAGTAAGTAGCTTCTAGAAAGAAGCTTCAAGAAGGTTCCAACTAGCTTAGCTTGCATGCCAAGTAGGCGGCTTCTAGAAGGAAACTTCTTGAGAAGTTTCCTGGTTAACTTGGCTTGCACTCTAAGAAAGTGGCTCAAGGAAGCTTCTTGAGAAGCTTCTCAAGGGCCTTGTATGCTACCTATAAATATCAAAGCCAAAGCTCATGCAAGGCATTCGAAGTTTTCCCTCATTCTAACGTCCCAATGTGAGCTTCCATTCTCTTATTTCTCTCCTCGGTCTTGGTCTTTTATACTTAAGATCTTGATCTTTCTTTGAATAGCTAGTCAATCTAGATACTACCACATATGGTTGTATATGCAAGAAGATTGAGCTTGGTAGATAAATATTGACATTATGCATTGTCTATCCTTGGCTTTTTTTGATTGTCATAGCATATGCCAACAAGACAAGAACTGGTGTTGGTATAAAGTAAAGGGCTAATCACCTCCAATAGGTGATATAATAATATGGGAATAAAAGCATGGGTGCTCCTCTTACTCCTTGTAGTTACTTTTGCCTTTATTACCCATTGTCCAAGTCTTGTTACAATGTATCAAGTACCATTGCACAACCCAATGGATTGATTAAGATTGCACAAGAGGATGATCTGGATGCCAACCTTTAGCTTAAGGTTGTGGTTTGCCATTCCACTAAATGTCAAAGTATTTAGGAACTCTATAGGATACAATGATTCATATACTCTATAGTTGCATTTTCTTCAACTTGTGTCACAAAATCAGTAGTATGATAAGTTTGCATTTTTTTACAAACAAACTAAAAGATAAAGTTGTTGACAACATCAACATATGCATTCTTGGATGCAAGTATACTACATTGCATAAGGTATTGTGTGCTTCTCACATAAATCTAATAATTTGGATACACTACATTAATAAGACCTTTCAAATTACACTCTTCTAATGGTAATTACACTCTTGATCAATACCACCTTGAGTAACAATCATGGGTAAATTATCATTGCCAACATCAACTTTTTGTTTTGCAATTTTGCATCCATTTTGCAAATTCTTTCTCTTGCAAAAATGTAGATAGAGATAACTTCATGTTGAGTTGCAAATGAAGAAAAATGATGTATTGCCAAATTGAGAGTGTGGTAATGATGCTCCCATAATTTCTACTCATCCTCCTTTTGGAACCATGGGAGAATTTGCCAAAAGTCTCCACTAAGAATAGTCTTACCTCCAAATAGTGTGGTTTCTGCTTGGGGGTCTACAATTTTCATGAGATCTTGCAAAATACAATCCACAACTTCAAATGCATGAAAATGCATCATTGGTGCCTCATCCCAAAGATCAGGTGTTCTTGACCCATAAATTCACCCAACCCTTTGGGGATGCCCAAAGTGACATAACATGTGGACTCATCATTCAATTCACTTAAAATCTTGAATCTTGAATGTGTTGTATGTATCCCATGTTGGGAGAAATTAGAAACTTGGAATTTGAGATAGCAATGGGAATCCAAATCTGGCTATGCAATGGAGCAAGAATCATTCATCAATCTAATCAAGAAAGAAAAGCATGCATAGAAATTACACCAAATTTCATGTGGTTTGGCCAAGGTCTATCTATGTCAACAATTGCACAAGATTTTTATTCACTCTTCAACTATCAATTTAATATTTTGCAAAGTCACCACTAATTGCCAGTACTACAAATATATTTACCCTTGCACTTGCACTTGCTCTTATCTAGTTCTTGAATATAAGGTGCAAATTGATCTATATCTTGTATCTAATCCGAGATTGTTAAGTACCAATTGATACATATCATCTCATAAAGTCTCACAAGTGGAAGCCATTCTCATAGCTTTTGTAGTCCCATAGCCTTCTTGTAACTCTTGAAAGACACATTTGTCCTAAACTTTAGGAGGACTTGACTTCTTTTCTAGAGCTATATTTTCTATGATAATGATGTTTATGGAAAGCCCTTGAGAAGATGCTTCCAATGAGATAAAGCATGCTTTCTTTGCATATGTATTCACAAATAAATCAGTCCCAATGTGAAGTGTCTTTTTGCATACTCTTGTAATCAAATCCTATAATTTGGAGACATGTCTTATACTTACACTTCTACACTTTTCTAGAAATCTATCTTGTATTGACTCTTCCCATACTGGCTCTTCTACATCCCATAGGATACTTGCACCGCAGAGTATTCTCATAATTAATCAGACTCCACACTTAACACTCTAGGAAGCAAAAGTACCTCTATCCTTGAAGATAGAACAACAAGGACAATCTCACCTTGCCTATGTAGGAAAGACATTAAAGTGTTCAAAAATAATGTCTTTCTTGTACCTCCACTTCTAGAGATAAAAAGAAGCCTTCCTTTCATTGTTGATGATTGCATTCAAAATGGTATCATACATCACACATTGATCAACATTTAGCTTATTCTCATGTTTTTGAGCTAGAGCTACAAGGAGTATTTGGTCATATACTATCTCTTTTTTAATCAATCTATTTCTCAAACATATAGAAGGTTTAAATGTAGGAATTGGCATAGGGCGGAAACTCTAAGACATGTAATCCATTCCAATTCAAAACACACTCAAGCTCAAATAACACCCTATTCTACATGATATCTTCTCAAAGTTCTAGTGATTAATCTTCACATTCCTTAAGATTGATTGCTTGAATATCATCACTCAGATTTTCCTGATAGCTATTCCACAATTGTTCAAGGTGTTCCACCAAGGGCCCAAAGATTGGCGTCTAGTAATGCTTGATGCCAGTCAGTGTCATCTTCAAGCAACCCAAGTCATATGCAAGCATCTTTAAAGGTACTATGTTCAATGCCATTGACAATACATAGATCAGCAAAGGAAGTTGTGCGTTTGACATAGTTTAATAACATACAAAGGTAGTAGCATTTACCACATATTGGATGAGCAAAGTAGACACAACAATAGCAAAGCATCATTTATGTATGTCTTATTTCTTCTCCTTCCTTTTCCAGACCTATCATTAGAGAACTCACCATATGTGAGTTCATGTGCTATGGCATATTTATGATTGGCTTCAAACCATTCTAGCACAATAGTTTTTCCAACATTGGATGCTTCAACAATTGCTTGCAAATTTCAATCTTTATTAAAAACCATATTTTGTTGATGTTCCAAGTGGCATTGCAAACTTTTTATATGTAAATAGTGATCTTTCATATCAAACTTGCAGATGCAACATGATGCTAAGATGAAGCAATAAACATGATATTGGTGTATCTCATCACCTACCCATGGAACATTATTATTTATGGTAGTGTGTGTAGTAGCTTTAGTAGGTAAATCATGTCCCTTGTAGATATACTTGAAAAGATACATTACCGCTTGAATATTGTTCCACAAATTTACATTGATATGAGCATTGTACTTGGTAAAGAGATATTGTAACAATATGGAGTTTACCAACTAGTTAGTCAAAACTAATGAAGTATAAAATAGGCCAAATTAGCCTAAGAATTATAAGAATATTTTAGAAACATCTAGGAAGCTACTTGGTACCTTCCAAGTATTGGGTAATGTGTATGCCAAGTGGTAACTTCGAGGAGGAAAATTCTTGGAAAGTTTCTTACCTAGCTTAGCTTGCATGCTAAGTAGGTGACTTCTAGAAGGAAGTTTCTTAACTAGCTTAGCTTGCACACCAAGTAGGCAGTTTCTAGAAGGAAGCTTTTTGAGAAGTTTCTTAGTTAGCTTGGCTTGCACTCTAAGAAATCAGCTTTTAGGAAACTTCTTGAGAAGTTTCTCAAGACCCTTGTACGTTCCATGTAATACCAAAGCCCAAGCTCATACTAGGCATTTGAATTTTCTTTCATTTAAGAATCCCAATATGATCTTCCATTCTTCTATTTTTCTCCTTGGTCTTTTAGATTGGTATCAAAGCAAGAATGAGATGGGTGGAATTTATGGACTACAAAATCTATTTCTGCCAAACCATTAGGATTTCTTTCTCCATGTACTACCCAAGCATCATTTCATATAATTCATCTTCTTATGCTTTGGGTAAAATTTTCTGAATACAATCACCTTGTTCCATATACCCTTGGTACTTCTAATTGTAACTTATGGAGAAAAGTGGATGTGTTGCATCTATATGTTTAACTTAGATCAATTTTAGATATTTTAATAGAGTAATAGCCATGGTAGCAATACCCAAAGTTATCATTGTTATGTTATAACAAATCAAGCACCTTATTCAATTGTTAGAAGAACTAGATCATCAAAGAAAGAACATGTAAAGAGAGCACCCTTTAAAAAAGGAGAAGAGCAAATCTGATTTCTAAAGCCCAAGGTATTTGAAGGCAAGAACCTCCCAAGCATAGTGGAGAATTTTGTGTTTGATTGCAAATATAATTTTGAAGCTACAAATCTTTGAGATGAACAGAGATAGATTATCTTAACTTCAAGCCCAAGGTATTTGAAGGCAAGAACCTCCCAAGCATAGTGGAGAATTTTAAATTTGATTGTGAGGATTATGTTGAAGCTACAAATTTTCAAGATGAACAGAGATAGATTGTCTTAGCTTCAACCCAACTAGACGGAGTGACAATTTAGAGTAGAGCAAGCTGACTGGCAATTTGTTGCACCAATCTTGACATGGGAAGAATTCAAGATTGCAATAATTAGGTGATTTTAAGTGATAAATATTATATGAGTTATACAAGATAGGTTGGCAAAATTGAAGCAGATTGGTTCTATAAGAAACTACATCATTCAATTTTAAACACCATAATACAATTTCTAAATATATTAATAGGTAAAGCTTTGGATCAATTTGTGAGTGGCTTGAAGTCACACACCAAATTGGAAATGACCCAAACACTTGGAGGAAGCCATGTAATTGGCTAAGCATTTTGATTCCTTGGTTGTGACAACTTGGTCTCAATCTCAACTTTCATAAAATCTACTCACACACTATACATTGGTCAAGGAACCGGCACCAATGGAGATTGATGTCTTCTACTAAAAACCACTTTGCTCTATAGATAAGGAAAGATTGTGAAACGATGGTGATTGCTTTTATTATTGTCAAATTAGGTATTGCATTATTGAATGTCCACTTAAGAATGGATGACCTAGACAAATCATCCAAACAGAGTTTGTGGAGCATGATGACTAGAGAAACAAGGAATCCCAATATGAAAACTCCATCTATTGGGAACTTGATTAGTTGTAATGGGATTGAAGACTCAATCTATGCAAGTCTGCGTCACTTGTAAGGTACGATATCCAATTGTGATTGTAGGATTTTGGTTGATTATGGAAGTTCAAAAAATTGCTTGTCCATGCAATTAGCAAAGTATTTTTATCAAACCAATAATTGGAAGTAGATTGATGATGGTGGATGGTAGAAAGAGTTTTTTATTCTATATCTAACATCTTATTATATTCAAGATTGGGAAGGAGTATTCGGAGTTTATGAGGTTTTTAATGGAACCTCTACACTATGATGTTATTTTAGCTTTGCCTTGGCTTGAACTTTATATGGTTCAATGAAATTGGATTTGATGAAAAATTCAAGTACAACACCAAGGTAAAAATTTCCTATTAAATTGTCTGGCACCTTTGAGTAAGATACCTAGAATAATAAGTCCCAAGATGAGAAGTTTATCAATAAAGCAGCCATAAAGTAAGCTTTGGAGGAAGATAAGCTTGTTTTCATGGTGTGGGTCAATTTAATCTTTTGAGGATAAGAGACCTCAAGAGAAACATAAGAGAAAAAATGCAAACTTCACACTCAATCCTTTGATGCCCCAAAGGAGCACCTTGACTGTATTATATAGCAAAGGAGACTCCTCTAAAGGAAACTCCACCCTTGGATCAGATATATGGATCGGTGACCATTTTAACAAGCTCTACCCTTATATTAGTTGTATGCATAGGTGATATGTTGGTTTTGATCCTATTTGGTTGGTCAAACTATCTATAATTGTTTGGAATCTTTAGGGGATCTTCTTGTAGGAATCTCCAAATCATGTGAGTGAGGTATCATTGGAAAGCTCTCGATGAGACAAACTTGAGGGGAGGGAAGGATAGCATTCCTTCATGGAGGGGGAGGAATTTGACCTTTCAAGGCCTAATGCATCCGTTTAGACTTCTGCAATTGACTTTGAAGTTTTTAGACTTCAAAGTCTGCCCTATTAGTAGAAGTACTCTCTTAGAGATATCTCTATCTGATCTACTTAGTCCATTATCTATGAAATCCTCCCAGATATCACTAATCTAATTTTAAACTCTAGATCATGAGTCTAGCTATTGGTATTACATTTTCAAGTTGTTTTTGGCTCCTACTCTATTAGTAGAAGTGCTCATGACATCTATATTTGATCTACCTAGCCCATCATACCTAACATTATTCTAGATTTTACCAAGTCAATTTTCATCTCTAGGTAATATATCTAGCTATCAGTATTACAAATCTCTCCCCTTTTAAGACATAATGTTCTTGTTATGAAATGGTTGCTCAAAAGATTTCACTAACAATGGTGCATTGGTCAAGTTAGCTATTGGTTCCCAGGTTGCCTCATATAGTGAGTACTCTTTCCAATGAATAAGATATTCCACACGTAGATAGTGAGTCACACAAATGCAATTTTATGGAATGCATTCAACTTCATATTCCTTCATGTTATCAATGAGTGGTGGACAAGGTAAAAAATTTTATATCTAAGAAAAGTGTGGCAGTCAAGGTGCATATCTATGAGTAAGGACACATGGAATATTGGGTGGATCTTCATGTGTGGTAGTAGCTCCAAGTAATAGGCCATTGCTCCAATTCAGCAAAGGATGGGAAAGGCCCAAGAAAGGGCCAACTAATGTGAGGTTGGTTATTGATAGCTAAACTTGATCCCCAACATTGAAATCCATGTGCCAGCAATGTGCATTTGCATACTATTTTTGTTGATTTTGGGTAATGTGCAACTTGTTTTTGGTTTTCTCCACTCCTTGTTGGATTTTTGGAAACAAAAGTGTTGACAACATCTACCTTGGTATCCATCAGGAGGACCTTCATCAAGCTTGAAGGTGTGAAAGGATGCTCTCCATACATAAGCAAGAACATTGTGGCCTATGTGGATGCATTCACTGAATTATTGTACACAAATTCCACCTGTGGGAGTAAGGAGTTCTACCTTTCTTGCTCCTCTAGGATGAAGCTTCAAAGCATGCCTTCAATAGTGCAATTGGCCGGCTCTATTTATCCATCATTCTGTGGATAGTAAGCCATGGATATGATCAATTTGGTTTTGAAGAATCCAAAGAGTGTTCTCTAAAACAAATTGGTGAATTGAGTGCCTTAATCAATGATGAGAACTTGAGATAGCCCATTGTGAGAAAAGACTGCATCTAAGTACAATTGAGCTAATTCTAGAGCGGTCACATCCTTGGTGGTAGGATGCACATGAATCATTTTGTTGAGTCAATCAACAAAGCCTATGATGGAGTCAAACCTAGAAGGGGTCTTGGGCAATTCACAAACTAGATCCATGCTTACTTTCCCATCATTTTTTAAGAGAAGGAAAGGGTTGAAGGAATCCCTTAGGAGCTTGATTAGAAGCTTTATATTGTTGATAGAGTGGGCAGCTTCAAACATACTCCATCATATCATTGCTCATCTTGGGCCATTAGTAATGGCATCCAAAGTCTACATTTCTACATCCAAAGTCTTGTCCTGCCAATATGACCTACAATGGTGGAATCATGACATTTTGCTAGGATGGTGGTTCTACTATTTAGGTTATATAGGATCCATAACCTACAATCACAAAAAGTGAGTCCTTGAGTACTAGTGATTTCATTTGATGTTTGAGCTTCTACAATATGTGGATCAATTTTCATAGTAGTAAGAATCCTTGGCTAAAATTTGGGTTTCATCTTGACCTTTTCTACCAAATTTTTTGCCATAGGCATTTGGGTAAATAGATTTGCTATTTGCTTCTTGCTTTCCATATACGTGATCATCATGTTGAACCTTTGTCTCCACTCCACCCACTGAATCTATGAATGAGATAATTCTTTTTTTGTCTCAAGGTAGACTAAAGGCTTGTGGTTTGTCTCCACTACAAATGCCTTCTTGCCAAGATAGTGCTTCCAATTCTTGGTTGCAAGGACAATGGCCAAGTCTTCTAGTTTGGTGATGTGATAAAAGTATTCTATTGATATCAGCTTTCAAGAGAATATGCAATTGGGTGCCATCCATCATGCCACTCTTGTTGAAAGATTGCTCTTATAGACCCTTGATGCATCTATAGCCAACTTGATTTGCCATTTTAGATCATACCATTTCAAGATTGGTACATGTAGTAATGCATCTTTCAATTCTTAAAAGGCCAATTCTTGTGCAGTTCTCCACGTCCATTTCTTCCCCTTTCCAAGCAGTGTTGTTAGAGGTTGTGCAACCTTAGAGAAGTTCTTGATAAATCAACAATATAACCCCGTCAATCTTAAGAAACTCTTGGGTTGCGTTTGGTCCTCTAGAGCGCTCCATCTTTGAATGAGCTCTATTTTATTTGTTAATACTTGGATAATTTCTACACTTACTCTATGCCCCAAATAGTCTACTTCAGACTTGCCAAACTCACACTTTGAGATTTTGGCATACAACTGATTTTGTCATAAAATCAAGAGGACTTCTTGCAGATGTTGCTTGTATTCCATCATTGCACTACTATAGACAAGGACGTCATCTAGGAAAATGATAACAAATTTATCCAAGTATGAATGAAATATGTCATTCCCCAAACTCATGAAAGTGGTCGGTGCATTGGTGAGGCTAAATGGCATCACTAGGTATTGAAAGTGGCCATACCTTGTTTGAAATGCATTTTTGTAGAAATCTTCCTTTGCAATCCGGATTTGATTGTAATTGCTCCGTAGGTCAAGTTGGATGAAGTGTCTTGCCTTGTTGAGTTGATCAAACAAGTCATCCATGTGGGGTAAGGGGTATTTTTTCTTCACCGTTTGTTGATTTATACCCCGATAGTCAATGCATATGCGTATTGTACCGTCCTTTTCCTTCACAAGCAAGACCAGAGCCCCATATGGTGATATGTTGGGTTGGATAAATCCTTTCTACAACATATACTCAATTTGAGCCTTACACTCCTCCAACTCATGAGGTGATTGACGATATGGGGCCTTACAAGGAGGTGTCTCCTCAAGAATTATCTCAATTTTGTGATCTACTCTCCTTTTTGGTGGTAATCCTAAGGGTAGGTCATTTGGGAAGGCATCTTGAAACTCATTCACCACATCTTTCAATTTCTCAAGAACTTGTTCATTGAGTTGTGCACTTTGGATTTCTCTTATTAGGCCCATGAAAAATCTATCTATCTATCCTATAGATAACTATTGTCCCTATGACATAAAGAGGTCATTCTTGCTTATGTGCTTTCCCTTTAATCCCAATGATTTTCCATTGGTGAGTTCTCACTAATTTTTTCTTCCAATCAACCTTGGGATTGTAGTGCTCCATCCACGGCATACCTAAGATTGCATCATAACAAGCTAACAATATCACTTGCCACTCAATTTCTTCTTGATACTCTCCTACATAGAGTGTTACCTTCTAGGTAATGATTCAATCTTCTTTGTCTGCCCATTAGATACTTCTACTTCTTCATTCTTATCCTTCTCTAAATCCATCCTCAACCTTATTGCAACAAAGCAAGACAAGAAGTTCTCTATTGCTTCTAAGGTCTATCAACACTCTCACCTGGTTGCCCTTGGGATGCCATTTAGAATAATCAATTGTGAGCTTATCTTCCTCACTCTATGTACTTATCCTCTTCCTTTCCCTAATTTTTTGCTTCTCCCTTGAGCCAATAAGGCCACAAGGTACATTTATTGGCAATCTTTGTTTTTTGATGTGACTTTTGCTTCCTCCTCTTCAATTTGTCTCTCCATGTTCTTCAAAGATTACATGTATGGAGACCGAGGGCCTCTAAGAAATCAAGTACAACAATTGATGGCTAGGTGCTCAACTTGGCCGCAATTGTAACAATGACATTGTTTTGCTTGAGTACCTTCTCTCTGTGGACCCCATCTCTTCTTCCTTCAAGTTGTTCTTGTTCTCCTTGGAGCGATCGTACTCCTCATTCTCAAAATCAAATGTTGCCCAATTCCATAGGGATTGGTCCACCAAAGTGGTGTGTTTTTGCCCAATAATGTTGAGTTAGACTACCCCTTTACCTCCTCCAAGTGCCTTTGCTATTCTTTAAGCACAAGCAATGGCTTCAAAACCATACAAGTGTATTATACCATTACTCTGGGTGAATTTTCTCCTTTGATCCTTGTTTGAAATTATCCAAAGCTTCCATAATTGGACTCATGTTGGTTATTGCAACCTATAGATCAAGGAATGCATCCACGTACTCTTGTACACTATTCTTTTGCTTCAGCTCCCATAATTGGGTGTGGGCCATCTGCATAAAATCCACGGATTGGAAGTTCTTCAATAGTGCTTCTTGCATGGCTGTCCAAGTGATCCCTCTTCCTTTTGCCAACATTGATTGTTCCCAAACATCATACTATGGGAGGGCTTTATCAATCAAGTACTCACATGCAAACATGCTTGCATAATGATCGGTGATTTTAGTGGTGAATAATTGAAAGTATTAGTTCATTCTTGAAATCCAATTTTCCACTACTCCCATGGATCATTGTCCCTTATAAGGCTCTATATTGCATATCCTCTTCATCCGCAATAACAATGTGGTCTCATTGTGGACCGGGGTCAATGTCATTGGCATGAGTGACTCTCCATGTAATTCAATTGTTGGTATGTAATTTTGGGATAACTCCACTTTGTGCATTGCCTGATCATTCTTGAAGGTACATACTTGACTCTGCA
Organism: Lunularia cruciata; assembly: GCA_948567375.1. NCBI lineage: Eukaryota > Viridiplantae > Streptophyta > Marchantiopsida > Lunulariales > Lunulariaceae > Lunularia > Lunularia cruciata. The sequence continues at coordinate 79,268,699 of OX419755.1, read as the reverse complement.
ATACCTCCATGGTCATCTTGATTGCTCAAAACTCATTCAACATCCCTTTCATTCCTTGCATCAACACTTGCAACTATGGATCCATGATTCCTACACAACAATTGTTCAATCACTACTTCCTACTTCAATAAGGGTTAATATGATCACTTGAGAAGGGGCCTATAGACTATTGGGACCACCATTGGAACTTCATACGCTATCACTCATTGATAATATTCTTCACCAAAATTGTGGACTACAAAATCCCTAAACATTACTTTCAGTCTAACTACATAATGGATTTCTACTTGAGTGTTAAAAAGGAGATGATTTGGTATATTCAAATTCATCACTATAAAATATAGATTTTCAAGTCCCACTCTTTATCATAGATCACAATAGGCAAAATCACCGAGTTTGGTGAATTCATCACTATATCCATGAACTCTACTCAAAAATGGAAAATGAGACATACGCTCACTTGCTCATGTTGGATGTACATAATCTTGATATGGAATGGAATAGAAAGTGGGGAGCCTGATATTGTTCTCCCAAAGCCTCCATCCCATCCTCTTTCTAACACTCTCTTAATCTATCAATTGCACTAGGGTTTCTCTTCTCAAAAATTACTCAATCTTAGTACCTCATGTTCTTCCAAGAGGAATCATCCACTCTTTTGGATTGAAACACCTACTCTGATACCATTGTAATCTTCCAAGGATAAGAGACCTTAAGAGAAACATAGGAGGAGAAATACAAGCTTCACATTCAATCCTCCGATGCATCAAAGGAGCACCTTGATTGTATTATTGTATTGTATTGTATTGTATGATTGTATTGTTTAACAAAGGGGACTCTCCTAAGGAAACTCCATACTTGGATCAAATACATGGATTGGTGACCATGTTAGTAAGCTCTACCCTTAGATTAGTTGCATGCATGGATGACATGTCGGTTTTGATCCTATTTGGTTAGTCAAAATATCTTTGACCAAAGGAGAATCTTCTTGTAGGAATCTCCAAATTTCATGGGTGATGTACCATTGGAAAGCTCTTGATGAGACAAACTTGGGAGGAGGGAAGGCCATACTTTCCTCCATTGCAAGTGGGAAAGAGAGTTTGGTACATATTTTAGGCTTAATTCATCCGTTTTAGCCTCCAAAATTGACTTTGAAGTTTTTAGGTTATTCTCAATTCTTGCCCTATTAGTAAAAGTATTCTCTCGGTGATACCTCTATCTGATCTGCTTAATCCATTACCTATAACATCCTCCCAAATTACTTATCCAATTTTCACCTCTAGATCATATGTTGAGCTATTAATCTTGCATTTTCAAGTTGTTTTTGGCTCTTACTCTATTAGTAGAAGTGTTCTTTCTGTGACACCTCTATCAAATCTACCTAGCCCATCATAACTAACATCCTTCTAGATATTACCAAGTCAATTTTCAACTCTAGATAATATATCAAGCTATTGGTACTACAAACCTCCTCCCTTTAAAGATGCAATGTCCTCGTTGTGAAGTCGTTGCTCAAGAGATTTTACTAACATTGTTGCATTGGTCAAGTTGGTTGTTGGCTCTCATGTTACCTCATATTACTCTCTTTCCTATGTTGCTATCATGATTCCTATGTTGCCATCACTACTCTCTCTTTCTATGATACCTCTATCTGATTTACCTAGCCCATCATACCTAACATTCTTCTAGATATTACCAAGTCAATTTTCACCTTTACATAATATATCTAGCTATTGTTATTATATTCAAACTGATTGCACATGGCACATCTGATAAGAGCAAGAAGCTTCATATAAAGAAATGGTTGATCAAATAGTTAAGGAGTTTGCAAATGTGTTTTTGGATGATCTACTAAAGGGATTACCGTTTGATCATGGTATGCCCTTCAAGATTGAGTTATTGCCAATAAGTACTCTAGTGATTAGACCAATCAATCAAATCTCACCAAAAATGTTGGATAAGCTTTGAAAAACACTAATGGAATTGTTGGAGAATGATTTCATACAATATAATATATCTCCTTGGAGAGCACCAGTACTATTTGTTCCCAAGAAGGATGGATGATTTTGCTTTTATATTGATTACCATGGCCTCAATAAACAAAAAGTGAAAGAATGCATATCCCTTACCTCAAATTGATGACTTGCTTGATCAATTGAGTGGAGCACAATATATCTCCAAGTTGGATCTTTGAAATGGCTATTGGCAGATTCTTATTGATAGAGAGGATGTGCAAAAGATTACCTTCTGCACAAGGTATAGGCCTTTTGAATAGAGAGTTCTACCTTTTGGGCTCACCAATGCTCCAACAATCTTCATGGATCAGATGTATTGAATGTTAAATGGGCTATTGGACCAAAACATGGTGGTGTTCTTGGATTATGTTATAATCTATAGCAAGACAAAGGCATAACATGCAAATTACATGTGAGAAATCCTATGACTACTATGTCAATGGAAGTTTTATTGCAAGAAATCAAAGTGTATCTTTTGGCAAAAAGAAGTTACTTTCTTGGGTCATAAGATCCCATCAGAGGAGATCAAGATGGAAGATGAGAAAATCAAAGCCATTACTAATTGGCCTACTTTGAAGGATGTAATGGAAATGTGGGTATTTAATGAATAAGCAAATTTTTACTGACAATTCATCTATTATTATGCTCATGTGGCTGCACCATTGATTGACCTCTTGGAGAAGACCTCAAGCTTTCAGTGGACTACCAAGCTCAAAGAAGTATTCTAGAAGCTAAAACATATTGTGTCTTTAGGACCCAATCTTCCACCATATGATCTTGTAATACAAGCAACTAGACATAATATCTAGAGGTAAAAATTGGTTTGGTAACATCTAGAAGGATGTTGTGTACAAGGGGCTGGGTAGATTAGACACAAGTGTCACCAAAAGAGTACTTCTACTAATAGGGCAGAAGACAAAAATAGCCCAAAAACTTTAGAGCTAATTTTGAAGGCCTAAACGGATGAATTAGGCCTTGAAGATAGGAAGGTTCTCCCCCCCCCTTTTCAAAGAAAACGCTTTTCTTCTTCCCCCTATGGTTTGTCTTGTTGAGAGCTTTCCAACAGTACCTCACCTATGTGATTTTGAGCTCCTTATAAGAAGATTCCCTAAAGATTCTCTTTGGACCAACTAGATAGGACAAGGACTGACATGTCACCCATCCAAACAACTAATCCAAGGATGGAGCTTGTTGACAAGTCACCAATCCATGCATCTGATCCACGGGTAGAGCTTCCTTTGAGTGGATCCTCTTTACTATATAATAAAGAGAAGGTGCTCCTTTGAGGCATTGGAAGATTAAGTGTGCAACCCATGTTTTCTCTCTTGTATCTCTCTTAGAGTTCTCTTGTCCTCAAAGTATTACAAATCCTCAATTGCCTTGTGTGGTTGATTTTGATGCTTCTAACTTTGCCATTGGAGTTGTGTTGCGATAGGAATTTCCAAGTGTGTTACATGTCATTGCCTTTGTGTCTTGCCAATTAAACACCACAAAAAATAAATATATCTACTTGAGATCAAGAACAAATAGCAATGGTTTATGCCACCAAGGTATGGAGGCTTCATCTCTTGGGGAAACAATGAACATGCAAACTATTGCAAACATTACATTTGGAGCACATGAAGAGTTGACATCATCAATGGGAGGAACAACTATAGCTTTTTGACCTCAAACTTGAATACAAATCTGATAGGTTCCATGTCATCCCTGATACCCTATTATGATGACCTGATTTGAAGTCTCTTTCTCTCATCATGGCAGCAATTACAACAGTGTTAGTTTACTCAAAAGCCCAAATTAAGTTTAGGATAGCTTTATGACATGATCCCTTTTTTTAGATGGTACAAGGTTGACTTGCAACACATAACAAGGAATACAACACCTTCTTCTTCATGGACAACCTTTTATTTTGTTAGAACCCAATCTATGTTGTAGCTAAGAGAGATCTACAACTTGCATGCCTTCAAGAAGCCCATGATTTACCAATCATTGGTCACATGAGTATGGACAAGATCTTGGGTACCCTAAAATGCCAATGTGGTGGTCCAACATGGCACAAGATGTTTGAGAGTTTGTCCAATCTTGTGAGAGTTGCCAATGCAACAAGGCTAGCAACCAAGAATTGAGTGGACTTCTTCAACTATTTTCCATCCCATTTGCTTGATGAGAGCATGTAAGCTTAGATCTAATCACCTCCTTTCCCAAGACAAAGCAAAGTCACACAAAAATTATGGTGTTTGTGGATAAGTTGAGTAAGCAAATCCATTTGGTATCAACCTTTGATATAGTGGATGCTCCAACATTGGCCCAAATCTACTTCAACAATGTCTTCAAGCATTATGGGATGCCTCATGTAATTATCTTTGATCGTGATCATTGATTCATTGGAAAATTTTGGCAAGCACTCTTCCAAATACTTGGCAGCAAGCTTACTTTGTCCATGGCCTATCATCCTCAAATTGATAGACAAATTGAATGAAAAAATTGCACTTTGGTGGATATGCTTTGTGCCTTTGTCAATGTTCACCATACCAATTGGGATGAATGTCTTGTAGTTATTAGGTTTGCTTACAATAATTCCAAACATACAAGCATTGGGTTCTCTCCCTTCTTCCTTAATTTTGGCCAAGACCCATTTTGTTGTAAATTCCCTTCTTGTTCTTCCTCCATCTCATGTTCCTCATACTTCCACCTTAATATCCCAATCCCTACAACAAGCCAAATCTCATCTCCTTGTCACTCAAAATCATCAAAAATAATATGCGTACAAACATCATTGTGATCTCACATTTCAACTTGATGATAAGGTCATGCTTTCTTCTAGTAACCCACCTTTCTACTTGATAGCTAAGTCCAAAAACCCGCTCCTAATTGGATAGGTCTATTTGATGTCACTCAAATCATCTCTCTAATTGCTTATCATCTTGCCTTGCCTTATCACATACAAATCCACCATGCCTTTCATATTTCCAAGTTGAAACCTTTGTTTCTTATCCATCTTCCTTTTCTTCTTGTGTCCAACCTCCCCCTCTCCTCTTCCCTATCAATGATCATGAGGAGTATGAAGTTAATTGTATCCTTGCACCACGCCATATTCAACATGGCCGCCAATAACATATGGAGTACAAAGTCCTTTGGAAATGGTATACCCATCATAATGCCACTAAGGATCCTCTTTCTCATCTCTAGAATGCACAAATAGCAATCTAGGAGTTTGAAGCTTCCATGGTGACGAGTACATCACCAACTAGTGATGGAGAAATTGCAACAATATGGAGTTTTCCAATGAGTTAGTCACGACTTATGAAGTAGCAAATAGGCCAAATTAGCCCAAGAATTATAAGAATATTCTTGAAACATCTAAGAAGATATTTGGTACCTTCTAATTATTAAGTAATGTACATGCCAAGTGGTGACTTTTAAGAGGAAATTTCTTGGGAAGCTTCTTGGCTAGCTTAGCATGCAAGCCAAGTAGGTGGTTTCTAAAAGGAAGCTTCTTGGGAAGCTTCCCAACTAGCTTAGCTTGCAAGCCAAGTAGGCGGCTTCTAGAAGAAAGCTTCTTGACAAGTTTCTTGGTTAGCTTGGCTTGCACTTTAAGAAGCAACTTTTAGGAAGCTTCTTGAGAAGTTTCTCAAGAGTCTTGTATGTTTCCCTATAAATACCAAACCCCAAGCTCATGCTAGACATTTGGAATTTCTTTCATTCAAGAGTCCTAATGCAATCTTCCATTCTCCCATATCTCACCTCAGTCTTTTATAGATATAGATTAAACGGTATGACCCGTTGGTTGTCTAAAGCTACATTTTAGAAGTATTACAATTATGGTAGTTGTAACACTTATATTTCTATGACAATAAATAAGATAATGTAACAATATTGAGTTTAGCAACAAAGTAAGTTAGGGCTAACAAAGTAACAAATAGGCTAAATTAGCCTCAAATATTCCAAAAGTATCTATGAAGCTTCTTGGGAAGCTTCTTGGTTAGCTTAGCTTGCATCCCAAGTAGGTAGTTGGAAGCTTCTAGAAGCTTCCAACTAGCTTAGCTTGCTTGCCAAGTAGGTGACTTCTAGAGAGAAGCTTCTCAGTTAACTTGGCTTGCATTCCAAAAAAGTGGCTCAAGGAAGCTTCTTGAGAAGCTTCTTAAGATCCTTATCTATAAATACCAAAGCCAAAACTCATTTGGCTTTTGGAGTTTTTCCATACTCAAGTGTCCCAATGTGAACTTCCATTCTCTTATTTCTCTCCTTGGTCTTGGTCTTTTACATTGGAATCAAAGCAAGAATGGGATGGATAGAATTTATGGATCACCAAATTCATTTCTACCAAACCATTGGAATTTTTGTGTTTGAGTACTACCCAAGCATCATTTCACACAATTCATCGCCTCATACTTTGGGTAAGATTTTTTTAATACAATCACCTCATCCAAGGAACCCTTTGGTACTTCCGATTGTAACTTATAGAGAACAATGGACAATCTATGTATTAATAAATTAGATAGGTTGGAAGTGGTATGATTGAGTAGTAACCATCACGGCAATGCTTGAGGTTATCATTGCCATGCAGCAACAAATCTAGCACCTTACTTGATTGTTGGATGAATGAGATCAACAATGACAAGAGCACATAGAGAGAGTACCAATTTGAGAAGGAGAAGATCAAATCCAATTTCCAAAACCCAAGGTTTTTGAAGGAAAGAATCTCTTGAATATAGTGGAGAATTTTATGTTTTGACTATGAATGTTATTTTGAAGCTACCAATCTTCAAGATAAAAAAAATAGATTCTCTTGGCTTCCAGCGAATTGGATAGAGTAGCAAAGCTATGGTAGCAATCGCAAGTAAAGTGAACTGAATGGAAAAATTTTGTACCAATCTTGACATGGGTAAAATTCAAGAGTGCAATAATTGGTCTATTCTAAGCTATAAATGTCACATAAGTTGCACGAGATAGGTTGGCAAAGTTGAAGCAGATTGGCTTTGTAAGAAGTTACATCACATAATTCCAAAACACCATCATGCAAATTCTAAATATATTGAAAAATGAAGCTTTGGATTGATTTGTGATGGACTTGAAGTCACCAAATTAAAGGTAACTATGCAAGAGCCACAACACTTGGAAGAAGTTATGCAGTTGGTCGAATGCTTTGATTCCTTGGTTGCAACAACTTAATCTCAACCTCAACTTCCACAGAACCTACCAATACACTACACATGGATGGAAGAGTCCGCACCATTGGAGGTTGATGCCATTCAAAGGAGACCACTTGGCACTACAGATAGAGGAAAACTATGATAGAATGGTGGTTGTTTTTATTGTTGCCAAATTGGACATTATATCACTGAATGTCCACTCAAGAATGAGCAACCTCGACAAGTCACCCAGATGGAGTTTGTGGAGCAGAATGATCAAGGAAATGAAGAATTCCACTAGGAGATTTTGAGCTGCCTACTGGGAACTTGATTAGTTCCAATAAGATCAAAGGCTCAACCTATGCAAGTTTGCTTCACTTGGAAGGTATGATATCTGATCGTGGTTGTAGGATCTTGGTTGATTTTGAAAGTTTAGAAAATTACTTGTCCATGCAATTAGCAAAGGAATTATGTATTCCTATCAAACCAATAATTGGAAGTAGATTGATGATGGCAGAACGGGTTCTACATTTTGGACCTTATATCTTGTTACCTTCAAGATTAGAAAAGAGTATTTTGAGTGTTTGAGGTTTGTAGGGGCACCTCTACACTATGATATCATTATAGGTCTACCTTGGCTTAAATGTCATAAGGTTCAATTTGATTGGACCCAATGATAAATTCAAGTACAACACCAAGGTAGGAAGTTTGATTAGGTTGTCTGGCACCTTTATGTAAGACACCTAAGAATAGTAGGACACCCAAGATGGGAAGTTTATCAAGAAAGAAACCATAGAGCAAGCTTTGAAGGAAGATAAGTCCCAAGAGGAGAAGTTTGTTAGGAAAGTAGCCATAAGAGCAAGCTTTGAAGGAAGATAAGTCCCAAGAGGAGAAGTTTGTTAGGAAAGTAGCCATAGAGCAAGCTTTGAAGGAAGTAAAATCCCTAGATGGGAAATTTCTCAATGAAGTAGCTATAGAGCAAGCTTTGGAGGAAGATAAGTCTTTTTTTGATGTGTGGATCAAACCAATTGCACAAGGAGAATCTAAGGAAGGTCAAGAGCCTTATTAAGTAGTGGTTGATCAAATAATTTAGGAGTTTACAGAATTTTTTCCAAGTGATCTGCCAAAGGGATTCAAGTTATTGTGTATGCCCTTCAAGATTGAGTTGTTGCCAAGGAGTGCTCTAATGAGTAGACCAATCTTTTAGTTCTCAACAAAGGAATTGGAGGAATTGCAAACAATACTTACAGAGTTGTTGGAGAAAGATTTCATACAACATAGTACATCTCTTTTGGAGCATTGGTACTATTTGTTCCAAAGAAGGATGGAGGACTTTGTTTTTTATTGATTACCGTGTGCTCAATAAACAAACAATGAAGAATCATGGGAGGTTTTCTATGAAGTGAGTGTTGGGGAAGTAAAGCGGAACTTTGGGGACCTGGACTAAGCATTTTGTCATTGACACGTTGGGTGGGAGAAGGAGCTCCAGAGCTTGAGTGAGTTGAGCCAAGGTAGCTTTCATTTGAAGCTAAGGGGAACTAAAAGAAAGCCTAACTAGGGGACAAACAGCTTATGGTTTGTGCGGAGTGAGGTAATTGCTTTGAATAGAGGTTGGTGTTTCTACTATTCACATGTGAAGTTTGATTAGTATGGTGTGAAGAAGGTACCAAATTGTTTCCCGCATTTTTTGAAATAACGTATATCAACAATGTGTGTTTTCATTAGCTCTCAACAACTAGAATCCAAGGTCTCTGTCAATTCCATTGCACATAGTAGGTATTTGTAGCCAACCTTAGTACTCACTTCACTACCCAGCGAGTTCTCATCTTCCATATTTGTTGCCTCAAATTGATGACTTGCTTGATCAATTGAGTGAAGCGCAATACTTCTCCAAGTTGGATTTTCATAATGGCTATTGGAAAACCCCCTCTGATAGGGAGGATGTACAAAAGAATACCTTTCACATAAGGTATGGGCATTTTGAATAGAGATTTCTACCTTTTGGGCTCACTAATGCTCCATCAATCTTCATGGATCAAATGCATAGAGTGTTGGATAGACTATTGGATCGGTACATAATAGTACTCTTGGATGACATTTTAATCATAGCAAGACAGAAGTAGAACATGAAAATCACGTGCAAGAAGTCCTAAGATGGCTACGACAATAGAAGTTTTATTGCAAGAAGTCAAAGTGTGCCTTTTGGCAAAAGAAAGTTATCTTCTTGGATCACAAGATCTCATCAGAGGGGATCAAGATGGAAGAGGAGAAAATCAAGGCCATCATTGATTGGCTTACTCCAAAGGATGCTATGAAAGTAGGGGCATTTAATGGATTGGCTAGTTTTTACCAATGATTCATCCACTACTATGCTCATGTGGCCGCACCATTGATCAATCTTTTGAGGAAGAACTTGAGCTTTCAATAGGCCAACAAACACAAAGAAGAATTCTTGGAGCTAAAACATATGGTGTCTTCAAGACTCATTCTTCAACCATATGATCCTCAACAATCTTGTGTGGTTGATTTTGATGCTTCTAACTTTGCAATTGGAGCCATGTTGCAATAGGAATTCCCAAATGGGTTACATCCCATTGCCTTTGTGTTTGTTGTGTAAATACAACAGAAAGGAATTACTTTGCTCAAGATTGGGAACAATTAGCAATGGTATAAGTGACCAAGTTATAGAAGCATTATCTCTTGGAGAAACAAGTGATCATAGAAACTAGTCACAAATCTTTGTTGCAGACAGTACATTTGGAACACATGAAGAGTTGACATCATTGATGGGAGGAATAACTACAATTTTTTGACATCAAACTTGAGTACAAATCCGGTTGGTTCCATGTCATCCCCTATGCTCTCTCATGATGACCTGATTTGAAGTCTCTTCCTCTCATTATGGTGGCAATTATGATAGTGTTAGTTGCCTCCAAAGTCCAAATTGAGTTTAAGGCAAAGGGTTGTGCTTTATAGCAAGATTCTTTCTTTCACATAGTACAAGGTCATCTTGCAGCATGCAATAAGGAGTACAACACCTCTCCTTCAAGGAAGGCCTTCTATTTTGTACGAATCAAATTTATGTTCCAACCAAGAGTGATCTCCAACTTGTGTGCTTCTAAGAAGCTTATGTCTTACCAATTACTGGTCACATGGGTGTAGACAAGACCTTGGGTACTCTCTAATGCCAATGGTGGTGGCCCAACATATCACAAGATGTTTGAGAGTTTGTCCAATCATGTGATAGCTGCCAACGCAACAAGGCTAGCAACCAAAAACCAAGTCAACTTCTTCAACCACTCTCCATTCTATTTGCTTGATGGGAACAAGTGAGCTTGGATCTCATCACATCCTTGCCCTAGATGAAGCAAGGTTACACAAAAATTATGGTGTTTATGAATAAGCTTAGTAAGCAAACCCATTTGACACAACCTTTGGTACCATGGATGCTCCAACAGTGGCACATACCTACTTTGACATTGTCTTTAAGCATCATGGGATGCCTCATGTACTCATCTTTGATTGTGATCCTCAATTCATTGGGAAATTTTGGCAAACATTCTTCCAATTACTCAACACTAAGCTCTCTTTGTCCACGGCCTATCATCATCAAACTGATGGACAAATTGAACTTGCAAATTGCACATTGGAGGATATGCTTTGTGCCTTTGTCAACATCCATCATACCAATTGGGATGAATGTCTTGCAATTGCAGAGTTTGCATAACATACTTCCAAACTTTGGATTCTCTCCTTTCTTCCTCAATTTTGGCCAAGATCCCCTTGTTCCAGATTCCTTTCTTGCTCCTGCTCCATCTCATGTCCCTCATACTTCCACCTTCTTGACCACCATATCCCAATCTCTCCAACAAGCCAAAGCTCATCCCCTTGTCGCTCAAAATTGTCAAAAACAATATGCGGATCACCATCATTGTGATCTCACCTTTCAAGTTGGTGATAAGGTCATGCTCTCCTCTCATAACCTGCCACTCTCACTTGATTCTCAAGTTCATAAACTTGCCTTTAATTGGATATGACCCTTTGATGTCACCCAAATCATCTCTCTTGTTGGTTATCAACTTGCCTTGCCTTGTCATATGCGCATCTACCATGTCTGTCACATTTCCAAGTTGATACCCTTTATTCCTAATCCATCTTCTTTTTCCTCTCATGTCCAACCTCATCCTCCTCCCATCCTTATCAATGATTATGACAAATACAAAGTTGATCTTATCCTTGTAAGTCACCACATTCAACAAGGCCATTGACAACATATGGAGTACAAGGTCCTTTGGAAAGGATATCTCCTTCATGATGCCACATGGGAACCTCTTTCTCATCTCCAAAATGCACAAACAGCCATCCATGTTTGAAGCTTCAATGGCAACGAAGACATCACCAACTAGCGGTGGAGGAGTATGTAACAATATGGAGTTTAGCAATGAAGTTAGTTAGGGCTAACAAAATAACAAATAGGCCAAATTAGCCTAGAATATTCTAGAAGTATCTATGTAGCTTCTTAGGAAGCTTCTTGGCTAGCTTAGCTTGCACCCCAAGTAGGTAGCTTCTAGAAGCTTCCAACTAGCTTAGCTTGCATGCCAAGTAGGCGGCTTCTAGAAGGAAGCTTCTTGAGAAGCTCTTGGTTAACTTTGCTTGCATTCCGAGAAAGTGGCTCAAGGAAGATTTTTGAGAAGCTTCTCAATAGCCTTATATGCTCCTTATAAATAAAAAAAGCCAAAGCTCATGCTAGGCATTCAGAGCTTTCCATACTCAAGTGTCCCTATATGATCTTCCATTCTCCTATTTCTCTACTTGGTCTTGGTCTTTTATAGATAACCATTCTCATATGTGTATGTTTGATTGAATCTTTTGGGGATAATGCTTTTGGCATTTTCTATCTAGAATACATGATGTATTACGGAAGGTAATACTACAAGGCATGTTGTTGTGGATTTTAGTTTCCAACTACCAAAAGACTAGAATCCTTGTTGAGTAGACCCAGGTATGTTTGGATATAGTTGCCAATTTTGTCTGGATACTTCTCAATACTCAATATTCAAACATAATGTTTGAAAAACATTCAAATATGCATAATTCATAAATTTGTTATACTTGATATATACTCAAAGAATTTATAATGTATAGTACTCATCACATCTAAATGAAAGCTATTATGAAATTCTACGTATCCTAGTGATCTTAAACATGTTTCTTGATTGCCACAAATTGCCAAATGTGTTCCTCTTCTTCTTGAAAAAAACTTGAAATCTTGATCTTTAGGTCAATTTAACACGATCAAGAAACTTAAACCTTGAAACCTTCTCTTAGCTCTCTAGCCTACAATCCACTCTCTCTCCACCTTCAGTCTCCTCTCACTCTCATGCACTTTGTCTCAATCCATAGTATCCAATCCAAGAATCCTAATCACCATAATTAGAACCTCCCCAATACCTTCAATCCTAGAAAGCTTGATCATTATAATCAGAATCTCCTCCACAATAAAGTCCCATAGTACTCCAACAATTGTAATGTCAAGTTCCTTTTATAGTATCTATGTTGCTCAAAAATAACCATTGCTTGAGCTACACTCTAAGAGAAAAATAAATGAACCATCAATGACAATCCTTCCCTTTCAAAAAGAACTCTCATGCAAACCATGCCACACCTTTAAATACAAAGAACTAACACAATTGGACAAGTAGAAGCAAAATGACATGCAAGAAGGCATGTAGATACTAAGTGACAAGCTATTGGAAAACCAAGCATGAGAAACTAACACAAAAAGAAGTTGGGAAAAACCAAAGTACAAGAAACCTATAGTTTGAGAAAATGAAATTTAAATAGTTGTTACTTCCTTTCCAAAACTCCATTTGCAACAATTTTGGTGCCAACAAAAAGCCATTAAAAAGACACTTCTAGCAATATGAAGCATGCTCTATTTAGACTTATATCCATAGAGAATATCAGCCCTAACATGAATCATACGATTCCCTACCAAATGCTTTGTAGGATTTGACAACGAGGATGCCCTAAAGGATCCAGCTGAAGGACTCTCATTGCATGATGCCTTGTGGATTCGGTCCATGGGAATCAAGTCCAAGAAGACAATAACCTTTAATTGGTTTTAACTTCTTCTTTAGATCTGCATTTACCACAATTTTGATACCTACGAAAAGCTCTCAAGAAGATGTTTCCAATGAGATGAAGCTTTCTTTGTTTGAACTAATATTCATTGAGAAATTGGCCTCTATATGAGTTGCTGGATTCCTTATTAAATGCCTTATGAGATCCAATTGCAAGACTGTCACTACAGGATTTGGCCTACGTGAATCAAGTTTGGGAAGATAGGAACCTTCAATTGGTCATGATTTCTTCTTTAGATCTTTGTTTGCCATAATTTTGGTGTCCATGGGAAATTCTTGAGAAGACATTTTCAATGATGAAGCACACTTTTTTTGAATAGTATCCAGTGAGAAATCAGCTCCAATGTGAAACATGGGATTCTATACCAAACGCCTTACAGTATATAATAGCAAGACTCCCTACATGATCATAGTGTGGGGCTCTCACTATAGGATACCCTATGGAATTTTTCTTTGAGAATCAAGTCCATGAAGACATGACGTTTCAACTAGTCATAATTTCATACCTAGATCCACAATTTTTGTGTCTACATGAAGCTCTTTAAAAGAAATCTCTAAAAAATTGAATTACAACTTTTTTGGACCAATATCCACAAAAAATGTAGCCCCAACATGAATTACAAGATTCTCTACTAAATGAATTGTGGGATTCAATTGTGGGATGCCTTTGGAATCAAAATATGGGACTCACTTTGTGTGACACCTTGTGTGATTTGGCCTCCAACAATCAAGTCCAAGAAGACAATAACCTTCAATTGATCATAACATTTTTCTGGATCCTTGTTTGCCACTATTTTGGTGTCTACAAAGCTCTTGACAAGATGTTCCCAACAAGATGAAGCATGATATTTTTGGACTAGTATCCACAAAAATCAGCCCCAATGTGAATTGTGGAATTCCCTATCAAATACCTTGTGGGATTTTATTATGGTTTAGCACGTAGTAGATCGATCTATAGTAGATCAATCAACATGTAATAAGCATGTAGAAAGCCCATATTTTAGCCCATACAATATCAATTTGTAGTTGATCAGCCTGTAGTGAGCATGTAGTAAGCCCATAGTCATACTTGTAGTTTAGCCTATAGTCAACCCATAGTTCAACCCATAGTAGATTAGCACATAGTAAGCCCTTAGGAGACTAGCTTGTAATAAATCTTAACATAACACACATTATAGAACTTGAGAGAAACTATATTGAAACATACTAGAAGTTGATGGTGTAAGAAATCCACTTCTTGACACCGTGCATAATGCACTTTGTAATAGTTTGATAAGCAAGCATATTCTTCTCTTTATCAAGAACCCAAGAATTGATTATCTTGTCAATGTCTTCAATATTACTTGGTTTAGAATCATTGGCAAAGAAGATTATCATGTGAGCATGTAGTAACCAACACTTCTTGAATTCAATGACATGAATGCATGCAATAATCTATCCTAAAATATATTCCCATGAATGTCATTGTAGAGCTTTTCAGCTTCATACAAAAACCAAATTGTGATAATCTTGAGGATGCTAGTTAGGAAACAATGCTAGTTTGACTTTTGGCCATTGAGGATTGCGTGTGAAAGTTACAAAGACATCAAGATAGCCATCCTACAAACAAATGGCCATAGCATCTTGGTAGGTTTGCACCAATAGAAAGGACATCCAATAAAAGAGAGGGCAAAAGGATACATTGCATAATAGTAGCTGCATTTGTATTGCTAGTTGCAACTACATCCTAAAGACCTTGGTATAAATCTACTCACAACTTTCTTTGATTAAATCAAAGATACTTGAGGTGACTCTGTTCAATAGCAACATGTGCATCAACAATGTATTTTTGTCTCAAATGTCTTGCCTCCCTCTCACCCCTAAGCAATGCAATCCTATCTTCATCTCAACAATGAAGACAATAGAAATAGAATCCAATGCTTGCATCTATTTTGTGATAAATCTTCCTCCTCATTTTTGCTTCAACATGGCATCCATCATTACCAGCAATAGTAACATTTTTATGACTCCCAACTAATGGAATGTTGAGATACCATCTATCTTCACTATGTGGAAATAAGACTAGATATTGGAGTTCCACATATGCTACATAGATTCCAAGATGCACTTTAGATATCCATCACAACGTCATTATGGTCTACATGTTCAAAGCCACCTCCAACCATTAAAGCTACAACTTCATTAGTTGTGGGTATATTATATCAACACGCATCACAACTTCTTGTGGATAACAAATGCAAGGACAATTGTGGTACTAATGCAATACCAGTAATAGTTGTTGGAAGTCTTTCTTGTATAGTTCAAATTCATGCACATATGGGTTCACAATGTCTAACATGGTTTGTAGTTGCTGCAAATTTGGCAAATGCAAGGAAGGCATTACTTTCTATCAATGCTAATATTCATGGTTAGTGTCATGAATATACAATTGTGCAAACTATGGACAATGTCCTTCAACTTGCAAAAGTGAACCAATCTGATGGTATACTTCATTGTGAATACAAAAGGAGTAAGGACCACTACCATCGGTAATTATCTCATCAATGTTAGCACCCAAGGATGTGAATTCAAACCTTGAGTTATACATACAAATTTGATCACAAAAATTTGTGGCAAATTGACCAATGCTAGAAAAGAGATATCTCAATTCAAGGAGTACTATAAGAAGTGTTGGTAGTGACATTTTTTCATAGTCACATTATAGTGAGAATAAAGGATTGCACTATCATAATCTACAGATGTACTCCATATCCATATTTTGGCTTTACAATGTTAGATAGTATATTCATATCTCCACAATCCTATTTTTTAGGAGCATGTGTATCATTGTCAATTAAAACAACCAAAGTAGTAGAAACATCTACTTTTTGCAAACATGCATGTTGACTTTGACATTGAATCTATCATTGTTGAATGTGAGTTGGATGTTCATCAAGATGTGAGTTACATTTTGAAAATGAAAGAGAAAAACTAGTGATGTATGGTATTACATGCCAAATATAATAGGCAAAGCATTATCACATCTCTAATAGAGCTTAAAAACAATATAAAGAAACAATATGACAATATAGGTTGAGCACAAAAATCCATATGAAAAAAATTCTCTACATAAAGGCACCTAGGGTGCTTGATTGCATAATAAGCACATAAGTTGTTGAGAGTAAACTTATTATTGTTGAGTTAGAATTATCATACTACAACTTTGAAGGTTTTGATTGGTAAACTTGGAGATTCAACTTATATTGAATGCATAGCTTGCATAGCAGATTTTCTTGTGAGTAAAATTTTTGCACCCCCTTTGTTGTTAATGATGGCAGTTTTAAGCTCTTCAAAATTGAGTGAAATGAACAAAAGTGACAAAATCTTGTATAGAGATAGAAGAGAGGGAATGATAGTTTAAAGTTTGTCAAGAATTTGCTATCTTCACAAATATTTGGTCCATTACATTATGCATTGCATAGTGGAGGAGATCATTACTTGATTGCAATAAGATAGAAAACATGACCTATTGTGAAAATTGGAAATCAAATGACCTACTCTTTTGATCATTCTTCTCAAATTTATGGTTGGAGAGACTTTTGACTCTCCTATTAACATGCATGTCTAGATTGGATACAATATGTATGACTAATGATTGGAGAGATCTAACAATAACCATAGGAGCTATTTCATGTCATCTATTTGAGTGATTTGACCGGGATATATTAATGATTTGAAGCTATCAATGCCAAAGGTATGTATACCAAGATAATTCCAAAAAAATTAACATATCATCCTTTTGTCTCCTTTTGTAATCTTAGCATGTTGAAATATATATTTAACTACAAAACATACATTTAGAGCAAATGATGGAAAGTGTTTTCAATCCATAAGAAGGAAGACAACAAAATAAGTTGCTTTCTTATTGAACTATGAGTTTCAAGACAATAAAGGCAAAGTTTGTGAATAGGTGACTTACAAGTATGCATAATGAAGAATCTTGAGCACAATGACAAAATTCTTATTGCTACTTGTTGGGTTGACCAAATTCAAGACAACCATTCTCTTGAATTAATTTCAAGAGAATAGCTCATAAATAGACTAAAATTGCATAAGAACTAGACATCAGTAAATCACTACTCTAAATTGGATCCATAATCATGACTCAAAAGCCAAAACTATATCAACCTACATGGCAGCACCAAATATTTACATTGAGTTCCATAACATGAAGAAGACTAGAACTAACCTATGCAATATTTGTGTGCAAAGAGAAAATCAACAAACAATTCATTTCTTAGAAGAAACTAATTACCATTTTTACCTCAATTTTGCCATGAAATTATCCAAAATTAACAAAAATCCATAACTTTCTCCTCCTTTTCTAGTGGAAAGAAAAAGCAAAATAACAAACCACACTCTGAGACTAAATTTCAAATATAATATCTTGGCAAAATTGTACTAAGTACTTGTTGGAAAAGCCATTTAAGATTGATGGTGTTTTTGCAATATGCGTGAGAAAGGACTTGTGTTTTGGGCCTCTATGCCGCAAGTGCCTCTAACATACAACCTTGTCAAACACTAAACAAACTATAACCATCTATTAACAATTGTTAAGAGGTATTTGATTTTTTTTAGTTGTTGTGTTACTAAAGAATCATGATGATAATTGCATAAGAGGAAGGAGAGTTAGTAGGTACCATCTTAGCTTTCAAAGCAAGCATCACCCATGGTCACACCAAGCAATAAGCCAGATGCAAGTGAAATATTTTGATGGGAGTTTCTTGTGAGAGCACTTGAACTCATGACGTTTACAATTTGATTCAAAGAGTTATTCACCTAGAAATCACAAATGAAATATTTTAGAGTCTACATTCCCACTCGATAAATCAAGAATAATCAATCACAATGATAATTGCAGAAGTGGAAGGAGAGTAGGCAGGTACACTTTGAGCTTTCAAGGCAAGCAACACCTATGATCATACCAACCAGTAAGCCAGATGTGAGTGAAATTTTTTATTGGAGTTTTTGTTGACAGACTTGAATTGATGATATTTACAATTGATTTAAATCATTATTGACCTAGAAATTCACAAAAAAAATATTTAAAATCAACATACTCACTTGATAAATCAACAGAAATAGAGCAATGACCTATGTCATTACAAAAAACCCGGTCATGTTTTTCCTATTGTTGAAAGGTTAATTTAGTAAAACTTCAAACTTCATCTAAAGCATGGATAAAGGAACAAACCAACCTTCACTTGAGAGTACTTGAACAATCTTTGTCACAATATCTCAATGCATGTATAAATCTCAATGCAAGCTCTATAGCAACTCAAAGAGGACTCGATAGTACCTCGTGTTACTAAAGAATCACTATTATAATTGCATAAGGGGAAGCAGAGTTAGTAAGTATCATCCAAGCTTTCAAAGCAAGCAACATCCATGGTCACACCAACTAGTGAGCTAGATGCAAGTGAAATATATTGATTAGATTTTCTTGTGAGAGCACTTGAACTAATAATGTTTACAATTTGATTCAAAGAATTATTCACCTAGATATTCACCAACAAAATATTCTACATCCACTCTCGATCAATCAACAACAATCACAATGATAATTGCAGAAGTGAAAGGAGAGTAGGCAGGTACACTTTGAGCTTTCAAGACAACAAACACCTTTGATCACACCAACCAATAAGCCAGATGTGAATGCAATGTTTTGATTGGAGTTTTTGTTGACAACACTTGAACTGATGACGTTTATAGTTGATTCAAACATTCACCTAGAAATTCACAAACAAAATGTTTTAGAGTTAACATCCTCACTCAATAAATCAACGACAATAGAGGGATGACCTATATCATAACATGGACCCTGTTGTGTTGTTGGAAGATTAATTTAGTAAAACTTCGAACTCCATCATGAAGCGGAAATAAAGCATACCAACCTTCTCTTAAGAGCACTTGAACATCTCTATCACAATAATTGAATGGGGGGTACAGATCTCAATGCAAGCTAGATAGCAACCGGACGAGGACTTGATAGCATCTCGGGTACATCTACGACTTGGGAGCAAGGGTCTTCTCCAAAGTCACTCAATGTAGTTTGTCGCCCATCTCCCATCCTACTCTCACATTATTTCCTGTCTCAATGTGGGGACAAATCTCAATGTGTGCTCCATAGCAACTCGAAGAAGACTCAACAGCACCTCGAGAACGACTATGACTCGGGAGTAAGGGCCTTCTCCATATTTTACTCAACATAGTTCCTTATCCCCGTCCCACTCTCCCGATAATTTCTTGTCCCATCCCTTCCCATCCAATAACATAGGTACCTACCATATTATAGTAGACTAATGTTGTATTTTAAAGGTAAGTAATCAAATCATAAATATCCCTCTTCCCAATCTTGTGTACCTTCCCTCCTATATACCCTACTATAGTAGGCGACAATTGTCTTTTAAAGGTAGGTAATGATATCATAAATATCCCTCTAGCCAATGCTGATGCATCACATCTCTAACACCTCGCTAACCAATCATGAATTATCATATGGACAAGGTTAGAGGCGGACAAACGATAGATTAACTTCATCTTGGTCTACTCATTAAGATACCTTTATGCTTATCGTTGCGCCACTCTCCAAACCTACAATCTACTCATGTATTTGATATTTCCTCTTCAAGATTAATTCATCCATATTCCAAGAAGTCCTTAAGTTTACAACTTGTTGCACACTTGCAACCTAGGTAGCTTTTTGTTATTTATTGCTTAAAAGTGTTCATTGATTATAAGGGTATTTAGGTACAAAGTTGGATTGGAGCTTTACTTTTTCATAGCTCAAAATGCTCTTATGCTCCTCTTGAGCAAGAATGAGAGATGCCTCTTAAACATATTTTTAAGGCCAGGCTAAAATAGCTAGAATCAGATAGAAGTATCACCAATAGTAAGGAACTTGGTGAAAGATGGCTCTAAGGTTTGATGAAAAAGAAGAGAACCAACAAGTGCAAGGAAAGATCAGAGTAATTTGAGAAATTGATCATGTTTCTGCAACCTAAATTGACTAACCACTTGGTTTAGAAGGGTCAACCTAAAGTGAGAGTTATTCTAACAAACTCAATATCTCTTCAAGGTTTGGAGGGTTGAACTTCGATAGCTTACCAATGGGTTGATGCTCTCTGAGCAAGAAAATGCAAGATAGCTCTTAAACATGCTTAAGGCTAAGCCAAAATAGTTAGAATAAGATAGAAGTAACAATTATATAAGAAAGTAGTTGAAGGATGACTCTAAACTGTTGATTTGCTCATCCACTCCAGTCAACTTCAACATTTAACATCATTGGTCAGTCCGGACCTCCCGGGATTTTGATCTTTCCATCAGCAAAGCTTGTATTCGCTCTCGCTTGAGAGCATCATGAGTAGGCTCCACGACACGACTTGGACCTTTCCGGTGATAAGAACCTTGCACCAGCTCTGACCGAGCCCATAAAAGAACTGCTCCAAAGAATGCACACCCCAAAGCAAGTCCGACTCCCCACACTGCTGCAGCTCTTGGAGTGAATTTCGAATGAGGAGATTGAGCGTAAATGACAGGGCCAGAATATCTTCTAGGCTTAGAGGACGCGCTATACACTTCAGGCTTATTTACAATGCGTTGGTATGCAGCAGTAATTTGGACAAACTCCTGACCATCTTTCTTATTGAGGTCAGGATGACTGCAAGTAAACCATCACAAGTCGAAAGTAGAATCAGCATATGGATTATTGATTTTTGTTTGGTTTCACGTATGAGAAATATAGCCTCGGGAAACAACTCTTATGTGCCGGCAAGCGCATAAGATATGTATTTCTGATGCAAATCTCAGGTGATATGAAGGAGAGATTGATTGTCCATTGTAGAAATCATACAAGTTTCTGTTCTGAAAATGCTTCGATATTTCTGTCAAACTTTTCATGCCTACAAACTGAAAGAATATTCAATAGTCCTGTCAAATGAGAGAAAGCAGTAGATCCAGGCCATACCATCTTAATGCGAGCCGCCGATACGCCCCTTTAACCTCATCCAGACTTGCGTCAGGTGAAAGCCCAAGCTGAGCATAAGCAGAGGACAATGAATCACGGCCGGAACTATACCATTGGCGACGAGTCAAGTATTGATACATGATACCGTCAGGAAGCACTTGAGATTCCATTCCGCTGGCTGATACCAGCGCTTATGCACCTCGCAATCATCTGCTTGTCATCAGAAAAACGAAAATGTAAATACAAATGGTGCAGTTTTGACTCGATTTGTCCAGTTTATCGTACAAGCAGTCCACAGTCTAGCTAATCAGATGAATCTATACCCTTATGTATGAAAAGCAGCTCAGCAAGCACAAGCAGCACACACTGGACTATCCTCACTATCAGAGGGTGGTCTAGAAAACATACCCTACATAACCAGCAAGAGATTTATCAATTCTGATTAAAGACAGAAAGAGCTCCGTTCATTTGCAGATGCCCTAAACGCTGAACTCCTCTTCAAAGACAATATGACGCAAGAAAGGACACTCTGTTACTGAATAAAAATGCCTGGGAAAGGTCAGCACAATTGCATCGTCACCAAATTGACGTCAACTGCAATTTTGAGCCCTTTTCTGTATTGATACACCTAACCAATTTCATGGTAAAAGCAGCCTCTTCTCTAAATGTTTACAGCGTGAACTAATTCAAAATGATACCCTTGCTTGCAGGTTTCCTTTGTACGAAGCATTCCGGAAACATCGGTGTCCAGCATCCAAAACCTCATCGTTGTTTCCCGCACTGCAACCACCCCGGCTGAGCCACCCTCTCACTATCTTACTACTTTCTTACGGGTCGATACCCGGATTACACGAAGCGTTTCTGAATCATCGGAATGCAATGAGGAACAAATTGGGCCCCAGACTTCCGCTAGGCTCCGAGGGCCTCTCCTTGTCGGCAAAATTTCACTAACCGATGGAGAATTCAACACCACCAAGGGAGTGAGGAGCAATCCAGACACACCATTGTGTCTTCCGTTCCTGACGTGATGAAAGCTGTACAAGGGAGTAGTAGATTGTAGTAGAGTACAGTGTGTCAATCTATGCACAAAGGGTCAGAATTTTGCCACCGACCTCCTTCTTCCTTCTAAGAGAAAGGTAAGAACTCTGTGCTGCTGTGTTTCGACACGCTTGCAGATTTCACGTCCGTGAAACAGTTGCCGGACGTGTAAACGGAAACTGTGCCCTCGTCTCCAAGTCGACCGCATCCGATTGGATCTCTCTGAGTGTTTTAGTCATTTTAGAGGTATGTCGGGGTTGGGTTCCCTTCAATTGTCATAAGCACGGTATATTCTTCTACTTCTCATTTCTATCTTCTTCCTATATCTAATCATCCCGTATATTTTTGCAATAGATAATTTTAAGATAAATCTTTAAACTATTCATGTCCCATTGAAGAGAAGTTTTAGCACAAAAGGGCTTACATTTGAATCACTTAGAAAAAAAAGAAAACTAGATATTCATATGTCTTGGGAAAAAAAAATCTACAAACCTAAATAGCATATGTGGATAATCAAAATAGTCAAGACTGGCTTAGTCCTTGGTCTTTGAATACTATAACAAACATGATAAATATTGGAATCTTAATAACTCATTGAAACTCTAAGACTTAATGCACATCGCTCATCCAAACTTGGCTAATATTTAATGGAAGTTGTCTGATAAGTTTTCAAAATTTTAAATATACTTCATATATCTAAAATAATACCATAACTTAAATATCCATAAAACAAGATGTTGATTTAGATAAAAAAAAAAATCAATCCACATTTATCATATATACTAAAAGGTTTTTCTCTAAGAAGAAATCAAAGTCATCCCTACAGAACTCCACTAGATTAATTTTTTGTCTTGACCTTCACATTTCAAAAGTATTCACAAGGTTTGAAACGGGAAATTGAAGACTAAAGTCTTAGTATTTAGGTTCAATTACACATTTCATTTTAAAATGAATCACCTCTTTCATATGAGATATAAAACACTAGAATCTCTACATATGTGTGATATTTAAAAACGAGACATAAAACACTAGAATCTCTATATATGTGGGATATTTTAATAGGAGTATAAGGGTGTTTGCAATGATCTTTACCTCAGTAAAAATTCTTAATCAAGATGGTTCAAGCAAGATTAAGAGTGTTTCAACTACTTGAGTGACCAAAGAATTATGGAAGTTTGTACAAATTGGCCACAAGAAAAACACGTCAAGTTATGGAGATAAGTTTACTTTTTAAATATATGTTATAAATAAATTGGCCTCATTTTGATATCATTGGAAAGTTCTTGTAAAGAAACTTATACCAAGATCAATTTAAGAACATAAATATTGAGGAAGTTATATGAGTTGGAGTTCGGACTAAATCTAAATGACTTCAAAATGAGAGAAACCTATAAGTTAGAAGGTTCTAGAATTTAAATTTTAGTATACAGTTGGAGTATAATTTAAAAGACCCAAAGAAGAGAGGATCATGAGAAGTCCATAGCTATATATCTCTAAGTCTGCTTTGAACCTAAATTAATCTTCCCCTAACTTAAGGAGTTGATTCAATGATATAGGTGGTATTTCAGCTAGTATGATTAGTAGTCTACTATTATGACATGTTTGTTAATGGTCAATTAGATGAGGTGGATTTTGAGCCAGTGTTATTAGTGGTCTACTAATTAGTGCATTATTGTTAGTGGTTATCATCTGTCGAGGGTATGATGAAGTATAAGAAGTCCATAGATATATATCTCTAAGTTTGCTTTGAACCTAAATTAATCTTCCCCAACTTAAGGAGTTGATTCAATGATATAGGTGGTATTTCAGCTAGTATGATTAGTAGTCTACTAATTATGACATGTTTGTTATTGGTCAATTAGATGAGGTGGATTTTGAGCCAATGTTATTAGTGGTCTACTAATTAGTGCATTATTGTTAGTGGTTGTAATCTAATCGAGGATATGATGAAGTACAAGGTGTTTTACTTAGTTCTTGACCTTGTCCCTAGACCTAGTATTATTGTTTTGTTGTTTGTTTTGATTGATAGATGATCCATGGCCAAACATAGGATTCACAATGAAACATGGACTAGACTAAATCCCACTCCATGGATAATTTAGCCATTAGATTGGTAAATCATCATACAAGAAACCCTAAATTACCATGAAAAAATTGTTTCAGTTTATATTTAGTTGCTCATATTTGAGATAAATCAAAGGGTAGTCCAGTAATAAATGTTGGAACTATTGAGATTAAGCAACTTGAGTCCAAACTAGGTCAATTTAGACTAGTTGGTGCTAAACTTATTAAGAGAGAGATATATAGGTATACAAGAACAGATGCCATTCACAAAACGGCATCCAGAACTCATGAGGTGCACATGATCGATAAGCAAAATGTACATAATTGACAATGCTAGAATAGTAAGAAATCCATAAGGTAGAATGGTTGACAGACTAGTAAACCACCATGAAATTGAGAACTCTATGCAAACAACTGCGAGAAATAGGTAACGTTATGTAAAAAACTGACAATAAGCAGTGCATGAACGATAAAAATAAAAAACTTGGGTTGGAGTCGGGTAGGAACACTATATACACAAGAGGTCCCATGAATCAGGCAAAGTGCAAAGGAAAAATAGTAGGGAGGGAATTAGCCGGGGAATGGAGGAGTGGAACAATTCAAGAGCTATAGGATGGTGTGGCTGCAGAAACCGGTCAAAGTGTAACAAGGTAACGAGAGAGCAAAGCAAAAAAGGACAAGATATAAAGTATATCACCACAGGCGCTATGGATGCTTTAGACCTGAGACGCTAAACAGCAAAGGGGAAGCAGAAGGCGGTGTCGCGGGGAACGTTTGGTCTCAAGAGTGCATCGAGCACATGGCTGCTTGTGCTTAGTTTTTCCCTACTGTACTTCTTTTGGGTCTTTCTCGTAGACTGACATTTCTTCCCTACTCCTGGATTGTTGGGAATTTATCTCTATGTGAACTTGTTGTTTCAGCTTCCCTGAAGTTGGCTCTCCCTGAAGGTTTTGTTTTATCCTTGACTTTCATAAAATTAATCTTGTCATGCGAGTCTGGTGTTATGGTTTCTACCTCTGCCTGGTCTCATATTCTATTTTCACGTCAAGTTCAAGCTATGGTTTGGGATCTGGCAGTTCATAGACCTATGTCAGGTGGCCCTTTAATAAAATAAAAGAAACGACAACTGAGTGATCTAACCGAACATAAACTCGGGCACCCAGATCATTTAAGTATGCTATTCACATGGACCGGACTGAGAGTTCCTAAAATGGAGTTTCCTCAACTCTAGTCACAATTCATAACACAAATCCGCTTCCAAGATTCATCATTCACAAGAGTTTCAACAACAACGTTCACAAGGTTGGATAAGTCAAATAGTTCTAGTCAAGACAATGCCTGCCCTAAGGTTGCAACTGCTCATCAACTCAGCCGGCAGTTCACATATATTCTGTCCGACAGCAGACAAGGCAACTCACCCTCCGAACCTCTTCATTCTCCTATGCCCTGTTTTGCAGATCAGATTCACTCCATTCAGATAGGCCAACCAACTTCAAATCTTTTCTTGCCTTTGTTCCAGATGAGCTGAGCCACCTCGAAATTCTCCTCCTCTTCTTCCTGACTAGCTCCTATCACTGCCTGTTCAGTCACTCTTCACAACATCTTCCCAAAAAAATTATATTTCTTCTTCACTCCTATCCTCACCTTTGGGAGATTATCCTTTGGCAACTTCTGCAGCAAATCCCCTTCATACCTGCGAAAATTCCTCTCCAATTTTGTCCTTCATCACTCTATCCACATTTTCCCACAGAAACCTTCCTTCCTTAGTCCTGTTCTCACCTTTGTGAGAGTTTCTTTTTGCTACTCTTGCAGCCTGCCCTTCAGACCTGCGAAAATTTCTCTCCAGATTGTTCCTCTGTCCAAACTCTTCACTTCTTGAGAATTTCTCTCCTGCCAAACCCTCTCCTGTCCAACTCAAAAATTCCTGCCTTCGTTGTTCCTCTCAAAACTCTTCACTTCTTGAGAATTTCTCTCCTGCCAAACCCTCTCCTGTCCAACTCGAAAATTCCTGCCCTCGTTTTTCCTCTCAAAACTCTTCACTTCTTGAGAATTTCTCTCCTGCCAAACCCTCTCCTGTCCAACTCGAAAATTCCTGCCCTCATTGTTCCTCTTGAAACTCTTCACTTCTTGAGAATTTCTCTCTTGCCAAACCCTCTCCTGTCCAACTCGAAAATTCCTGCACATTCTCTCTCTGTCCAACTCGAAAGTTCTTGCACATTCTCTCTGTCCAAACCCTTCACCCTCCAGCTTCTCGTGAATTTCTCCTCATGCCAAACCCCCTCCTATCCAACTCAAAATTTTCTGCACATTCTCTCTCTGTCCAAACCCTTCACCCTCCAGCTTCTCGTGAATTTCTCCTCCTGCCAAAACCTCTCCTGTCCAACTCGAAAATTTCCCCAAATTTCTCTCCTTCCTGGCCAAGCCTTAACCCTTCGATAATTCTCCCTTTTTCCCAGCAGGCCTTTCTCTCCCACTTTCTGCACAGCAATCACTTTCAAAAATTCCCCTTCACTCCTGGCCAAGCCCTAGCCCTTCGATAACTCTCTTTTTTCCCAGCAGGCTTTTTTTTTCCCCATTTCTGCACAGCAAGCACTTTTGAAAATTCCCCTTCACTCCTAGCCAAGCCCTAGCCCTTCGATAACTCTCCTTTTTCCCAGCAGGCCTTTTTTTTCCCAGCAGGCCTTTTTTTTCCCCATTTCTGCACAGCAAGCACTTTCAAAAATTCCCCTTCTCTCCTGGCCAAGCCCTAGCCCTTCGATAATTCTCCCTTTCTCCTAGCAGGCCTTTCTCTCCAAACCCTTTCTTTCCTGTCCTTTACCTCAAAGCCCAAAAGCCTCAAGGGTACACGTGGGCTATTTTCCCGACGACAACGGCCATAATAAACCTTCACAAAAACACCTACGACTTCATCAGTGCCTCACGCAGTGCCAAAGTAGCTGAGCAATTGTCAGTACCCCTCATACAAAGTTTTTGCCTAAAAACTCATGAGTGCCAAGGCAAACTCGGTTGCTCCCCTAAAGTGCCGCTCAAAAGTAATGGGAATGTCAAAAGGAACAGAGGTGGAAGTGTGGAAAGCAAGGGCAAGCAAAAGTGCAGGCATGCATTTAAGCACTGGAGTCTTAGCCGTATAATGAGGATCAGTCCAGAAAGAAAAGAATCCATATGAGTAAGATGAGGGAAGAAATAGAGACATACCTGAAATCACAAACATTCATTAGTAGAGAGAAAGTCCAGGACACAATAATGAGAAAGAGTCAAGCGGAGATTCGCTAGTGATACGAGAATGGAGCAAGAAAACTTCAGCGCTGCAAGGGAAGGGGATGAGTCAACTGAAGGGGGAAAAGTAGAGGTAAAGTATACAGTATATATATGAATTCAGAAGTCAAGAAGGACTCCCAAACAACAGTATGGTATACAGGCCTCCGGGAGAGAGAGATATATAAGAACTATTGAGCTTGAAGGGCAATTTAGGCCTAAAGTAGAGAGAGTTGGCATTTGGTAAGCGTTAGCCTTCACAATATTGGGTTTTGGGGTACAACATAGTATTGAGATCATAACTATTGATGCAAAATTTTTTTATATATTTAGTACTAGTCTATTAATACTGTGTCCTCCGGACACCTGTAAGAAAAACATTGAAGCGGAAACATCGAGCATGCAATAACACCCGAAACCCTTCTAATTCCTCCATCGAAACAAATTCTAGGGAGAAGTCCAAGTTTGGTTGCCACTAAGGACCAAAGAGCACCTGTTCATCAACTTAGTATTTGATGGATCCGTTGCTAAAGGAATCCGAAACCATCCGTTGCTAAAGGAATCCGTACGCCTGACGTAACACATCCATCTATTTGTCTCTTCTCTACCTCATGCCTTACCATCTTTAGGTCATACAACCATAATCCGATGGCTGCACACCGATGCCCGTGTGTATGCCGGAACACCAAAATCTCAATGCGGCTAACCGTATTCCGAAACTACTGCTGCAGACGGTAGTATATGTCAAATTTTATTTATTATAATTTTTGATTAATTGGGTAATTTATTTTTTATTAATCTGTAACTAACGATGGGTCGTGCATAGGTTCATATATTTTGATAAACTTTTTGAAATTTTAGTTAAAGGAGATTATCATGAGCCCCTTGATTTCTGCTGCTTCTGTTATTGCTGCTGGATTAGCTGTAGGCAGTTCAATGGCAATTTTAGTATTGCCAAGTATGAGTGGTTTTATAGCCAAAATAATGATTTTTTAGTTAATAAAAATATTTTAAGTGAAAACTTATTATATTTAATTTTTAGGTTATACAATAAATTACATTATCAAGTTTATTTATTTTTAAAATACATTTAAAATATTAGTAAAAAATTGTATTATTTATTTTAATTCTAAAACTTTAAATGTAATATTTATATAAATTTATTTTTTTAAATATAAAAAATTTATATAATTATTATAATAGTTTTAATATTTTAATCATCATATTTTTTATTTTTAAAATAAAGATTTTTTAATATTTAATTAAAAATAGGGGGAATCTTCATAAATGGATCATTTAAAAAAATTTGCAAAAATGAATGGATTGCAATTAAAAAATATCCACCAAGCAAACTATCACCTCATGACCAAATGCATATTATTCACACTATGCACAGTTATATACTATTCTAGTTGCTCCATGCGACAAGGTATCGTTGCATAGTAATTGTGTTTGCATTTCTTGCAAACCACAATGCATGTTGGCTTGAGCCTACCTTCCCTTGCAATATTCATATCTTCAATACCATTAACTTCACTAGCAAGAGGCGACGCTATAGGCATGTTGTAACAATATGGAATTTAGCAATGACGTTAATTAGGAGACTAATCAAATAGCGAATAGCCTAAATTAACCTAGAATATTCCAAAAGTATCTAGGAAGCTTCCTAGCTAGCTTAGCTTGCACCCCAAATAGATAGCTTCTAGAAGCTTCTAACTAGCTTAGCTTGCACGTAAGTAGGTGACTTTTAGAAAGAAGCTTCTCGGTTAACTTGACTTGCATTCCAATAAAGCAGTTCAAGAAAATCTCTTGAGAAGCTTCTCAAGAGCCTTGTATGCTCCCTATAAATACCAAAGCCGAAGCTCATGCTAGACATTTGAAGTCACACACTCAAGTGTCATAATGTGATCTTCCTTTCTCCTATTTCTCTCCTCTGTCTCGGTCTTTTACATTGGTATAAGAGTAAGAATGGGATGGATGGACTTTATGGACCACCAAATCCATTTCCGCCAAAACATTGGGATTTTTGCTTCCAAGTACTACCCAAGTATCATTTCACATAGTTCATCATCTCATGCTTTGGGCAACATTTTTTGAGTACAATCACCTTGTCAAAGGAACTTTAGTACTTTAGGTACTTTAGTAACTTATGGAGAACAATGGATGTGTTGCATTTATGTGTTAAAAAATTGGATAGATTAGGGATGTGGTGATAGAGTAATAACCATAATGGAAATGCTTGAGGTTATCATTGCTATGCAATAACAAATCGAGCACCTTGATTGTTGGATGAATGAGATCATCAACAACAAGAGCACATATAGAGAGTATCAATTCAAGAACGAGAAGTCTGAATCCGATTTCCAAAACCCAAGGTTTTCAAAGGAAAGAATCTCTTAGGTGCAATGGAAAATTTTGTGTTTGATTATGAATGTTACTTTGAAGCTACCAACTTTCAAGATGAACAAAAATAGATTCTCTTGGCTTCCAATCAATTGGATGGAGTAGCAAAGTTATGGTGGTGATTCCAAGTGGAGTGAGCTGAATGGCAAATTGTTGCACCAATCTTGACATGAGCAAATTCAAGAGTGCAATAATTGGTCTCTTCCAAGCTATAAATATTACACGAGCTACATGAGATAAGTTGGTAGAGTTAAAGTAGATTGGCTCTATAAGAAGTTACATCACACAATTCTAGAACACCATTATGCAAATTCCAAATATACTAGAAGTTGAAGCTTTGGATCAATTTGTGAGGGGCTTGAAGTCACAAACCAAATTAAACGTAACTATGCAAAAGCTATAACACTTGGAGGAAGCCATGCAATTGGCAAAGCGCTTTGATTCCTTGGTTGCAACAACTTGGTCTTGACCTTGACCCCCATAGAACCTACCAATACACTACACAAGGGTGGAGAAGCCGGCACCAATGGAGGTTGATGTCCTTCAATGGAGACCACTTGGCATTGCAAATAGAGAAAAAATACAACACAATGGTAGTTGTTTCTATTGTCACCAAATTGGACATTGTATTGTTGAATGTACACTCAAGAATGGGCGATCTCAACAAGTCACCCATATGGATTTTGTAGAGTGGAATGATCAGAGAAACAAGGAATCCCAATAAGAGATTTTGAGCTGCTTATTGAGAACTTGATTAGTTCCAATGGGATAGAAGACTCGACCTATGTAAGTTTGCTTCACTTGCAAGGTATAGTATGTGATCGTGGTTATAGGATTTTGGTTGATTCATGAAGTTCAAAAAATTACTTATCTATATAATTAGCAAAGGAATTACGTATTCCTATCAAGCTAGTAATTGGAAGTAGATTGATGATGGTGGATGGTAGAAAGGAGTCTAAATTTTGTACCTTGCATCTTGTTACCTTCAAGATTGGGAAAGAATATTTGGAGTGTATGAGGTTTATAGTGGCACCTCTATACTAT
Organism: Lunularia cruciata; assembly: GCA_948567375.1. Lineage (NCBI taxonomy): Eukaryota > Viridiplantae > Streptophyta > Marchantiopsida > Lunulariales > Lunulariaceae > Lunularia > Lunularia cruciata. The sequence continues at coordinate 79,237,603 of OX419755.1, read as the reverse complement.
GATGTCATTCTAGGTCTATCTTGGCTTGAATGTCAAAAGGTTCAATTTGATTGGAATCGATGATAAATTCAAGTACAACACCAAGATAGGAATTTCCAATTAGGTTGTCTGGCATCTTTGAGTAAGACACCTTAGAATAGTCAATCCCAAGATGGGAAGTTTGTCGGGAAGGTAGCCATAGAGCAAGCTTTGAAGGGAGATGAGCCCCAAGATGGGAAGTTTGTCAAGAAAGCAACCGTGGAGCAAGCTTTGAAGAGAGATGAGTCCCTAGATGGGAAGTTTGTTAGTGGAACAACCATAGAGCAAGATTTGGAGGAGAATAAGTCTATTTTTGTGGTTTGGATCAAGCCAATTGCAAAAAGAGAATCTGAGGAGAGTTAGAAATCTCATCAAGCAATAGTTGATCAAATAGTTCAAGAGTTTACGGACTTGTTTCTGGATGATATGCCAAAGGGATTACTTTTTGATTGTGGTATGCCCTTCAAGATTGAGTTATTGCTAGGAAGTACTCCAACGAGTAGACCAATCTATTAGCTCTCACCAAAGCAATTGGAGGAGTTGCAAACAACACTTACGAAGTTGTTGGAGAAGGATTTCATACAGCATAATACATCTCCTTGGTGAGCACCGGTACTATTTGTTCCAAAAAAGGATGGAGCGCTTTGTTTCTGTATTGACTATTTATTGAGTGCTCAATAAACAAATAGCAAAGAATGCATATCCCTTGCCTCAAATTGATGGCTTGCTTGATCAATTGAGTGGAGCATGGTACTTCTCCAAGTTTGATCTTTGCAATAGCTATTGACAAATCTCCATTGATAGGGAGGATGTGCAAAAGACTGCCTTTTGCACAAGGTATGGGCATTTTGAGTGGAAAGTTCTACCTTTTGGGCTCACTAATGCTCCAACCATCTTCATGGATCAGATGCATTGGGTGTTGGATGGACTATTAGATTAATACATGGTGGTTTTCTTGGATGATCTATGGGAAGATAGAGATAGAACACATGAATCACATGCGAGAAGTCATAAGACAACTACAATAGTGGAAATTTTACTACAAGAAGTTGAAGTGTATCTTTCAGCAAAAGGAAGTTACCTTCTTGGATCACAAGATCTCATTGGAGAGTATAAAGATGGAAGAGGAGAAAATCAAGGCCATATTGATTGGCCTACTCCAAAGGATGCTATAGAAGTACATGCATTTAATGGATTAGCTAGTTTTTACCAATGGTTTATCCACTATTATGCTCATGTAACTACACCATTGATTGATCTCTTGGGGAAGAACTTGAGCTTTCAATGGACCACCAAGCATAAAGAATCATTCCAAAAGCTAAAACATATGGTTTCTTCAAGACCCATTCTTCAACCATATGATCCTCAACTACCTTGTGTGGTTGATTTTGATGCTTTTAACTTTGCAATTGGAGCCATGTTACAACAAGAATTCCCAAATGGACTGCATCCCGTTGCCTTTGTGTCTCGCTGACTGAATAAGGCTGAAAAGAATTACTCTACTCAAGATCAAGAACAACTTGTAATGGTATATGCCACCAAGGTATGGAGGCATTATCTCTTGGAGAAACAAGTGATCATGCAAATTGATCACAAACCATTGTTGCAAACCTTACACTTGGAACACATGAAGAGTCGACATAGATAGGAGGAACAACTACAATTTTATGACATCAAACTTGAGTACAAACCCAGTCAGTTCCATGTCATCCTTGATGCCCTATCATAACAACCTGATTTGAAGTCTCTTCTTTTCATCACGGTAGCAATTACAATGGTATCAATTGACTCCAAAGTCCAAATTGAGTTTAAGATAGCTCTATAACAAGATCCTTTATTTGATATGGTACAAGGTTGCCTTGTTTCATGCAACAAGGAATACAACACCTTCTCTTACAAGGGAGGCTTTCTATTCTGTGGAACCAAATTTATGTTCCAACCAAGGGTCATCTTTGACTTGTGCACCTCCAAGAAGCCCATGATTTACCAATCATTGGCCACATGAGTGTGGACAAGACTTTGGGTACTCTCCAACACCAATGGTGGTGGCCCAACATGACATGAGATGTTCAAGAGTTTATCCATTTCAAGAGTTTGTGAGAGTTGTCAATGCAAAAAGGCTAGCAACTAGAAACCAAGTGGACTTCTTCAATGAGTCCTCATTCCATCTGCTCAATGGGAATACATGAGCTTAGATCTCATCATATCCCTGCCTAGGACAAAGCAAGGTCACACAATGATTGTGGTGTTTGTGGATAAGCTTAGTAAGTGTAAAAGATTAAGACCGAGGAGAGATAAGAGAATGGAAACTCAAATTGGGACACTTGAATGTGGGAAAAATCCAAATACTTAGCATGAGCTTTGGCTTTGGTAATTATAGGTAGCATATAAGGCCTTTGAGAAGCTTCTCAAGAAGCCTCCTTGAGCTTCTTTCTTAGAGTGCAAGCCAAGTTAACCAGGAAGCTTCTCAAGAAGGTTCCTTCTAGAAATTGCTTACTTGGCGTGCAAGCTAAGCTAGTTGGAAGCTTTTAAAAGCTTCCTTCTAAAAGTTACCTACTTGGGGTGCAAGTTAAGCTAGTCAAAATCTTCCCAAGAAGTTTCCTAGATGCTTCTAGAATATTTAGGGCTTATTGGCTTATTCTCTACTTTGTTAGCTTTCCTAACTATGTCACTAAACTCCATGTTGTTACATATTCCCCCATTGCTAGTTGGTGACATCCTCATTGCCATTGACGCTTCAAACTCCTAAATGGCCGTCTGTGCATTCTGGAGGTGAGAAAGAGGTTCCCATGTGGCATCATGAAGGAGATGCTCTTTCCAAAAAACCTTGTACTCCATATATTGTCGACGTCCTCGTTGAATGTAGCAACGTGCAAGGATACAATCAACTTTGTACTCCTCATGATCATCAATAGGGATAGGAGGAGGAGAGGAGGTTGGACACAAGAGGAAAAATAAGGTGGGTTAGGAACAAAAAGTTTCAACTTGAAAATGTGAAAGACAAGGTGGATGCGCATATGACAAAGTAAGGCAAGTCGATAAGCAATAAGAGAGATGATTTGGGTGACATCAAAGGGTCTTATTCAATTATGGGCAAGTTTACAAACTTGGGTATCAAGTGGGAGGGGTAGGTTACTAGAGGATAGCATGACTTTATCACCAACTTCAAAGGTGAGATCACGACGATGGTGGTCCGCATATCGTTTTTGACAATTTTGAGCAACAAGCAGGTGAGATTTGGCTTGTTGGAGAGATTGGGATATGGTGGTCAAGAAGGTTGACGTATGAGGGACCTGAGATGGAGGAGGAGCAAGAAGAGAATCTAGAATAAGCGGATCTTGGCCAAAATTAAGAAAGAAAGGAGAAAATCCGGTACTTGCTTATTTGGAATTATTGTAGGCAAATTTTGCAACTACACAACATTCATCCCAATTGGTATGGTGGACATTGACAAAAGCAGCATATCCTCCAAGGTACAATTTGCATGTTTTGTTTGTGTCCATCAGTTTGAGGATGATAGGTCATGGACAAAGCAAGACTTGGTGCCGAGTATCTAGAAGAGTGCTTGCCAAAACTTCTCGGTGAATCAAGGATCATGATCGGAGATGAGTACACATGGCATCCCGTGATGCTTGAAGATATTGTTGAAGTAGATTTGCACTAAAGTTGGAGCATCCTCGGTATCAAAGGTTGGTGCCAAGTGGATTTGCTTACTAAGCTTATCCACAAACACCATGATTGTTATGTGTCCTTGCTTTGTCTTGGGCAAGGATGTGATGAGATCTAAGCTCATGTGTTCCCATCAAGCAGATGGAATGGGAAGTGGTTGAAGGAGTCCACTCGGCATTTGGTTGTTGGACTTGTTACGTTGGCAACTTTCACACAATTGGACAAACTCTAAAACATCTTGTGTCATGTTGGGCCGCCACCATCGGCATTGGAGGGTACCCAAGGTCTTGTCCACACCTATGTGACCAGCTAATGGTAAATCATGGGCTTTTTGAAGGTGCACAAGTCAGGGATCATCTTTGGCTAGAACATAGATCCGGTCCTCATAGAATAGAAGGCCTTCCTTAAGGAGAAGATGTTGTACTCTTTGTTGCATGTTGTAAGATGACCATGTACCATTTGGAAGAAGGGATCTTGTTGTAGAGCTGATCTAAACTGGTTTTGGACCTTGGAGTCAATTGACACCATCGTAATTGTTGTTGTAATGAGAGGAAGAGATTTCAAATCAGGTTGTCATGATAGAGCATTAAGGATGACATGGAACTGACCTGGTTTGTATTCAAGTTTGATGTCAAACAATTGGAATTGCTCTTCCCATCGATGATGTTGACTCTTCACGTGTTCCAAGTGTAAGGTCTGCTACAATGGTTTGTGATTGGTTAGCATGATCACTTGTTTCCCTAATAGATAATGCCTCCATACCTTGGTAGCATATACCATTGCAAGTTGTTTTTGAGCAAAGTAATTTCTTTCAGCTACTAGTCGGCAAGACACAAAGGCAATGGGATGTAGTCCATTTGGGAATTCTTGTTGCAACACTACTCCAATTGCAAAGTTAGAAGCATCAAAATCAACCACATAGGGTAGTTCAGGATCACATAGTTGAAGGGTGGGTCTTAAAGACACCATATGTTTCAACTTTTGGAATGTTTCTTCATGTTTTGTGGTCTACTAGAAGCTCAAGTTCTTCCCCAAGAGGTCAGTCAATGGTGCAACCACATGAGAATAATAATGGATGAACTGTCGGTAAAAACTGGCCAATCCATTAAATGCATGTACTTTTGTAGCATCTTTTGGAGTAGGCCAATCAATAATGGCCTTGATTTTCTCCTCTTCCATCTTGATCCCTTCCAATGAGATCTTGTGACCCAAGAAGGGTGACCTCCTTTTGCCAAAAGGCACACTTTGATTTCTTGCAATAAAATTTCCATTGTTGTAGTTGTCTTAAGACTTCTTGCATGTGACTCATGTGTTTTGCCTCTGTCTTGCTATAGATTAAGATATCATCCAAGAATACCACCACATACCGATCCAATAGTCTATCCAACACTTGATGCATCTGATCCATGAAGATTGTTGGAGCATTAGTGAGCCCGAAAGGTAGAACTCTCTATTCAAAATGCCCATACCTTGTGTGAAAGGCCATCTTTTGAACATCCTCCTTATCAATAGGGATTTGCTAATAGCCGCTATGAAGATCCAACTTGGAAAAGTATGGTACTCCACTTAGTTGAGCAAGCAAGTCATCAATCTGAGGCAAGGGATATAAATTCTTCATTGTTTGCTTATTGAACCTACATTAATCAATACAAAAACAAAGTCCTCCATCCTTCTTTAAAACAAATAGTACCGGTGCTCCCCAAGGAGAGGTACTATGTTGTATGAAGTCCTTCTCCAACAACTCCATAAGTGTTGTTCACAATTCCTCCAACTCCTTTGGTGAGAGTCAATAGATTGGTCTACTCATTGGAGTCCTCCCTGGCAATAACTCAATCTTGAAGGGCATACCATGATCAGAGGGTAATCCCTTTGGCAGGTCATCCAAAAACACGTCCGTAAACTCCTGAACTATCTGATCAACCATTGCTTGATGAGGCTCTTGGCCCTCCTCAGATTGTCCTTTGTCCAATCGGCTTGATCCACACTGTGAATATAAACTTATTTTCCTCCAAAGCTTGCTCTATGGCTACTTCACTAACAAATTTTACATCTATGGACTCATCTCTCTTCAAAGCTTACTCCATGGTTACCTTCTTGGCAAATTTCTCATTTTGGGACTCATCTCCCTTCAAGGCTTGCTCTATGGCTACCTTCTCAACAAACTTCACATCTTGGGATTGATTGTTCTTGGGCGTCTTAGTTAGAGGTGCCAGACAACCTAATCAGAAATTCCTACCTTGGTGTTGTACTTGAATTTGTTGTCAAGTCCAATCAAATTGAACCTTATAACATTCAAGCCAAGGTAGACCTAAAATGATATCATAGTGTAAAGGTGCCACTACAAACCTCATACACTCCAAATACTCCTTCCCAATCTTGAAGGTAATAGGATGTGAGGTACGGAATGCAGAACCCTTTCTACCAGCCGCCATCATCAATCTACTTCCAATTATTGGCTTGATAGGAATATCCAATTCCTTTGCTATTTGCATAGACATGCAATTCTTTGAACTTCTAGAATCAACCAAAATCCAACAACCCCGATTAGATATTGTACCTTGCAAGTAAGGCAAACCTGCATAGGTCGAGCCTTCCATTGGAACTAATCAAGCTCCCAATAGCGGCTCAAAATCTCCTATTGGGATTCCTCATTTCCCTAATCATTCCGCTCAACAAACTCCATTTGGGCAACTTGTCGAGGTCACCCATTCTTGAGTGGACATTCAACAATGCAATGTCCCAATTGGTGACAATAAAAACAATCACCATTTTGTCGCAATTTCTCTCTATTTGTAGTGCCAAGTGGTCTTTGTTGAATGACATCAATCTCCATTGGTGTCGGCTCCTCCACCCGTATGTAGTGTATTGGTAGGTTCTATAACACCATTTGTGCATGTGTATGGTTCTATGATATTTAGCTTAGTATTACAAATACTTGAGAGATATTATTTATAAAAGAGATAAAGGATGGTTTGACATTAGTCATGATTAGCTAAAGTTAGTCATAGCTAAGATAATGGGGACCTTACTTTAGAGGAAGCAGAAAAGATAAGCACAACTATTTTGGATTCTAATGTGTTGACTTAGTATTATTCTTAGGTGTTTGGCTTTGAGGAAAGAGTTGAGAAATCTTGGGCTTGCAAGTCTTTTTGTTTTGGATTCTTCTATAGTCCAAATATAGCCCATGTGAAGGAATCCTTGACTTAGTGGTTGGGTCAAGATAAGATCACATGCTTAGTGGAATATGCCCATGTGGATGGATATTCCTTTATACTTTTTGACTTTACTTGACTTTTAGCCTAGTCACTTGCGTTACTCCAATAATTAGTAACTTTGAGGCGTAACTATTTCACAAGTATATAAACTAGGGGTGAGGAGGTACTCATCATCCTTTCATCTGCACTATCTCTCTCTCTCATTAAGTTCTCTAGTGAGAAATGTCTTGAGTCTTGGAGTGTTAGCCTTGGATGAGTATGATGGAATTGGGGTTCCTTGCCTTCTTAGTCCATAGTACGTTACCATAATAGCCATCAAGGTTCATCTTGAGTGAGAGACAGGCCGGTTCATGGTTTTGTGAAGGTTGAGGTCAAGACCAAGTTGTTGCAACCAAGGAATCAAAATGTTTGGCCAACTGCATGGCTTTCTCCAAGTGTTGTGGCTCTTGCATGGTTACCTCTAATTTGGTTCTTGACTTCAAGCCCGTCACAAATCAATCCAGAGCTTCACCTTTTAGTATATCTGAAATTTGTATGATGGTGTTTTAGAATTGCATGATGTAACTTCTTACAGAGCCAATCTATTTCAATTCTGCCAACCTATCATGTGCAGCTTGTGTGGCATTTATAGCTTTAAATTGATTAATTATTGCACTCTTGAATTCTATCACATCAAGATTGGTGCAAAAATTTGTTGTTCAGCTCACTTCACTTGGAATCTCCACTATAGCGTTGCTACTCCATCCAATTGGCTAGAAGCCAAGAGAATTTATTTTCACTTGTCTTATAGATTGGTAACTTCAAAATAACATTCACAATCAAACATAAAATTCTCCATTGCACCCAAGAGATTCTTGCCTTTAAATACCTTGGGTTTAGGGAATTGGATTTGATCTTCTCCTTCTTGAATTGGTACTCTCTTTATATGCTCTTGTTGTCAAAGATCTCATTCATCCAACAATCAAGTAAGGTGCTCAATTTCTTGCTACATAGCAAGGATAACATCATGCTGCCATGGTTGCTACTCTATCACGCCATCCCTAATCTATCTGATATATTAACACATAGAAGCAGCACATCCATCATTCTCCATAAGCTACCATCGGAAGTACCAAGGGTTCCTCAGATATGGTGATCATATGCAAAAAATCTTATCCAAAGTGTGAGGTGATGAATTGCATGAAATGATGCTTGGGTAGTACTTGGACGCAAAAATCCCAATGCTTTGGTGGAAGTCGATTTGGTGGTCCATAAATTCCATCCATCACATTCCAACTCTGATACCAATGTAAAAGATTGAGACCAAGGAGAGAAATAGGAGAATGGAAACTCACATTGGGACACTTGAATGTGGGAACTCCAAATGCCTAGCATGAGCTTTGGCTTTGGTATTTATAGGTAGCATATAAGGCCCTTGAGAAACTTCTCAAGAAGCTTCCTTGAGCTTCTTTCTTAGAGTACAAGCCAAGTTAACTAGGAAGCTTCTCAAGAACGTTCCTTCTAGAAGTCGCCTACTTGGCATGCAAGCTAAGCTAGTTGGAAGCTTTTAGAAGCTTTCTTCTAGAAGCTATCTACTTGGGATGCAAGTTAAGCTAGTCAGAAGCTTCCCAAGAAGTTTCTTAGATGCTTCTAGAATATTTGGGGTTATTTGGTTTATTCTCTACTTCATTAGCCTTACTAATTATGTTGCTAAATTGCATATTGTTATAGTAAGCAAATCCATTTAGCACCAATTTAGATACCATAGATACTCTAACATTGCTGCAAATCTATTTCAACATTATCTTCAAGCATCATATGGTGCTTTGCGTATTCATCTTTGACCGTGATCCTTTATTCATTCGGAAATTTTGGCAAGCACTCTTCCATATACTTGACACCAAGCTTGTTTTTTCCATGGCCTATCATCCTCAAATTGATGGACAAATTGAACATACAAATTGCACCTTGGAGGATATGCTTTGTGTTTTCATCAACATCTATCATACCAATTGGGATGAATGTCTTGTATCTGCAGAGTTTACATACAATAATTCCAAACATGCAAGCACCAAATTCTCTCCTTTCCTCCTCAATTTTGGCCCAGATCCACTTGTCCCTTCTTTCTCCTCTTCCATCTCATGTCTCTCATACATCTATCTTCTTGACCCCCATATCTCAATCTCTCCAAGAAGCCAAATCTCATCTACTTGTTGCTCAAAATTGTCAGAAACAATATGAGGACCACCATCATTGTAACAATATGGAATTTAGTGATAAATTAGTAAGGCTAATGAAGTAGCAAATAAGACAAATTAGCCTAGAATATTTCAAAAGTATCTAGGAAAATTCTTGGGAAGCTTCCTGGCTAGCTTAGCTTGCATCTCAAGTAAACAGCTTCTAAAAGGAAGCTCCTAGAAGCTTCCAACTAGCTTAGCTTGCACGCCAAGTAGACGGCTTCTAAAAGGAATCTTCTTGAGAAACTTCTTGGTTAACTTGGCTTGCACTCTAAGAAAGCGGCTCCAGGAAACTTCTTGAGAAGCTTCTCAAGGGGCCTTGTATGCTACCTATAAATACCAAAGCCAAAGCTCATGCTATGTATTTGGAGTTTTACCTCATTCCAGTGTCCCAATGTAAGCTTCCATTCTCTTATTTCTCTACTCGGTCTTGGTCTTTTGCATTGGTATCAAAGCAAGAATGGGATGTATAAAATTTATGGACCACCAAATTCACTTCCACAAAACCATTGGGATTTTCATGTCCAAATATTACCTAAATATTATTTCATACAATTTATCACCTCGCGCTTTGGGTAGGATTTTTGCATATGATCACCTTGTTTGAAGAACCCTTGATACTTCTGGTTGTAACTTATGGAGAACAGTGGATATGATGCATCTATGTATTAATCAATAAGATAAATTGGGAGTAGTGGGATAGAGTAGTAGCTATGGCGGCAATAGCAGACGTTATCCTTGCAATGCAGCAACAAATTGAGCACATGACTCAATCGTTGGATGAATGGGAACAATAACAACAAGAACATATAGAGAGAGTGCCAGTTTGAGATGGAGAAGATTGCATTCAATTTCCAAAACCCAAGGTGTTTGAATGCAAGAATCTTCCGGTCACAATGGAGAATTTTTTGTTTGACTAAAAATGTTACTTTGAAGCCACCAATCTTCAAGATGAATGGAAATAGATTCTCTTGACTTCTAGCCAATTGGATAGTGGACAAAAATTTGGTGGCAATTCCAAGTGGAGCAAGCTGAATGATAGATTTTTGCATCAATTTTGATATGGGCAAAATTCAAGGATGGAATACTTGGTCAATTTCAAACAATAAATGCCACCCGAGCCCCACGAGATAAATTGGTGGAGTTGAAGCAAATTGGCTCATTAAGGAGCTACATCATACAAAGTCAGAACATCATCATGCAAATTCTATATATACAAGAAGGGGAAGTTTGGAATTAATTTATGCAAGGATTGAAGTCACAAACCAAATTAGAGATGGCCATGCAAGAACAACAAAAACGTAAAAGAAGCCATGCAATTGGCTAAGCACTTTGATTCCTTGGTTGCAAAAACTTGGTCTTGACCTCGACCGACACAAAGCATACCAATACACAACGCATGGGTGGAAGAACTAGCACCAATGGAGATTGATGTTATCCAACAAGACCACTTGGTATAGCGGATAGAGAAAGATTACGACAAAATGGAGGTTGTTTTTATTATTGCCAAGTTTGACATTGCATTGCTAAATGTCCATTCAAGAAAAGGCAACCTTGACAAGTTGCCCAAATGGATTTTATGGAGCAAAATAATCAGAGAAACAAGGAATCCCAATAGGAGATTTTGAGCCATCTACTGGGAGCTTGATTAGTTACAATGGGATTGAAAGCTCGACATATGCAAGTTTGTTTCACTTGCAAGGTATGATATCTAATTAAGGTTGTAGAATTTTGGTTGATCGTGGAAGGTCAAAGAATTGCATGTCTATGCAAGTAGCAAAGGAATTTGGTATTCTTATCAAGCCAATGATTGGAAGTAGATTGATGATGGCGGATGGTAGAAAGGGTTATGCATTATGTACCTCACATCATATTACTTTTAAGATTGGGAAAGAGTATTTGGAGTGTATGAGGTTTGTAGTACCTCTACACTATGATGTCATTCTAGGACTACCTTGGCTTGAACATCATAAGGTTCAATTTGATTGGACTCAATGACAAATTCAAGTACAACACCAAGGTAGGAATTTATGATTAGGTTGTTTGGCACTTCCGAGTAAAACACCTAAGAATAGTCAGTCCTAGGATGGGAAGTTTGTCAAGAAGGTAGCCATAGAGCATGCCTTGAAGAGAGAGGAGCCCCAAGATGGGAAGTTTTTTAAGAAGGCAACCATGGAGCAAGCTTTGAAGAGAGATGAGTCCCTAGATGGGAAGTTTGTTAGTGAAGCAGCCATAGAGCAAGCTTTGGAGGAAGATAAGTCTATTTTTGCGGTGTGAATCAAACCAATTGCACAAGGACAATCTGAGGAGAGCCAAGAGCCTCATCAAGTAATGGTTGATCAGATAGTTCAGGAGTTTTTGGATGATCTACCAAAGGGATTACACTCTGATTGTGGTATGCCCTTCATGATTGAGTTATTGCCAAGGAGTACTCTAGCGAGTAGACCTATCTATTGGCTCTCACCAAAGGAGTTGGGGTTGCAAACAACACTTACAAAGTTGTTGGAGAAGGACTTCATACAACATAGTACCTCTCCTTGGAGAGCACTGGTACTATTAGTTCCAAAGAAGGATGGAGGACTTCTTTTCTATATTGATTATCTGGGCTCAATAAGCAAACAATGAAGAATGCATATCCCTTGCCTCGGATTGATGACTTGCTTGATCAATTGAGTGGAGCATGATACTTTTCCAAGCTAGATCTTTGTAGCAGCTATTGGCAAATCCCCATTGATAGGGAGGTTGTGCAACAAATGGCCTTTTGCACAAGGTATGGGCATTTTGAGTGAAGAGTTCTACCTTTTGGGCTCACTAATGCTCCAATAGTCTTCATAGATCAGATGCATCGGGTGTTGAATGGACTATTGGATTGGTACGTGGTGGTTTCCTTGGATGATATCTTAATCTATAGCAAGACAGAGGCAGAACACATGAATCACATGGGAGAAGTCCTAAGATGACTACGACAATGGAAATATACTGCAAGAAGTCAAAGTGTGTCTTTTGGCAAAACGAAGTTACCTTCTTGGGGCACAAGATCTCATAGGAGGGGATCAAGATGGAAGAGGAGAAAATCAAGGCCATTATTGATTGGCCTACTCCAAAGGATACTATAGAAGTACGGGCATTTAATGGACTGGCCAGTTTTTACCAACGGTTCATCCATTATTATGCTCATATGACTGCACCATTGATTGACCTCTTGGGGAAGGACTTGAGCTTCCAATGGACCACCAAGCACAAAGAACCATTCCATAGTTGAAACATATGGTGTCTTCAAGGCCCATTCTTCAACTATATGATCCTCAACTACCTTGTGTGGTTGATTGTGATGCTTCTAACTTTGCAATTGGAGTCGTGTTGCAATAGGAATTCTCGGATAGACTACATCCCATTGCCTTTATGTCTCACTGACTCAATATAGCTGAAAGAAACTACTCTACTTGAGATCAAGAACAACTTGCAATGGTGTATGCCACCAAGGTATGGAGGCATTACCTCTTGAAGAAACAAGTGATCATGCAAACTGATCACAAACCATTGTTGCAGACCTTACATTTGGAACACATGAAGAGTCAACATCATCGATGTGAACTCCAATTATTTGACATCAAACTAAGTACAAACCAAGTTGGTTCCACATCATCCCTCATGCTTTATCACAATGACCTGATTTGAAGTCTCTTCCTCTCATCACCATGGCAATAACAACGGTATCAATTGACTCCAAGGTCCAACAAGTTTCAGTCAGCTCTATAACAAGATCCCTTCTTCCAAATGGTACATGGTTATCTTACAACATGCAACAAGAAGTACAATACCTTCTCCATCAAGGAGGGCCTTCTATTCCATGAGAAATGGATCTATGTACGTACCAAGGTGATCTTTGACTTGTGTGCCTTCAAGAAGCCCATGATTTTTCCATAGTTGGTCACATGGGTGTGGACAAGACCTTGGGTACCCTCCAACGCCGATGGTGGTGGCCTAACATAATGCGAGATGTTTGAGAATTTGTCCAATTGTGTGAGAGTTGCCAATGCAACAAGGCCAACAACCAAAAGCCAAGTGGACTCCTTTAACCACTCACCATTCCATCCGCTTGATGGGAGCATGTGAGCTTGGATCTCATCACATCCTTGCCCAAGACAAAGCAAGGACACACAGCAATCGTGGTGTTTGTGGATAAGCTTAGTAAGCAAATCCACTTGGCACCAACTTGTGATATTGTGGATGCTCCAACCTTAGCGCAAATCTACTTTGACAAAGTCTTCAAGCATCATGGGATGTCATGTATACTCATCTCTAACCATGATCCTTGATTTACCGGGAAGTTTTGGCAAGCACTTTTCTAGATACTCGGCACCAAGCTTGTTATGTCCACGGCCTATCATCCTCAAACTAATGGACAAACCAAACGTGCAAATTGTACATTGGAAGATATGTTGCGTGCCTTCATCAATGTCCACCATACCAATTGGGATTAATGTCTTGCAATTGTAGAATTTACCTACAACAATTCCAAACAGACAATCACCGGATTTTCTCCTTTCTTTCTCAATTTTGGCCAAGATCCACTTGTTCCAAATTCTCTTCTTGCTCTCCCTCCATCTCAGGTTCCTCATACTTCAACATTCTTGACCATTATATCCCAATCTCTCTAACAAGCCAAATCTCACCTCCTTGTTGCTCAGAATCATCAAAAACAATATGCAAAACACCATCATCGTGATCTCACCTTTGAAGTTGGTGATAAAATCATGTTATCCTCTAGTACCTTCCCTCTCCTCCTTGATACCAAAGTTCATAAACTTACCCCTAATTGGATAGGACTCTTTGATGTCACCCAAATTGTCTCTCTTGTTGCTTATTGACTTGCCTTACCTTGTCATATGCGTATCCATCATATCTTTCATATTTCCAAGTTGAAACTCTTTGTTCCTAACCCCTCTTCCTTTTCCTCTTGAATCCAACCTCTCCCTCCTCCTATCCTTATCAATGATCATGAGGAGTACAAAGTTGATTGTATCCTTGCATGTCACCATATTCAATGAGACCATCAACAACATACGGAGTACAAGGTCCTCTGGAAAGGGTACCCCCTTCATGAAGCCACACGGGAATCTCTTTCTCACCTCCAAAATGCACAAATGGCCATCCAAGAGTTTGAAGCTTCACTTGCAAGGAGAAAGTCACCAACTAGCGGTGGGGGAATATGTAACAATATGGAGTTTAGTGACAAAGTTAGTAAGGCTAACAAAGTAGCAAATAAGACAAATTAGCCTAGAATATTTCCAAAAGTATCTAGGAAGATTCTTGGGAAGCTTCCCGACTAGCTTAGCTTGCACCTCAAGTAAGTAGCTTCTAGAAGGAAGCTCCTAGAAGCTTCCAACTACCTTAGCTTGCATGCCAAATAAGCAGCTTCTAAAAGGAAGCTTCTTGAGAAGCTCCTTGGTTAACTTGGCTTGCACTCTAAGAAAGCGGCTCAAGGAAGCTTCTTGAGAAGCTTCTCAAGGGCCTTGTATGCTACTTATAAATACCAAAGCCATAGCTCATGCTAAGCATTCACAGTTTTCCCTCATTCTAGTGTCCCAATGTGAGCTTCCATTCTCTTATTTCTCTCCTCGGTCTTGGTCTTTTACAATCATCATGATCTCATCTTTCAAGTCGGTGATAAGATCATACTCTCCTCTAGGAACCTACCCCTCCCACTTGATACCCAAGTTTTTAAACTCACCCTTAATTGGATAGGACCCTTTGATGTCATCAAGATCATCTCTCCTATTGCTTATCAACTTGCCTTGCCTTGTCATATACGCATCCACCTTGTCTTTCATGTTTCCAAGTTGAAAACTTTTGTTCCTAACCTATCTTTTTTTTTCTTCTCATGTCCAACCTCCTCCTCCTCCTCCTCCAATCCCTATTAATGATCATGAGGAGTATGAAGTTGATTGTATCATCTTGCACATTGCCACATCCAACAAGGCCATCGACAACATACAGAGTACAAGGTCCTTTGGAGAGGATATCCCTTTCATGATGCCACATAGGAACCTCTTTCTCATCTCCAAAATGCACAAACAGCTATCCAGGAGTTTGAAGTTTCACTACCAACAAGGATGTCACCAACTAGCAGTGGGGGAATATATAACAATATGGAGTCTAGCAATGAAGTTAGTTAAGAGACTAAAAAAGTAGCAAATAGGCCAAATTAACCTAGAAAATTCTAGAAGTATTTAGAAAGCTTCTTAGGAAGCTTCCTGATTAGCTTAGCTTGCACCCCAAGTAGGTAGCTTCTAGAAGCTTCTAACTAGCTTAGCTTGCATGCCAAGTAGATTTCTTCTAGAAGGAAGCTTCTTGAGAAGTTTCTTAGATACTTTTGGAATATGAACAATATATATGAAGCTTCTCGGTTAACTTGGCTTGCACTCCAAGAAAGCGGCTCAAGGAAGCTTCTTGAGAAGCTTCTCAAGAGCCTTGAATGCTCCTTATAAATACCAAAGTTGAAGCTCATGCTAGGCATTCGGAGTTTACCACACTCAAGTGTCATAATGTGATCTTTCATTCTCCTATTTCTCTCCTCGGTCTCAATCCTTTACACATATCATGCACATCTTGTTGCAAGCATTGAACATCTTGCTATGAGCATTGACCTACCATCACGTTTTTTCGGCTGCATGTTGCTTTATTGTGGCCTTAAACCCCATATTGGCCACAAGCATATTGGTCTTCCATGTTGACTTTGCCCCTTGACCGTATCATTTTTTATTTTGGCTTGTCGGCCTTTTGTGTAATGTTGGGTTGTTTGGATACACCATCAAAGGGAAGGTCATTACATGGAACCAGAATCATTGATATATCGTAAGCATATTACAAAGCAATTATCTGGTAGGAGCTTGCCATAAAAGATGTTGATGCAAGCCCGCTTTGGCAATTGCACCAATAGCATGTTTGCAAGAGAATTGGTATTCTTCAAAAGCTTTGCAACTACGGGTTTGGGACTCAAGATCCACAACATTTTTGCTTATGTTGGTTGGGTTTATTACTTCAAAACCAAGAAGCAAGATCTATACCACTTGATATTACTGGCTCTTGAGTTTCAATTCATTGTAACATCACATCGTGCATTCTAGGATGGTTGTGTTGACTTGTGCATACAAACTTTGCCTCCAAAACATTAACTCTGCAACTTGGGATATCCATCTGCTAAAAAAGTTCAAATATGACCCATTGCACAGCTTTTCAAGCCAAGAGTTGGTGCTCTCGGTCAAATTGGATGCAACCGCACTATATCGCACTATCAGAAAGTGTGTTGTTGCTCACTTTATGATGTCACAACCAATCAAGTCGTTGGCAAGAAGTGGATTTTGCAAGCAAATGACTTGCATTGCTACTTCATGCTCCCTTATTGTCAATGCCTTTATTGTCGTCTATATCTTGCGCTTAAACATTGACTTAAATCTTGCATTCATATTCTTTTTGAGGTGGTATGTACAAATTGATTCATGCAATTTTTGAAAGACAATCTGTTGCATGTTATGCAAGCCCTTTTCACATCATGCATGAGAATGATGCTCAGCTGCCCAACCTCTAGAATTGAAGTTGTCAATTTTTGAGGGAAAAATATCCAATTTGCTTCATTCTCAATAGGTGCAATGCAAGTGCAAAGTGGAACAATATGGCCTTCGTCCTCATGAGCACATGCACACATTGCCACACCGCCATATCTTGAGCGTAAGTGGCATGTATCCGTAATGACCACTCGTCAGCAATGACAAAATGCCAATTTCTACAATTGAGGACATAAAAACAACCGCTCTACATCACTCTTGGCATTTCTCTCAAATGCTAATATTGATCCAAGGTTTTTTGAGTGAATTCAAAAAAAAACCCTCTAATAGCATGAAGGAGTGATCATTTTCCAAATCATTATTTGTATTGCATTGATTTAAAGCTCTCCATGCCATAGAGTAAGTGGCAGTCCGCCCGTGTTGAGCACAAACCTTTATGTGTACATCACTCAACGTGAAGGATTTGTAACGCACCATCAGAGGCTTTGCTAAAGCTGATATAGAAGTGCAAGGTGCCATGGTGCGGAATGCACGATGTTAAATTTACAAATATGTCCGAGGCCATCCTTATGTCTGTACACTATCATTTTGCAAGCCGTCCCCGATCTTGCCCTTGATGTAGCACTGGCAAAGGTACGACAAACATCAAGCATATCTGGTTTGCTGCAGTCCATGTAAAAAGGAAGTTGTTGCATGTTGCATATTTGGCAAAGCCGGAAGCGCAATTCATTGATTGTATCGAATGTTTAAGAAGCATCAAATACATTTAGAGACATTGAGGTTTTGAGTTTTATAGGACAGACTAAGATAGTGCAATGAAAGGTGGAGCGGGTGGCTATAGCTAAGTTTGCACATTTTTGCAAATAAAATTTGGAATCTGCACATTTTTTCAAATTAAATTTTAAGAGTGCACATTTCTGAAAATTCCCAAAAATATTTAATTTCAATTAAAAATATTTTTTCTGATATAAATTAATAATAAATACTAATAAATAGTATTTAAATGTAAAACATTTATTTAATCGTAATGATCATATACTAATTTTATAATGCTAATATTTGATATTTAAATATTCTTTCATTAATATTAAATATTAACACATCCTCGTCAATAATATTAGAGATGGATACGAAGAGAGCACATGATACGTACTACCAAATAATTCCTTATAACTTGTATTAATACATTTTTTGAAGCTACATTTCTTCCACATATTGAATATTCTTTGTCGTCTAACTAAACAGTAGGTGATTACCAACTGTTTAGCTATGTCCAGTCTACTCCTTTTCGCTTTCCTTACGCCCATCTTCTTTTAACACATTTGACACATTTTTTAGGGAGTGAGCGAAAGCGTATCATATTAGGCATGGGGTACCACTTTCACTCTCATACTTTGTAGCATATTTTAGACAGCGGATGTCCATTGCTCTATAGAGGACAGTGGCTAGTGCAATCCATAAGAGTAATCACATTAGGAAATGTTTCTTCGGATGCTCCAGTTGTGTGTAGACTGTACGACTTGCATAGCTCGGATATCTTAAGTGCGGTAGGGCAGATTTCTCATATAGACTCTATTTGGGTTTAGCTCCATGTTACCTTTTTTCTCTTCCCAATAGGGTTTGATGGGGTCTTCCCATCCTTCGGTTTTCCTGCGCGGTCGCCTTTCATTCTTCCCTTAATGAAATAGGTGCGGTTGGGCAGATCTTAGGTGCAATGGGGCAGATTTCTCATACATACTCTATTGGGGCTTAGCCCCATGTTACTTTTTTTTGTCTCTCCCTTTGGCTTGATGGGGTCTTCCCATCCTTCATTTTTCCTACGCGGTCGCCTTTTATCATTAATGAAATGGATCTACTACCAAACTCTTCTCTGTAGTAGAATACCAAGTAAGAGTGGGCGACTGTTCTGTATAGTACAGTACGTCCAGTGCAGTAGTGCAGTTTGTTCGAAAATTCCACGAAGTAGAGTAGCAGTTCTCTGTGGAAACGTGCGAGCGCTTACAGTCCCAGTTTATGAACTCCGTCGGGTGCTCCAACGCTCGAACCTTAGCTACAGTGTTCGAATTGATCACTGACGCATTAGCAGACATCACAGACAGAGTTTACACCGTGGGACAGGAGTTTCTCCAAATCTGTGACGATCTTGTTTGCGGGAAATTTTTGCAGAGCTTACACTGACTCGTGGAAGAGGAGTGTTATTGTTGTTTTGATCATCGCCCGGAAGCGGGGAGGGAAATCATGGCCACAGCGTCAGGTTCGTGTATAATGTAGTTTCTTTTGATGATACCTATTTTGCGTTGAATTGGTGCTTTGGTTTCCATGCGTGTGGAATTGGTTTAGAAACCAATTCCACACGCATGGTGAATTAGGTGAAGCATTTCATATCTGTTCAGATGGTCAGGGTTTGGTGGAGGAGTAGATTGTGACCAGAAAGTTTTTGACATTTGAATTTTAGGTTGTTTTGATTGCTCTGCTGGCAAGGAGGAATTTGCATAGCTGAATTTTTCGTTTTCGTTGAAGACGGTTTGAAAATGAGACGTTAAGTGGAATGGATGTTGATACTTGTCTGGATATGAATTCTTGGCGGTTTCAGCGGCGTTCAAATCCCGAGAGGATCATAGGAAGCAATTGGAATTAGAAGAAGCTCGTAAGGCAGGACTCGCCCCTGCAGAGCTCGACGAAGATGGAAAGGAGATCAATCCCCATATTCCACAGTATATGTCCTCTGCTCCATGGTACCTCAATGCCGAAAGACCAGTAAGTTTGGCATCATCCCGTCCAGTTTCCCTCTCTCAATCTTCTAGAGCTCCGTCAAGATTGTGTCCATCCGCGTGGTGTTTTTGCTGGTCCGGAGCACGATTATAATATAAGATGGATACTTGATTAGCTTTCGTACATGTCTCAAAAGTTATCTCAAGCCCTAGTCGATCCTACAGGTTCAAAAGAGCACCCTGTAGACTACTTAATGTTGCATGTTGTTGGCTGTATCTCATGGTGCATCTCAGAAGTTGTACAACATATTTGTCAATGGGTTTCATTAGCGTAACTCGTACTATTGAAGTCCGAAATAGTTATTTAATAGAGGAACTTATCTATGAAGCCATTGCCAGAGAGGTTGATTGATGAAGCAGGAAATAGTTTATCCTGACGAAACTGAATTATGGCTGTCCATATCCAGTCAAAGGTTCTGAAGGTTTATCGTTCAGGGTTTAGGACGTGGGAGTGATTTTCATACCTGTAAATTAACGGTTGTTTGATGATGGTGTTATCTGCAGAGTTTGAAACATCAAAGGAAATGGAAGTCGGACCCGAATTACACCAAGGACTGGTACGATCGTGGTGCAAAGGTGTATCAAGCCGAGAAATTTCGCCCCGGTGCTTGCACGAAGTACATACACTTACTCATAAACTTTGCAATCTATTCTCAAAGACTCTGATAAGACGTCATTTTTTCGTTAGTAGCATAACTTGAGCAGGGATCCAAACTGTTAAACTTGTTGAAATGCAAGTCATATGTTTGCAACTTCGTTGATTATTATTTTTCTTTCACCGTTGTTGACTTCAAGCAATTGCACTTTGCAGCTGTGGTGCCATGAGTCATGACATTAAGACATGCATGGAAAGACCTAGGAAAGTCGGTGCCAAATGGACTAACAAGCGTATAGCAGCGGATGAGAAGGTTGAAAGTTTTGAGTTGGATTATGATGGTAAAAGAGATAGATGGAATGGGTATGATCCAGCAACCTATGCTCGAGTGATAGATTCATACGAAATGCGTGATGAAGCTCGAAGGAAGTATCAGAAAGAGCAACAGATGAAGAAGATGGAGCAGAAAAATGCTGTGCCAGCAAGGGAGCGCGAAAAGGGAGATGACAGCGATGAAGATGATGAAGATGAGGATGATGATGTCGAGGTAGATGAGGCAAAGGTTGATGAATCTAAACAAATGGATTTTGCAAAAGTTGAGAAGCGTGTGCGTACCACAGGTGGTGGAAGCACGGGAACTGTCCGGTAAGTTCACAAGGGTCTCAAACATGTGGAATCCTTTTGGTGGTAAAGATAGCTATAAACTCTTCTCTTGGTTCTTCCTCTGATCAGATAGGGACAATTTTCTTGCATGAAGATCATACAGGGAGATATGCTGACTAAGTGAACTTCTTTTGGCTGCACAGAAACCTGCGTATTCGAGAGGATACTGCGAAATATCTTCTGAATCTGGACGTGAACTCTGCGTACTATGACCCGAAAACGAGGTCTATGCGTGAGGATCCCCTCCCAGAAACTGATCCAAATGAGAAGTTTTATGCGGTAAGTTGTCAAGCTTTACAAACCCTTCCCGTTGCTAAGTGGAAGGTGGAATCATTGGCCTGACTGTGCTCATCTGCCTGTCGCACTACATAGGGAGACAACCAGAACCGTGTCAGTGGGCAAGCGCAAGAATTCAAACAGTTGAACATTCATGCCTGGGAGGCATACGAGAAGGGTCAGGATATACACTTGCAAGCTGCACCGTCTCAAGCTGAACTTTTACACCGGGAGTTCAAGATAAAGAAGGAGAAGCTTAAAACTCAAACTAAGGAAGATATACTGACGAAGTATGGAAATGCCGCTGAGGAGGAGAAGCCCGATATGGAGTTGTTACTAGGCCAAACAGATAGACAAGTCGAGTACGATAGAGCCGGCCGAATCATCAAGGGGCAGGTAAGATCATTATGTTGCAATGGTACAGTGTGTTTACATGACGTCCGTGACACCCTTGATACTTTTATTTCATAAGAAGATCTTTCTCAGTTCTTATGTCCAGCGCCAAATTTCAACTGTCAAAATATATGCTGGTTTTATTCGTCAAAAGCCAAATGTGTTTGATGGTCCTGTAACCTTGATCTGAACTGTTACTCTGTATCTGCTTGTTGTGCTGTTATGGCAGGAGAAGGCAGTTCCGAAAAGTAAATATGAAGAAGATGTTTACATTAATAATCATACCACAGTATGGGGATCATGGTGGAAGGATGGTCAGTGGGGCTTTAAGTGTTGCAAACAACATACTCGAAATAGTTACTGTACTGGACAAGCTGGTATTGATGCGGCTGAAGCCTCTGCGGACTTGATGCGAACTAACATCGAGAAGAAAGAAGCTCTCAGAGGTACGTCCGAAGTAGTCATTGTCTTCTCTGATTGTATCAGGACGCAAGGTTAGCTCTCATTCTGAAATCTAGAGCAGGTGTTGTTTAAGACCACTATAGATCACTATCTTATCAGAAAGAGAACCAGTTCTCTTTTGGCTAACAACTCATCCGCAGCTCGAGCTGACACCTGTTGCTAACGTCTGAACTTTTCATGCTTTGGCAATTGCCAGAAAAACCGGCGCCGAAAGAGGAAAAGAATCTTGCGACGTGGGGAACAGAAGTAGCAGATGAGCTCGTTTTGGATCAGAAGAAGTTAAAGGCAGCTCTAAAGAAGGTGACTGAGCATTCTCATTTCTTATGTGCTACTTGGTTAATCGTCTTTTCAAGACGCTGCACCTCGCGTTTCTACCGGATAGAAATCTATGGGATACTCAACATCATCATGCCGTCTGTTGGAGGCCTTTCCTACACCTGTCTCCTGTTGTAAGAAATTGACACTGAAGATCGGTGTTGAAATGCGCAGGAGGATGATAGACTGAGGGAAGAAAAGGACGAGCGGAAACGGAAGTACAATGTGACGCACTCAGATGAGGTATGGAGTATGACTAGTATCACCTGTGTGCACTTTCTTCGTTCCTAAGATCTGAAATCTGTGTATAGCGAATCAAGTTATGTTCCATCAGTCTTCAAGAGGTTCAACTGTCATTCACTCCTGAGCAAATGGGGTATTCTTTGTATGTTCAGGTTACGGCGGAGGATATGGAGGCGTACCGAATGAAGAAAGTTCATTTTGATGACCCCATGAAGGACTTTCTGTAGATAGAGATGACCCGGAGGTTTCTGGATATTTCACCATCCATGCGTGTTACTCCTTACAGTCATCCTTGAATAGTCCTTCAAGAATTCGGGCAGGAGTACCTGGACAGCAGCGCAATTCCTTCTACGGAAATACCTTTGGCTTCTACGAAGAAAAGCATGTGATACCATCCAACCGTGTACATTAAGTAGGTTCGAGTCTTCTATTCGGCAAACACGCTCATTTCGAGCACTGCTTCTTGTATTGCTTACAATGAACCTCATCCGTGACTACCTGATCCTTCATGTTATAGTTCTGAGCACTTGAAGAAGGGGCGTCATTTTACAGGGGAGAATTCGCGACTTTAGCTATCTGAAAGATAAATCGATCTCTCTGACATTTGGGATTGGTGTCTAATAGCACCACCCACTTGTATTTTAGTATCCTTGCCGAGGACTTATTAAAAGATAACCATTTTTACTGTTGTGATACCTTATATCTGAACCTTTTCTGTCGAATCCTCATCTACTTCAGCAGTTGTCCAGTTTATCCTTGGAGGAATAGTGCGGATGGAAGTCTGGCCTGCTTGAATTTCTGAGCTGCCTGCATACCGGGGGAACATCATTGTACTGGTTTCCAAACGGAGCACGTACAAATTCTGTGACAAAGTTTCATGTGAAGAAATAAAGGTAACTGGTATATGTCCAAGTCAATTTAGCAATTTAGAGATGGGCAATCTGTAAAGTGTTTTCTTCTACTAAAGTTTCTCTGATCGACGAGGGTTACACGTTTGGAGAATTTTCTTGCAATAACCAGCATATGTTCGGAGCAACCTTTAGCCTGGTTCGATGCCAGACGTTTACAACTTGAGCTATATTGAGGACAGACTATTTGACTGGCGGTCTGAATGAGGTCTAGTACATGGTATTTTATGGTTCGAACCACAAGGAGCCCAGTGTCCACTTTGCCACGAGTTTTGGCCATCTGACGTTAAATATAGTAGTCCCAGCAGACGTATTTCATATTAGATAGGTCCAGGAATCCTGACCTAGCTGTTGGCGACGGAGGTGATTAAGATGGAGTCTTATGGAAACCTGTTTATAAAACCCTCGGGAATCGCGCGTAGGCTCTAGTAGCTGTCGGGTACGAAGGTTGAAATTAGGCAGTCTCGTACATCTTTGAACCAATGGTTGATCAACTGGATCTGGGAAGTCGTGTGACTGGACATCAGATACTCTATAAATTCCATTCTATCAGACTCGGTAGGAAAAGCAAATCCACCACTGCCACATCAAACCCAACAGAACTCAATATGAAGTAACGTGGACAGGGCCACCTGCATTAGGGAACATACACAGAACCAAGGTGCAATACTCCAGAAGTAGAGAAAGGATGCGTGTCCAGTATACGTAGAAAATTGTAGATGGAGAACAGATTAATCAGCCGCAGCTTTGAGCCCGAAAGTACAAACAGATATCAAAAATCATCTGCAGATTGTAATTACAAGTCCTTTCCTGCTACCCTACTTGGAAAT
The DNA here is from genome assembly GCA_948567375.1 of Lunularia cruciata. Lineage (NCBI taxonomy): Eukaryota > Viridiplantae > Streptophyta > Marchantiopsida > Lunulariales > Lunulariaceae > Lunularia > Lunularia cruciata. The sequence continues at coordinate 79,213,461 of OX419755.1, read as the reverse complement.
GACTTTAGGTGACGTTCCGAGCTTAGTTGTCTAATCTCCTTAAGAACTCAGCTGATCCTTCAGTCCACATCAACTTGTTCTGTAAAAATACCAATAGCCGACAAACTGGAGATGTGGACTTGAAAATTACAGCTTTGTACAGTGCGTCCGGGTCTGGCAAGACAGGACGTCGTGCGTCTCGCCTGAAAGAGGCACTGCCGTCGCGTAATCTTGGAAGGATCATTGCTCCATGCAAGCATGCCATACAATACATGTGGGGTAAGTTTACAATCATTAAGAAGTGACCACAGCGGCTTGCCCGAACCCCTAAAATGATCCGTCATAACTGGATGCAGTTTCCTCTGCACCAGCATGGCATTCCCGTGATAAAAGAGGACATGCCCTATCATAAAGGTGCAGGGCACGATCCACAGTGTCACCTTGTAAATCCAATACTTTACTGGTTTGCATGCCAAATCCAGGTGCATTCTCGGCAACACGAGTACATTTGATTGCCAATCAAATTGTAGTACACTGTATGATATAAATGATTCTGCCAGAACAGGGTCGTTTAACCTCGTCCCCTAGAACCTGGAACCACACAAAAAGGTGGTTAATTGATGGACGCATAATGCAACCAGAGGACAGGAAAAACTTCACGTCTCAACCCCCACAAAACTAGAGGCACGTACCTCCTCTTCCTCCACCTCTTCCCGAAACTCGAGTACTACCTCGAGAATTTCCTCTGCCGCCTCTATCACCACCATCCTCTGGGTAGCCTCCTCGTCCACCGGGTCCTCCCCTACCCCTACCACTGCTTTCATCACTTCTTGTGCGAGCTCTTCCTCGGCCTGCGATGGCCGGCCTCCGATCTGATAGACAAGACCTGTTTTAGTCTCGAAATGCAGAAGGAATAAGGCTACAAAATAGACAGGGGAATCTCAATCGCTTCCTGCAGAAAACTAGAGTACAGCGAGTGAAGCTTCAAGTCACTTACAAACAAGCTATGAATCTCTCTTTCAAGTGCATGTTATGGATGATAGACATCAACTGTGTAGGGAAGGAGCAAAAGGGCCGATGATATGTTGGCATATTGAATGGTCTTAGCGTAAGGATGACTGTAAACCAGCTCAAGACAGAGGTGAAGAAATAACCTGATCTTTTCACGGTCTCCTCTTGCACCTTATCAATGACCTGAAAGACTCAAGCAGTTTAGAGAGTGAAAAGCACAAAAGGAAAGGTTTCGGAAAAATCTGAGTTGAATGCATGCATCCTCCCTTGGGAAAGTCAATGTACCTCATCTGGCACCCGCAGATACTTAATTGTGTTTCCACGAATGTAGCACTCCGGCATGCGCCAGAAACGGTCTCCATCCTGCGTAAGAAATGAAAATTTCAGATTTCGATGGATCTCCCATCGAAATTTAAATACCCGAGAAGAAACCCTACTCTACAAGAACTGCCCCCGGCAAAATCCGAGCGAGCGAGCGAAGGGACACTACACCCCGAGTAAGCTTTCAAATCAGCCCGTGCGATGAAGAACCTTGCAAGAACTTTGGTCATGAGTTCCTCAACCAAGGTAAGCATTATACAAAATTCATAGCATTCCATGAGATTCTGAAGCAAGTATTCGTTCAAGATTGTTAATAGTAAAACTGGGAAGGTAATGGACTGACTGCTATCCATATGTAAATTTGTCCTCAGGAAAGCTATTTGACGCAAGATTCACTTAGTTTCCACACCTCTCGCTCCTGTTCTATAGCAGCAAAATATAACATCTATATCAAGATAGAGGACTAAACACCTACCTTGGAGGTGCAAATAACTTCTCGCAAGTGTATGTTCATCCATGTGTCGCAATTTACCAAGTGGCCATTATACGTTTCGCCGTTTTTCAGCTCCACCAGCTGCAGCAAAGTACAAATTACTACATGAGACATCAAAACTCCGATCATGACACAGGAGCTGCAGTAAGAGCCAGCACTAAAACTCTGGAGGTACATTGGTTTTTAAAATAATTCGAAAGTTTCTAGCATGATCCACAGGTGATCAGGATATGAAAGGCGTAAACATGCATGAGATTATACCAAATACTTCAACAGCTTCAACCGCATCGCAAGAAACTAATTGGCATTAAGAAAGTAGAAGGTCCACACAGTGCATGAGACGCAAATGTTGAGACAAGCCATTTGAGAGTACTCACCATGGGGTGGCCCTGGGCTGTCTTCAGCAGCGAAAGAGGAAGCTGGAGAATCACAAAATGCACATGCTTTAGGGCGAATCCTGAACTCTTCAGTGAAATCTATCCAACGTGCCTAAAAGAACATGAAGCTTCGATTCCGGACCCGATTTCGCCAGAAAATATCACAAGGCAATAACTTCCAGCAAGAAAGCAAGGAGGATGTCTAACCATATTGGATGAAGGAGTAGAGCCGAGATGTAACTGATAGTCGGGGTTATTAAAAACTTCCCCTCGAGCACGGTGAACTCCCAGCGATTTTAGCCTGCAACATCAAAGCAACAGAGCATTCTCCAACAGATAAGAAACTTTCTTCTTCGCGAAACCTGACATCGATTCCCTTTACCACGAACTTTCGGAAGATGCCTGCTTCAAGCCTTCCGATGAACACGAAACAAAGAGATAAGCTTACAGACAAAACACGAAAACTCTCCAAGCCATCGTCGAGCACTCAGATCCATACCTAGCCTGCAATACTCTTACCAAATAACGAACTCGGTGATCTGTGCCGTATAGAGCTCCCTCTCCCCCTCTCTCTTTCTAACCTCCAAGAATAATAGTACAACGCTGATTGATCACCCTGTCCAGCGGTCCGTCCACGGTTCCTGGTCACGCCACTCGACCGGTAATCCCTACCACAGCGACCGAATCGGTAACCCTCTGCGATCAATTTCCACTACTTCCTCGAAATCTCTAACCCTTCCCCTCCCTCCCTACAACGACCAGATGTTCCACGCAACCAAAGAAAGACAGCAGCGGGCGAAGCGCTCAATCGACCTTACCGTGAATTTCGAACGATTACCGACCGGCCCTCGAACGGAGGTGGGGACGATGGGAACTCCGTCCATTTCCGTTCACGTGACCTAAGCTGCCGGACCCTCCTGTAACTATTACGCCCCGGTACATGTTATTATACCACATGGCAGGAGGGGAGAAATAACCGTAAGAAAATAAATGTTATTTTATTAAGAAATACGGGGGGGCATACGACGACGGAGTTAGCCGTAACGGAGATGACTGAGCTAGGGTTTGATCTATCGATACATAACACACTATCTCATCGACGAGGGTCTTTTCGTTTTCTCGCACTCCCGCAGTAAGCAGCTGCACGCTCACGAGAGTTTTAGTGCCTGTTGAAGTCCTGAACCTCGAGAGTTGGCCATGGCGGCGACAGCCAAAACAGTCAAGGATGTGCCTTCGCACGAGTTCGTTCGTGCTTATGCCGCTCATTTGAAGCGCTCTGGAAAGGTATGGACGATGGATGGCCGCGTTAGGTTTATTGGTGCAGTTTTTAGGGTAATAGGAAGCCTGTTCTGGGGAAGTGGAATTGGATGTGTGTCGAAGGGTTCTGTATTTGAGATTTAGTGGCGTATGTATGAGGTCGTTTGTGCACACGCCGCTCACTTGTAGCGCTCTTGAAAGGTTTTGGACTTTTTATCTCCTCGAGAAGTTCATCGTTTCGAGTTTTAGGGCAAATGCCATGCTAGACCTAGATTGGATGTTAGTGTGAAGGTTTTGTGTCTGAAAATATCTAACTTGCTAAATTGTGTTTTGGACCTTGTACTTGCAAAACTTATGGGCATTTGCCTCTTATTCCTTTCTATTTTACTGTCCCTTTCCCGTTGCAAGCTGGTTCAGCTACTTCGTTCATTTCACATCCGCAAAATTACGAATCTGATTGACATAGACCGCTGACAATGCCTCATTGGTAATTGTAGATCGAGGTCCCATCATGGGCCGATCTTGTGAAGACCGCTACCTTCAAGGAGCTCGCACCCTATGACGGTGACTGGTACTACATCAGGGCCGGTATGCATCTCACCTAATCCAACACTGTGCACTCGAGCAATTTATCGGGTTACAGCAGTAGTTAAGTTAAAGCTCCTAAATGTCACCGCATCTTACACAAAGGTAATGTGGACTACAGCATCTATGGCTAGGAAGATCTACCTCAGAGGTGGAATTGGAGTCGGCGCCTTCCGTAAGATATATGGAGGCAGGAAGAGTAACGGTGTGAGACCCTCGCACTTCGCCAAGAGCAGCGGTTCCATCGCCCGAGATGTATTGAAGCAGCTCGAGACTATTGACATCATCGAGAAGGAGCCAAAGGGGTGAGTCGCTTGAAAGCCTTCTCTTTACGGGTTCTATCTAGTCGCTAGGTGGTGTTTGAATTTATACTATGGTCCTGATTAACTGAATGCCCCAAAATTGCAGAGGGAGGAGAATCACATCTAACGGCCAGAGGGATTTGGACCAAGTTGCGGGACGCATTGCAGTCGCTGCCGCCTAATTTAGGAATTTGCCTCATTTCACAGTAGAGAACGACTCGAAGATGGTGGGCCGCGCCCACCTTGAGGTGTAGGTTGTCTTTATCTTCCCCCCAAGTTGAAATCTTGAAATCTTGATAATATTTTGATAAATTTCAGTCCCCCCCTGTTCAAATTTCAAATGGTGAAATTTTGAGAAATTTTGACTCAGTAAATATACCGTGCTGCACACATGACTTTGTGTACCTTCGCAGAATCTACTCTGCCCAAAGATTAATCGTTGTCATCTCCACAACTTCCACGGAATATACTTGCAGAATTTTTATTCCCGATGAGTTGTCTCCGTGATGTCTAAAACACCTAACACCTTTCTTATGTTGTCCGTGGGTACCCTAATCAACAATGTGAGTTGCTTGTCACACCTGGACTATGGTGGGGAAACTTTGGTGTCTGGATGGTTGAATCCAGTGTGTTCTGGCGTCATCTAGTCTCTTGAGGCTGGTACCATTCCAAGATCTTTTGGGAGAAATTTATCTAAAAACGAGATACAGTGGGGTTATCTCCAATTTGGAATGTGATCGCCTTAACTTTCGACTTTCACCCATAAGCCGAACGAGTATGAACTTATTGTGAACGTTGCATTCTGCTCCCTATTACCCATAAATATGTACGTTGAGCGATTCGCTTTTGAGAGAACACCAGAGAGATGTTAGTATTGACTTGCCGACTCTCGAACTGGTGATCTGCAGTATGCTTGTTTTCGACATTTAGCTGTGTATGGTCTGTGATTGTAGTTTCAGGACCACACTGAACACGATTGGATGAAAGTATGTCCATCCATGCCTGAAAGTTCATTGTAGAGTCAGACTTCTGCCGACACCTGGGGACAACTTGGTTTATTGTAAATATGGACATCCTGCTGTTGCTCCATCGCTTGTTGAGATGACTTGATATACAGAATGAGCGAGAAGTAACTCTTTGAACCACAATTGGATTTTGTACCAGGAATATATGGGATCCACAACACCCAGGAATCAGGAACACATGGTTAAGGTCCACTCCTACCGACTAAATACATGGATTAGGAAACTTGTGAAGCATGTGTATCATCAGAACGTGTCTAAACATCTTCGAGCTGAAAATCTTTTGAGGACCTTGGTATTCCCATTTGCTACTGTTGAGTGGCTGGAATTTAGCTACCAATTACAACTCACCGAACCCTTCAAGTGGAATCGATGGACACCCCCGACGTGATCACTAGAGGAGAGATGGAAACATAGCCAATTGCAGAATGCTTCTATCCCGCCGTCTTCTATTTTGTGGCAAATTTCCTCAATGCCAAGCCATAATTTGGAAAGCAATGTAGAGAACAGGATAGGACAATACTAAGAGAATTGTACCTCAAATTCTGGCCTGTACTTCGAGGTTGGTAAATCGCATCCCATTGAATGGACTAGACCCCAAACCTGAACTGTTGACACGGACGTATCTCCAAGCTCGATAAACTTGTCTACTAGTAGTCAATTCGATATGTACATAGTCAGGACTTAGTTGTATATGAATTATAAATTGCCTTTGTGTCCGGGTTATCCGTCCACTAAAAGGTACTGTTGTACATAGGTCATTTTTCGAGTTGATTGCACTGATCTCATCAGAACTACACTTTGGATTTGTTTTCTCCCCCATGAACCTGCAATACCATTCTCAGTCATTAGACCCTTAATCACTATCTTAGAAGTAGGCCCATCGACAAGAGGAAATGCCCACCGTGACCACTTCAATACCTCAAAGGATCACCGTTTTGTGTTTCGTAGCTCGCAGATCTCCAGTGAATGCTTTAATATGAATATATTGGTTGGTGCAAATTACCTGTGTAGTAATTTATTCATCTAATTATGCGTCCTCTCCGTTTTTAGAGTCATACAAGTAATAAATATATTGTAATAGACACACTAGATTACATAATCTTTAGACAGTTATGATAATGAGCTCGGTATAAACTGTGAAAATTTATCTAAGTCCGGGAGTGTCATATGAAATCTAAAGTAGTAAATCAATGTACACTGTGTTACATATGATGCCTCTGATAAAACTCTTACCAAGAAGGGGTTAGAACACTTGGTCCTCAAGTATTGCTAGTTTTCCAAACTTAAGAAATTCTCCCCCTCTCTCACTTCGAAAGAATTTGTAAACAATATTGATCTAATCTACTTTTTAGATATAGAGAAATGAGGATAGATGCCGTTCATCAAAAAGGGGATCCAATTTTTAGATATGTGTATGTATTAGTTGTGCTCTAGGTTTGCTTTGTTGGCAACATCTAGTCAGCAGTAATCTTCCTTCATGAATTACCTTACCACCTTTAGTCATTTTTCAAACAACCAGCCGATTCACCCACAATGAATTTAAGTCCTCTTCCTTTTTTTCTTCTTGTAAATTTGTTAGAGTTTATTCACCATGTATATATTAAGGTGCAACTTTAAAGAAATCTATCCCCAAGTCCTTACAAAAGGAAATTTAAACATGAAGAGTGCTCTTTTAAACATAATGAGAAGACATTGGGAAAGGTAAGCTACAAGGTACCCCAAATAAAGAGATTATGCCAAGAACCAAGTAAATGCTCCTAAGTACTAAGAACTGAATTCAGGATTAGAGATCTCTGGCTGATTGCTAAAGATTTGAAAATACGGAGGTGAAACAGTTTGGGAATTAGAAGGCGTGAAAATATATCTGGATAAGGTTAAAATGATCCATTTTGGCCGTCACTTTCATACGTTCATCTTAAAATCAATGGATTTTCCATCATGCTCTTTGAATCGAATCCATGCAAGGTGATGTTCTTGTGTCCTGCCTACAAATTTGAAGTCCAACTTTATGAACACATGTTGTAAGTGTAGCGTGCACGTTTTAGGTCAGATCTGACCTTGATCAAATTTGGTTACCAAATTTTAAATAATCCAATTCAATCTTATAAAGGCATTCAAAAAGTATGAGCAATATTCAAAAATGGTAGAATTCAACATCATAAAATTATTTTCAAAGTAAAGTTATAATACTAGTATTTACATTGCTTTTAAAATTAAGGATCTTTGATTGAATACTTCTCTATGACCCCATTCAACTCTACATGAGATAATTGTGCTTGATTAATCATTTTTCACTTAAATCTACCTCTTATAACTCGGATTTAAAAAAAATTTGAAATTTAAGCTCTTCATCATATGTTTTAAAGGTAGGAGAGAGAAAACCCAAATCAACTACTTTAATACAAGCTTCTAAAGTTGAATTAAAAGAAGATTAAATAATTGTAAGGATAAGCTCAAATATCTATAAAAAAAAGCATAACTTATGATTTTATGATTTTATTTATAAAGATATGAGCTTCTTAGCAAACATATCCATTCTAAATTTATGCTAAAACTATAAGCTTCTCAACATTATGTGGTCTTGTATTTTTATTGCATCCAATTTCCATTTCTACTTTTTGTTATAGCCAAATCACCTATTTGATAAACTTTCAAAATAGAACTAAAACTTCCAAAATAGGACTCCCAAAATTAGTCCATATCCAATCTAGAAGATCAAGAATTCACATAGACATCTTCCTTAAGTTGATAAGTTTAAATCCATATCTTCTAGAAGTCAACCATTCCTTGTATTAATCATGTGGTACTGATTATTTGGCATACCTCTAATCTCTCACTCCTCTAAAAAATGAACAAAACTATATCTGAAAGTCATATCTAGCATATTGGTATAACAAAAGATTGCAGAGTATATATAAGTTATAATATATATTACGTCAAGCATAAAAAAATGAACTATAATAGCAAGTATGTAGGAAGATGTTGGTGTAGATTATATATGGTTCATAAGATCCATCACCACAAGCATAAAAATGTGATCTATAAAACAATGTACATAGATGACACATGGATAGATCTTCTACTCTATTTACATAGCAATAGTAGATCTAGCCCTTGATTTTGTATTAAAGCTCTACATCTTAGACCTTAATATCATGAAATTATTCTTAGAACGTTCCATTCATTATCAAAGTTTATTCTCTTTGTAATTGGAATTCCTCATTTTTTATTATTGGAGTGATAATTGATCTCTTGTAAATACAAGCATTTTATTACTTTTTATGCCATGATTTATGAGATTTATTGTAGTATTATTATGGATTTTAGGTACAATCTATAGAGACAAATGCTTTACTTATGTATATTAGATCACAAGAGGAATTCTCTTCACAACCTATAATTTAATCAATAATTTTGAATGTTTTCACTCCAATTCACTAGCTATTTGGAGCTCCATTTTCTCTACTTATGATATTAGTGGAATACTCTATAACAATATGTTCAATTTCTGAACCCTTTCAAAGGTTAATCAATAAGCATTTATACTTTTGTGCTTGTTTGTTCATTTCTTACTCATGCAAGCATTCCATTTTCTTATTGTGGTGAGATCTATTAAATCCCTTTTAGCATTCTTGAGGAATTTGGATGTTAGCTACTCATCCAAATTTTCACTCAGATTGATTTGATAAAAGAAGAATCTACCTCTTCATCAAGTGCTTAATTTATCATCTACCATTTTGAAAACTAGAGCTTCACCTCCTTTAGTTTTGTATTTGCTAAGTGGTTTAGCACAATAGAATAATTAGAAAAAGCACATCCATAAAATTTTGAATCTTATCAAAGGATGTGTATCAGTATCAATCAATGTATTATAATTGGTGCCTCATTTGTGAATGATAGCAATACTAAGGTGTTTGTTGTTATCTTCAAGACACTTGGACTCACAAATTTAATCATTATTTTCATCTTTCTTGTGTGCAAAGAAATAATAAAATATCCAAGGTTTGATATATCATCTTGCATAGTCTAAAGCTTTCTTAATACTTCCATTATATGTATTATTTATGAGTACACCCATATCATATTACCCAAGTAAATATCATTTTCTCCACTTAAAATAAAATGTCTAGTTTTACGGTACTCTTATGAAGTAATGATTACTACAGATGTGATAGATATATATCCAATCCTATGGGTTCAAACCAAAACAATGATCGTGGAGATAGACCTTAAAATCATAGCCATAGATTTAGACTCCATACTATGGATAAATATAAATTCTCAAATCTTTGAATTTCTTTGGATTCCAAAGGAGTTTGGTATATTTTCATGAATGTATTTATTGCATTTCTAACAAGTTAATAAAAAGCTAGAATTTGGACTCCAAAACAATTCCTTATATCAAGGAATCATAGTGTTTCATATATTTGAATACCCTACTCATTAACAATCAAGTTACCACTCAGCTAGTTGGGTTTAAATATAAGTGTAATCTAAATTTCCATGTGAGTTGAATTTAGGCTTTGAGTTGTTTGGTTACAACTTTTCTTCAAATATAATCCATGCTTATCTAAGTTTTCACTCTAAAACCTTACTTTAATTATAATTCTAATTTAGCTCTTATATGTGATTGTCTTACCATAACTATAACACATTGTATGTGTTTAACTGAATTCAGATTTTAAAAAAAATTATAAATTTCCCAAATTGTTTCATTTAGATAATCTACAAACAGAATTATAATTTTGACTCCTTTAGTCTATTGGGAGATAAATTCCGCTTCTCTACAACTCTTTTTCCTGTTGCTAATTCAAATGCATGCTAAAGTACTATAAAAAAAATCATCTGATTTAAGCATATTTTATCATGTATCTTTTAGTCCTCTTGATGTATATAATTTCTATCATATGGTCTTTGAAATGTATCAGATCTCTATTACTCTAGTTTTTTTTCTTTAGTGGCAAACTGGTTCCTCATCCATCATCCATCTTTCTTACTTAGCATTTATTACAATGAGAAGTAATATGAAACTCATTTTAACCACCAATTTTATCAAGTATCATTAGCATGGCATCATGCACTAGACATTGAAATCAAATCAAATCAAATCAAATAATCAAATTTGGTTTAATGTATGCATATGAATTTGATCTTGGTTTACATTGTAGTACACTTTGTGCCGTTATATTCAACCAACTATCATGTATCTTTTGAAAAAAAATCAAAATACATTTCCTCAAGATAATTTATTTATCTCATTCTAATTAAAATATTATTCCATTTTATTGATGTGTACTTCATACAAAGCTCCTCAATAATATTTACTAAAAATCTAAATTGAAAAATAGTAATTGAGTAAATTTTCTATTTGTGGAGTTTTTGTATCAATTTCCTTTAGTGTCATCTTCAAGTGATCATGTTGGTTTTGAAAACTTTTTAAATTTTGGGAAAAAACCTTATTCAAATGAGAGGGTGAAAATAAAAACTATAATTAGTTAGTATGTACATTATTTTCACAATTTTATAGTCCAAATTAATAGATGGGGATACAATCTAAAATATTATATTTGTAAGTTGGGTAATAATATTATCTTATGTATGTTCCATGCAATCATTTAAAACTCTTTGTAACCTTCGTCAAAGTGGGAGAAAAATTATAGAAATTTGAATTCCAATATAAATTTATGAGGAAGTAAAAATTGTTACTTTTTTTCCTAAATACACCATTTTACTAGAGTCCAAACACACACACATCAAATATAAAGGGCTTATTGATACCATTTTTAGACTCTATATTTGTAGTAATAGTAATAGTGTGCATAGTTTTAGCTTTTAAATAGTATACAAGTTTTAGTTATAGTGTATGGTACTTGTAAGTTTTCTAAATTTTTTATTAGTGATGCCAAAATCAGAGAAAACAAATCATTAATATATAAGGTATATGGAAGATGAATAAAAGTTATTGTTTTTCTTAAGTGCATTATTTGAAAATTTTTATCCCAAAACTAAAGACTAAAGTGTATCAATCTCCATAAACTTCAGTTTGAATTTAGTTTATTGTCTTTCATCAATAAATTTAGCCACTTTTAGAGGTATTTAACCATTGGACCCTTAATCATATATTTAATTTTGAATTTATTATATATTAAACTTCCAAAACATAGTCTATATACCTTGAATCCTATTTTGAACATGCAAACATGATATCTAGCTGCTCCTTCCAAGGCAATGACATTATCTTTTTAGTTCTTAATAACTTTGTGCATAAATGTTTACTTTCACTCTTTCTAGATGGCAATGCATAAATAGTGATTTCAACTCCAGATCCAAATCCAGACAATTGCATCCTAATTCATGTACAAAATAAATTTGGAACCCAAAACCTTTCAGGTTGTACAACATAAAATACAAATATAACCAAACCTCATATCCAACATTTCCAAGTTTTTGAATGTTGTTCCTAAATCAATAAATTTGAATTTGTGACTTTGTACTTGGTTACTAGTTCTTTGTTCTTTATAGTTTCATTTTGAAACTTATCTCACTATATGTCTTCTATTCTACCTTGATATATTTCTTGAGAAATATAGGAGATTGTACTATTGCAATTTCTTCATTATATATATAAATATTATGAGATATAAAACTAAAAAATAAATTTATATTTTTTCCTATACTAGTTGAACTCAAAGAAGGAATAGATTTCACAATGATTTATAATTGCATGGTAAAGTAATATTACAATTTAAGAAAAACACATGAGGAATCATGCATCATGGAAAAACATTTGCTCCATAATAAAAATACTTAGTTGGCATCAAAATATTTTGTATATCCTCTAATTTTTATATTTTATTATATAATTAGAGAATTCAAGATGGATTATGATAGATATATTTTTTCTTTTTTGCACAACATCTCAGGAATCTCATAAGAATCTTTGTTTTGAGAAAGCAACATATTTTTGCATAGATATCTTCATATTGAGATTTCATTATTTTGACATTGAGATCCAAAGATTCAATATAATTTTAATTTTGTATACCACATTCATAGTATTTGTATAGGACTAAATTTCACATAAAAATGGATGATTTGAAATTAATGATAGAGTCCTATGTTTTATTTCCTTCAAAGTCAAAGATATGAGCTTTTCCTTTCCTTGTTATACATCTTTACTTCAAGGCAAATCCATCTTTTTATGAGGGATTTATCAAGAATATTAAGTTTTGTCATTACCAATATCATAAAGAAAGTAAACTATAAGGAAAAGTATCATATAGCTTTGAAGAAATTTTGTTCTAATATCATATGTAGGCTAAAAATGGTATAGATTGAACAATTTTGGAGGTAATTATAGGTATCACTAGTATAAAAGTAAGAACAACAAGTTTTGCCACAAGTACAATAAGAATAAAAGCTAAGGATAAGAAATTTATTGACATTATTACATTAACTTGGGTCTTTTAGTATGCTAAGCCTTAGTAGGTCATCCAAGAAATACTAGAGAAATTAGCTAAAGTAGTAAACAAGGTCTTTACATTGATCAACCACATTTTTGACCTACAAAATGATCTTTTGCTATCTTAGTACACTTTCCTTATATTAAATTAATATTAGTAGGAAGCTTTTTAATTTGTTGTATATCAATTGGAACCACAATTATCATGCTCAAACCATTGTTTCTCTTAGTTCATTTCTAATCTTTTATTTTTTTAAATTTCTCTGATTTTCATTTGGTTAATTTTTATCATGTCTAAATAATAGTTTTTTTTCATATAAATCTACTTGAAATGTATGTGTGTTCTAAAATTCTAGAATCATACATAATTTAAATATGAATTTATTTCCTTGCACTTTTCTCCTATAATTGAATGATTTATACATAGTGTTTAATAGGATATGTATTGATGTTAGATGTATAATTCTAAGAAGAATTTTTTGCATGACATTTGTGAAAATTAGATGGATCATCATACCCAAAGTTTATCAACTTATCAAGTTTAACTATATTTTACTCTATAATTCAATATAACTATATATTTCATCAGATGATCATATGTATGAGTTGCATTACAAAGATTAAATCTTATATAAAAACATTCTTTGTCAATCTTTAGGTTAAGTTAAATTTTCTACTGATTTGTATGTATGCAATTACAATGATTTTCAATTATTTCGTGATAACAAAATAATATGTAGTACAAAAGAAAGAATGCAAGCTATAGGGATCATGAACAGGGCAAGTTATACTCTAGTATTAGGAACAACTAATACGTACCATGTTCATACATACTAAATTAAGGACTTAGGTTCATATATTGGAAAGTTGCATTTATGGATTTAGAGGTTATGATGCTCAAAATAGTTAAAGAGTATGGTATCTAACAGATATGAAATAATATTGATCTTAATAGTTATATCCATTAATATGGGTAAATTTATTGGTATGGTGTCATTATGGAAATGATATAATGAACCTATTATTTATTATAAAGTATGGATTTATGGTTAAGATTGAGAGACCAAAGATAAAGTACACATCTTGTATCCATTTATACCCATTCAAGATGATAGTATTCTTTTGGATCAAAATTTGAAATTTTGCAAGTTTGGAAGGGACATCTGAAAGCCAAGAGGTAGCAACACAATAATATCCAACATACCTATTCAGGTTGTGATATTAACCTATTTACTAGCCTTTTTATATAAGATAAACATACTAGAATATTTGTAAGATAAGTCATTTATCAATATTTTATGTTATATACTCAATTTTAGTTCAGTAGGGAAATTTCATTACAAAAATAATTAAATATGTATTATCTCCCATTAAAATATGTAAGTATTGAGAATTTTGATCAAAATCCCTTAATTTGTATTGACAAATCTGACCAAAGATAAGACTTTACTAAAATCTTTATATTTGTACTTAAATTTCCTTTAATATAATAAATGAGTTCAAAGAATTATAGTGATCATATTATGGTTCAAAGAATTATGGTGAGTAGATCATTTACAAAAATGAATTAATTACTAATTTATTATTTCCAAGGTATACATTGAATTTTGAGTGAAGAGAATTATAAACATAACCAAATTTATTTTTAATATAATTAATGAGTTCCAAAGAAGTTTGGTGATAAAAAAATTCATCTACAAAAAATATAATATTTGGTAACTGATTGTCTTCATGGTTTACATAAGAGGTTTGAATCAAGAAAATAATAAACAATGTTACATTTCTTTTATGTACCAAAAAATAACATACTTAAAAGATCATCTTTAACAATCCATTATTGTAATACCAATAGCTAGATATATTACCTAGAGGTGAAAATTGACTTGGTAAAATCTAGAAGGATATTAGGAATGATGGGCTAGGCAGATAAGATAGAAGTGTCATAGAAATAGCACTTCTACTAATAGAGCAAGAGTAAAAAATAGCTTGAAAATGTAATACCATTAGCTAGACATAGGATCAAAAGGTGAAACTTGGATAGGTAACATTTGGGAGGATGTTATAGGTAATGGACTAAGTAGAACAAATAGAGTTATCACCAAGAGAGTACTTCAACTAATAGTACAGGGGCCAAAAAAAGCTTGAAAACTAGAGTCAATTTTGGAGGCCTAAACGGATGAATTAGGCCTCAAAAACATACAAATTCCTTACCCCCCTGCTCAAAATAAAGGAATTTTTGGCCTTCCCTCCTTCTACGCTTGTCTCATCGAGAGCTTTCCAATGGTACCTCACTCACACAATTTGTACAAGAAGATTCCCTAAAGATTCTCTTTGGTCAAAGATGGTTAGACCAACCAGATAGTATCAGAACTAACATGCCACCAATGCATGAAACTTACCTAAGGGTAGAGCTCTTTGACATGCCACCAATCCAATCCATGTATCTGATCCAAGGGTGGAGCTTCTTTTGTGGAATTCCCTCTTGCTATATAATACAGTCAAGGTGAAGGAACATTAAAGGATTGAGTATGAAGCTTGTGTTTCTTCTCCTGCGTTTCTCTTAAGGTCTCTTATCCTCAGAAGATTACAACTACTTATTATTGATTACTTTCATGGTATACATAGAGGTTTGAATTAAGAGAACTATAAACACACTTTGTAAACTAAGGAATTAGTAAACTTCATCATCATGATACTTTGTCTTTACTTCAAAAAATAGATGCACGTCCCAATATGTCATACCCAATACTCCTTGCTAAAACTTCAGAAGAAAAATACTAATACATGTAAATAAGACTGAAATAAAGCAATATTTAAGATAATGATATGTCTCATAATATACCAAATTAACATTGAGTAAAGATCTCCTCATAGTCCAAACCAGACCTTTGTTGATTTCTTTGAAAATTCCCTTTAAAATATGAAGGTTGATACATGTAAATGATGCTCGTAAGAAGGTAGTAACTAAGGTGGAGAGTAGTCTCTCCATGGACCATATTACCATTAGATCAAAGTTATTTTTAGTCTCCAAAACCAAGTTTGCTCGTTACTCCTAATAAATTATCTTACCTTGTGTAGAAAAGGTCTCTTTATAGTCCAAATCTAACATTTTAATAGCTGCTTATATCTTGTACCAAATATTTTCAACCCAATCAACTTTGTGTCAATTCTATAAATAGAAATTTGTTTGCTTAGAGATATCTTTATTAGTTCCAAAGTTCCATTTCTTTTATAAGCACTAACTTTTTTAGATGAAGTCTTTCTACATAATGTAAATTTTTTTTTTTTCAATTGATTCTTTCTAGCAGAGTTAACTAGAAGAGAAAATCGTCAATTAATATCATCATATTACATATATATGAAATGAATAAAGAATATGTATGGATAAGATATAATTATAAGGAAGGAGGTCAATGAGAGGGACATTTTTTGGTCTACTTAGTGAAGTTTTGAACAAGATTCACTTGAATATGAAATAAAGTACGTTGCACCATAAACTTCTTTACTTGTGTTTCCACTCCTTCTTTACCTCTATTGCCATTCCTCCTTTATTTTTATTGCTATTTTTTAATCTACTCTTGTGTCTTTGGTATGTCATTTTTTGTCAAGGATTCTTTAGTGGTATTTACATTCAAGAACTATGAAGATGTTGAAAGAGGTAAAACATTTATCCTTAAATGATCATTTCAATCTTATGAGGAAGAATAAATTTTTTGAATTCAATTGATCATTATTCCTCAATAATTAAATATTTTGTGAATTAAGTAGTTGGATTAAACATCAATGAACTTAAATTTTTTTGTCTATCTGTTTTATCCAAAAATTACTAACTTCATTGACAAAGACTAATGCTCTAATTCTTTGAAGATATGGATATAGGTGGTATTATCAACCCTCAAATGATTAAGGTGTTGCTTGAAAGAAT
The DNA here is from genome assembly GCA_948567375.1 of Lunularia cruciata. Taxonomy (NCBI): domain Eukaryota; kingdom Viridiplantae; phylum Streptophyta; class Marchantiopsida; order Lunulariales; family Lunulariaceae; genus Lunularia; species Lunularia cruciata. The sequence continues at coordinate 79,196,724 of OX419755.1, read as the reverse complement.
TCTTAATTGAGGAAATTTTAGATAGATGTAATATGAAGCAAGTTTGAAAATGGAATATATTTTTAATGAAAATAGAATGTAATTTTAGAGCATATATTTATAGCTTATTATTGATGTAGTTCTTAGTGCAAATGAATTTTTTTCAAATACATGCTTATAAATCTACAAAAGTAAGTACCTTCAAATGTTTTTGAACAAGCCTTGGTTTTTGCTTCAAGAGCACATAATCTAATTTTTTATGCACTTTATTATGAGTTCTTTGTCAAATTAATACAAATTTGTAGTTTGCATGAAATTGGTTGAGAAGTATTATCTTTATATTAATAACTTGCATGGATGTTGGAAAGTAGTTTAGTATTGGTTTGCTCTTGAATATTTTAGAAATTTCAAAAGCAGCTTCTTTATGTTTCAAGAAGTAATAGCCATAATTATAAAAAAAATCATCAATTAAGATGAGTTATGATCCATTAAAAGCCTCTAAATGCTAAGAAAACAAACATTAGTACGTTTAAATTTGAGAAATTTGATTGTAAGATTGATATTTGCTCAATGCTATAACAATAAGGTTTCATTTGTTTGTCTACATATATAAATATACTGGAAAAGAAATAACAGGATCACCAAAAACCAAGTTGAATCATATCATGTACTAAATTATTTGATGACTTGTATGGCCAACTCTTTCATTCAAAAAGAGCATTTAGTTGAAATAAAGAATTAGAAAGACTCCAAAGTATCCAATAATCCAAGTAATCCAAAGTATGATTTGGCATATAATGAAGGTACATTGTCAACCCTTTGATGCTACAAGGTTTTTAAATATAAGCTAAATTTTAATCATTGTAGAGTGTGCATAAAGGGTTTAGGGTGAATCAAGGATGAATTAAGAGTACATTGTTTCTCAAGTATTTTAAGAAAGTGATTAGAGGAGTTATTTATGAATTTTCATCAATTTAGATAATAATGTATATCCTTTTTTGATAATTTTTAAGATGTCAATGTGTGTACAAATTTGTCAAAATTTTTAAATTTTGTTTGTTTTATTGTTCTTTTCATAAAGATGAGAGATGTTCCTTTCCTACTCAAAGGAAGAAACCTTTGTATTTGGGGATTCTTTGGATCCATCTCCTTACATGACAAGGGTAAAAAGAAGGACAATAAGAAGAAAGAACCAAAAATTACAAAGAATAGACTAAGCGAAGGAGAAAAGGTACAAGGACTCTTTGCCCAAAGGTTTTTGAAATTGAAGATCATATAGTGAATTCAACTCCCTTGCCATGCAAGTATAAACTGGCCACCAATAACCTTTGGAAGTTGCTGAGGATTTCTCACATGTGGATAGAGACTTCTCACTATTGAGGAGTATTAAAGAACCTTGACTATAAAATAAAGAGTGGAAGCAAGTAGTTCTTTCTTTTGCATGAACTTTCCTACAAGCAATTACATCTTTGACAAAGGAAATATTAAAAAAGACTACTTAGATTTCCTTGGAGTAGTTAGTCTTTGTGTTAGTCAATTCCTTTGATCATTTTTGTGACATTTCCAATGCCATAGCTAGTTCTCTAGTCTACATCTCCAAATCTCTAGTTCCTAGATTGGTGCCCTAGCCACCTATTCCACACTCACTTGTTGTCATAGTGACCGATAGAATGATACATATACTCATGTAGCTTTGGCTAAAGGAGGTAGTATGGTCTCATCCTTTGCAATCTTGGTAACATAAGAGTAGATGGAAACTAATGTTATGTCAAATGCCAAATGGTTACAAAGTCAATCTGGTTTTGATCTATGAGATGAGTGTAGTGTTTTGATTTTTTTAAGATTGGATCCCTTCCATCTCTACTATCTATTTGTGCACCACATTTGTGTGAGGTGCTTTGGTGCTCTAATATGCTCTTGATAGTGAGGTTGGAGTGATGACCAATCAAACTATTTATGTTTCTATTTGGTGATATAGGAAATGATGACTTGTAGATCGTGAGAGTGCATGTTATGATTGCAAGTTAAAAATTGCCTTTCTTCATAGTGTATTTGTCATAGTTACATTAGTGTGTGGTTCTTGGTGGTTAAAATTGTGGGTTGGAGTGTAATATCATGATGGAGTTCTCTAAGGATTTGAGAGGAGAAGTTTTTGCAATACATGATGGATTTACATGGAGTGGCATTCAATATCAATATGTATCTTAGGTCCTAGTGAGGGAAGAGATTGATTTTGGTTTGGAGTTTGACATGGGAGCTGATTTAGATGAGAATGTACCTTCTATATCTCACCATTGTTGTAGGACATAGACAAGATTTATAGGGCTTCCAAAAGCCCTATATGATAATTTGGTATAATGAATACCATTGAGTTGGATGACATCATTCAAATGGTATGATTTGTAGTAGATGTCAAACCCAACTTTTTTCACACACTTCATGGCATAGAAGAGGTTTTTCTAACACATAGAGAGTATATTGATGGATGACTGCAATGAGTTCAAGAGAATTCATTTAAAGGAGATTGAGCTATGGAGATAGTATTGGTCTTTAAACTACATCTTCATCACTTTAGATTTGGTTTAAAGGGGTAGATTGGTAGTACTCATAAGTTCTAGCTCTAGTAATGTTGGTGTATCCAATGGAGGTGCACTAGTTGGAGATGGTGCTATAATGAGTGGAGGTACCATTGCAAGAGATGGTGTAGTATTAGGGTTTAAGCCCACAGTGGATTTCTTCTAGTGCTTGAGGAGAAACTACCAAGGAGTGCAGACTCACAAGTTGAAGAGCTGGCAAGAGTTCAACAAAAGGATAGAGAGATCCTATGCAAGGCATACACTTGCATGAGATGGTTGATTAATTTCACTCAAGGAGTTATTAAGGCTCAAACCATCTAGTTTTGGTGTGGGAGTTTGGACAAAAAGTTACAACATAGAGTATGTGATGCTACATTGTTGTAGACTGCCTCACCTACTTTGGCAGTGGTCTTTAGTTTGGCTAGGCACATTGAGCTTAACATGGTAAGGGAGAGAGTGGTGACATCTGGATTTGGTAGGGAGACCTCATTCAAAATTGTTACTTCTTCTAGAGTGCAATAGAGTGCATCATATTGTGTTGGCTTTTGAGGAAAAAGTGGATAGCACATATCTTATGGAGTGAGTGGAAAGCCTAGTGTAGCTAGACCTTTACCTTCATTTTTAGGTCAGTAATAGCCAATGAGCGGTGGTGTTGCTTGTTGGACTTGTGGTGGACCTCACTATAAGAGAGAGTGCACTTAGTGCAATGAACATGAAACCTCTAGAGCACCATAGACAACTCAAAAACAATGTGACCATTGCCATAGATTTGGTCACACTAGTGATCAATGTTTTGACCTTCACTTGGAGTTACAAAGTGGTAGGGCTACTATGGTAGGGAGTAGAGGAGCCCTAGGTCATGGAGGATGAGGTGGTAGAGGACCCACACATAGTAGAGGTCCAATACTTGCCCTTGCTTCCAATAAAACCATGGTTACTCAAATTGAGCAATTGGAGTAGAGATTGGCTAGCATGGCTATAGCTCAGAGGAGATCAGATTCAAGCACTAAGGCTTCCACCTCTTATGTTGGTGATTGAAATGTTTTGGACTTTATGTATAGAGTAGCACAGGTTGATGCATTTTTCATAGTGACTAGGAGTGCAATACATGCTCCAAAGCCTATAGGAGCATAAGTGAAGTTAGACCTACAAAGAGGAAAGGTTGGTAGGCAAGTCAGACTTTCATAATCTTTCACAATCTCTAAGGCACTATAGATGACATCTATGGCTAATAAACATCCAAGTGTAAGTATGGTAGGTAGTGATGGGGTGTATGATTGACTAGATATTAGTTAGAAACCTACTATTACACAAATTGAGTCTAGTATGATGTTGGGAGCGGCTTAATTAATTATGTATTCCTTTTTGTTCTCAATCAATGACATGTTTACATTAGAAGTTGACCCAACTCTAGTGTTTTGTTTGGCTATCACACTTTACAAGAGTAAAAATGATGTGATTCTTACTTCTAGAGTAGAGGTGGTTGATGGTGGAGCTTACTTACTTGAGGAGCATGGGATTTGTTCAATTACCAAAGGTTTATGGTAGGTGTAATACAATTAGCTAGACATATTATCTAGAGATGGAAATTGGCTTGGGTATATCTAGAAGGATGTTATATATGATGGACTAAGTAGATAGGATAGAGGTTTCACCTAAAGAGTACTTCCACTAATAGGGCAAAGGTAAAAGCACCTCAAAATTTAGAGTCAATTTTGGAGGCCTAAACAGATAAATTAAGCCTAAAAAAATTAAAAAATTCCTCCATTCCAAGGGAAAAAGGCTTTTCTTTCTCCCTCCCATGTTCATCTCATTAAGAACTTTCCAATGGTACTTCACCCATAATTTTCCAAGCTTCCTACAAGAAGATTTCCCAAAGATTCACTCAAGTCAAACTTATTTGACCAACCCGATAAAACAAGGATCAACATGTCACCCATCCATCCAACTAATCTAAGGTAAAGCTCATTGACATATCACCAATCCATGTATCTGATCCAAGGGTGGAACTCCCTTTGAGGGAGATCCTCTTTGCTATATAACAAAGACAAGGTGCTCCTTTGAGCCATCCGAGTATTGAGGATTGAAGCCTTTTGTTTCTTCTCTTGTGTTTATCTTGGGAGTCATCCTATCCTCAAGACATTTCAATAGGCAACAATAGCTAGGTTGGACAAATTACCAACTAGACTTGCAATTGAGCAAGCTCAGTTCACACTTGGAGTTGTCCTATTGGACAACCAGAGTGAGATGCTCTAATTGGTGGGACCTTCAAGGAAGGTCTATACACTAGAAAGTGTCTTATTAGACTCTAGTGTATAACATCTTATGTTGGAGAAGATTGTAATTTTTGGTTTTGGCTACAAAAGACCAATGTGGAGAGATGTCCATTTCAAATCCAAACATCTCTAAGTGTGGTTCTACACAATATATCACACATGGGGAGTTCATTGTTTAGATTTAACCCGGTGTAATACTAATAGTTAAACATATTATCTAAAGGTGAAAATTGGCTTGGTAACATTATGGAGTGATGTTATATATGATGGAATAAATAGATTAGATAATGTGTCACCAAAAGAGTACTTCTACTATTAGAGCAAAAGTTGAAAATAGCTTGAAAACTTTAGAGTCAATTTTGGAGGCTTAAACGGATGAATTAGGCCCAAAAATGATTACATTACATACATGAGGATTTAAAGGCAGGCCTTCCCTCTCTCCTATATGTCTCATTGAGAGCTTTCCAATAGTATCTCACCCATGCAATTTTTAGATTCCTATAGGAAGATTCTTTGAAGATTCCCTTTGGTCAAAGCTTATTTGACCAACCAAATAGGACCAAAACCAACATGTCACCCATGCATGAAACTAATCTAAAGTAGAGCTTGTTGACATGTCACCAATCCATGTATCTTATCCAAGGGTGGATCTTCCTTTGAGAGAATTTGCTTTGCTAAATAATAAGACAAGGTGCTCCTTTGGGGCATTAGAGATTTGAGAGTGGAAGTTGTGTGTTTCTTCTTTTGGATTTTCCTTGAGTGTTCTCCTATCCTTAGAAGATTACACATAATCATCTAATTGATAGATGGTGAGAGCTCAAGCCATTGTGATAGTAGTAGAGTCATAATATGTGCTAGTTGGTAGAGTAGTGTTATACCCCATGGGTTTCAATATTGATTATTGGAAGGAGATAAATTCCTAAAGGCCAAGTTGGAAATAAGGTGAGGAATAGGTATATCACATATTTGTGTGCTTTAGTAATAGTAGTCTTGGCTCATTACAATCAAGGATCATGGCATCAATTTTAGCTTTTAGTGGTTCCATTACTTGGGTAGGTGACTTATTGGAAGGAAAAATCCATGCAAAAGATGCCCTAGTACCAGAGGAGATACTCAAATTTGGAGTACAAGTGGGATTGTTCCATCCATCTTGGATGTTCTATTGTGGAGTTCTGAGGAAGCATTGTAGCAACATGCAGATTAGTTGGTGCAACAAGCTTGGAGTTGAGCCTTTGTACCACCAGAAGACTAGTGTGAGGATGGGCCTCTAGAGTCTAGGTCATCTTTTGATACCACACTTATTGATTGGCAGTATCCAACAGAGGAATCATGCTTATTGGAGTTTTTTAGTAGGATTAGTACTTTACTAGCTATGGTAATATAGGCAAGTCATAGATTCAGATGTACTTGTACATGGAGAGAGATTAGATTGATATGCAAGTCTCTATACATCATGTGACACACTTGGCCTATTGGTAACCTAAGTTATTATCAATGTCAACAATCAAGGGTTACTAAAAGACCCTACCAATAGTCATTTCCTTGTTGGGGGCGTAAGATCTAACGAGATATGGTTCTGTTCATTTGGTGATTTTTGGATGGTCATATAAGGGACATACTTGTATTAGCTGAGGTCAAGGTGTACAAGATCTCTATTCTGGTGTGTTTTGGGAGATGTTATATATACCACAATAACTCTAGATTCATTAAGCTATTTCTCCAACCTATATTTTGGAGAATGTCTTTTTGATGGGTGATTCTCATACATGGGTGGTGGAGAGTACACATCAAGTCCATTCTTAGATAGCTATATTATTTGATGCAACCAAAGTTGGATCACAAGCTCATCATCTTTGTCTTTGATAGATAAACCTCTCACCTAGAAAGGTTTTACAACATGCTTATGATGGGACTCAACGGCTAACCTACCTTATTGTCAATGATATTATGGATGTTGGGTGCCAATCTTAGACAACGGTAGTGGTTGATGGATCACCTATGGTAGTGGTGAACCTTGTTAGGTAGCTCAAACCCACTTTACCCACACATGAGTTTTCCAAGCTAACATGCTTTTTGAGAAAGAGGTCTTGGACTTGTTAGGGACTTACAATTATAGCAATTGGTGGAGCCCAATACCAATAAAGGAGAGCAAGCAATGGGTTTCTATACCAATTTATTGCTATTTCAATAGTGTTAGAGGCATCCAAGTACTAGGTTTTAGGTCAGGCTATGGACTTGAACTATTTGACCTAAATTGTGAGCCTTGGATTGGTAGAGCAACGTAAGATGTGCTTGATTGGCATCACCACTTTGACACTTGTGTGCTTGTGCCTATTGAGACAATTCAAGCACATGTTGGAGGTGATGGACCAAGTGGGCATGATATTATTGGGACACAAGCACTGGCTACTAGTGAGAGTGGTCTACTTGGGTTACACCCTTGGTCTACTTGGGATGTAGCCAAAGGATGTGTGGAGCTTGCAACCAGAGTAGAAGGAGTTTTTCACTATGAGGTTAGTGACTCTAGTAGTTGGGGGTATGACATTATTGCTTTCAAGGACTTGGTGTAGCAGCCAGTCCGTATGTATTCCACTCTTATATTAATTACAAAGGATACTTGGGACTAGACATTGGACCCATGCTTACAAGTGGGGAAAGACAAAGAGTTTGGAGGTTCTTGAGGAGCTACACAAGTTGTTTTGCCTTCAATATGAATGACTTGGGTGCTCTAAAAAGACGTTGTAATATTATGAGGAGAGGAGAACATCCAAGAGAAAAAAAGAGAAGAAATACAAAGCTTCAACTCTCAATACTCCAAAGCTCCAAAGAAGCACATTGTCTTTATTATATAGCAAAGAGATCTCCTCAAAGAAGCTCCATACTTGGGTCAAATACATGGATTGGTGATATATCAGCAAGCTCCACCCTTATATTAGTTGTATGGATGGGTAACATGTAGGTCCTAGTCCTATCTGGTTGGTCAAACAAGTTTGACTAGAGAGCATCTTTAAGGAATCTTCTTGTAGGAAGCTCAAAATCACATGGTGCAGTATTATTGGAAAGCTCTCAACAAGGCAAATAGTAGGGTTGGAGGGGGGGGGGAGGGAAAGCCATTTCATCAAAGGAGATGAAATTCTCCAATTTTGAGGCCTAATTCATTTGTTTAAGCCTCCAAAATGGGCTTTGAGGTTTTTAAGGTGTTTTTTGGCTCTTTCCTTATTAGTGGAAGTACACTTTTTGGGACATCTCTATATGATCTACTTAGTCTATCATATATAAAATCCTTCCAAATGCCAATTTCCACCTTTAGATACTATATTTAGCTATTGGTATTACACATGGTATTCTAATTGAGCTTACTATTGATACACTAGTTTTTGATGTCCTTATAGATATAGTCATATAGAGAGAGCATTGATTCAAAGCCATAGTAGAAACCTTTTTGAGGCTATTTTGGTGGAGATTTCACATGGAGGGTATGCTTCAACTATAGTGATGCCAACCAAGAAAGTTATGCATGACAATAACACAAATAGGTAGATGTGTGGAGATCATTGTCTTATTGTAATACTATGAGGACAAGAGAACTCTTCAAGAGAGAAAATGAAAATTTTACACTCAGTCCTTTGATGCTTCAAAGGAGCACCTTCTCTTTATTATATAGCCAAGGAAGATCTCCAAGGAAACTCCACCATAGGATTAGGTACATGGATAGGTGACCTGTCAGCAAGCTCCACCCTTAGATTACTTGCTTGGATGGGTGACATGTCAGTCTTGGTCCTATCTGGTTGGTCAAACAGACTTTGATTAGAGGGAATATTTTAGGGAATCTTCTTGTAGGAATCTTAGAATCACGTGGGTGAGGTACCATTAGAAAGCTCTTGGTGAGACAAACCAAGGAGGAGGAAATTCCAACCTTTGGTCTATTTGGGAGGGGGGGGGGGGGGGACTGCACATTTTTGAGGCCTAATTCATCCGTTTAGGCCTCCAAAATTACCGTTGAAGTTTTCATGCCAATTTCAATTTCTGCCCTATCAATAGAAGTACTTTTGGTGAAACCTCTATCTGACCTACTTAGTCCATCATGTGTAACATCCTCCCAGATGTTACCAAACCAAATTTCATCTCTAGATCATGTATCTAGCTATTGGTTCTAAAGTCTTTAAGCATGTTTCAGTTTTGGACCTATTATTATAAGTACTCTTTCGGTGATATCTCTATTTGATCTACTTAGTCCATCATGTATAACATCCTCCCAGATTTTACCAAACCAAATTTCAACTCTAGATCATGTGTCTAACTATTGATATTACACTTATCAACCAACAAATTAGGACTGATTGGTATATTATGCATACATAGGAGGAGATATTTGATACAATTGAGCATGCAAAGGTATTTAGTATTTTGTATCTTATAGTTGGATATCATTGGTTGCCAATCAGGGAGGATGACAAGCCCAAGGTAACATTTTAGGCTATTGGTCCTCACGGTAAGGATGTAATATATTGGTGGAGGTTTTTACCATTTGGGCTCATGCCAAGTTCCAAAGGTCATGGAAAAGATCTTAGGAGGATTGGATATTTCTCAATACTACATTGATCACATTTTTGTCTTAAACAATACTATGGAGAAGCATGAGAGACATTTATTGGAGGTGTTTGATAGATTGAGATCTCATATATTCAAATTACATCTTGGGAAATGTATATTATTCCATAAGCAGGTTTAGTATTTGGGTCACACTATCTACCTTAGTGGACTTGGTTTTCAGCAAACCAAGGTGAAGACTAATGCATGAATACCTTGGCCCACATATATGAGCAGAATACAAACATTCCTTGGGTTGGTAAACTTTTATCACCAATATTTGAGAGAATTTTGTGCCATTGCCAAGGCCTTGATAAAGGTGACCAAGCTCACACAAGAGTGGTGTTGGAGATATGAGCAAGAGAGAAATTTTGTAGAGCTCAAGGAGAGGTTGATATTTGCCCCTATTCTTAAGAGACGATCAAAAGATGACCACTCTAGGTTCACACTAATTAAAGTATGTTTGAGCATGGAGCGATGCTCATCCAACAAGATGGAAGTGGCCTATGTTGATCATTTCAACAATTCAATGGAAGCAAAGTATCATTCATATGAGAGGGAGTGCTTGGGAGAGTGCTTGGTATTAATGTGGGCAATAACACATTTTTGATGTTATTTATTTGGTAACCACTTCACTCTCATCATTGATCATCAACCACTAAAGTGGTTGATGGAGTTTGATAAGCTTTCAAGGAAGTTTGCATAATGGGTTCTGATTTTATGGGAGTATGATTTCACAATTATTCATAGACCTAGAATGGTGAACTATGATACAGATAGGTTGAGTAGAAAGCCATGTCCCAGCCAACAGATCAGACTGGACCACATTGGCATGGCGAGACAAATGAGGAGATGGTTTTAGGTTGGCATGCATCTACCTTTCTATGTATATTTTCTAAGGCTTTGATGGTATGTCTCTTAGTATAGACAAGAAGAGGTGTTGAAGTCACAAATCAAAAGGAGTGAGATATTGGTATAGGTCAACAAGACATTCATGATGATGTCATGTTGATAGATTATCTTTGCACTAATGTTGTAGGTGTCATAATTGGTACCAAGTAGAGAGACCATGTCCTTTAGCAAGCCAAGAAATTTATATTGGGGGGTAGATGCCTTCTTTGTGCATGGGAGGATGGTAGAGTGCAAGTAGTACCACTTCTATCTCAAAGATGACAATTGGTAGATCATGCTCATAAGGAATTAGGACATTTTGGAGTAAAACATATCATAGCTTACTCCAAAGTCATTATTGGTGGTGTGGTATACAAATTGATGTACAATAGTTTGTTGCTAGATGTATAGTTTGTGACCAAGTTAGAGCATCATTTAATGCTCCCATGCCATAGTTACACCCATTATCTATCATGGTGTTAGGTTACTATTGGAGATTGGACTTTGATGGACCCATACTATTGACTATGAGAGATCATCGGTATGTTTTGGTTATGGTAAAATACTTCTTCAAGTGGATTGAGTTGGTGGCACTTCCTAACAAGTCAAGTGAAGGGACAACTTACTTGCTCTTGGATCGGGTGTTCTTAGTTATTTGGTACACCAACTAAGTTTTTCACTAGTCAAGGTATAAAATTCTTGGGAGAGTTTAAGGTCTTGTGTGACAAAGCCTTGATCAATCACCTTAATACCTCTCAAGATCACCTTATGGCAGATGGCTTAGTATAGAGAGTGGTTTAGATAGTGAAGAGAGAATTACATAAGGATAGTTTGAACAGAGGCTGCTTGGGAGATTGAGATCTCCAATTACTTTGGTTGGCCATAGGCTATTGGTTTACCTAGAAATCCTCCTTAGAATCCTCCTCTCCTTACTTCCTACTCTATGGACAAGATCCAAATTTACCTAGAGCCATTTGTTGTGATGCTATTGTAATTTTGGACTTGGATGATCTAGATGTATGGGTGAGTGCATGTTCTCAACTTGTAAAGACCTTTCAAAGAGTAATGCCAATGACCTTTGAGATGTTAGCAATTGCTCAACTTAGGGATACCTTATGCTATGCTAATTTTTGAAGAAGAGGTTATAGAACCTTGATTTATCAATTTCATTTGGATGATTATGAATATCTAGCAAATTGCATTAATGAGACTTGATGTGACTACAAGTCACACTAACTTGAGAGTACATGAGGTTTTGGCTTCTGGAATTCTCGTGTTGGAAGGACATGATGGTGTTGTTTGGAAGGATCATGTACCCAATTGTGCACCATGCCACCTCCTAAATATTGATGGCTTTATGTACCCAAGCTTGGCAATTGTACATGTAGGCTTGCGGTGCATGCTATGTGGCTCTTTTGGTGGAGCTACTACTATATTGGTGTGTGATAGCTATTCAAGAGGATGGCATATGGCATGTTTGAATCTTGTCTTTATGATGGTTTATCAAAGATAGTGGTTATGTCCTTGATGTACTTGACCTATAGCTATTTCACTCTTTATGTGATATAAATTGCAGATAGATGACCAATGATGGGGCTCGGTAGCACCTTGCATCCTAATCTTTGCACACTATAGGCAAATCACATACTTGAAATAGATGGCTCTCTAGAGTTAGAGGGACCTAACCGCCAATTAGAGGGGTAATTGTGATACTTTAGAGTTTATGTATGATTTCTATATGAGTTTTGCTTATATAGTATATGATGTTGATAACAATGTATGTTATGTAGTGATGTATATATGTATAATAATTGACATGACATTTGCAATATCAAGGCTAGTTTGCTTGGACATTGGAGTGATAATCTTGGCAGTTAGAGTTATAATAATAGTTGCTCAAAGATTACTTAGTGGTAGCCAGATTTTGTGTTAGGGACATTGATCACACCGTGGGATCTACAATTACTTGCACCATTCATATCGTCAAATGGGCTATCAATGTTATTAGAGCTAGAGATCTAAATCAAGTAGAGAGGTATATCTTCAAAGTGAAGCTCCAAAGACCTCACTTCTTTGATTTTTAGCCTTCAAGTTCATGGCTATGGTAGACAGGGCCCAACAAGCATCGCCTAGAGTCTCTTAGCTTGAGTGGGTATGGCTTGATTGTAATCAATGCATATTGTTTGCAGATTATTGAGTTGAGGTTTGATTGCTGATCCAAGTTGAGTGTGATTTGAGTTAAGACTAAATTGATTATTGTGGCACTTTAGAGTTTATGTATGACTTTTGCATGAGTTGTGCTTCTATAGTGCATGATGTTGACAACAATGTATGTTGTGTAGCAATGTATATACGCATGACATTAACCAACATGGTGAAAGTGTAGAGTGTAATGAGGAGAGCTCCAATAGTAATCCTTTTCTACTCAATGGTGGATAAATGTACAATGCATGTTTGGAGTGAATTATTTTAGAGCAAGCGCTTGACCATCTTGCCCTTTAATTGGAATCTTTGTTCACACTCAATGGAACATGAGATGAGAACTAAGAACCATGAGAGTGAAAATTTAAGATGCAATCCAAAAGAGTGGAATGAAGAAAATTGGAGGATAGTCCTTGGGCCAAAAGCAAGAACTTTGGAGGGACTCACTTTAGATACAAATTCTGGTGATATGGAAAATGAAGTTAATACCCAAATAACTGGCTTATTTGCTAAATCAAGAAACCTTAACAAGCATTTGCAAGTTGCTAATTAAAAGCACCTATCCCAAAGAGTGATCTTGTCTTCACTTATGAAGTTGTTCACCCAAAATGACAACTTACTTGACAATTGATAAGGCAATCTTCTTTGACCAAGTGGATGGAAGAGTAATAGCAAACTAGACATTTATGTTTTATTGGTATACCCAATTGATGATTCAAGACCTAGACTAAGATGAGCTACCTATTTGGCTCCATTTGTCATTCACTTTTATATGGGGTCAATTATTTTTTAAAAGGAAGAGAGAAAGAAATTCACCAGCCACTTCCACTCAAATAGTTATTTTGAATCACAACCTAAAGAGAGAGGAGTGAGAAAGAAGATTCAAGAAGTCGATAAGGATTCTAGTACTATAGGTTAACTTATGGAGGTAAAGGAGTATACAATCCTTCACAAGGAGAGAGTTACTCCTTCCTTAAAATAAAAATGTCTTACAAAGAGTGTAAGGAAGAAGCCACATGTGGTGGATAGCTCTTTGGATGAGGGTGAATCCAAAGACAAAGAAGAAGAGGAAGACTAAAAACTTACCATGCACAAGATTGAGACCAAAATTGCAAGAGAGAATAACTAAAAAAGTATGGAATATGCTCCACAAGGTGAAGTGAATCACCAAGCCAAAGATCAAGAAGATCTTTAGAGCAAAGAATCAACTACTCTAGTGGCAACCAAGATCACCTTTTGAGTTAGAAGAGGAGGAGATTGAAGAGGAGGAAGAAATTGACTTCAACAAAGAGGATGTCCTTAAAGGTGTTCAATATGAAGAGGAAGTTATGGTAATTGAAGTGCAATCCATACCAACATTTGATGGAGCATCTTTCTTGATCAAGTCTATTGCTTCTTTGTTGATATACATGTATGAAATTCTCCTTTAATATCAATAGGATTTGCACAGGTTTAAAGATTAAACCTCATTGGTGAAGAGACTACATGCAAAAAATAATTTGATGAAGGCAAAGAAGGGTTAATGGCAAGGAGAGGCAGAGAAGTAAAAGGTCATGTACAAGGAAGAGTGTATGAGAGGAGATAATTACTATATGAGGAAGAAGATTTGAAGCAAGAGAAGAATTCACTAAAAAATGCAAAGAAGAATCAATACCAAGAAGTTGTAATCTTCCAAGGATTGGAGACTTGAAAGAAACACAAAAGAAGAAACACAGAGTTTCACACTCAACCGCTGATGCTCCAAAGGAGCACCTTGATTGTATAATATAGCAAAGAGACTTCCCCAAAGGAAGCTCCACCCTTGGATCAGATACATGAATTAGTGACATGGTAGCAATCTCTAACCTTAGATTAATTGCATATATGGGTGACATGTCGGTTTGATCCTATTTGGTTGGTCAAACCATCTTTGACCATAAGGAATCTTTAGAGAATCTTCTTGTAGGAATCTCCAAATTGCATGAGTGAGGTACTATTAAAAATCTCTCAATGAGTCAAACTTGAGGAGAGAAGGCTAGCCTTTCAAGGCCTAATTCATTTTTTAGGCCTCTAAAATTGGCTCTAAAGTTTAGGCTATTTTTGACTCCTGTCTTATTAGTAAAAGTCCTCTTTTGGTGACACCTCTATCTGATCTACCTAAACTATCATAGATAACATTCTCTCAGATGTCACCAAGCCAATTTTCACCTCTAGATGATATGTCTAGCTTTTAATGTTACAATTCAGGCCTTTTTTTACTCCTACTCTATTAGTAGAAGTACTTTTTTGGTGACACCTCTATCTGATCTACCTAGCCCATCATACATAACATCCTTCCAGATATTACCAAACCAATTTTCACCTCTAGCTAATATGTCTAGCTGTTGGTATTACAAAAGTCCAAAAACTACAAGACAAACTAAGTGCACTCCAAGTGAGCAACAATAAAATTGAAAGTGGTATGAAGTTGAGATACAAACTAAGATCAACCACATCTACAAATTACAATGCAACTTACAAGAGGAGAAAGAAAGAAGTGCCACTCATGAGGTTATCTTAGAGGAGTATGGGAAGGAAACAAATCTCAAGATAGATCCTTGCAAGCTAAATTAGAGAAGCTGAATCCAAAGCAAGATACAAACAAATCAAATATAATAGAAGAGGTCACTATAGAACTTTGAGATATATATGCTATTCCAAAGGAAGCCAAGGCAAAGATACTCCATGACTTGAAAGATCTTTGGAACCAATTGATGTCCATATCTCAAGAAGTAGCAAAAGGAAAAATGACCAAAACAAAGCTACATGAGCTAAAATTGCATGTGCATATGCTGGAAGGGAAGACCATGAAGATCCAAAAATGGATAGAATAGCCATTAAATTCAAAGAACATGTATATGGGAAGTTCATAGAATCTTATGATACCTTAATATTAAGGATAAAAAATTATTAGGAAAGAGTAGATCTTCTTAGAAAGGCTAGAGGCTAGAGGCTAGAGGCAAAGGAAGCTCTTTGTAGTTGTTTAGCACCAAAGACCCTTTATTGAAAAAGCTCTTCTTAGTTGAAGGTTCTATGTAGTTGTAATTTTTGGAGTACAAAGAATGTTCAAAGAGGAAAAATGTAAGATTCTTTTGGGAAGAGTAGATAACTTCCCAAGACATCTGTTAGTCAATTATCAATGTATACCTAAACAAGATATGATAAGACAAGGCTAATAAGATATCTAGTATAGAATGTAGATGCAAGGAAGTGTAATCTTGAGAAATCTTTGTACTTTCCCACCGTTAGATCTTCTTCATTCATTCAAAGTACAAAGTACTATCAACTCCCTATAAATATTTATTCAGTCAATAGAAGATGTATAAAGTAAAAGAGCAAAAAGCTCTTTGTTGCTTTTCTTTCCAAGCATTGGTGTCAAATCTTTGTTGAGTGACTATGAGAAAAATTGCAATAGGAATCTAATTGATTGAGTGTGTGTGATCACTAATGCTTGTGACTAGGTGTGCAATCCCTAACAGTTCTAAAGAAGAAAAGCAATGCCTTGACAGGTCTTAAGTGAGTTCTATGTTGATAATACCACAAGAGTGAAGATGAAGAATAGTCACCAATGCAAAAATCCTTTGGATGCAAAAATCATTTGCATGGAGTTGTGCCTTCTAGGAAGGGTGGAATGAGGTCTTTGAAGTAGGAGTCTTGAGTAGAAGTAGCCTCTTTGGGGTTAATTGAATCATTTCATTTAAGTACTAGTTTGAACTTATTATAAGTGAAAGTCAATTTTGGTTACTCTTTACTTTTGGTAGTATGATGCAATTTGTATCATTACACTCTTATGGGTGGTTTTTGCCAAAGAGATTATAAAGTAGTGCAATGGTGACACTTCTCTCCAAATCTAGCCATTTTTGAACCATATCTCTAAGGAATGACCTATTTATTATTATTATATCACAATTTGGTCAATATTGGGATACCAATATTGACCAAGAAATATTGATACATCACACCACATCACACAAGAAAAGTCAATTTTACATTTTGGTGCAGTATAAAAAATAAAGTTTATTATTAAAGTCTAAGATGGTTCATTAAGAATATAATACATAGATTTATTTGATTCAAATATTATAATATTTGGATAAAAATGAATAATATCTAATTGGTTTATTTGGAAATTTCTTCAAGAAGTTATGCAAGTACATATTTTCATATGGATTTAGTCAATTCTTTGTCATACATAAAATACATATATTTTTTTCAACAAATAAACTACATCTGATCCATGATAAGAAGATGTTTTTGCAACTTATTTAAGATCAATATATTGAGAACAAATTTTGAGTTCTAAGAAATATATTTTCTCTTAATTGAGGTTTATCCATAAACTCAATCTAAAGTAGCATTGCATTAATTACAAGGCTGGGTTTGACTCAATTCCATCTCCTTTATCAAAGTCCATGTACCAATGTTCCTCCTTCCAAAGGTAGGGTTTCTAGATTTCACTTTTTAACTCTCTTATCTTCTTTTGCATAATGTAAAGATGAAGATATTTCTTTGATATCATTACAAATGCTTTTGATGTCTTGTCCTTTCAATGGTAGATTTTCTAGCTTGAACTCATGAACTATTATGTCTTCACTTCATATTGTAGGATTGGTATGAAGATATTTCCTTGAGTTCATTGCATATGCGAATGTGATAATCAAACTAAAAATGGTCATGGTTTCTTAGTATTATAACTATTTCCTTGGCTTACTCTATGACAAAGTACTCCTTTGTGCCCACAACCTCCAATAATAGTTTCCTCCTATACTATTGTTATTTTGGCATTTACTTGTCTTTTGCTTATGAAAAAAGATATTATTATGTATTTTGTCTACTTATTATAATCTTCTACTTTTGCAAAAGTTATAATCTATTTGAGTAATGTATATTGTAAATGGACTTAAAGAATACCAACCTTCAAGAAAGTTTATAAAACAATCTAGATAAGCATTTTTTCAATCAATTTTCTTGCAATACTTTTTAGCTTTAATATTTGACAACTTTTTTTTGAGGTAGTCATCAACATCCTTGTGTATCTTGAATATGTTAGAGAATATATAGATCCAATTTGGGCTATCAAGAAAAATTATTCATATTTCTTTGTTATGATAATTTATCAATGGAAACATTGTGTAATTGACTTATAAGGGAGAAAACTGAGTAGCTTTGAGTATTAGTTACTGAAATAGTCACCTCATATTGGTTTGTTAGGTTAACAACAATATTGCATATAGATTATGTGCTTAATCACCTTATCCTTATGTTTTTGGATGTAAAGATGATACTAATTGATACAAATGGATGATGTGCTTGAACTAGTACTGATGTAATTAGTTGGTTAGTGAGCACTTTCACTTGTTCTATTATTTTTGCTCCATCTTCTAAAACCCCAAAATCATTCAAAAGGTTTCTATTAAATATTTCCTCCAATACTCCATGATCTCCTTCCACCTAATCACATTCTATCCACAACATCAAAGATCCTTCTCTCTTTATAACCTATTTACTATCCACCTAATGACATTTAAGATGTAAGATCAAAATGTATCAAAGGTATTTCTCCCTTATAACATGTTTGACATCAAACTACATATCATTTGATTTTGAGCTTCTAAAATTTTATCATTGCCAAGGAAAATAACCTATGTACTTGCCAACATGTAACACTTATCTTGTTCAAGGATGGCTTACCAATTTGAGTAGAGAACTACAGTTAAAAATTAGAAAATCTTGTTTATGAAATACTTAACTAAATTCTAATATCATCTACAAGTAACAATTAGGAAATCATATACAATACCAAATGCAATACCGAACTAAATTCTAATATCCTTGGTAGTATTCAAAGCTTTTGCTTTGATATATCCAAATATTTGAATCCATCAAGAATATAAAAGATAAAATTGTAAGGCTTGATACTTTGTAGAATTAATTAACTGAATAAAAACTAAGTGGAATGTTCCTTATATACTACATATAATATACCATGGCTATCCAAAATTGTATTTTCTATAAGCAAGTGAAGCAAGAAGAACAAGTGCATGTGCAATTTTTTTGCATAAGGGTAAGAGAAGTGATTTGAGCAAGAATCTTTAGCACATGATAGAAAATACTCTAAAGTTGTTAGGCATGTATCTTGGCAAACATTGGAAATTTTTACATATAAAATATCCTCACCATATGAAAAATTAAGTGCTTTATAAGAAAAAATAATGTTATGTAGTTATTTGGAGGAGGACAACACAACAAAATGCATATAATAATCTATTACTATTGTTTGTATACAACATCTTTGCAGCATGTACAATTCATGCAAAGATCAACAAAGATCATGGTTCCACTTACATGTACTAAGAATTTTGTTGTGAAGTTATCATTTTCTCTTTCAAGATAAATTCAATCAGCATAATTTAATAAGTCTTATTATTCAATATTATATGGTGTAATATGAGTTCTGGAAACAAAACCAAATCTTCTTGATCTACAAGGCCTTTATATTTAGAAGTACTTAGAAGCTACTTTTTTACATGAATATGCATCCATGATGTCATCAGGGATATAATGTTTACTATGGCATAAGGGAATGGATACCTTGCAATACGGTGTCCTTTTGGAGAATAGAGGATAGCTACCCATGATGTCATTGGGGATATAATGTTTACTATGGCATAAGGGAATGGATACCTTGCAATACGGTGTCCTTTTGGAGAATAGAGGATAGCTACCCATGATGTCATCGGGGATATAATGTTTACTATGGCATAAGAGAATGGATACCTTGCTTGGAGGGAGTGTTCATATGCTTTGCAAACAACAAGTGTCAGAGTAGGCTTATACTTGGTCCAAGATGATTAAGTGATAGTGGCAGATGTTGTGGTTACAAATCCTACTTGTGATGCAATTTTGGAAGGAGTGATTACTCATCCACTTGGATGGGCGGCAAGCTGAGCAGCATCACTCCAAGTCTCCAAGTATAGGGGTATGCAACAAAGTCATCTCTTTGTTCTTCTAGCCTTGGAGTTATATGAAATAATGGACATGCATTTTACACATTTGTTAGAGAATGCGCGAGAGCTTACCATATTAGATATTGGGAGTATCACTCTCACTCTCATACTTTGTACCATAAATTAGACAATGTGTGTCCAATGCTCTATCGAGACCATTGGCTGGTGCAATTCATAGGAGAGCAATCACACTAGGTGATACTTCTTCGGATGCTCTTGTAGTTTGTAGACCGTGCAACTTGCATAGCTCGGATATCTTAGGTGCGGTAGGGCAGATTCTCATATCGATACTATTGGGGCCTAGCCCCATTTTACACCTTTTTTTCTCTCCCTTGTGCGGCTTGATGGGTCTTCAAATCTTTCATGTATTCTATGTGGTCACCTTTTTGCTCTTTCTATATTGGCCTTGTTCAAAGGGTGGCCAAGTTTTTTCTGAATGGATCCATGATTTGCTTCCATGTTAAAGATAATATATCTTCCGTTGTGTGTGGGAAAGATATGGTATGTAGGGCTGCTCAGGTATCTATCTGATCACCTGATTGCGCTATGAGTTTTTCTTATTCTAACCTTAAACTAACTATATCTATAATAATATTGGTACTAATTAGACCGTTCTTTGAAGTAGATTCTCTTAAATAGGGCATCCGATTAATTCTCTTCGAAAATAGGCAAACAAACATTATCTTTACGTTGAGAGAGGTTTAAGAGCCGGCTCTAATCCGGCAATCAACTAGTAGTTCGCAAATATTCTGAACATCCACGTTACATCTCAATACTACTTAGTTAAGATGTTACATTTTTGTCTCATGTGTCTACAAGCTTGTATGGAGAATAAAATTATGGAGATAGATCCCTTTCTAAAAACTATCATGCTACAAAGTGAAAAACGCGACCGCGTGTGAAAGCAAGAAGGATGGGTAGACCTTGTACGGGTTGATGGGAAGACCCCATCAAGCCATACAAGGAAACGACCATCATGCTACAAAGGCTATTTCACTCGTTCTCGATCAATAGCTTGTTCTGGATTAAAATCCATACTCTCTTGCAGTTTAATCTGGTAAAATACTATGAGAATCGTTTGATGCTTATTATGAGGAAATAATACCAGTATTTTCATTATCGTATGTGGAGGCGGCGTAGACGGTGAATCACCGTGCTCTAGACGATGTTGGCCAAATACGCTACCAACCATGGCGGGATCTGTTTGGCACGATCAGTTGACTGTGGTCGCCGTTCTTGACGGTCTCCTGGATGGAAGCTTGGCACGCACTCCGTTCGTTGGCTCCGTTCGTATATTCGCCGTCCGTGCCCCCGAAAGCTCTGTCCGTAGTGAGGATGCTGCTGCACCAAGGTAATGTGCCGAAGTCCCAGGTAGATGCAGGGAATGACAGCCTTAAATAGAGGGAGTTAATGGGGAATATGAGTTGAGGAGGAAGAAGGTTCATGTGCAAAAGCTCTGTCTGGTTCATTCGTTGCTGAGGGGAGAATGGGAATGTGGTTGTTGAGGAAGTACATAAGGGGACAAAGCAAAGCAGAGAAGAAAATCGAGTAGATTTGTTTCGTTGACGGTGGATCGATTGGTTCTGTCGAACTTGTGAACCACATTTGCTGGTTCACAGGTTCGCTTGTGCCGGAGAAACAAGCAATGCAGCAGCTGTTGGTGTTGTGATTGGTATGGCATACTGTGGTGGTGTTGCCTTACCTTAGAAAGGTGAGTTTCTCTCGGTCTGGTCATTGGTGGCGGGTAAGGTTCGGGATCCACGGGCATTTTGCCAGCCGACCATTTGAGGTCAGTCATTCGCTGGTTTTAGAGAGAGCGCAAAAATGATAGAGTATGAGACTGTGGCTCTGGCGGAGGCCGCATTAGGACGCAGCCTGGGGAGAATGGAGTTGAACTGGTTCGAATGGACTCGAGATGTGAGCGATTTTTATCTCTACTGCTTGAATCTCGTCTTTCTTCTGATAATCTATCATGTGGCTCCTCTACCATCGTTTCTTCTGGACGTATACAACGTAAGAAGTTTTGAGAAGTACAAGCTACAACCCGGGGTGCACACTACTAAGTCAGCAGCAATCAAATGCTACAAGGACACGATGTTCCTATTTTTCACCGTCGTTGGCCCGTTGCAAATCATGTCGTATCCCACCACTAAGGTCGGTATTCTGTCCTTTCCCTTCTTCCATTTTATTTTCCCAGTCTTTAGATCCAATTCGATGACACATTTTGGGAACATTAGAATTGATTCCGGTCAACATGCCAAGAAGAAAGGTGCGTAGCTTAACAAGCATCACAGGATCAGTTAAACTGCTCTGCATTACGTTATGGACGAGGAAAGCGCTACTTGAAAGGCACCCGCTTCTGAGGATTTATGAAAGAACGATCTATGCCATGGAGAGAATCTGAAGTCGTCATCTATATAGAGCAAATCAGTAGAATTTCCTAAATGTGAATCCCGCTGATGCAGAGCAGCTGATCGGCATAACTTCAGATTTACCACTTCCTTCTGTTGGAACAATAGTTCTTCAGCTGGCAACCTACTTCGTCATCGAGGATTACTCCAATTACTGGCTTCACAGGTGGCTTCATTCGGACTGGGGTTATAATAACATCCATCGTGTTCATCACGAGTTTACTGCGCCATTGAGTTTATCCGCTGCATATTCTCATTTCGCGGAAATGCTTATACTCGGCATTCCCACGTTTTTGGGTCCAGCCCTTGTCCCTGGCCATATACTCACTTTGTGGCTGTGGATTGCTCTGCGGCAGCTTGAGGCCATCGAAACACACAGCGGGTATGTGGCCGATCCTTCGTACTTCGAAAATGGTCCTGCTGGTTGTGGTCGCTTGGACGGGATATTCATAGCAGGAAGGTCGCAAAAATTAGGATTAGACCTTTCTCTTCCTTTGCCACTGTATGAGAAGTTTAAAAATGAGATACGGTATATTGACTTACGATTTAAATGGGAAAATAGAGTAACAGCTGCACAGTACTCGACCTCAGTGCTCTACACGTACTAGAATTCCTAAGTCATCGTATATGCAGATATGACTTCCCCTTCAGTCCTACGAAGCTGATTCCTTTCTACGGAGGTGCTGAATATCATGATTACCATCACTTTATCGGTGGTAAAAGCCAAAGCAATTTCGCCTCCGTGTTTACCTACTGCGATTGGCTATATGGAACAGATAAGGTTTGTCACAGAAACTTTGAGAGTATTTGGTATTGTGCCTGTTGAAATTCTGTAGAGACGCGGCTGGAAATGAGATGACCGAAGTCCGACAACCTGTTCTCCTTCAAGCTTCCCAATGCGCCAAGGACCCTTACATGGAAATATCCTCAAATCAGGAGATCAGCTTTCTTTTTGGCTTTCGGAGGTGCTCCCTGCAAGTTTAGCAAAGCATCGTTCGTCTTACTGCTCAAGAGGAGACCTAGATCAAAGTACTAGCTGAAATTAACTATGGTTCTTATATGGTTTTGGAGGTTGTTTCAAGGGGTCGGGTCTGAGTTGTCTTTATCCAACAGTTCGGTCCTCACTAACGTGAATGGTCGTTTGTTATCTGGCTTCGCAGGGCTTCAGGTACCAGAGGGACATGCTGCGAAGGGTTTGTGCTCTGTCCCTTCATTGTCTTTCATGCTCTCCTGCTTGGTGAAAAGTAAGAGAACTACGATATGGGTCAACAGCATCAACTGGTCAACTGGTTATTGCCATCATAAAAACCAAGTCTGTTAGTTAGTAAATAACAGACTTTGTTTTCATGATGGCCACGACCAATTGATGCTAACTAACAGATTTTGTTTTTATGATGGCCAGGACCAATTGATGCTGTTGAACCATATCGTAGTTCTCTTACTTTTATACCTTCCTTGCAGTATTACTCATTAGGCAAGTCTGTTGGAGTGCTTTTGGACATTATATCTTTCACGCACCTGCTTCGGTTGTACCGGAGTCATGTCTTGATCTCACAGGGCTTGGAGATTCTAAAATTTTCAAGCTTCTGAAATCTTGTACCATAAAGAGAGAACGGAATTGTTGAGTTTGTGTTGACCTCTAGTTCATCTCCACTCTCTCCATAAAGTTCTACCGTTGTTCCCATAGGTCATGCTTCCGTTTGTTCGAACTTTGTAGTTGACTCTCAGACCAGATAAGCTGGAAAGCTGATTCCTTGAAGCTAGGCAAGTTCTTTCTTAGCACTGTCTACAAGGACCTGAAAGGGTCTTCAATATACTTATCGTCAACTCTTTATTTTGGAAGGTGGCCAGTTTTCCCTGTGGATTTCGTTTTCGGAATTGAACCTGATAGGTGTGTTTATGTTTGTAGACGAGGAAGGAGAGAACTAGCGGAGTAAGATCATCCCGAATGAATGGGTCAAATGATTATTCGGAGACATCAAATGGAAAGGATTTATGATACTCCAAAGACTACAGCGACTTTGACCAGTGCATTCATAATGAAATTTTGTGGTCATCGAGTAGCGGTGGACCTACATATGTCAAGTAGCAGATTACACTGGATCTCGAAGTTAAGTCCTATTTATGAAGGCACTTGTTCAAAGTTCACATGATTGTAATTCAATGTCCTGCCTTAAAGATCGAATGCATCGCACTACAACCACATTGTCACCTACGTAATATCAGGCACTTCTAAGACTGAGAATATAGTATCCCTGTCATTTCGGGGTGTGACAAATGCCCTACCTCACACCTGATAAGATACCGATATCGTTAAGTATGTCATGCACATCGGCTTTCTCCTGGACCCTCTGTCATAGATTACTTTTGGTTTGTTAGTATGCATGCACAGCACTCAAGTTGTACAGTAGTGGCCCACGCCGCATGAGTGAATTTCTTTCTGTGAGCCCAGAGTGGTGTGTCTGAAGAACGGGCAAGCGTTTTGGAAGAGAAATGATTTTGACATGTGATTGCCATGATCATATCTTTTGTAGAATTAGGAAAGCACATGCAACGGTGTGCAATGTTTACCTGGACCCAACGACCTCGATATATGATGAGTAACTGCAATCTGCCATAGTTTTGAATGCGTGGGGACCATCCACGTGATGCAGTCCCCCGGGCTCTAGTGAATGGGGTAGCTCGTTCGCGGGGCCCCCGCCTATCTATGATGATGGGATACGGTTCAAGCTTCTCCCTGAATCGGATGAGCTCTCTTTATTTGAATATTTGCCCAGCATCTGTTTTGTATGACTCCAATTTCTCACGGGGTTATAAACACATAACACGGTGACTTGCCTAACTACTTACATTGTACATTGGAATGTCAGTGGATTCGCTTAAACGATGGAGGATATCCAGAGGGAATTCCCGTATGATAAACTTGGAAAGTTCTTACAAACCAAGTACGTTGTGTCCTAGATTCCGCTCAATTTGCAGGAATTTAGCAGGAAGAAGCAGACTGTGAGGGCCCGGTAAGGAAATAGCTGCCTTGGAACTCTGTTCGGCATTGGAATGGAGCGTCAACTCAAATGGCTCTAAAATGTTCCTCCTCTAATCTTGGGTCATCGTTTGAACTTGGTCTTCAGTGCTAATCCAGGATTATACTCCTTGAAAATTCTTCCATAAGATGAACTTTTAATATTTAATGTCAATTCCTCCTTGCTTAGACTTGCGGCAAGTACTTGCTTAGATCTGCATGTTTTCGGTTTGCATCCGTTCGGTCCTAAGTGGGATCCGCGTTCTGCGGAAGGCCTCTACTCCCGTTACTCATATAACTCTATCCAATGTTGGTTCACAGAACGATTGACGTTACTTGTATCTGGCTTGAGTGTTTCAAGATGTGACGAGCTACAGAACGTTCACGCAACTTTATATTCAGTTTCATGTAATCACAGCAGTGGTTAGGTGCGAGAGCGCTTTCTCTGGCTTACGCAATCTCTGAGCTTGGACAAGACCGATTTATTTACTTATCTTCAGAGTGATCGCCTGTCATACTTCCACAATGCTGGCAACTCGAATGGATAGGAAACTATTTCAGGGACTTCTATTCAGTGTTCCATCAACAGCTCTCTTATGAGAGCTTCATTAAAAGAGAGAAAGCGCCATTAGGTGAATACACTTTCACTTATATTGAATTGAAGTGCAGTACCCGAGGTCCTAGAGAAGATCGCTTCTTAACTCGTTCGAAACCTCGTCACAGGCTCAAAATCTGTCAAAATTATAATTTTCTTGTGTTCTTGCATTGACAGATACAGTCACAGGTTCGTTACAGAATACAGACAGCATCGCATATTATTAGCACCTTTTAACTTCTCGTTTAAGAATTACGTTTGTAAATTCCTTTGCTGCTATGCTTCTTTCAAGCTGGTGAAACTCTATCACATGCTCATCCGAAACGAGAATCTGATTTCAAAGCTAGCAGTAAAATCCACAATCATACAATCCACCTCTACTTAGAAGAAGGGAGGCCTTCTACGGTTTTTGTTGCAAACCCGAAGCCTGGGCTTGCTTACAAACTTTAATGCTCGCACTAATTCTATCTAATGTAGTAGTTGAGTTACCCATGCCATGCATGTATTAATGACCCGACTAATTCATGGAGATTAATGACCGGACTAAATCTTGGAGAGAGTTGGTCTGTGGAGATCGTTAAATGTGTCAGTTTCTTTGAAATCAAATGTGATATAGACATTTTTCTTGCGCATCAGAAGATTTACAACTCTCTTCATATTGTGATAGTAATTTTGATTTATTGTAATGCAGAATGCCCTTCTTTTTTTTATTTTTTTATAATGTTTTTTGACCTACAACTATTTTATTTGTTGGTGGGTGTTTTAAGTATGCTTAAAAAATCCACGCACTAGGGGATCTTTGGACATATCATGGCTTTTAAGAGCCTTATTGGGTTATTTTGATACCAAATAATTGTGACACTACAATGTCTAGGGACAATCGATTTACCCCTAAATCAGTCACCTATACTTTATCTATACTTTATCATCCCTCTTCCTCGTCAAGCTCTGTTTCCTATAAGTGACTCTCTCTAATATTTTAATTTTCTTTTGGTAGAGTATGTGCAGGTTTTCTACAAGATTTATTATTGTACGCATGAGAGAAAATGTAAAACTTAATTTGTGTGTTTATTTTTCAGACATGATATGTCAAACATTTGTGGTGTCAAAGCTAGATTATTGGGACGTTAGAGTAGTAGTGTTGGTAGTCATAGGTATCTGGTAGTTACTCATGGACTATTTGTTTACAGTTCAATTTTATATTATGGATACTTATCAAATGGTGTGACCCACAATTACTTGCATTGTTTGCACCATCGGTGGCATCATTAGAGTTGGGGACCTAGGTGAAGCAAAGGCTATACCTTCAAAATGCAACTCTAGAGAGCTCACTCCTATGATGTTGAGCATTCGAGTTCTTGACTATGGTGGACAGAGGCCCGCAAGTGTCACTTGGAGTCTCTTAGCTAGAGTGGATGTGGCTTGATTGTAATAAGTGCACAATTGTTTGCAGATTGTTTAGTGAAAGATTGAGTCCCTATCTGATTTGAGTGAGATTCGAGTGGAAGAACAAATTTATTACATAAGAAAGTGACTCAAAGGGAAATCGGGTGCAAGAATTGAGGGTTTTGGTGGATTGTTGGTACTTAAATTGTGATTCAGATTTCCCTAAGAGTGATTGTGTGTAGAAACTGTGTGATTTGATGCAAATTTGGCAATGAGACATATGGTGTGCAGAAGCTCATGCCAAGTTTTTGAGAATGAAGTCAATTTAAGGCATAAGAATCGAGCTTGAAATTCAAAATTGAAGTTGGAGTTTGGAGCACATCCTCTTGAATTAGGCATTTGGAAATCCCCATCCTTCCAATTTGGCTCGGGTAGAAAGTTAGCAGAGGATTTGATGATCAACCAACTTTATAGGAGTTAGGTCAGATTGGTGGAAGTTGCCTAGAGAAGGAGGCCACCCGAACTGCCCCAAATTTAGCTCAAGTTGGCCAGAGTTGGGTGAAGTTGAATTTTGGGATTTAGAGGCTTCGTGGCATAAGAGTGGGCTATGAGAGGCTACAAAGGCCACTCATAGAAGAGTCAATAAGTTGGCTTGTTGGTGTGAGGCTAGCTATTTTAGATGAGTTTTTGGTCATTATTTGGCAAAATTTGCACACCCTTTTAGATTGTGCGCAACAAGGTTTGAACCCCCAAATCTCTAGTTCCTAAACTGGTGCTCTAGCCAATTGATACACCTTCACTTGTTGTCCTAATGGTTCTTCCATTGATACTTATACACATGTATCTTTGGCTAGGAGAGGCAGTTTGATCACATTCTTGGTGATCTTGGTAGCTTAGAAAGTAGGTAGACACTCCTTAAGTGTCAAATACCAAATGGCGACAAAGTCAAGGGTTGATTTATGAGATCAAGGGTTTTTTTAAAATTCTTGTGATTGGATACCCTTACTTCTCTACTTCTTGTTTGTGCACCATGTTTGTATGAGGTACCTTGACTTTAGAGCGTTGGTATTTTGGTGTGCTCTCGGTAGTGAGGCTGGAGTGATGACCAATTAGACTACTTGTGTTTTTCTTTGGTGAGGCAAGAAGTGATGATCTATAGATTGTGAGAGTGCATGTTGGGATGGCATGTTACAAGTCGCCTTTTATCTTGGTGTAGTTGTCATAGTTAGAGCTACATTAGTGAGTGGTGTTCAATTGGTTTTGGCGCTTGGTGGTGGCACTTGGTGGTGGTCCTTGGTGGGGTACTTATTGTGGTTGAGTTTGCGGTTACATTGTCACATAGAGTTCTTTGGGGATTCCTAAGGAGATAGCATTACAATACGTAGTGGGTTTACTCAAATTTGTGCTCAATATCAACTTGTATCTCAAGTCCTAGTGAGAGAGGAGATTGACTCTAATTTGGAGTTTGATATTGGAGTTGATTCATTTGAGAATGCATTTGTGTGTTTGCACCATTGTTGTGGGACATGGACAACATTTATGGGGTCTCCAAAGGCCCAAGCACTATTATGGTATAGTGGGTACTATTGAGTTGGATGACTTCATCTAGGAGTTTGATAGTTGGTGTGATCTGCAATAGATGCGTAACCTGACTTTGTTCACACCTTTCATGGCATGGAAGGGGTTGTTTCAACACTTAGTGGGTCCACCAATGGATGACTATCATGAGTTCAAGAGAGCTCACTTGGAGGAGATTGAGCTATGGAGAGAGCATTGGTATCCAAACTATATCTCTATCACTTTAGGCTCAATTGCTAGAGGTGGATTGGCAATACCCACAAGTTCTAGCTCTAGTAGTATTGGTGGATCTAGTGGAGGTGCACTAGTTGGAGATGGTACTACTACAAGTGGGAGTACCACTACAGGAGGTAGTGTAGTTCTTCCAATGCTTGAGGTAGAATTACCAAGGAGTGCAGATTGACAAGCTAAGGAGCTTGCAAGAGTTCCAATGGAAGGCTAGAAAGAGCCTAAGCAAGGCATACACTCACATAAGGCGGCTAATTAGTTTCACTTAGGGAGTTATTGAGGCCCAAGCAATCTAGTTTTTGTATGGGATCTTCGATAAGGAGTTATGACATAAAGTACATGATGCTACATTGATACATGCCACTTCACCTACTTTAGCAATGGACTTTAGTTTAGCTGAGCACATTGAGCTTAACATGGTAGAGGAGAGAGTGATGACACCTAGATATTTTAAGGAGACCTCATCCACAACTATTACTTCTTCTAGAGTGTAGTGGAGTGCACAATGCCATGTTGGCTTCCAAGGACAGAGTAGACAAACCAGA
Organism: Lunularia cruciata; assembly: GCA_948567375.1. Taxonomy (NCBI): domain Eukaryota; kingdom Viridiplantae; phylum Streptophyta; class Marchantiopsida; order Lunulariales; family Lunulariaceae; genus Lunularia; species Lunularia cruciata. Next base: position 79,167,423 of record OX419755.1, on the reverse strand, counting down.
TCCTATGGAGCAAGTGGAGGGCCTAGTGCAACTAGACTCTTACCTTCATTTTTAGGTTAGCAACAACCAGTGAGTGGTGGTATTGCTTGTTGGACTTGTGGTGGACCTCACAACAAGAAAAATTGCTCTCAAGGCAATGGATATGATACCTCTGGTGCATCACAACTAACCTATAGACATGTGACCATTGCCATAGATTTGGTCACACTAGTGATTGATGCTTTGATCTTCACTCAAAGTTACGGAGTGGTAAGGCTGCTATGGTAGGTGGTAGAGGAGCTCTAGGTCATGAAGGATGAGGTGGTAGAGGTGGTGGTAGGGGATCTAGTCAACCACTTGTTACTACAAAGATTGAGTCTAGTACAATGTTGGCGGCAGCTCCATTGAGTATGAGCTTCTCTTTGTTCTCAACCAATGACATGTTTACATTGGAAGTTGACCCAACTCTAGTGTTTTGATTGGTTTCCATACTTTGTGAGAGTAAGGATGATGTGGTTCCTACTTTTGGAGTAGAGGTGGTTGATAGTGGAGCTGGCTTGGTTGAGGAGCATGAGATCCACTAACAACTTGTGATCTATGGCAAGCAATAACAACTAGATTGGATGAGTTACCAACTAGACCTACCTTTGAACAAGCGTGGTTCACACTTGGAGTTGTCCTATTAGAAAACCAAAGGGGGATTTTCAGTTTGGTAGGACCTTTAGGGAAGGTCTATACACCATAGAGGGTCTTATTAGACTTTGGTGCGCAACCTCTTATGTCAGGGAAGGCTATAGTTCTTGGTCTAGAGCTACAAAAGACTGATGTGGAGAGGTGTCCATTTTAGATCCAAATATCTCTAAGGGGTGGTTCTATATAGTACATCATATGTGGAGAGCTCATTGTCCAAATTCAGCCTAGTCATCTCCTATTGATAGCTCTATGGTGAGGGCTCAGGCCATTGCAACAATAGTATAGTCATATACTATGCTAGTTGGTGGAGAAGTGTTATACCCCATGGGTTTTAGTATTGACTATTTGGAAGAGTTGTAAGATTCTGAGGATAGGAGACCTTACAAGAGAAACACAAGAGAAGAAACACAAAGCTTCACACTCAATACTCTAATGCCCTAAAGGAGCACCTTTTCTTTATTCTATAGCAAAGAGGATTTCCTCGAAGGAAGCTCCACCCTTGGATCAAACATATGGATTGGTGACATGTTAGCAAACTCTACCCTTAGATTAGTTGCATGCATTGGTGAAATATCGGTTTTGGTCCTATTTGGTTGCTCAAACAATCTTTGACCAAAATAAATCTTCCTATAGGAATCTCAAAATCGCATGGATGAGGTACCGTTGGAAAGCTCTTGATAAGACAAATAGGAGGAGAAGGAAAGAAAGTCTTTTCTTCCCTTGGAGGAGGGAAGATCTACACATTTTTGAGACCTAATTCATCAATTTAGGCCTTTGTAATACTCCAAGGATAAGAGAACTCTTCAAGAGAGATACAAGAGAGAAAACATAGATTTCACACTCAATCCGTTGATGCCCCAAAGGAGCACTTTCTCTTTATTATATAGCCAAGGAGGATCTCCTCCAAGGAAGCTCCACCATAGGATTAAGTACATGGATATGTGACCTGTCATAAGGCTCCACCCTTAGATTACTTGCTTGGATGGGTGACATGTCGGTCCTGGTCCCATCTGGTTGGTCAAATAGGCTTTGACCAAAGGGAATCTTTTAGAGAATCTTCTTGTAGGAATCTCGGAATCACGTTTGAGGTACTGTTGGAAAGCTCTTGGTGAGACAAACCAAGGGGTAAGGAAGGCAAGCCTTCCCTCTCTATGGGGGGGGGGGAGGGGAGAATTTACACATTTTTGAGGCCTAATTCATCCGTTTAGATCTCCAAAATTGCCTCTTGAAGTTTTCAGGCCTATTTTGGCTCCTACCCTATTAGTAGAAGTGCTCTTTTGGTGATACCTCTATCTGATCTATGTTCTCCATCATGTGTAATATCCTTCTAGATGTCACTACCCTAAGTTTCACCTCTAGATCATATGCCTAGCTATTGATTCTAAAGTTTCAAAGCATATTTTGGATTTTGGTCTATTAGTAGAAGTAATCTTTTGGTGATACCTCTAGCTTATCTACTTAGTCCACATGTATAATATCCTTCCAGATGCTACCAAACCAAATTTCATCTCTAGATCATCTATCTAGCTATTGGTATTACAGCCTCTAAAATTAGTTCTAAATTTTTCCATCTTTCTCTATTAGTAGAAGTATTATTTTGGTAGCACCTTTATTTGATCTACTTAGCCCATCATAAATAACATCCTTCTAGATGTTACCAAGCCAATTTTCACCTCTAGATAATATGGTTAGTTATTGGTATTATAAACCTCCACACTTTTAAGGCACAACATCCACATTGCAAAATGTAATCTTCCGCGGATAAGAGACCTTAAGAGAAACACAAGTGATGAAACACAAGCTTCATATTCAATCCTCCAATGCCCCAAAGGAGCACCTTCTTGTTATTATATAGCAAAGAGATCCACTCAAAGGAAGCTCCACCTTGGATCAGATACATGGATTGGTGACATGTCAATGAGCTCCACACTTAGATTAGTTGCCTGGATGTGTGACATGTTGGTCCTTGTCTTCACTATTTGGTCAAATAGGTTTGACCAAAAGGAATCTTTAAAGAATCTTATTGTATGAATCTCAAAATCACATGGATGAGGTTCCATTGGAAAGCTCTCAATGAGACATACTTGGGGGAAGGAAGGCCACCCTTTCCTTTGTTTGGGAGGGGGACACCACACATTTCCAAGGCCTAATTCATTTGTTTAGGTCCATGATATTAACTTCAAAGTTTTCGAGCTTTGTTTTGCTATTGCTTTATTAATAGAAGTACTTTCTTGGTGATATCTCTATCTGATCTACTTAGTCCATTATCTATAACATCCTCCAAGGTGTTACCAAGCCAATTCACCTTTAGATAACATGTCTAGCTATTGGTATTACATTTTCAAGCTATTTTTGGCTCTTACTCTATAAGTAGAAGTGCACTTTTTGTTACACCTCTATCTGATCTACCTAGCACATCATAGCTAACATCTTTCTAAATGTTACCAAGACAATTTTCACCTCTAGATAATGTATCTAGCTTTTGGTATTATGCAAAGTTGTTTCTCAAAAGATTTCACTACCATCGGTGCATTGGTCAAATTGGCTCCTTGCTCCCATGTTACCTCATATAGTGGGTACCCTTTCCAATGAACAAGATATTTCACACGGGGATAACAAGTACCACAGATGCATTTTTGGACAATACATTTGACTTCATATTTCTCTATGTCATCAATGAGTGTTGTACAAGGTCAAGTTTCTTATATGGAAGGAAAGTGGTGCGGTCAAGATGCATATCTATATAGTGAGAAAACATGGAATATTGGATGGATCTTCATGTGTGGCAATAGCTCAAGGTGATAGGCCATTGTGCCAATTTGACAAAAGATGGGAAAAGCCCAATAAAATGAGGTCTTAGCTTATGAGGGCCTACTAACGTGAGGTTGGTTGTTAACCTCTAAACTTGATCCCCATTGTTGAACTCCATGTGCCGGCAATGTCCATTTGCATATTGTTTTTGCTGATTCTGGAGATCTACAACTTGTGTTTGGCATTCTCCACTCCTTGTTGGATTTTAGAAACAAAAGTTTTGATAACATCCACCTTTATATCCACTTGGAAAATCTTTATCAAGCTTGAAGGTGTGAAAGGATGCTCTCCATACAGGAGGAAGAATGGTATAACTTCTGTGAATAGTGTGACCTATGTGGATGCATTCACTAAATTGTTGTAAGAAAATTCCACTAGTGGAAGTAAGGTGTCTCACCTCTCTTGCTCCTCTAAGGTAAAACCATGGGGCATGTCTTGAATAGTACAATTAGCACGCTTTATTTGTCCATCAGTTTGTAGATGGTAAGTCATGTATATGGAAAATTTGGTTTGAAGAGACCAAAGAGTGTTCTCTAAAAGAAACTAGTGAATTGAGTGCCTCTATCAATGATGAGCACTTGAGACAAGCCATGGTGAGAAAAGATTGCACCTAAATACAATTGAGGTAAATGTGAAGCAATCACATCCTTGATGGATGGATGCACATGAATCATTTTGTTGAGTTGGTCAACAAAGATTACAATGAATTCAAATCCTACGGTGGTCTTGGGCAATTTGCAAACCATATCTATGCTTACCTATTCCCAAAATTGTGTAGGAGTAGGAAGAGGTTGAAGGAGTTCTACATGAGCTCAATTAGAAGTTCTATTTTGTAGACAAAGTAGGCACTTTGAACCCACTCAATCACATCATTGCTCATCTTGGGCCAATAGTAATGATGTTTGACTACATCCAAGGTCTTGTCCACTCAAACATGACATACAATGGGGAAATCATGATATTTTGCTAAGATGGTGGTTCTTATCTCCATGTCATTTGAGATCCATAACCTGCTATCACAAAAAGAGAGTCCTTAAACACTAGCGATGCCTTTAGATGATCAAGCTCCGACAATCTATGGGTCAATTTTTGTAGCAACAAGAATCCTTGGCCAAAATTCAATGTTCATCTTGACCTCTACAACCAGATGGTTTGCCATAGGCATTTGGGTGAATGCATTTGCAAGTTGCTTCTTGCATTCCACATATGTGATCCTCATATTGAACTGATGTCTCCACTCTATCCACCAAATCTATCAATGAGATAGATCTTTTTGTGTCTTGAGATAGACTAGAGGTTTGCAGCTTGTCTCCACTAAAAATGCCTTCTTGCCAAGATAGTGCTTCCAATGCTTGGTTGCAAGGACAATGGCCAACTCTTCTCATTTGGTGGTGTGATAGTTGTATTTGCTGATAACAACTTTTGAGAGAAATATGCAATTGGGTGCCATCCATCATGCCACTCTTGTTGTGGGATTGCTCTTATTGTTATGCTTGATACATCTACCAAAATTTCCAATCAAGTTGGCTATAGATGCATCAAGTGTAACAATGTATCAAAAACTTCATACTATTTCAAGACTGGTGCATGTAGTCATGCATCTTTCAATCCTTGAAAGGCCAATTCTTGTGTAGCTCCCCATAGTTACTTCTTCCCCTTGCCAAGTAGTGCTATTAGAGGCTGTGCAACCTTAGAAAAGTTCTTTGATGATTGATGATAGATCCCATTAATCCCAAGAAACTCTTGAGTTGAGTTTAATGTTATGGAGCACTCTACTTCTAAATGACCTCTATTTTATTTATTAACACTTGGATAACTTGTGCGCTTACTCTATACCTCAAGTAGTCTACTTCAGACTTGCCAAATTTGCACTTTAAGATTTTGGCATACAATTGATTCTTTCATAGAATTTAGAGGATTTCTCATAGATGTTGCTTGTGTTCCATCATTGTCTTATTGTAGATGAGGATATCATCTATGAAAATGATAACAAATTTATCCAAGTATAGACAAAATATGTCATTCATCAAACTCATGAAAGTGGTTGGTACATTGGTGAAGTTAAACAACATCACTAGGTACTCAAGGTGACCATACCTCATTCAAAAGGTAGTTTTATGGATGTCTTCCTTTGCAAATTGGATTTGGTTGTAACCACTTTGCAAATCAAGTTTGGTGAAATTTTTTGCCCCATTGAGTTGATTGAATTGGTCATCCATACAAGGTAAGGGGTATTTTTCCTTCACCGTTGTTGATTTAGGCATCGATAGTCAATGCACATGTGCATTATACTGTCCTTTTTCTTCACAAATAAGACAAGAGCTCCATATAGGGATATGTTGGGTTGGATAAACCCCTTTTTAACATATCTTTGATTTTAGCCTTACACTTTTCCAACTCATGAGGTGATAGATGATATGGGGCATTACAAGGAGATGTCTTCCTAGGAATTATCTTGATTTTATGATCTATTCTCCTTTCTGGTGGTAATACTAAGGTTATATCATCCAAGAAGACATCTTGAAACTCATTGACCACATCTTTGAATTTCTTAGGAACTTATCCATCAAGTTGTGCACTCTAGACTTCTCTTATTAAACTCATGAAAGATCTATCTATCTTACTAATAGCTATTGGTCCTATGACATAAAGAGATAATTCTTGCATTTGTGATCTTTCTTTAACCCTGATGATCTTCCATTGGCAAGTTCTCACTACTTTCTTTCTCCAATTAACCATGGGGTTGTAGTGTTCCATCCATAACATACCTAAGATTGCATCATAACAAGCTACCTATATCACTTGCCACTCAATTGCTTCTTGATACTCTCCTACAAAGATTTCTACCTTTCTAGGTAGCAACTCAATCCTCTTTGTTTGCCCATTAGGTAATTCTACTTCTTCATTCTCATCCTTCTCCAACCTTATTGCAATAGATCAAGACAAGAAATTCTCTATTGCTCCAAGGTCTATCAATACTCTCACTTGATTGCCTTCTAGGACTCCATTTACAACAATCAATTGTGAGTTTGTCTTCCTCAATCTTTATGCTCTTGTCCTCTTCCTTCTCTTGCTTTTTTGCTTCTCTATTGAGCTAGTAAAGTTATGAGGTACATTTATTGGCAATCTTTGTTTTTTGATGTGATTTTTGCATCCTCCTCTTCAATCCATTTCTCCATGTTGTTCAAACATGTCATGTATGGAGGCCAAGGGCCTCTAAGAAAACAAGTACAACAATTGATGGCTAGGTGCCTAACTTGGCTACAATTATAACAAAGACATTATTCTACTTGAGTTTATTCTTCTTGTGGGACTCCATCTCTCCTTTCTTTGACCCATCCCTGTTCTCCTTAGAGCGATTGTGCTCCTTGTTCTTGGAACCATAGGTTGCACAATTCCATAGGAATTGGTCCACCAAAGTGTTGTATTTCAAACAATAATGTTGAGTTAGGACTACCCATTCATGTCTTCCAAGTGCCCATGCTATTCTCTAAGCGCAAGCAATGGCTTCAAAATGCATGCAAGGGTTTTGCACCATTACTTCTTGGCAAATTCACTCATTTAAACCTCATTTGAAATTTTCTAGAGCTTCTGATGGACTCATATTGCTTATACAACATGTAGATTGAGAAATACCTCCGCTTACTCTATACGTTGTTCTTTTGCTTCAACTTTCATAGTTGGGTTTGGGATATTTGCACAAAATCCATGGATTGGAAATCTGTAGCAACCTTTCTTGCATGGCCATCCAAGTGACCTCTCTTCTTTCTACCAACGTCGATCATTCCCAAGCATTGTACCATGTGAGGGCCTTATCAATCAAGTACTGTAACACCCATTTGTGCATGTGTGTGGTATTGTGATATTTAGCTTGGTATTACAAGTACTTAAGAGATATTATTTATATAGAGATAAAGGATGGTTCTATATTAGTCATGGTTAGCTAAAGTTAGTCATAGCTAAGATAGATGGGACCTTACTTTAGAGGAAGTAGAAAAGATGAGCACCACTATTTTGGATTTTAGTGTGTTGACTTGGTATTATTCCTAGGTGTTTGGCTTTGAGGAAAGAGTTGAGAACTCTTGGGCCCACAAGCCTTTTTGTTTTGGATTCTTCTTTAGTCCAAGGATAGCCCATGTCAAGGAATCCTTGACTTAGTGGTTGGGTCAAGATAAGACCACATGCTTAAGGGAATATGCCCATGTGAATGGATATTCCTTTCTACTTTTTGACTTTACTTGACTTTTAGTCTAGTAACTTGAGTTACTACGGTAATTAGTAACTTTGGTACGTAACTATTTCACAAGTATATAAACAAGGGGTGAGGAGGTACTCATCATCCTTTCATTTACAACTATCTCTCTCTCATTGAGTTCTTTAGCGAGCAATGTCTTGAGTCTTGGAGTGTTAGCCTTGGAGGAGTATGATGGAGTTGGGATTCCTTGCCTTCTTAGTCCATGGTGCGCTACCATAATAGCCATCAGAGGTTCATCCTGAGTGAGAGACATGCCGGCTCACAATACCCACTTGCAAACACACATGTAGAATGATTGGTGATTTCAATTGTGAATAATTGAAAGTATTGATTCATTCTTGAATCCAATTTGCCACTATTCTTATGGAACATTCTCCATTATAAGGCTCAATATTACATGTCTTCTTCATCCATAATAACAATGTGGCTTCATTATTGACCAAGGTTGGTGTCATTGGCATGAGTGACTTTCCAAGTATTTTGGCTGTTGGTATTCGGTTTTGGGATGGTTCCCCTTCTTGCATTGCCTGATGTTTCCTGAAGGTGCATACTTGACTTTGCAATGGCTCCATGGTCATCTTGATCTCCTAAAACTTGTTCAACATCCCTTGCATTCTTTGCATCAAATCTTGCAACTTTGGATCCATGATTCTTACACACAACAACTGCCCAATCGCTACTTCTTGCCCAATTGCTACTTCCTACTTCAATGGAGGGTTAATATGATCACTTGAGAGAGTGTATGGACTATTGGAACTTCAGAGACTATCACTTGTTGATAATATTTATCACCAAAATTGCAGATTATGAAAACTCTAAACATTACTTTTGGTCTAACCACATTACAGATTTCTACTTGAGTGTTGATTCTTACACACAACAACTGCCCAATCACTACTTCCTGCCCAATTGCTACTTCCTACTTCAATGGAGGGTTAATATGATCACTTGAGAGAGGGTATGGACAATTGGGACTTCAAAAACTATCACTTGTTGATAATATTTATCACCAAAATTGCATATTATGAAATCTTTAAACATTACTTTTGGTCTAACCACATAACAGATTTCTACTTGAGTGTTGAAAGGGAGATGATTTGATATATTCAAATCCATCATAAAAAAATGTGGATCATCAAATCCCACTCTTTATCATAGATCACTAGAGGCAAAATCATTGAGTTTGGTGAATTCATCATTATATCCATGAACTTTACTCCAAAATGGAAAATGATATATACTCTCACTTGCTCACATTGGATGAATATAATCTTGATGTGGAACAAATTCAAGAACAAAAAGCAAGGTGTAGGGTATTCCAAGAGCTTCCATCCCATTCTCTCTCTAACACACTCCTAATGTGTTGATTGCACTATGGTTTCTCTCTTCAAAATTACTCAATCTCAATAGCCCATGTTCCTCCAAGAAGGGTGATCCACCCTCTTGGATTGAAATACCTACTAAGATACCATTGTAATCTTCCAAGGATAGGAGAACTTACAAGAAAAACACAAGGAAGAAATACAAAGCTTCACACTCAATACTCTAATGCCCCAAAGGAGCACCTTGTCTTTATTCTATAGCAAAGAGGATTCTCTCCAAGGAAGCTCCACCCTTGGATCAAATATATACATTGGTGACATGTAAGTTTTAGTCCTATCTGGTTGGTCAAACAATCTTTGATTGGAAGGAATCTTTGGGGAATCTTCTTGCAAGAATCTCAGAAATCACTTGGGTGAGATTCTATTGGAATGCTCTTGATAAGACAGAGAGAGAGAGAGAAAGAAAGAGAGAGATTTTGTGTGTGTGTGTCACACCATTTGTAGTTTCATATCTAGATTGCTCAAACATTGGAGTTGCAATGGTAATGGTTAGAGGTATTTTAGCAATTACTTGTAGACTACTTTTTGACGGTCAAATTTTGTGTTTGGGGTACTGACTTCATGGTGGGGCCCACTGTCACATTGCCCCATTTGCACCATTAGGTGTGCCGTTAGTGGGACCGTTAGGGTTTGGAACCTAGCTCAAGCCCAAGAGATATACTATTGAAGTGCAACTTTAGAGAGATTTCTTCTTTGATGTTGAGCCTTCGAGGTCCTGGCTATGGTGGACAGAGGCCGGTGAGCGTCACTTGGATTCTCTTAGCTAGAGTGGGTGTGGTTTGATTGTGATCAGTGCCCAATTATTGGCAAATTATAGTGATAGATCAAGTATTGATCTAATTGAGTGTGAGTCAAGTTGTGTAAATGAATTGATTACATCAAAGTAGTGAGGTCAAGGAGAAATTGGGTGCAAGAACTAAGAGTGTTGGTGATATCTCCAAGACTCACTGATTGTTGATAGCTCAATCGGAGTTCAATTTTTCCCTAGTGTGCAAAAGCTCATTTGATTGATGCAAATTTGGCAATGAAGCAAACGGTGTGTAGATTTTGGCCAAATTTTGAGCAAAGAGAAGCAATTTTCAAGCGGTAGTTGTGATTTTGAGCTCAAGAGGTGAAAGCATGACCAATTTGGTATGAGTTGGGCTCAAAAAGTGAAATTGAAGGTGGAGTTGAGAATTTCATTGGAGAGATCTAATTTTTCAATTTGGCTTGAGTGAAGAGCTAATGGAGGATTTGGCAATCAACCAACTTTAGGGATTTACATCAGATTTTTGCTGGAGTTTACTTCAGATTTTGGCCAGATTTGGAGGAGTTTTGCTTGTTGGCGGATTTGGAGAAGTTTTGCTTGTTGGCCAATTTGGAAGAGTTTCACTAGATTTGGAGAAGGTTTGAAGTGGCAAGAAGAAAGGTCTCATTTGACTGAAGTTTGGCATTTAGAAGCTTCAAGGCATAGGACTATGGGCTATGAAGGCCTAAAAGAGCCAGCAAGCCAACTTGCTGGCTAGCTAGTTTAGAGTAGATCTTGGTCATTGTTTGGCAAAATCTATCTATCTTGCTAGACTGTGTGCAATAGGATTTGACCCCTAGATCTTTGGCTCCTAGACTAGTGCACTAGCCAACTGGTCCACCCTCACTTGTTATCCTATTGAATATTCTATATTATTTGTACACGTATAGCTTTGGCTAGGAGAGGAAATCTAATCCTATTCTTGGTGGTCCTGGTAGCTTAGGACATAGATAGGAACTCCTATTATGTCAAATGCCAAATGGTGGCAGAGTTAGTCTAGTGTTATTTTATGAGATGAAGAGTTTTTGTTTAGATTTCTTGTGATTGGACCCCTTCCATTCTTTACTTCTTGTTTTTGCACCACGTTTGTGTGAAGTGCCCTAAATTTTGAGCATTGGTGCTCTATGTGCTCTTGGTAGTGAGGCTGGAGTGATGACCAATTAGACTACCTTTGTTTCTCTTTGGTGAGGCAGGAAGTGATGACTTGTAGATCTTGAGAGTGCGTGTTGTGATGGTAGGTTACATGTCGTCCTTTCCCTTAATGTAGTTGTCATAGTTAGGGCTACATTAGTGGGTGATGCTCAGTTGGTGTCGGTACTTGGTGGTGTTTGGTTGGTGGTGTTGGCCCCTTAGTGAGGTACTTGTGGTTGCGGTTTGTGGTTGGCGGTTTGTGGTTATTTTGTCACGATGGAGTTCTTTGGGGATTCCAAAGGAGATAGCCCTATAGTATATAATGGGATTACTCGAAGTGGTGCTTAGGTCTATATCTCAAGTCCTATCAGCTTATATCTCAGGTCCTAATGAGGAAGGAGATTGACTCTGAGTTGGAGTTTGACATATGAGCTAATTCTAGTTGAAAGTGCACTTGGTGTGTTTGCGCTGTTGTTGTGGGACATGGACAAGATTTATGGGGCCTCCAAAGATTCCAAGCGTTACTCTGGTATAGTGGGTACCATTGAGTTGGATGACTTCATCCAAGAGTTTGATAATTGGTGTGATCTACAATAGATGCAGAACCCAATTTTGTTCACACCCTTCATGGCATAGAAAGGCTTGTTTCAGCATTTGGAGGGTCCACCAATGGACAACTACCATGAGTTTAGGAGAGGTCACTTGGAGGAGATTGAGCTATGGAGATAGTATTGGTCTTTGAACTATATCTCTATTACTTGAGGCTCAGTTTCTAGAGGTAGATCGGCTATACCCACAAGTTCTAGCTCTAGTAGCATTGGTGGATCTCTTGGAGATGGTGCTACTATGAGTGGAGGTATCGCTACAAGAGGTGGTGTAGTACCGGGGTTTAACCCCATTGTAGAGTTCTTCTAGTGTTTGAGGCAAAACTACTAGGGAGTGCAGACTGACAAGCTAAGGAGCTTGTAGGAGTTCCAATAAAAGGTTGGAGAGAGCCTAAGTGAGGCATACACTTGCATGAGCTGGCTGCTCATTTTCACTCAAGGAGTTACTGAGGCCCAAGCAGTCCAGTTTGGTATGGGATACTGGACAAGGAGTTGGGATATAGAGTTTGTGGTGCTAGGTTGTTATAGGCTACTTCACTCACTTTGGTAATGGTCTTTGGTTTGGCTGAGCATACTAAGCTCAACATGGTGGAGGAGAGAGTGGTGACATTTGGATTTGGTGGAAGAGACCTCATCCACAATTGTGATTTCTTCTCGAGTGCAATAAAGTGCACCATGTCCAATTGGTTTTTGAGGATAGAGTGGACAGCCTAAGTCCTATGGAGCGAGTGGAGGGCCTATTGTAGTTAGACCCTTACCTTCATTTTTGGGTCTGCAGCAACCAATGAGTAGTGGTGTTGCTTGTTGGACTTGTGATGGACCTCATCATAGGAGAGAGTACACTCAAGGCAGCGGACCTGATACCTCTGGTGCATCACAGCCAGCACAGAGGCAGTGTGAGCATTGCCATAGATTTGGTCATAGTAGTGACTAGTGCTTTGACCTTCACCCAAAGTTATTGTAAAAGACCAAGACCGAGGAGAGAAATAGAAGAATGGAAGCTCACATTGGGACGCTAGAATGAGAGAAAAATCCGAATGCCTAGCATGAGCTTTGGCTTTGGTATTTATAGGTAGCATACAAGGCCCTTGGGAAGCTTCTCAAGAAGCTTCCTTGAGCCGCTTTCTTAGAGTGCAAGCCAAGTTAACCAAGCCGCCTACTTGGCATGCAAGCTAAGCTAGTTAGAAGCTTCCTTCTAGAAGCTACTTACTTGAGGTGCAAGCTAAGCTAGCCAGGAAGCTTCCCAAGAAGCTTCTTAGATACTTCCGGAATATTCTAGGCTAATTTGTCTTATTTGCTATTTTGTTGCCCTACTAACTTCGTCGCTAAACTCCATATTGTTACAATTACGGAGTGGGAGGTCTGCTATGGCAAGTGGTAGAGGAGCTCCAAGTCATGGAGGACGGGGTGCTAGAGGTGATGGTAGAGGATCCACACCTAGTAGAGGTGTAGTACCTGCTCTTACTTCTCATACAACCATGACTACACGCATGGAGCAGGTCGAGCATAAATTGGTTAGCATGGCCATAACTTAGAGGAGATCAGATTTGGTGTTGAGGCTTCCACATCATATGCTAGTGATAAAGATGCCTTGGATTTCATGTGTGAAGCAGTACATGTAGATGCCTCTTTTGTAGTGACTAGGAGTGCCGTACATGCTCCAAAGCCTAGAGGAGCATCAATGGAGTTGGACCCACAAAGAAGAGAGGTTGGAAGACAAGTCTGACTTCCTCAGTCTTTCATGCTCTCTGAGGCCCATCCACGGCTCCTAGACGTCCTAGTGTAGGTGTGGTAGGTGGTGATGGGGTGCATGATGGAATACCTACTAGTCAGCTACCTGCTACTACATAGATTGAGTCTAGCACAATGTAGGGGGCGGCTTAGCTGATTATGCGCTATCCTTTATTTTCATCCAATGACATGTGTACATTGGGAGTTGACCCAACCCCAATGTTCCGATTGGCTGCCATGCTTTGTGGGGGTAGGGATGATATGGTACCTACTTCTAGAGTAGAGATGGTTGATAATGGCGTTGACTTGGTTGAGGAGCATAGGATTCGCTCAACGACCAATGGTTTATGGCAAGCAACAATGGCTAGACTGGAGGAGTTACCAACTAGACCGGCCTTTGAACGAGCATGGTTTACACATGGGGTTGTCTTGTTGGATAACCAAAGGGGGATTTTTTGTTTGGTGGGACCTTTAGGGAAGGTCTATATGCCATAAAGGGTCTTACTTGATGTTGGTGCGTAGCCCCTTATGTTGGAGAAGGCTGTAGTTGTTGGTATGGAGTTATGGAAGACCGATGTGAAGGGGTGTCCATTTCAGATCCATGCATCTCTAGGTGGTGGTTCAACACAATACATCACGTGTGGGGAGCTTGTTGTCCAAGTTCAGCTTGGTCACCCTGATTGATAGCTTGGTGTGAGAGCTTAGGCTATTACAACAATAGTTGAGTCATATGATGTGCTAGTTGGGAGAACAGTGTTATACCCCATGGGTTTCAATATCAACTATTGGGAGGAGAAAACCTCCTATAGACCAGGTTGGAAATCAAGTGAGGGATGAGTATGTCGCCTACCTATATGCTTCAATGGTAGGCTCACTACAGTCCAAGACCGTGGCAACATCAATTTCAACTTTTAGTGGTGTAGTTACTTAGCCTAGTGATTTATTGGAGAGGAATACCCATGCAAAAGATACTCCAATACCAGAGGAGATCACTCAAATTTGGAGTACAAGTGGGATTGTTCCATCCACCTTGGATGTTCCATTGTGGAGTTCAAAGGAGGCATTGCAACAATATATAGTTTGGTTGGTGTAACAGGCTTGGAGTGGAGCCTTTGTACCACCAAGAGATGAGTATGAGGATGAGCCTCTAGAGTCAATTACCTTGACACCTTTGGATACCACACTCATTACTTGGTAGTATCCAATAGAAGCAGTATGTCTATTGGAGTTATTTGGTGGGATTAACATCAGACTAGTTGCGGTCCTACAGGCAAGTACACAACTATATAGGTACTTGTATATGGAGAGAGATGAGGCTACTAGGCAAGTCTCTCTCCATCATGTGACACACTTAGCTTTATTGGTATCCTGAGTTATTATTGTTGTCACCAGTTAGGGATTACCAGAAGACCCTACCAAAAGACATTTTCTTGTTGGGGGCACAGGACTTGGAGAGACATGGTCCCATTCACTTGGTGATTGTTGGATAGCCATGTTAGGAACATACACCTATTGGCCAAGGTTTGGGTCTTCAGGATGCTTGTTCTAGTGTGTTTTGGGAGATGTTATGCATACTTTGACATCCCTAAGTCCATCAATCTGTTTCTCCAACTTACCTTTTGGAGAATGTTCCTTTGATGGGTGATTCTTGCACTAGAGTGGTGGCGAGTACACATGAGGTCCATTCTTGGATGGGATCTGCTATATTGTTAGATGCAGCAAGAGTGGGATCACAAGCTCATTATCTTTGTCTTTGATGGACGCACATCTTACTTAGAGAGGTTCTATATTGCGCTATTGATGGGATTCAAAGACTACACTACATCATTGTAATGACATCTTGGACATTGGGTGTCAGTCTCAAATGGTGGTAGTGGCTAATAGGTCACTTATGGCAGTGGTGAACCTAGGTGGATAGCCTAGGTGGATAGCCTAGAGCCGCTTTTCCCACACTCACGAGTTTCCCAAGCTCTCATGATTTTTGAGAGGGAGGTCTTTGACTGGTTTGGGACTCATAGTTACAATAGTTGGTGGAGCTTAACACCAGTGAGAGAGAGCGGGTGATGGGTTTTTGCATTGGTATTACCACTATTCTAGTAATGTTAGAGGCATCCAAGAATCAGGTTTTAGGTTAGGCTATGCACTTGAATTATTTGACCTGGATTGTGAGCCTTGGCTTGGCAGAGCAAAGTAAGATGCACTTGATAGGCATCACCACTTGGACACTTGTGAGCCGTGTGCCTATTGAGATGATTCAAGCACATGCTGGGGTGATGGACCAAGTGGATAGTGTATTCTTGAGACATAGCCAATGGCTACTAGGGAGAGTGGTCTACTTGGAGTCCATCCGGGTGAGCATGGGCTACTTGGATTACACCCTTGGTCTACTTGGGATGCTGCTAGATGATGTGTGAAGCTTGCAGCCAGAGTGGAGTGAGTTTTTCACACAGAGGTTGGGACCTCTAGTGGTCAAGGGCATGACACTACTGCTCCCAAGGGCCAAGTATAGTAGCCAATCAATATGTCTTCTACTCCTACGACAATTACAAAGGATGCTTGGAAGTCAGATCTTGGACCTAAGCCTACAAGAGAGGAAATACAAAGAGTTTGGAGGTTCTTGAGGAGCTACATGAGTTGTTTTGCCTTCAATATGAAGGATTTGGGTGCTCTAAAAGGACCTAGTATTTGGATTGAGTTGACAAGCGATACACCAATTGGCTGGCATCCTTATTGATATAATGATATTGAGAGACATTGATTCAGGGTTGGAGTAGAGACCTTTTTGAGGCTGGTTTGGTGGAGATTTCACATAGAGAGTATGCATCAACTATAGTGATGCCAGCCAAGAAGGATATGCCTAGCAACTACACAAATAGGCGGATATGTGGAAATTACCATCCTATCAACCAACAAACTAGGGTTAATTGGTATGCCATGCAATACACCAAAGGAGATCTTTGATGCGATTGGGGCATGCAAAGGTCTTTAGTACTTTGGATCTTTAAGTAGGATATCATCAGTTGTTGATTAAGGCGTAGGATAAGTCCAAGATAACATTTTGGGCTATTGATCCTCATGGTAAGGATGTGTTATATTAGTGGAGATTCTTACCATTTGGGTTAAAGAATCCTTTGCTGAGTTCTAGAGGGTCATGGATAAGATCTTAGTTGGATTGAATTTTGCTTGGTGCTATATTGATGAAATTTTGGTCTAGAGCACTATTGTGGAGGAACATGAGAGACAATTGTTGGAGGTGTTTGAGAGTTTGAGATCTCATGGACTAAAATTACATCATGGGAAGTGTAGGTTCTTCCATGAGCAGGTTGAGTATTTGAGTCACACTATGTACCCCGGAGGACTTGGTGTTCAACAGACCAAGGTGGAGGCTATTGTGCATATTCCGAGGCTATGGATGTGAGCAGAGTGTGAGCATTCTTGGGGTTGGCAAACTTCTATTGCCATTATGTTAGAAGATTTAGTGCCATTGCCAAGGCCTTGACAAAGCTGACCAAGCTTACATTGGAGTGGTGTTGGGGAGATGAGTACAAGAGAGCTTTTTAGAGCTCAACGAGAGGTTGACATCTACTCCTATTTTGAGGAGATTGACTAGAGGATGACCATTTCAAGTTCACACTGATTGGAGTATGTTGGGGCTTGGAGTAGTGCTCACCCAACATGATGATAAGGGGAAGGAGTTTATGGTGGCCTATGCTAGTCGCTCCAATTCCAACAGAGGAAAAGTATAGTTCATATGAGGGAGAGTGCTTGGCAGCAGTTTGGGCAGTAGCACATTTCTGATGTTCCCTATTTGGTAACCCCTTTACTCTCATTAGTGATCATCAGTCATTGAAGTGGTTGATGGAGTGGAGTTGATGACAAGATTAAAGGGAAGCTTGCATAATGGGTTTAATTTTACAGGAGTATGATTTCATAATTATTCATAGACCTAGAGTGGTGAACTATGATGCAGATGGGTTGAGTAGAAACCCATGTCCCAACTAGCACGATCAAACTAGAGCATGTTGGCATGGTGAGACAAATGAGGAGATGGTGCCAAGTTGGCATGCATCTATCTTTCTCTATATAGTTTTTGAGGCTTTGGTGGTATCTCTCTCAATGCATACAGGAGGAGTTATTGCGGTCACAGATCTAGAGAGTGAAGATGTTGGTACAATTTAGCAAGACATTCATGATGATATCTTAGTGATGGACTATCTTTGCATTGGTAGTGTGGGTGGCACAATTGGGGCCAAGGAGATAGATCGTGTCCTTTAGCAAGCTAGGTGGTTCATATTGGAGGGCAAAGACCTTCTTCGGGTATAGGAGGATGGTAGAGTGTACATAGTACCACTTCCATCTCAGAAACCACAGTTGGTCCATCATGCTCATGAGGAGCTAGGAAATTTTGGAGAAAAGCGTACATATACTTTATTTCAAAGTCATAATTGGTGGGACGGTATGCAGATTGAGGTACAATAATTTGTTACCGGATGTGTGGTTTGTGACCAAGTTAGAGCATCATTCAATGCTCCTAAGCCATACACCCATTACCTATCATGGGATTGGATTACCGTTGGAGTTTGGACTTTGTTGGAACTTTTCCATTGACAGTGAGACATCATCGATATGTTTTGGTGATGGTGAAGCACTTCTTCAAGTGGATTGAGTTGGTGGCACTTCTTGACAAGTCCAGTGAAGGGATGGCTTATTTGTTCCTAGATTGGGTTCTTAGTCATTTTGGTGCACCAATTGAGGTTTTGACTAATCAAGGTACAAAGTTCTTAGGGAGTTTTAGGTCTTGTGCGACAAGGCTTGGATTGATCATTGTATTACCTCCCAAGATCACCTTGAGGCAGATGGCTTAGCAAAGAAGGTGGTTCAGACGGTGAAGAGAGGGTTGTGAAAGTATGGTTTGCAGAGAGGCCACTTGGGAGATTGGGATCTTTAGTTACCTTGGTTGGCCATGTATAATACCAATAGCTAGACACATGATCTAGAAATGAAATTTGGTTTGGTAACATCTAGAAGGATGTTATACATGATGGACTAAGTAGATGAAGAAGGCAATTGCACAGGAAAAATGAAGGATGAGAAGACCCTATCAAGCCGTACAACGGAGAGACATGAAAGGTAATATGGAGCTAACCCCCAATAGAGTCTATATGAGAAATCTGCCCTACCGCACCTAAGATATCAAAGCTATGCAAGTTGTACGGTCTACACACAACTAGAGCATCCAAAGAAACATCACCTAATGTGATTGCTCTCCTATGGATTGCACCAGCCACTGCTCTCTGTAGAGCATGGGACACATGCTTTCTAAAATATGCTACAAAGTATGAGAGTGAGAGTGGTACTCCTTGACGCCTAACATGATAAGCTCTCGTGCACTCCTTGAAAAATGTTTCAAATGCCGTGTCCATTGCTCCATATAACTCCAAGGCTAGAGGAACAAAGAGGTGACCTCATTGCATGCTCCTATACTTGGTGACCTTGCAACTTGCTGCTGCACTCGCTGCCCATCTAAGGGGATGGGTAATCACTCCCTCTGAAACTATATCTCACGTAGGGTCCATAACCACAACATCCACTACTGTCACCTAATCATCTCAAACCAAGTATAAGTCTGCCCTAACACGTGTGGTCTACAAAGCATACAAATGCTCCCTCCAAGCCAAGTATCCACTCTCTTGTGCCATAGCATACAATATGTCCCTAATGGCATCATGGGTAGCTATCCTCTGTCCTCTAAAAGAACACCATGTCATGTGGACCGCTGCTGCATCTAGTGTAGAACCACACTCACAAGTGAGTAATGAAGATGCAGATAGGTGGACCAAACCTAGGCAAAACCTCATTGTTGTAGAGAAAGTAGTTTGTGCAAGTCAAAATGCCCTAATGTATGTTCAAGCTAGGATCCAAGAGCCTGCACCCTTGCCAGAGCAAGAGCAAAGACATGCTCTAGTAGCCTCAAGAATGGATGAGTTGACTAAGAGAGAATGTAGTGTATGCTTACACTGTCGCTCCATCAAGGAAGATTATAAACCTCTAGCCAATCTGATGATAGTGAAGCAAAAGGTGGAAAATCCTCTTGTGCTTGCAGTGATAGACTTTCTCCCATCTATTGCAATAACAACTAGAGAGAAAATGATCCTCCCTCCACCTTTATCACATAAGTCCCCAACACCAGCCTATCAACAACCACAAAACAAGAGGAAAGTAGGAGTGCCGAGAGAGCCCAACTACCCAAAAATGCTATAGGTGTCGTCTCTTCTATAGATAACAAGCCAATCCCACCACATGAGATTGGCAGAGCCATTTGTCTATGTGCCAAATCCCCTATCACACACTCAAAAGTCCATGGTCCAATAATATCACCAAAGACTTCCATAATCCTCCTATCAGATGCTCTCAAACGTGATGAGAAGGATGGTAAGGGGAGAACTGTACGGATGAGGTAGGATGGTCAACGAGCAATACTAGAGGAGAGTATACCAAATGCCACTTGTGGATCTCTTAGTAATGGAAGGTCATCCACATGGAGAACATCCTCTGCAAGGGCAACGTCTAGGAAGCATGTGACAAAATCCTCCAATCCTATTGGCACTCCAAGAACATGGAGTCCATCTGTAGATGTGATGCACCCCTCTGGAAGCTCAAGGTGGAGAGGGATACCTAAAGGGGAACATGCTCTACACTTTGACACTTGACTCTCAAGCCTACTAGATGTAGCCAGGTAGTCAAGTAGTCAAAGGCTTGCCTAATTTGATCTACAGGGCCTACGATGTGTGTATTATATGCCAAGGAGAGAAATACACAACTTGGCATAGCCAAAGTAGTAGATAGGAGAGCTCTAAAGTGAGCCATGGCAAATAAGGCACCCCCCTCCACTCCAAAGGATCTCCCTAATGTGTACCAACAGCTGACTCCAAGATAGTGACCCCCTCATGTGAACCACCATGCTGGTAGTAAAAGGAAGCAAGAGAGCCATAAAAAGACCGCAAAAAAGGAATGAGACTCGCCAAGGATCCACCAACCTCTCTAAGCTCTCTAACGATAGATGCCCATGAGATGCTATTAAATGCATTCTCAACATCCACTTGTAGGACGATCACTCTGGATGGATATCTAGGAGTGCTCTAATGCTTAGAGATATAGCCTCACATCCTCCAGATGTAGCTACTCCAAATTGATATAGACTAAGGTGCTATCAAAAGTGAGAATGATGCTAAAGGACAATGGTATGACTGACCAAATGCAAAAAGATCTCTCCAATAGCAATTGGTCTAATGCCCCTTGTGTCCTCCATTGTGAGAAGTCATCTAGCACCTAACATCTAACTAACAGACATAAGAATGTCTCCTCTTGCTACTGCTGCAGCCACTTGAAACACCTGGTAAAACCACTAAAAGGATCATCTCCCTGGAAGCAATCTTTAAGGTGCTCATAAACCATCCCTAACAAGCCTCTTGAGGAAAGGCGAGGGGCAGTGCACAATGCTTGTGAAAATAGCGATCTATCAAGACATAAAGGCTGCTCAGGCTGATAATCTAATACCTCTAGTGGTAGTCCCACTATTACTATAGGATGTAATGAGCGTAAGGAAGATATAGTCTCATCAATAGTGTAACAATATGGAGTTTAGCGACAAAGTTAGTTGGGCTTACGAAGTAGCACATAAGACAAAGTAGCCTAGAATATTCCAGAAGTATCTAGGAAGCTTCTTGGGAAGCTTCCCGGTTAGCTTAGCTTGCACCTTAAGTAAGTAGCTTCTAGAAGGAAGCTTCTAGAAGCTTCCAACTAGCTTAGCTTGCATGCAAAGTAGGCAGCTTCTAGAAGGAAGCTTCTTGAGAAGCTTCCTAGTTAACTTGGCTTGCACTCTAAGAAAGCGGCTTGAGGAAGCTTCTCAAGGACCTTGTATGCTACCTATAAATACCAAAGCCAAAGCTCATGCTAGGCATTCGGAGTTTTCACTCATTCAAGTGTCCCAATGTGAGTTTCCATTCTCCTATTTCTCTCCTTGGTTTTGGTCTTTTACATTGGTATCAGAGCAGGAATGGGATGGATGGAATTTATGGACCACCAAATCCACTTTCGCCAAACCATTGGGACTTTTATGTCCAGATATTACCAAAGCATTGTTTCACACAATTCATCACCTCATGCTTTGGGCAAGATTTTCTACATATGATCATCGTGTCGGAGGAACCCTTGATACTTCCAGTTGTAACTTATGGAGAACGGTGGACTTGTTGTATCTATGTGTTAATCAACTAGATAAATTGAGGGTAGGGGAATAGATAAGTAGCAATGGCGGCAATACCGGATGTTATCCTTGCAATGCAACAACAAATTGAGCATCTTACTCGATTGTTGGATGAACGAGACCAGCAACGACGAGAACAGATAGAGAGAGCGCCAGTTCAAGATACAGAAGATCACATTTGATCTCCGAAACCCAAGGTGTTTGAAGGCAAGAATCTTCCAAGCACAATGGAGAATTTTGTGTTTGACTGTGAACGTTACTTTGAAGCCACCAATCTTCAAGACGAGTAGAAACAAATTCTCTTGGCTTCTAGCCAATTGGATAGCATGGCAAAACTTTGGTGGTGATTCCGAGTAGAAAGAGCTGAACGACAAATTGTTACACCGATTTTGACATGGGCAGAATTCAAGGATGAAATACTTGGTCGATTTCAGACTATAAATGCCATCCAAGCTACACAAGATAAATTGGCGGAGTTAAGGTAGATTGGCTCGGTGAGAAGCTACATCACACAATTTCAAAATATCATCATGCAAATTCTAGATATCCAAGAAGGTGAAGTTCTGGATCGATTTGTGCAAGGATTGAAGTCACAAACCAGATTGGAGGTGACTATGCGAGAGCCATAGAACGTAGAAGAAGCCATGCAATTGGCTGAGCATTTTGATTCCTTAGTTGCGACAACTTGGTCTCGACTTCGACCTACACAAAACCTACCAGTACCACAAGTGGAAGAACCGGTACCAATGGAGATTGATGCTATCCAACAAAGACCACTTGGCATAGCAGATAGAGAAAGATTACGACAAAATGGAGGTTGCTTTTATTGTTGCCAAGTTGGACATCGTATTGCTGAATGTCCATTTAGGAATGGGTGACCTCGACAAGTTGCCCAGATGGAGTTTGTGGAACAGAATGATAAGGGAAACAAAGAATCCCAATAGGAGATTTTGAGCCGCCTACTGGGAGCTTGATTAGTTCCAATGGGATTGAAGGCTCAACCTATGCAAGTTTGCTTCACTTGCAAGGTATGATATCTAATCGGGGTTGTAGGATTTTGGTTGATTTTGGAAGTTCAGAGAATTGCATATCTATGCAAGTAGCAAAGGAATTGGGGATTCCTATCAAGCCAGTGATTGGAAGTAGTTTGATGATGGCGGATGGTAGAAAAGGTTCTGCATTCCGCACCTCGTATCCTATTCCTTTCAAGATTGGGAAGGAGTATTTGGAGTGTATGAGGTTTGTAGTGGCACCTCTACACTATGATATCATTTTGGGTCTACCTTGGCTTGAAAGTCATAAGGTTCAATTTGATTGGACCCGACGTCAAATTCAAGTACTACAACAAGGTAGGAATTTCCGATTAGGTTGTCTGGCACCTTTGAGTTAGACACCTAAGAATAGTCAGTCCCAAGATGGGAAGTTTGTTGAGAAGGTAGCCATAGAGCAAATCTGGAAGGGAGATGAGTCCCAAGATGGGAAGTTTGCCAAGAAGGCAACCATGGAGCAAGCTTGGAAGAGAGATGAGTCCCTAGAAGGGAATTTTGTTAATGAAGCAGCCATAGAGCAAGCTTTGGAGGAAGATAAGTCTGTATTGCGGTGTGGATCAAGCCGATTGCACAAGAACAATCTAAGGAGGGCCAGGTGCCGCATCAAGCAATGGTTGATCAGATAGTTCAGGAGTTTACAGATGTGTTTCCGGATGATCTGCCAAAGGGATTACCCTCTGATCGAGGTATGCCCTTCAAGATCGAGTTATTGCCAGGGAGTACTCCAGTGAGTAGACCAATCTATCGGCTCTCACCAAAGGAGTTGGAGGAGTTGCAAACAACACTTACAGAGTTGTTGGAGAAGGATTTCATACAACATAGTACCTCTCCGTGGGGAGCACCGGTACTATTTGTTCCAAAGAAGGATGGAGGACTTCATTTCTGTATTGATTACCGTGAGCTCAATAAGCAAACCGTGAAGAATGCATATCCCTTGCCTCGGATCGATGAACTGCTTGATCAATTAAGTGGAGCATGCTACTTTTCCAAGCTTGATCTTCATAGTGGCTATTGACAAATTCTTATTGAAGGAGAGGACGTGCAAAAGACTGCCTTTTGCACAAGGTATGGACATTTTGAGTGGAGAGTTCTACCTTTCGGACTCACTACTGCTCCAGTAGTCTTCATGGATTAGATGCATCGGGTGTTGGATGGACTATTGGATTGGTCAGTGGTGGTGTTCTTGGATGATATCTTAATCTATAGCAAGACAGAGGCAGAACACGTGAATCATGTGCGAGAAGTCCTAAGACAAATACGACAATGGAAATTTTACTTCAAGAAGTCAAAATGTGCTTTTTGGCAGAAGGAGGTTACCTTCTTGGCTCATAAGATCTCATCAGAGGGGATCAGGATGGAAGAAGAGAAGATCAAGGCCATTACTGATTGGCCTACCCCAAAGGATGCTACAAAAGTACGGGCATTCAATGGATTGGCCAGTTTTTACCGGCAGTTCATCCACTATTATGCTCATGTGGCTGTACCATTGACTGACCTCTTGGGAAAGAACTCAAGCTTCCAATGGAACACCAAACATGAAGAAGCATTCCAGAAGTTGAAACATATGGTGTCTTCAAGACCTATTCTTCAACCATATGATCCTCAACTACCTTGTGTGGTTGATTTTGATGCTTCTAACTTTGCAATTGGAGCTGTGTTGCAACAAGAATTTCTAGATGGACTACATCCCATTGCCTTTGTGTCTCGCCGACTAAATACAGCTGAAAGAAATTACTCTACTTGAGATTGGGAACAACTTGCAATGGTATATGCCACCAAGGTATAGAGGCATTATCTCTTGGGGAAACAAGTGATCATGCGAACTGATCACAAGCCATTGTTGCAGACCTTACACCTGGAGCACATGAAGAGTCAACATCATCAATGGGAAGAGCAACTTCAATTGTTTGACATCAAACTTGAGTACAAACCAGGTCGGTTCCATGTCATCCCTGATGCTCTATCATGACAACCTGATTTGAAGTCCCTTCCTCTCATCGCGGCAGCAATTACAACGGTGTTAATTGACCCCAAGATCCATAACAAGTTTTGGTTAGCTCTACAACAAGATCCCTTCTTCCGAATGGTACATGGTCGTCTAACAACAGGTGACAAGGAGTACAACACCTTCTCCTTCAAGGAAGGCCTTCTATTCCATACAGATCGGATCTATGTTCCAACCAAAGGTGATCTTTGACTTGTGCGCCTTCAAGAAGCCCATGATTTACCCATCGCTGGTCACATGGGTGTGGACAAGACCTTGGGTACCCTCCAACGTCAATGGTGGTGGCCCAACATGACACAAGATGTTCGAGAATTTGTCAGATTGTGTGAGAGCTGCCAACGTAACAAGGCCAGTAACCAGAAGCCGAGTGGACTCCTTCAACCACTCGCCATTCCATCCGCTTGCTGGGAGCATGTGAGCTTGGATCTAATCACATCCTTGCCAAAGACAAAACAAGGACACACCGCAATCGTGGTGTTTGTGGATAAGCTCAGTAAGCAAATCCACTTGGCACCAACCTATGATAATGTGGATGCTCCAACCTTAGTGCAAATCTACTTTGACAATGTCTTCAAGCATCATGGGATGCCACGTGTACTCATCTCTGACCGTGATCCTTGATTTATTGGGAAGTTTTGGCAAGCACTCTTCCAGATACATGGCACCAAGCTTGCTTTATCCATGGCCTATCATCCTCAAACTGATGGACAAACCAAACGTGCAAATCATACATTGGAGGATATGTTGCGGGCCTTTATCAATGTCCACCATACCAATTGGGATGAATGTCTTGCAGTTGTAGAATTTACCTACAACAATTCCAAATAGGCAAGCACCGGATTTTCTCCCTTCTTTCTCAATTTTGGCCAAGATCCGCTTGTTCTAGATTCTCTTCTTGCTCCCCCTCCATCTCAGGTTCCTCATACTTCCACATTCTTGACCACTATATCCCAATCGCTCCAACAAGCCAAGTCTCACCTCCTTATTGCTTAGAATCGCCAAAAACAATATGCGGACCATCATCGTCGTGATCTCACCTTTGAAGTTGGTGATAAAGTCATGCTATCCTCCAGTAACCTCCCTCTACCACTTGATACCCAAGTTTGTAAACTTGCCCCTAATTGGATAAGACCCTTTGATATCACCCAAATTGTCTCTCCTATTGCTTATCGACTTGCCTTACCTTGTCACATGCGTATCTAACCTATCTTTCATGTTTCCAAGTTGAAACCCTTTGTTCGTAACCCCTCTTCCTTTTCCTCTTGAGTCCAACCTCCCCCTCTTCCTGTCCCTATCAATGATCATGAGGAGTACAAAGTTGATCGTATCCTTGCGCGTCGCCATATCCAACAAGGCCGTCGCCAACATACGAAGTACAAGGTCCTTTGGAAGGGGTTTTCCCTTCATGATGCCACCTGGGAGCCTCTTTCTCACCTCCAGAATGCACATACGGCCATCCAGGAATTCAAAGCTTCACTGGCGACAAGGACGTCACCAACTAGCGGTGGGGAAATATGTAACAATATGGAGTTTAGCAACAAAGTTAGTCGGGCTTACGAAGTAGCACATAAGACAAAGTAGCCTAGAATATTCCGGAAGTATCTAGGAAGCTTCTTGGGAAGCTTCCTGGTTAGCTTAGCTTGCACCTTAAGTAAGTAGCTTCTAGAAGGAAGCTTCTAGAAGCTTCCAACTAGCTTAGCTTGCACGCCAAGTAGGCGGCTTCTAGAAGGAAGCTTCTTGAGAAGCTTCCTAGTTAACTTGGCTTGCACTCTAAGAAAGCGGCTTGAGGAAGCTTCTCAAGGACCTTGTTTGCTACCTATAAATACCAAAGCCAAAGCTCATGCTAGGCATTTGGAGTTTTCCCTCATTCAAGTGTCCCAATGTGAGTTTCCATTCTCCTATTTCTCTCCTCGGTTTTGGTCTTTTACAAATAGGACTTGCCATAGACAAAGGGTGTAGGGCTTGTGCTGCTCTAAGAAACTCTCCCACCTGACCCAATGTCCTACACCATCGTAATCAAGTGGACTATGTTGTATCTTGTGGCGATGCCTAAGTAGATAAGCTAGAGGTATCACCAAAAGAGTACTTCTACTAATAGGCCAAAAACCAAAACATGCTTGGAAAATTTAGAATCAATAGCTAGGCATATGATCTAGAGGTGAAACTTGGGGTGGTGATATTTGGAAGGATGTTACACATGATGGAGAATGTAGATTAGATAGAGATATCACCAAAAGAGCACTTCTATTAATAGGGCAGAAGCCAAATTAGGCTTGAAAACTTCAAAGGCAATTTTGGAGGCCTAAACAGATGAATTAGGCCTCAAAATTATGTCAATCCTCCCATAGGTATTCTCACCAAGACCTTTCCAATGGTACTTCACCCATGTGATTCTGAGATTCCTACATGAAGATTCCCTAAAAGATTCCCTTTGGTCAAAGCCTATTTGCACAACCAGATGGGACCAAGACTGACATGTCACCCATCCAAGCAAATAATCTAAGGGTGAAGCTTGCTAACATGTCACCTATCCATGTACCTAATCCTATGGTGGAGCTTCATTGGAGGAGATCTTCTTTGGCTATATAATAAAGAGAAGGTGCTCCTTTGGGGCATCGAAGGATTGAGTGTGAAATCTATGTTTTCTCTCTTGTATCTCTCTTGAAGAGTTCTCTTGTCCTTAAAGTATTATGCCATGGGCTATTGGTTCAGCCAGCAAGCCTCCTTGGCATCCTTCTCTCCTTACTTCCTACGCTACAGACAAGATGTAGATTTACCTATAGCCATTCATCGAGATGCTATTGTAGACTTGGACTTGGATGATCCATATGTTTGGATGAGCACATGTTCTCAACGGGCAGAGATCTTTTGGAGAGTGGTTCCAATGACCTTTGAGAACTTGGCAATTGCTTAGCATAAGGATACCTTACATTATGCTACTATTTGAGGAGAAGGGTATAGACCCTTGATCCGTCAATTTCATCAAGGTGACTATGTATATCTATAGTAGAGAGCATCAATGACACTTGATGTTTTGATAGGCCGCATTATCTTGAGAGTGCACGAGGTTTTGTCATCTAGAGTCCTTGCATTGGAAGGACGTGATGGTGTTGTTTGGAAGGATCATGTGAGCAATTGTGTGCCATGCCACCTCCCAAACATTGATGGTACTATGGACCTAAGCTTGGCACTTGCACGGGCAAGCTTGAGGGATATGTTATGTGGCTCTTCTGGTGGAGCTGCTACTATGTTAGTGTGTGATACTTGTTTGGGAGGATGGCATATGGCATGTATGATACCTCTCCTCACGGTGGTTCCGTAGGGACAATGGTTATGTCCTAGATGTACTTGACTTATAACTAGTTCATCCTTTATATGGTATAGATTGCAGATAGGCAACTAACGACGGAGCTTGATAGCACTCAACCTCTTGATCTTTGCCCATCATAGGGTATACCATATACTTGGAGTAGATGGCTATTTGGAGTTAGGGGGACCTAATTGCCAACTAGGAGGGCAATTGTGCCACTTTAGAGTTTATGTATGACTTATGTGTGAGTTGTGCTTCTAAAGTGTATGATGTTGATAGCAATATATGTTGTGTAGCAATGTATATATGCACGACAATTGTCATGCCATTTGTAGTATCGCATCTAGATTGCTTGGATACTGGAGCTGCAATGATAGTGGTTAGAGGTATTTTAGCAATTACTTGTAGATTACTTTCCAACGGTCAGATTTTGTGTTTGGAGTAATTACTTCATGGTGGGGCCCACCATCACTTTGCACCATTTGCACTATTGGGTGTGTTGTCAATAGGACCGTTAGGGTTTGAGACCTAGCTCAAGTCCAAGGGGTATAATTTTGAAGTGCAGCTCTAGAGAGCTCACTTCTCTGATGTTGAGCCTTTGAGTTCCTGGCTATGGTTAGCAGAGGCCGGCAAGCGTCACTTGGATTCTCTTAGCTAGAGTGAGCGTCGCTTGACTGTGATCAATGCCCAGTTGTTGACATATTAAAGAGTGACAAATCAAGTATTGATTTGATTTTGTGTGAGTCGAGTTATGTAAATGAACTGATTATTGTGGCACTCTAGAGTTTATGTATGACTTACGTGTGAATTGTGCTTCTGTAGTGCATGATATTGACAACGATGTATGTTGTGTAGTAATATACACATGACAAGAGAGAGAGATAGAGAGAGAGAGAGAAAGGCCAATCTTTCTTCCCATGGAAGGAAGAAAAATGTGCACATTTTTTAGGCCTAATTCATCAATTTAGGCCTCCAAAATTGGCTTTGAAGTTTCTTATTATTTACACTCCTACCTTATTAGTAGAAATACTATTTTGGTGACATCTCTATTTAATCTACTTAACCCATCATACATAATATCCTTCTAGATGTTACCAAGCCAATTTTCACCTCTAGATAATATGTCTAACTATTGGTATTATAGGAGATAACCTCTATAGACTAGGTTGGCAATTAGGTAAGAGACTGGTATATTGCCTACCATTATGCTTTAGTAGTGGCAATCTTGGGTCACTATAGTCAAGGACCATGGCATCAAGTTTAGCTTTCAATGGTTCTATTACTTGGCCTAGTGACTTATTGGAGAAGAATGTCCATGCAAAGGATAGTCCAATACCAAAGGAGATCACTTGGATTTGGAGTACAAGTGGGATTGTTCCATCCACCTTAGATGTTCCATTGTGGAGTTTTGGAGAGGCATTGCAGCAACATGTAAATTATTTGGTGCTATCGGCTTAGAGTGGAACCTTTGTACCACTAGGAGACTAGTGTGAGGATGAGCTTCTAGAGTCTATCATGTTGTCACCTTTGGATACCACACTCATTGCTTGGCAATATCCAATTGAGGAAGTATGTCTATTGGAGTTATTTTGTGAGATTAGCACTAGACTAGCTATGGTATTACAAGTAGATATACAAGTACAAAGGTACTTGTATGTGGAGAGAGATGAGACTGCTAGGCAAGTCTCTCTACATCATGTGGCACACTTGACCTATCAATATCTTGAGTTATTACCAATGTTAGCAATTAAACGTTACCAGAAGACCCTACTAGCAAACCTTTCCTTGTTGAGAGTACATGATTTGGGGACATGGTCCCATTCATTTGGTGATTTTTGGATGGCCATGTTAGGGACATACCCGTGCTAGTTGAGGTCAAGGTCTATATGATCTCTATTTTGGTGTGTTTTGGGAGATATTATGTATACCCAAATTTCTCTAGATTTATCAGTCTATTTCTCTAATCTACATTTTGGAGAACATCCCTTTGATTAGTGATTCTCATACTCGGGTGGTGGCAAGTACACATTAGGTCCATTCTTGGATGAGATGTGTTGTTGTATGCAACTAGAGTGGGATCATGAGCTCATTATCTTTATCTTTGGTGGACAAAATTCTCACCCAGAGAGGTTCTATAACATGCTTGTGATGGGATTCAACAATTAGACCACCTTACTATTGATGATATTTTGGATGTTGGGCGCCAGTCTCAAATGGTAGTATTGGTTGATAGGTCATATATGGTAGTGGTGAACCTTGTTGGATAGCCCAAAGCCACTTTACCCACACTTATGAGTTTTCAAAGCTCCCATGCTTTTTGAGAGGGAGGTCTTGGACTTGTTTGGGACTCACAATTATAGCTGTTATTGGAGCCCAGCGTTGATCAAAGGGAATAAGAAATGGGTTTTCATACCAATATTACTGTTATTACAAATGTGTGAGAAGCATCCAAGCATTAGGTATTAGGTCAGGCTATGGATCTGGATTGTGAGCCTTGGCTTGGAAAAGTAACATACAATGCACTTGATAGGCATCACCACTCGGATACTTGTAAGCTCTATGCCTATCAAGACAATTTAAGCACATGCTAGGAGCGATGGATCAAGTGAGGAGGGTATACTTAGGACACAACCAATTGCTACTAGTGAGAGTGGTCTACTTGGGGTCCATCTAGGTGAGCTTGGTCTACTTGGGTTACACCCTTGGTCTACTTGGGATGCAGCTAGAGGACGTATAGAGCTCGCAACCAGAGCAAAGGGATTTTTCCACACTAAGGTTGGGAACTCTAATGGTTAGGAGCATGACACTACTAGTCCTAATGGCCTAGTGTAGTAGCCAATCAATATGTCTTCCACTCCTACATCAATTACAAAGGATACTTGATGAGATCTTGGACCCGGGCTTACAAGAGGAGAAAGATGGAGAGTTTGGAGGTTCTTGAGGAGTTACACAATTCTTTTCCTTTAGTATGAAGGATTTGGGTGCTCTAAAAGAACTTAGTAATCAGATTGAGCTTACTAGCAATACACCCGTTTTTTGATGTCCTTACAAATATAGTGACATGGAAAGAGCATTGATTTAGAGCTAGAATAGAGACCTTTTTGAGGCTGGTTTTTTGGAGATTTTACATGGAGAGTATGATTCAACTATAGTGATGCCAACCAAGAGCAGTATGCATGACAACAACATAGATAGGTAGATGAGTAGAGATTATTGTCCTATCAACCATTAGACTAGGGTTGATTAGTCTGCCATGCCTCCACCAAAGGAGATCTTTGATGAAAATGGGCATGCAAAGGTCTTTAGTAATTTGGATCTTCAAGTAGGATATCATTAGTTGCCAATCAAGAAGGAGGATAAGTCCAAGATAGCATTCATGGATATTGATCCTCACAATAATGATGTATTATATCAATGGAAGTTCTTACCATTTGGGTTAAAGAATGCTCCTACCAAGTTCCAGAGGATCACAGATAGGATCCTAATAGGATTGGATTTTACTCAATGCTATATTGATAACATTTTGGTCTATAGCACTAATAGGGAGGAGCATGAGAAGTGTAGATTCTTCTATGAGCAGGTTGAGTACTTGGATCACACTATCTACCCTTGATGATTTGTTGTTTAGCAAACCAAGGTAGAAACTATTGCACATATTTCTTGGTCTATGGATGTGAGTAGAGTGTGGGCATTCCTTGGCAAACTTCTATCATCGCTATGTTAGAGGATCCAGTGCCATTGCTAAGGTCTTGATGAAGGTGACCAAGCTTATAGAAGAGTGGTGTTGGGGAGATGAGTAGGAGAGAGCTTTTATAGAGCTCAAGGAGAGGTTGATATCTGCCCCTATTCTTAGGAGACCAATAAGAGGAAGACCATTCTAGCTTCATGATGATTAGAGTACATTGGAGCTTGGAGTAATGATAACCCAACATGATGATGAGGGGAAGGAGTTTGTGGTGGCCTATGCTAGTTGCTCCAAGAATTCAGTAGAGATCAAGTATATTTTATATGAAGGAGAGTGCTTGGTAGCAGTATGGGTAATAATACATTTTTGATATTACCTATGTGGTATCGGTCTTCTGTAAAAGACCGAGACCGAGGAGAGAAATAGGAGAATGGAACTCATATAAGGACACTTGAATGTGGGAAAACTCTGAATGCCTAGCATGAGCTTTGGCTTTGGTATTTATAGGTAGTATACAAGATCCTTGATAAGCTTCTCAAGAAGCTTCCTTGAGCTTCTTTCTTAGAGTGCAAGCCAAGTTAACCAGGAAGCTTCTCAAGAAATTTTCTTCTAAAACCCACCTATGTGGCGTGCAAGCTAAGCTAGTTGGAAGCTTCTAGAAGCTACCTGCTTGTGGTGCAAGTTAAGCTAGTTGGGAAGCTTCCCAAGAAGCTTTTTAGATGCTTCTAGAATATTTTTGCTAATTTGGCTTATTCTCTACTTTGTTAGCCTTGCTAACTACATCGCTAAACTCTATATTGTTACATATTCTCCCATCGCTAGTTGATGACGTCCTTGTCACTATTGAAGCTTCAAACTCCTGGATGGCCATCTATGCATTTTGGAGATGAGAAAAAGGTTCCCATGTGGCATCATGAAGAGGATACCCTTTCCAAAGGACCTTGTACTCCGTATGTTGTTGACATCTTTGTTGAATATGGTGATATGCAAGGATATGATCAACTTTGTACTCCTCATGACCATTGATAGGGATGGGAGGAGGAGGAGGTTGGACACAAGAGAAAAAGGAAGATGGGTTAAGAACAAGGGTTTTAACTTGGAAATGTGAAAGATAGGATGGATGCGCATATAACAAGGAAAGGCAAGTCGATAAACAATAAGAGAGATGATTTGGGTGACATCAAAGGATTCTATCCAATTAGGGGCAAGTTTACTAATTTAGGTATCAAGTAGGAGGGGTAGGTTAATAGAGGATAGCATGACTTTATCACCGACTTCAAAGGTGAGATCACGACAATGGTGGTCCGCATATTTTTTCTAATGATTTTGAGCAACAATGTAACAATATGGAGTTTAGCAACGTAGTTAGTAAGGCTAAAAAAGTAGAGAATAAGCCAAATTAGCCTAGAATATTCTAGAAGCATCTAGGAAGCTTCTTGGGAAGCTTCCTAACTAGTTAAGTTGTGCTCCAAGCAGGTAGCTTCTAGAAGCTTCTAGCTAGCTTAGCTTACACGCCAAGGAGGCGGCTTCTAGAAGGAAGCTTCTTGAGAAGCTTCCTAGTTAACTTGGCTTGCACTCTAAGAAAGCGGCTCAAGGAAGCTTCTCAAAGGCTTTGTATACTACCTATAAATACCAAAGCCAAAGCTCATGCTAGGCATTCGGAGTTTTCACTTATTCAAGTGTCTCAATGGGAGCTTCCATTCTCCTATTTCTCTCCTCAGTCTTGGTCTTTTACAAACAAGGAGATGAGATTTGGCTTGTTAGAGAGATTGTGATATGGTGGTCAAGAAGGTTGCAATATGAGGGACCTGAGATGGAGGAGGAGGAAGAAGAGAATCTTGAACAAGTGGACCTTGGCCAAAATTGAGAAAGAAAGGAGAAAATCCGGTGCTTGTATGTTTGGAATTATTGTAGGCAAATTCTGCAATTGCAAGACATTCATCCCAATTGGTATGGTGGACATTGACAAAGGCACGCAACATATCTCCCAAGGTATGATTTGCATGTGCAGTTTGTCTATTAGTTTGAGGATGATAGGCCATGGACAAAGCAAGCTTGGTGCCAAGTATCTAGAAGAGTGCTTGCCAAAACTTCCCAGATTGCGGTTGGAGATGAGTACACATGGCATCCCATGATGCTTGAAGACATTGTCAAAGTAGATTCATGCTAAGGTTGGAGCATCCACGGTATCAAAGGTTGGTGCTAAGTGGATTTGCTTACTAAGATTATCCACAAACACCATGATTGCTATGTGTCCTTGCTTTGTCTTAGGCAAGGATGTGATGAGATCTAAGCTCATGTGTTCCCATCAAGCAGATGGAATGTGGAGTGGTTGAAGGAGTCCACTCGGCTTCTGGTTGTTGGCCTTGTTATGTTTGCAGCTCTCACATGATTGGACAAACTCTTAAATATCTTGTGTCATGTTGGGCCACCACCATTGCCGTTAGAGTGTACCCAAGGTCTTGTCCACATCCATGTGACAAGCTATTGGTAAATCATGGGCTTCTTGAAGGCGCACAAGTTCAAGATCACCTTTGGTTGGAATATAGATCCTGTCCTTATGGAATAGAAGGCTTTCCTTGAAGGAGAAGGTGTTGTACTCCTTGTTGCATGCTATAAGATGACCATGTACCATTTGGAAGAAGGGATCTTGTTGTAGAGTTGATCAAAACTCGTGTTGGACCTTGGAGTCAATTGACACCGTTGTAATTGTTGCCGTGATGAGAGGAGAGACTTCAAATCAAGTTGTCATGATAGAACATCAAGGATGACATGGAACCAACCTAGTTTGTATTCAAGTTTGAGGTCAAACAATTGGAGTTGTTCCTCCCATCAATGATGTTGACTCTTCATGTGTTCCAAGTGTAAGGTTTGCAACAATGGTTTGGGATCAGTTTGCATGATCACTTGTTTCTCCAAGAGATAATGCCTCCATACCTTGGTGGATATACCATTGCAAGTTGTTCTTGATCTCAAGCAAAGTAACTTCTTTCAGCTATATTTAGTCAACGTGACACAAAGGCAATGGGATGTAGTCCATCTAGGAATTCTTGTTGCAACACTGCTCCAATTGCAAAGTTAGAAGCATCAAAATCAACCACATAGAGTAACTAAGGATCTTATGGTTGAAGAATGGGCCTTGAAGACACCATATGTTTCAAATTTTGAAATGCTTCTTTGTGCTTGGAGGTCCACTAGAAGCTTGAGTTCTCCCCCAAGAGGTCAGTCAATGGTGCAGCCACATGAGCATAATAATGGATGAACCATCGGTAAAAATTGGCTAATCCATTAAATGCATGTACTTTTGTAGCATCCTTCGGAGTAGACCAATCAATAATGGCCTTGATTTTCTCCTCTTCCATCTTGATCCCCTCCGATGAGATCTTGTGACCCAAGAAGGTAACTCCCTTCTGCCAAAAGGCACACTTTAACTTCTTATAGTAAAATTTCCATTATCATAGTAGTCTTAGGACTTCTCGTACATGATTCACGTGGTCTGCATCTGTCTTGCTATAGATTAAGATATCATCTAAGAACACCACCATGTACATCCAATCCAATAGTCCATCCAACATCTAATGCATCTGATCCATGAAGACTACTAGACCATTAGTGAGCCCAAAAGTTAGAACTCTCCACTTGAAATGCCCATACCTTGTGTGAAAGGCAATCTTTTGCACATCTTCCCTATCAATGGGGATTTGCAAATAGCCGCTATTGAGATCCAACTTGGAAAAGTATTGTGCTCCACTCAATTGATCAAGCAAGTTATCAATCTGAGGCAAGGGATATGCATCCTTCATTGTTTGCTTATTGAGCACACGGTAATCAATACAAAAACTAAGTGAATGTAGTGAAACTAAGTGAATAGTACCGGTGCTCCCCAAGGAGAGGTGCTATGTTGTATGAAGTCTTTCTCCAACAACTTTGTAAGTGTTGTCCGTAACTCCTCCAACTCCTTTGGTGAGAGCCAATAGATTGGTGTACTCACTGGAGTACTCCTTGGTAATAACTCAATCTTGAAGGGCATACCACTATCAAAGAGTAATCCTTTTGGCAGATCATTTGGAAACACACTCACAAACTCCTCAACTATTTGATCAGCCATTGCTTTTTGAGGCTCTTGGCCCTCCTCAGATTGTCCTTGTGCAATTGGCTTGATTCACACCACAAAAACATACTTATCTTTCTCCAAAGCTTGCTCTATGGTTGCTTCACTAACAAACTTCCCATTTAGGGACTCATCTTTCTTCAAAGCTTGCTCCATGGCTTCTTCCTTGGTAAACTTCCCATCTTGGGACTTATCTCCCTTCAAGGCTTACTCTATAGCTACCTTCTCGACAAACTTCCCATCTCGGGACTAACTATTTTTAGGTGTATTACTTAAAGGTACCAAACAACCTAATTGGAAATTCCTACCTTGGTGTTGTACTTGAATTTATTGTCGGGTCCAATCAAATTGAACCTCATGATGTTCAAGCCAAGGTAGTCCAAATGACATCGTAGTGTAGAGTGCCACTACAAACCTCATCCACTCCAAATACTCTTTCCCAATCTTGAAAGTAACAAGATGCAAGGTACGGAATGCAAAACCCTTTCTATCATCCGCCATCATCAATCTACTTCCAATTACTAGTTTGATAGGAATATCCAATTTCTTTGCTACTTGCATAGACATGTAATTCTCCAAACTTCCATAATCAACCAAAATCATACAACCCTGATTAGATGTCATACCTTGCAAGTGAAGCAAACTTGCATAGGTCGAGCCTTCAATCTCATTAGAACTAACCAACCTCCCAATAGGCATCTCAAAATCTCCTACTAGGATTTCTTGTTTCCCTGATCATTCTGCTCCACAAACTCCATCTGGGCAACTTGATGAGGTTGCCCATTCTTGAGTGGACATTTAGTGATGTGTTGTCCCAATTGGTGATAATAAAAACAACCACCATTTTGTCGCAATTTCTCTCTATCTATAGTACCACATGGTCTTCGTTGAATGGCATCAATCTATATTGGTGCAGTCTCCTCCACCCGTGTGTAGTGTATTGGTAGGTTCTGTGGAGGTTGAGTTTGAGATCAAGGTCAAGACCAAGTTGTTACAACCAAGGAATCAAAATGTTTGGCCAACCGCATGACTTCCTCCAAGTGTTGTGGCTCTTGCATGATTATCTCTAATTTTGTTCTTGGCTTCAAGCCCCTCATAAATTGATTCAGAGCTTCACCTTCCAATATATATGGAATTTGCATGATGGTGTTCTGGAATTGCATGATGTAACTTCTTACAAAGCCAATCTGTTTCAACTCTGCCAACCTATCTCGTGCAGCTTGTATGGCATTTATAGCTTGGAACCAACTAATTATTGCACTCTTGAATTTTGCACACATCAAGATTAGTGCAACAATTTTTAGTTCAGCTTGCTCTACTCAGAATCTCCACCATAGCTTTGCTACTCTATCCAATTGGCTAGAAGCAAAAAGAATCCTGTTTTTGCTTGTCTTGCAGATTGGTAGCTTCAAAATAACATTCATAGTAAAACACAAAATTCTTGCATCAAATACCTTGGGTTTGGAGAATTGGATTTGATCTTCTCCTTCTCAAACTGGTGCTCTCTACACGTGCTCTTGTCAAAGATCTTGTTCATCCAAAAATCAAGTAAGGTGCTCGATTTGTTGATGCATAGCAAGGATAACATTGGCCACTGCCGCCATGGTTGCTACTCTATCACGCCACCCCTAATCTATCTAATTTATTAACACATAGAAGCAACACGTCCACCGTTCTCCATAAGTTACAACTGGAAGCACCAAGGGTTCCTCAAATATGGTAATCATATGCAAAAAATCTTGTCCAAAGTGTGAGGTGATGAATTATGTGAAACAATGCTTGGGTAGTACTTGGACAAAAAAATCCTAATGGTTTGGTGGAAGTGGATTTGGTGGTCCATTAATTCCATCCATCTCATTCCTACTCTGATACCAATGTAAAAGACCGAGACTAAGGAGAGAAATAGGAGAATGGAAACTCACATTAAGATACTTGAATATGAGAAAACTCCAAATGCCTAGCATGAGATTTGGCTTTGTTATTTATAGGTAGCATACAAGGCCCTTGATAAGCTTCTCAAGAAGCTTCCTTGAGCCTCTTTCTTAGAGTGCAAGCCAAGTTAACCAAGAAGCTTCCTTGTAGAAGCAGTCTACTTGGCGTGCAAGCTAAGCTAGTTGGAAGCTTCTAGAAGCTTCCTTCTAGAAGCTACTTGCTTGGGGTGCAAGTTAAGCTAGTCAAGAAGCTTCCCAAGAAGCTTCCTAGATGCTTCTAGAATATCTTGGGCTAATTTGGCTTATTCTCTACTTTTTTAGCCTTACTAACTACGTTGCTAAACTTCATATTGTTACACCTTCACTCTCATCATTGATCATCAACCATTGAAGTGGTTGATGGAGTCCAACAAGCTTTCAATGAAGCTTGCATGATAGGCTCTGATTTTATAA
Source organism: Lunularia cruciata (assembly GCA_948567375.1). Taxonomy (NCBI): domain Eukaryota; kingdom Viridiplantae; phylum Streptophyta; class Marchantiopsida; order Lunulariales; family Lunulariaceae; genus Lunularia; species Lunularia cruciata. The sequence goes on along the minus strand of OX419755.1, from coordinate 79,129,239 downwards.
GAGTATAATTTCATGAATATTCATAGACTTAGAGTGGTGAATCGTGATATAGATAGGTTGAGTAGAAATCCATGTCCAAGCTAGTAAGATCAAACTAGAGCGCGTTGCCATGGTGAGACAAATGAGGAGATGGTGCCAAGTTGGCATTCATATACCTTTCTATGTATATTTTCTAAGGCTTTGGTGGTATCTCTCTTAGTGCATATAGGAGGAGTTATTGAGGTCACATATCCAGAGGGTGGAGATATTGGTGTAGTTTATCGAGACATTCATGATGATGTCTTAGTGATGGATTATCTTTGCATTAGTGTTGTGGGTGGCATAGTTGGGGCCAAGGAGAGAGACCATGTTTGTAATGTGTTTTGTGTATGGGAAGATGGTAGAGTGCAAGTAGTACTACTTCCATCTCAAAGACAATTGTTAGTCCATCATGCTTATGAGGAGCTAGGACGTTTTGGAGTAAAACATACATATAGCTTATTCCAGAGCCATTATTGGTAGCATGGTATGTAGACCAATATACAATAGTTTGTTCCTAGATTCATGGTTTGTGAGTGAGTTAGAGCATCATTTAATGCTCCTATACCACAATTACACCCATTACATATCATAGGATTGGGTTACCATTGGAGTTTGGACTTTGTTAGACCCTTACCATTGATTGTGAGACATCATCACTATCTTTTGGTTATGGTGGAGCACTTCTTGACAAGTCTAGTGAAGGGATGGCTTACTCATTTTTGGATTGGGTTCTTAGTCATTTTGGTACATCAATTTAGGTTTTGACTGATCAGGGTACAAAGTCCTTGGGGGAGTTTTAGGTCTTGTGTGACAAGGCCTTGATTGATCATTATACTACCTTTAGAGATCACCTTAAGGCAGATAGCTTAGCAAAGAGAGTAGTTCAAACAATGAAGAGAGGATTACGTAAGTATGGTTTGCAAAGAGTCCACTTGGGAGATTGGGATCTCTTGTTACCTTGGTTGGCCATGGGCTATCAATTCAACAGGCAAGTCTCCTTAACATCCTTCTCTCCTTACTTTCTACTCTATGGAAAAGATCCAAATTTACTTGTAGCCATTCATTGAGATGCTACTATAGTTTTGGACTTGGATGATCTAGATATGTGGATGAGCGTATGTTCTCAATGAGCAAAGATCTTTTGAAGAGTGATGTCAATGACCTGTGAGAACTTGGCAATTGCTCAGCATAGGGATACCTTATGTTATGCTACTATTTGAGGAGAAAGTTATAGACCCTTGATCCATTGAATTCATCCAGGTAACTATGTATATCCATAGTAGATTGCATCAACTACACTTGGTGTTACTACATGCCACACTATCTTTGAGAGTGAGTGAGGTTTTGCCTTCTAGAGCACTCATGTTAGAAGGACATGATGATGTTGTTTAGAAGGATCATGTGCCCAATTGTGTGCCATGCCACCTCCCAAACATTGATGGCACTATGGACTCAAGCTTGGCACTTGTATGTGCAGGCTTACGGTGTATGTTATACGTCTCTTTTGGTGGAGTTGCTACTATGATGGTATGTGACAATTGTTCAAGAGGACGACATATGGCATGTTTGACTCCTTCTCTCATGGTGGTTCTTCAAGGACAGTGGTTATGTCCTAGATGTGCTTGACCTATAACGAGTTCACCCTTTATATGGTATTGATTGTAGACAAGCAACTAATAATGAGGTTAGATAACATCCGGTCCCTTGATCTTTGCCCACCATAGGACATACCATATACTTGGAGTAGATGGCTATCTAGAGTTAGAAGGACCTAACCGCAAACTAAGGAGACAATTGTGGTACTCTAGAGTTCATATATGACTTATGTGTGAGTTGTGCTTCTATAGTGTATGATGTTGACAACAATGTATGTTGTGTAGCAATGCATATACGCATTGTAGTTGTCAATACATTTGTGGTGTCAAAGCTAGATTGCTTGGATGTTATAGTAGTAGTGTTGGTAGTCAAAGGTATTTTGCTAGTTACTCATGGATTACTTGTTGATGGTTTGATATTATGTTAGGGTTATTGATCAAATGGTGGGACTTATTGATCACTTGCATTGTTTGCACCGCTAGATGTGCGGTTAGTGACACCATCATGGTTGGAGATCTAGGTTGAGCAGAGGGGTATACCTTTGAGGTGTAGCTTCGGAGAGCTCACTTCTCTGATGTTGAACATTTGAGTTTTTGGCTATGGTAGACAGAGGCCAGCGAATGTCACATGGAGTCTTTTAGCTATAGTTGTTGTGGTTTGATTGAAGTCAGTGCCCAGTTGCTGGCATATTGGTGCATGAAAGATTGAATCCCTATCGGATTGGAGTGTGATTGGAATGTAAGAACAAATTGATTTATAACAATTTAGAGTTCATGTATGATTTATGTGTGAGTTGTGCTTCTATAGTGTATGATATTGACAATGATGTCTGTTGTTAAGCGATGTATATATATACATTAGATATTTTGTCTTAATACCTTATTTTATCAAATTTATTTGTGTATGTATTATTTAGAGTGACTTTTAGTCATGTCTCTGCTCCATTTATGGTCAAACTTAACTACTAAGCTTAAAACCAAAACAAATCTCATCAAACTTTAACTCTTCCTTTCTAAAACCCATTAAACCACATTAATGCTAAACCGAAACCTTCTAAAACTAAACCTTTCAAAACGGAGCCACGTACAACCAAATATTTGCAATAAAACCAAACATTCACAAAAAATTACAAAACAGAACCAACTACATGACGTTGAACCATAACTGGTTTCATCATCTGAAACCGAATCCTTTTCCAACCAAACCAAACTGATATATTTCTCGGTTTGGTTTGAGGGTTTGGTTTAGTATCAGGACATGCATATTTAAGAATAATTGGTGTCATTTCATCACTTTTGTAGTTTTTCTATTTCAACTTTCAATGCTGTTATGAGTGATTAGGGAGCATTAAAATTTTGGCCCTAGACTATCTAATTCCTTCTCGAGCTCCTAGAAAAGCGTGAAGAACTTAGGTAATTGTGGAACATGGACTTTCCTTATTCAAATTGGGTCCTTATAGCATCGTTAGTATTGCTTCTAGGTACAACATTGTCGTAGACAATATTAACAATAAGTTGCTCTTTCATACTTCGATTGAAAGCCCTGAACTTCATACTTCTGGCTAGTGAACTTTCGTCAATGGTCTTCCTATTGATTGCATAGACAAAGTCAATCTTCAATAGAAAGAGCGTCAGATAGCTTCTGCAATTCAAGCTTAAATATATAAAAAATATTCTGCTTTTTTAGTAGAAACCCATGGTCAAGGAATTAGACCTTGCATGCTATCATTTCTTGAAAATTACTGGGATCTACCTATGTCTAATTTTATCTTAACTTACCAGCTCCATTTTATTGGTCTTTTAGTAATTAAAATAGAATTAATGTCCCAAATAAAAAGAAATATAAAAGTAAAACGATTCACTTTTAATTTTACGAGATATTAGTTGGCATGATAGATACAGTTATACTGTCTCTTTGAGGTTACTTGAAACAGAGTGTTTTGTGCTTCCAAAGTTGATTTCTCGTAACTTTGGCCACGCATTGCATCGGTCTCGGCCTTCGATGCGAGATTGCAGTTCGGAATGAGATTTTGTGGGGAAAGCAGGAACTTGAGAACGAAGAGGTGAGGGATTGCTGAGCTTGACCAATGATCGGTATGTAGTTTCGTGTTCCTGAAATTGATTACCAAGGGAGAACACTGGAGTCATGAATAAGAAAATGATTGCTTAGGATTTTAATGTAGCAGAAAGAATGGACGGATTTCGGAAGTGGATTGTCGATTCTGGTGGTTCTTATTTGCAAATTTGGTTATGTCGAAGTAGAGACAAGTTGCGGACTCATCGCTTAAGCTGCGAGCTCCCCTGTTTCCGCTTTATCTTTGTTGTGTGCTCGGATTACGTCTTTGAGAGAGCAAACAATGTGATAAAGTCCTTGGGTAACTCGGACAAAGATTTTAGGGTAATTTCGTTTATTGATTTCAAACTAGGCTTGGATTTCTGCATCACATTGTTATTCAGAAGTTCCTTCATGAAAATTTGAACGCAAATGAAACGGCACAAAGCTTGCTCCTGGAACGGAATTCATGTCGAGCCAAGTTGGTTTACTGGACACGTTCGTACGCGCGATTTGTCGGTTGTCTTTCTGGTTGCCTTCCACTCAGGGATTTGCTGTTGCACTGTCGGTTTGGTTGCGTCTGGAGTTACCGCTCGCACCAAATCCGTTTCGAGTGAGTTGGATTAATTATCAAAGTAGGTGCAAGTGGAACTACTGTACTAAATCGCCGATTGTAGAAGCTGCTTGAGGTTTAATGATGCTGTAACTCGGCCTGATGTGGTTCTAGTGCCACATCAGATAATGGACAGGTTTGGGGTTTAACTGCGTACGCCACTAATTCTTGGTAGCGTCTTGATATATTTTAAGTTATCAAGGCACTATGACCTGTAAGATTTGATTCTAGGTGCTTCTCATTCGGTGTCATGGAGTCACAAAAATCTGAAATGTCAAACATGGAGAGGAACTCCTGTGGATTGTTTTCACTTCGATGACATATGATACCTTGCAGTACCTTGCGGATAATGCTTTAGATGTCGACAAAAGATCTGTATGTATAGACCTTTTGTCGACATCCGAATTTGCGGGCTCAAGAGACGTGGTTGAAATAAATTTGGCTAACAGTGTTTGTCTGCGTGTCCATTGTGATGAAGGAGTCGTGATCAAAGAACGGTTTATAGGAGTTAAGCTTGTTGAATGGAGGATTTACTGAGCGAACGCTTCCTTTATTTCAAAAGTCTACTCCTGTCTAAACAATGAGGAAACAATTCACAAGTGGAGCTGCGGGATCGGCAGTCAGGCTGAGATAGAGAAAGTGAATATTAAATCTATTGGACAACTTTTCCTCGAATTACAGCACGAGAAGATACATTCATCACCTCTGCTGTCAAAGGAGGGAGGAAAGGATGCCGGTTGAATCAGTCTGTTAAACCCTTGTTTCTTGAGATATGCGATGGACGCCCTACTTTCTGTTGCACTGCAGGAACTTGCAGTAGAGGGGCCTGAAGGTAATTTCTTGCTCGCAGTAGGATAATATGATTTCCTATTAGACTTCGGCGTCTCAACTTCTTGTATTTCACGACCTTCATCCACTTTTGAAGGTGCTGGTGTCTGCCCAGTATCCCTTGGAATTCATGGATTATGCTGGAGAAGAACTATCTGACTTAGACCTCCATTGCCTTCAATTTCTCTTTTATGACTTGTTGAATAGCGAGAAACTTGCACCAAGTTTCTTGCATATACCAAAAGCTTCTGGCAAAGCCCTTAATTTCTACCTGTGAGTCCAATGCTTGAGCTGGAAATTTGGTTGTGGAAACAGGATGCATGTTGACAAAGCTTTGGAGTTTAGTACAAACGGCCGCTACTGGAATAATCACAGATTTTGGGGAACGTCACAAGCAATTCTTATGGCAAGAATTGATCAAAGTGCCGGGCATGCTGTTATTTCTTCCAAAGTCTCTACCCATCTCGTCTTCAGATCCCAGGGTTCACGCTGTAGATTCAGCAGAAAGGTTAGAAGTGCACCTAGTGGCACCAGAAGCTTTAAGAGACAGCTCACTGGGGCTCTACGACTTGAAGGTCTGTGATGCTCGTTTATCGAAGGAACAACGAGATATACTGGAGCGTATTGCCAAGTCCAGGTGAGTCTATATGCGATGAAAGTAACAAGTAAAGAATATTCGAAAATATCTTTCTAGGTCGGTACCTGTGTAGCGGACGTGACGTATTAGCGATGTTATATATGCTGACTGTGCACGAGTGGAACTTGTTATATGTTTTCGCAATCACAACTACTGGAAGCTGTCTACAACGGAATTCCTCTAGTCTGCTTACTTAGTCTTCTGTTTGCAGGAGCAAGGGTATCACCCAGAGTCAGCTCGCGAAAGAGTTCAAGGTGGCTGGGAATAAAATGTTTTATCTAGTCAAAATGCTTGAAGTGCGAGGTCTTGTTGTTCGCCAAACCACCTTAGTGCGCACTGCAGATGGGAAGGCAGAGGGCAGCAAGAACACTCCTATTGTTGCCACGAATCTATTACATCTGACTCGTTACGCCAAAGATCTTACCTTGTCCTCACATCAACGTTTTGAGATTCTGAATCCATCAAAAGAAGATGGATTAGAAGCACGGGATTCCGTTGGTGATGATGTGGAGAGAGACGAAGCAGGAGATGTCAAGAAAGGTAGTGAATTTGTTATAAAGGATGACTTTCCAGCCATGGGGGATATCTGCCAGAGGTTGGAGGAGACTGAAGGGAAGGTAGATTGTCTTCCTTCATCACCAAGCGCTGTGTTTTACTGGAGATTACTCTCTCAAGTTCTATTTGCTCTCGGTGTCAAACTTATGTTATGTGTCGACGGTGGTTGTATTCCGAACCGGAAAGAGGTTTAGTACTGCCATGAAACATCTCAATTTTCATGGCATATTCGCTCTTTCTGTGTAGTTCCCACAAGGACTGTACTCTGACATATTTTCCACCTACTTCCATTTGGTTGTGTAGGTGCTGGTAGTGGGTGATCTGAAAGCTACCTTAGGTTATCGGAAAGCGGTTGGACATCGCACATGGCGGAGGGTATGTTTCTAAGCCGTCTGCAGTCTATAAATGCCATGTCTCTCTGAAATCTGGTAAAGCCTTGGGACCAAGTGAAACCTTACAGGCAGTTGTAGCTTAATATCTTAGGGACATTCTAATTCAGCATGGCATATAATCTTAGTAGATGGAGTCATATCTTCTGTGTATACTTAGATGTTAAATGCTGTGCTCACCTTGCAGCTGGTTAAGAGACTTCAAGATGCAGGAGTTGTGGACGTTTTCAATGCGCAGATTGAACGCAAGGTGATCATCTTACCCAGGATGGAAGTCTGAGAGAAGATCCAGTTGACTCTTACTTACAAAATGGAAAGACCTCGTCAGTACCTGAAGTCTGTAAATAAGGTTACGTAAAATTTAGAAGTTAACCAACCTCTGGAGCTGACCGACTTTGTAGTTCAATTTACTGATCAAGCGAACGGCTTCTGCCCCTATTACTCATTTAATTTACCGATCAAGCAGTCAATGACGAAGATATGAGGGACAAAGAAGAAAACAAGTAAAATCTCCAACGAGAATTTCTTTCATTGTTCTAAAGATTTTAACATGTTTCCGTACAGGTAACTAGACCACCCATACGTCGCAGATAGTCATTTTAAGCATAGCGCTCTTCAAGAATTTCATTCAATGTACCTCAAATATCTCAAGCAGTTCCAGTACACGCTGCATGTGATGGAACTGTCCGAGTTACTGGAGGTCCATTGGTGACTACGCAATTGCTCGGATATCAAATGTAGCGATTTAATGGAGATAGATTCTGAAGTAGGAAGCTGTTGCATTCGCTCACTTGATACCGTATCCAATGCACATGAAGCATTTGGTGTCTCCCTCCACCGATTTTATACTAACTTCTACTAGGTGGCACCTGAACTTAAGGACGCAATGACATGAATTAAGTAGAAAGGAGACTAAGCTTAACAAAAAGTGCGTGACAGGGACCAAGCAACCTGTTCAGATACCACGCTTGACAAACTGTCTCATTCATTGACTATCTGGTTCAAAGTGGGAAACTTTCATCTTGATAGGCATCTCGCTGGACCCGTGGAACCTTTTACTGCGATGCCCATAATCTGCTCCCCGCTGATGGTATAATATCTGGATGTTTCGCAGATATGACAAGGTAGCTTAAACGTTAAATACGAGAACACGATTAAATAATACATCTGAGTGTCGGTTTAGAGCCAACGAGTGTGCAAGTTCAGTCACCTGCTTTTGAACTTGTAGAGCTCAAAGTATGAGGTGATGCTCTTTTTTTCTGGCCAATTGCACTTAAGTTTGACAAGTTTTTCCGGATTGATTCTAACTTCAGGAGTTGATTCGAGATTTGAACTTTGACTTCCTGTTTGCCTCTGGTCTGCAGATAATCAAAGATTAGAGAATCCCATAACTTGTTCTGGTTGACTTCAGTGCTTTCTTCACGCGTTTGCAGGTCCGACCTTGCATACGGTTGCTGAAGTCCTTCGATGTGAAAGCACTCAGTGGTACGAGCGAGGAGATAGAGGATGAGAGTACTTTGAAGCGTGAAAAATGTACAGAGATGGTGATGGAGCTTTCTATTGATCAACAGATCTACGACCTAGTTTCTCAGTCGGGGTCAGAAGGCATGCAGATGATGGAAGTGAGTCTTGGCTTACAAAACATCAGTTTTAGCATCGATTGTCGTTCGCAGGTTAAAGTTTTAGTCATACAGTAACAAGCGAACTCGAAGTTTTACCATCTAAATTGTTGCGTGATAATATTCTTTGCCTTGCATGCAAACGACAGTGTTTGTTATTTCTCCGTAGAAACTCGATTCGTGCTTTTACAAAGAGAAAGTTTATTCTTCTCAAACTATTAACTGCCAATGTGTTCAATGGTCTACTTTGACCAACAATAACGAACAAACGTCATAACTCAAGCACAGCGTCATGCCTATTTTGCCCTAGAGAAGGTCTTGACTTCCGACCTGCGTATCCTCTTTTTCGACATCCTTGCAGGTATTTAATCGCCTCGGTTTACAGAACAAACGGAACTACTCTCGCATCGTAACCATGCTGGGAAGACAGTGTCTAGTTTCTGAGGCAGAGAATCATAAGAGGTCGACGTTATATCGCTTGAAAACGATAGACAACGCGAATGGTGGTGCTGCACAGAAACTTGATGTTGTGTGTAGGACGGATAATGCTCATAGTTCACCTGATCAAACCCTAAACCTTGGTCAGACTTCAGGTCTGACCAAGGATGTTGCCCTTGTTCCCTTTAACGAGATATCTGCACCAAGTGTGTCGAGAACACTGAAAGAAGTCAAAGAAAATGCCCGTAAGCAGCAAGGTAAGAAGTCAAGAGGAGGAAAGCACCAGCCAGAATCTGCAGAAGATGTTGACATCAAAGAGCGGCAGAATCAAGGTGGGACAAGCGGAAAAGCGCAAATGGTGTCCCTGATGAATAAGGATGTTGTAACGACTGGGAATGAAATTGTTGCTACAAATGAAGTTCTTGACATAGTCACTACGTCATCTCCTGCTCGAATTCCCCTTACAAGGACGGGTCAACATTATTCTGGGGCCCAAGTGTCAACAACTCGTGCTCAGAGAGAACAACGGATCCTTGAAAAACTTCGGGTATAGTATTGCACTCCTGTGCCGATCATTTTACAAATATTTTGCATCCAGGCCTTTGGTTTCCATGGAAATTTATTTGTAAAACATGCATATTAACAGCACCAAGTTTCAAGTTCCTTTATCACTGAATAGAGTGTTAGAATCTTAACTAAGGACCATGTCCTTGCCATGGCTTGCGAACTCAAAGAAATAGAGATAACAGCATATCAAGGTACATTCTACTTTTATGAGCCTGAACTTTTGATGCCTTTCCAGCTAAAACTTAGTTGCGGTAAGATCTTCATTTGTTCAGAAGCACTGCTTCTCTGCCGCGAATTGCAACCAAGAACCTTGCATTTACTCTTTGGAAAGATTGAATCGACAGAAAGAGCACACGTAATTCATGCCCAAAATTGAGGATGTTTTCGTCGTTTCTCTGACGTTTCTCCCTCTCTATGTTACGATTTATTGTCTCCACAGGCGGAGAAGTTTATACTGCGGGTTGAGCTGCACAGGTGGTTGGAAGATCTAGAAAATCGGAAAGACACGATGATGGATAGGAAAACATTATGTCGAATCCTTCAGGCCTTGCAGCACGAAGGTCTTTGCAAATGTGTTTTACTTAGTATGCCCGGTCTAACAAATTGCGGGCGGCAGCGGACAACTGAAGTTGTACTACTACCATCGGTCAATGTGGATCCTGAGTTACTCAGCAAAGTGCACGACAAAGTGAGGAAGTTCGACATGGATTGCAGGGGCCACGGCCAATCTCGAGTGAAGAAAAAAGACGATATACCTGTCCTTACAGGCGTAAGAAGAATGTCTTCTCTGTACCCAAAGAAGAAACAAAAAGTTTCAAAGTTTGATACTCCCAATGATGGTGGTTGGTCCATGCAAGCTAATGGATTTATACCGGCAAAGATGGTTCGAGTAAGCATGCTACATCACTTTTTGTGGAGCTATGTCAATAACTTATCTGACGAAGTGCATGTTCTTGGTGACTCTGGAACGTCTGGTGAGATGGTTGGGAGTTGCAGAATGTTTGGTCTCGCCAATGCCATCCAAACAATGCCGTTAGAGCTATTTCTGCAGATTATTGGTTCAGTACACAAGATAGAGAATGCTTCTGATTGGTGTAAGCGAGGTTCGCGACTTTGTGATCTTCCCAAAGAGGTTTTCTCATTACTCTTGGACTCAAACGCAACAGGGCGGCTTTCATGGCTTGTTGACGTTCTGCGCAGACTGAAGGTAGAAGTGGATCCATCGTATGTTTTTATAAACCTTGCTTTAGGATTGATCTCGTTTTTAATCACATTGCCAGGGTTGATTGACAGAATGATATTAAATCTGATTAGTCTTTTTGAATTGGACTCTGCCTAGTTCAGTTGTAAACGTTAACAAACTACTGATGAGTTCCCGGTAAAATTGATGGGACTGTGCCCTGCTGGCGAGATCAATTAATTAACTTGTTTGGTTGGAAGTTGGTCCGGCTTGTGATGGGCTGTGGAGGTGGAATACAAGACGATCAATATGATGTTAGGAAATCGTCGCTTTCAGCGGTTCTCACCTACGCAATGGAAAGAGAACCATATCTGGAAGAACCGGCTCCCAATCCTCTGCCATCCTTTAGCTTAGATACTTATGACCTTTCTCCACGAGCACGGCATGAATTCAGTATTGCTAAGAAGGATGGGTTGGAGGCATACTGGCACACACTTGAATATTTTTATTCAGGAGCGCAACCTGCAATAGCTCGACATGCTTTCCCAGGCTCCAATGTACCTGAGGTGCGTTGCCCACATGTGTAGTTTCTCCGACATGCAGCTTCCTTGTGCCTGTAATTTTATGCTATTGTGGATGTGTCGTGGCTTATGTCGCGGATATCTGCTGAAGTCACATGTCTGTACGTGGGATGGTAGTAGCGCGTATGTCTGTTATCACCCCAGGTAAGTGGAGCTGCGGCTTACGTCCATGACGATGTGTTTTACTGATTTCTTAATGGTTGTTATCTGCATCCATGACTTGGTTTACTTTGGCAGCTGTTTGGTCTGCGTTCATGGACATCCCTGCGTATCATGAGTGTTGATCAGCGTCGAGAGTTACTGAAGCGCATTGGTGCTGGGGGTATAGAGAAGAGGAAATCTGCACAAGAATGTGTTCAAATTGCGAAGGATTTGAATTTAACCTTGGAGCAGGTAATTCACCTTTTATACTTGGATTTTGTATATACTTAACAGACTGGAATAAGAAGGCTCGGACTTCCCCTCCTCTTCTTTTCAGATAATCGTAGCTGAGGTTTACATCATGTAAGGAGACTACTACCTGCTGGCAAACATGGCATGCACCATCACATGCTCGTGAAACTGTTCTTTCAAACAGGGTAAACTCAAATAGCTTATGATATTGGGAACTTTCTTCGTCGATAGGTACTTCGGGTTTCTTATGAGAAGAACAGGGTCCATCGTCTTCAAACGCTGCAAAAGACAGGCCAGGTTTCAAGAAAGCGAACTATGGCCTCAGTAAGTTTTGCTGAACCTTTCCACGTGAAGGCTTACAAAAAGCAGCGCCAATCAGAGCTGGAAATACGAGCCAAAGACGTTATGACAGATTCCCAGACCGAGAAAATACATCCAGGAGATGCAAAAGGTGCCCAAACAGACCAGGACGACGTTCCAGATGACGATGATGACGAGGATGTTGACGGAAACAGAGAACAAGCAATGAATGATTTTAGTTTCGTGGCCAGTCTGAAACCTCTTCGGCAACGATGCAGACGCTTTATTTGGTCGGAGAGATTGGATCGGTAAATATTAGACCCCAACACTGCATATTCTCCCTCCTCTTAAAGGCAAAGCATTCATTTTTGTACATGTGCAATATTTGTGACTAATCATGGCTGCTCTGGTCGTTGTATAGACTCTTAATTTGTGCTTACGTAAAGCAGCGAGCGCAACTGGGGGCAGTTTACCCACGAGTCGACTGGAGCATCATGGAACAACTTCCTGCACCAGCTGCAGCTTGCCGACGACGGATGGCCCAGCTTAGACAAGATCTCGTTGTCAGAAAAGCAATTATGAGCTTGTGTACTCTGGTCGCTGCTCGTTATGTTAAGCAAGCTGAGTTCGTCAACCATAAGTCTGTGCAAAGTGAAGGAGTCCTTTCTACATCTGCGACGGATGCGGTCTTCTCAACCAGGAGTCAGCCCATTCTGCAGTCTCAAAACCAAATCGGAGTAGGAGCATTGGAGTTAAACAAGACTGGCCATGAAGTTGCTTGGGATGATATGGAAGATCCATTTCTTGCTGCTGCGCTTGACGAAATTATTAGATGCAACAACTTAGCCAAGGCGTCTGCTAGTAAACGATCTGGTACATCCAAAGTTGCCAAGGGTCCTCGTTCAGGAATGCGGGCGGGCTGTGATTTTGTTGAAGAACCGATGTTTGACAGGACTCCTGGACAGCTTGTGGGTGGGCCTTCCACATGTGCCGTTGATGTGAACGTAAATCTTCGGGCCCTGGCAGCAGCTAGAGCTAGTTCCACGTTCGCATCCCCCTCTGCAGGCATCACAACAGGTCTACCTTGTATGAGCGCAAACAGTACTAAGGATGGTACTATTGGTGACGAAGAGACTATGAATCCCATCAGTTCTGCAGTGCCTGCCCGATTCATAACTGCCACTGGTCCTACTCGTAAGACTCGCAAGCAGTTTCCGAATTCATTGCGGAAGTCACTGGCAGATCATGGACTAAGTAATGAGCAGCAAGTACGAAAGTCTGTCGGAGTTGCCAATGCTGTAGAATTAGTCAAGTTGGTGCTTCTGAACAGCTTAGATGAGACAGAGTTGTTTGGCACTTTAGTTGACGGAGTTCAACGGTTGAAAGAAACCGAAGTGTTCACTGCTGTCAAGTACCTGCGTGAAAAAGGCTTACTGGTATGATATCCGCTCCCACCGTATGAATCCTCGATTTATGTGTTGGAGCTTCTGAAGATGTGACGTGAAGCAATCGGGCAGACGAGATCGGGGGTTTAAGAATCACGACGTTTATTTATGTTCGATAGACTGAACGGTGTTTTATCGTTGATAGTAAACTCAAGTAGAATATGCACTAATTTGTCATGTTGGGACATGCTTTTGTTCAGATGGCAGGTCAGGGTGGACAAACGTTTGTTTTGTCTCCAAAATTCTTTCATGATTGTTGTGCTTCCCGATTTCCTGTTGGAACTGGGGATCAGTGGCTCATAAGTGAGCATTGGCTGGACAAAAATTTGGAGAAAATTGAGCAGGACTGGGTTCCTCTACCTGTTCAGCAGCAAGCTGGTCAACTTTCACATCTACTTGCTTCAATTTCCACTGAGGAGTTCACTTTGAATCCGTCTTTACCGTTGAGTGATATTGGAGAAGTCGAGGAGAAGAGTACTCGGAGGCCTGTCTCACATAGGCCAACCTCCTCACAAGGGAAAGATGGCCGTCATGTTAAACCCAAAACTCAATCAACGGTTAGTGTTTCTTGGGCGTGCGAGAGGAGAGAAAGGGGATTTCCTGGCGTTGAGGTGTCTATCAATCGCTCGACCAGATCGGTTGCTGATATCTTGGAGAAATATGGCAGTGCAGCTGACGCAACTCGTAAGCTTTTGCCACAGCCAGAGCCCAGAAACGATGAATTCCACTTATCTTCAGCGGAAGTTGCTGGACAAAGAGTCTCAATACCTCCAAGTCATGGTTTACTTGCTGATAGAGATGATAACGAAGAACCTATTACTTGTGTGGGTGAGGTTACGGATATACTAGCCAGGGAATGCGGAGGTGTGCTTCACCAGATAATGCCAACTCGTGGGAGAACGGGTGAGGTTGAGACTAGACATGCAAAGGTTGCTGATGCAACAAAAGCCAGTTGTCAGTCTCAGTTTATGAGCAGTGCAGGCACTAAGGGTGATGCTATTTTCGGTGAGCAGTCGAATCCTGATCCAACTGACTCAGATAATATGACGGATCCTCTAGTCGACGTCAACAATGACCGCTCAACAGTTCTTCATGACACTGTACACGCTAGTCCACCCGAGGGTGGGGATGAATCAGAATATGATGGGGAAGTGCTTCCGTGTCAAACGAGGAATATTACCTCGGAAGACCGTTCTGAGTGCGTCAGTGTGGTTGGTTCCTGTGAAGTAAATGCTTTGCGCTGTTGTAGCAAGCCAAGTGCTCCAGGTGAAATTGACACTAAAAATTGTGTTCCGAACTCAGATGCTAAGATCAATCGGGGGACCAGTTTAGCTCAACCTGAGAGACTTTATAAGGGTAGAGCTGGACTCACAGGGGCCACAACTTCTTCAACCTTAAGCAGTTGTATTGATTACTTCTCTGAAAAGGCTTCTATGGGCAGAAACTGTACACCATACCTCATGCCTGAACTCCTTGAAGCAGCATATCATTTAGTACAAGAAGCTGGTGAAGAGGGTTTGACTCTGCAGACTATACAAGAAAATCTGCAGACAAAGGGTATGCGTTCATGCTATTCCTTTACAAATATTGGGCCGGCTACCGAACCTCTAAGATTCTACTTTTCTTGAAGTCTTACATTTTCTTGCATTCTTACTCTAAGACGAGGTGCCAAGTTAAGAGAATGTGCATGCTTCAGTCATCAAATCATCTGCGGAGACATGCTTGCTGAAGCAGATCTTATGTTCTCTCTGTGATATTTCAGATCTCAAGATGGAAGGGGACCCAGTTAATGCTTCTGACTACGTGCAAGCTCTGGAGTCCTTTAATCTCGTGAAGAAGGTAAGATGCAAAGTTTCTTCATCAAATTCATAGTTGGTTGTCATCCAACATATGCAATAGACGCCAAGCTTAATTATTAGTCCCAGGTTAGTATTCAAACGTTACAAAGCACCACTATGTATGGCCAAAGGAATCCTCACCTTCACATCCGTACTTTATTGTAGGTGAATGCTTTTGACCATGTACGGGTTATTGATTTTCCGAAAAGTTTGCGCTTTCACCTCAATATTTTCCCCCAAATGAACGTATCAAAGAAGCGAAGTTCCAGCAGTGGTGCAGATCTACACGCGATTGACAGAGAACATAAGTATCTCTCTGCCAGCAGCTTGGACACTGGAAGGTCTAATTGGTCTGGTGGACCCGGTCGAAGAAGGATAGGTCCGCCCTGCAGTTCTACTGTGGGCAACTCAGGAGTTGGTGAACACCGGGTCATTTCATTGCGGGCTGATGAAGAAGATCTAGACAGCAACATTGAGCAAGTTACTATTGTTCCCTGGTTGAATCGACACGGAACTGTCCATGCAACCATGCTGAAGAGTCTCACTCGCCGGGTGATGGGTATTGTTGCTCTGCATCCTGGAATTGCGGAGGTACGTATGTTTGCAGGACTCTTTACATTGACCTACACATTGACAGAGGTTGTAGTACACAAAGTATACGGTAAGCACGAAGTTCTGCATAACCAGGAACAGGAAGTACCTGAAAGTAACTCAATTGAAGAATCACCTAAATATTTTATGAAATGTCAGTCACATGAAATGAAGTAGTTTGTGTCAAAAGAAGACCATATTCAGCAACGTTCTCCGTGCAAGCTACATCTCAATGACGAAATATGACCTGGAAGCTTTCACACTTGTATGCTATTGCTCTTCATATGTCAAATTCTGTTCCCCGGTGGAAAATTTTGACAAATTTTATTTTTGCGAGAAGTTTGTCAATAAGTTATCGTCCTTGCTTTCCCAGAACTTAACAGTGCGTGCGAGTGTTTCAGAAGTCTGTTATGTTGGTGTGCCTGATCCCTTGCATTTACTGATTGCAGGACACGCTTCTAGAGCAGCTAACTGTTCTGAATCCTCAGGTAAAAATCTGAGACTTTGCCGTATGTCGTGAGTTAATTCTTTACATTGGATTCTAAGTTGTACTCTAAGGCGTCATAACTACAGCTTTCATGGATCTCTTGTTCTGTATAGAAAAGGGTCCCTTCTTTGTATTAGAGGTACTCCATCTACATATATCTGTTTTTGTTTCTGGATAACCCGTTCCCAGAACGGCATCTGTTCTCGTATACCTATATATCTGTTTTTGCAGCAATACTTGCGAATACATCCATCTAAAGTACGCGTGTTTCCTCTAATATGTTTGTCGGACTGATTTTCAGAGCGCACGCCAGTTGTTGCAACTCCTTGAGGCTGATGGCCATATAATATCTCGATCCATCCTGCAGCCCAAATCTGATGCTCCAAGACTCCTCCAGGGGCTGTTCAAAGGAAAAAATAAATTTGACGAACCCATTTACATGAAGCACTACTTTTCAAACCCGATGTCGGGTGGCTTGCTATAGAACCTAAAAACTCAGGGCTTCCGGTATAACCATATGAACGAGGCGAGTTCTTATCTCAAGTGCTCCAAGTGAACATATCAGCTTCTTGCATGGACGACCTAGGAAGTTCACCAGTTGTAGATATTCCAGAACATTGTCTGTCAGACATATCCTTAAACTGTAAAAAAGCGCTATAGGATCAGCTGTATAGATTAACAGATGTCAGTATGGGTTGTGCGCAAGAGCTTTCATTCTCTGCCTTCATTTCGTGCACTATTCAGTCTATCTTCTGTTACAGCTAGGAGGAAACTTTGCAACCCAGCTTCTACAGACGGAGCATGAGCTGGGTTTTGAACAAGTTCTCTCTAGGTTCAATAATCAGACCATTTTTCAGGCTACAAACACCCTTTAGTACACACCATGTTGTCGAGTACATTCATTTGATAGGTTAAGTGGCATTTCTATCGCGTTCCGTAGGGTATAATTTCCATGGAGGATCGTCAGGGAGTAAATGTGTCGGTACACCGATCCACCTCCTTCGCTAGCATTCTTACTGGTGATTTAGTAGGTATTGGACATGAGATTCAAAGCTCAGTCGTGGTGAGCTCACATCTGAAGAGGAATCCTTATTTTCTTCACTCAAAAGGTAGCATCAGAAGAAAAAGGATGAAGCGAATGTTGCCATATCTCCAGACGCACGTTGATGCTCTGCAGTTCAGATCTTTATCTTTACGACGGAAAGCCCCCCTTACGGAGAGCTAAAGTAGGAGAAACACTGAATTGATGATTCATGAGGGTGGTTAAGCAGTTCTCGCTTACAACCACAATGAGGCGACAAAACGTTACTTCTTTAGGACTTCCACCGAACAGCAGCCGAGTTTGGCTGCTTGTTATCTCTACAGACATGCATTTGACTCAGAATTAATTGTGCTTTTCACAGGAGTCAAAGTCGAGGTATACACATTTCTACACGAACCCTGAGGGGTGGAGCGCATACCAGCCTCGACCGAAGCATTCAGTTTAACATCAAGGCTGCGAAAAAGCCGAGGATTGGAAGACCCCATCAAGCCGTAAAAGGATAAAACATGAGAGATAAAATGGGGCTAAACCTCAACAGTATCGGTATGAGTAACGAGCGGCGAGAAAGCCGAGACTTGACGAAGACGTTCTTGTCTACTACAATGGGGATCTACGCGGTCGCCCTTTCTACGCGGTCGCCCTTGTCTCTTTTCTACAATGAGGATAGAACTACCGTAGCCAGAAAGCAAGCCCTTTTCTTCCCGAAAAGAATCGTAAGTCCACGGAAACAGCGTGGAAGAAGTGAATTGTCAAGCCGTGGGGAACGCAGCCTTGTCACTCTTGCCGTTTCTTCGCGGAAACTTGTAGAGGACTCCGAAGACGATGAACCCCTCTTCGGGCCTTCCGGCACTGGCTGTAATTCGTTCCGGTAGCCTTGTGAACTTTACGACAGAGGACGGTCTGAGCCGGGGAAATGTTCTTGAAAGTAGTGTCATTTCCGGTTTTAATAACAGCTACAGTGAGTGGAAATTAGCAGGAAATTTAATTTCCATTTATGTACCAATTTCGTAGTAAATGTGCTGGGGAGAGGGGGTAACAAATGGTGAGGGGTGACGGATGGTCGGATGGACGGCAGACGGTAAAGGGCGGTCGACGACGATAGATGTGTAGTCCCGTGGTTGGCACTGCTAGACAAACACAAGAGGAGAGACCAGGAAGCGCTTGCTTGATGTGAAGATTTACAGATCGATCGATTTTCTCGTATTGCCGCTGTGGATCGATTCAACGTCAAATTTCGAAGGGCACTTTGTGGCTCGAAAGCTGCCAATGTTTTTGAACAGGATCAACAGGAGAGGACACGGCCTTGGAATTGCGCACTTTGGTCATCGACCGACCGACCGGTGAGGTTTCTTCTCTGGTTGCAAGTAGGGCAAACTGAAAGGCGTTTCAATGATGAACTTCGTGTTTCAATCGTGATCCTGGCAAGCAGGAGACGGAGGGTGGTTCGTGGATCGATTCGGGGAGAGGTAGTTTGATAGTAGAGGAATTGTCTGTTTAGACGAGGACTTTGGCTGGAGGAGAAGTACAACATGGCGGAGGATAAGTATAACATGCGGAATCCTGCAGTGAAGCGAATTCTCCAGGAGGTTAGGGAGATGCAAAACAATGCGAGCGAGGATTTTATGAGTTTACCACTTCAGGATAACATTTTCGAGTGGCAGTTCGCCATTCGAGGTCCACAGGATACCGAATTTGAGGGAGGAATTTATCATGGCCGAATTCAGTTGCCCCCCGAGTATCCCTTCAGGCCTCCTGCATTCATGCTGCTTACACCTAATGGACGTTTTCAGACACAGACCAAGATATGTTTGAGTATTTCTCAACATCACCCCGAGCATTGGCAGCCATCATGGAGTGTGCGTACAGCGTTAGTTGCTCTGATTGCTTTCTTGCCTACGAAGCCCGACGGAGCTTTGGGATCTCTTGATTATACCAAGGAGGAAAGGCGTGCGCTTGCCATCAAATCTCGAGCCGGAGCCCCAAAATTTGGAAATCCCGAGCGGCAACAGCTCATTGATGAGATCCATGCTTATATGATGAAGAAAGCACCTCCGGTGCCAGATCTGTCAGAACCAACAGAAGTTGCTTCAGATACAGTGGAACCTGCAGCACCCGTCGCCACCCCACTTCCTTTGCCGGACGCCATTGAGCCAAGAGAAGAGATCTCCGCCACAGATGGCGACAGTGAACAGGAAATGGTGGTGGAAAATGTGCACGAACTTCGTGTCAATGCCAACGCAGGGCCAATTGCCGTAAGTTTCAGTGCAGGTTTCCGAGTCAGAGCTCCTGCGCCCACTCATATTGCAGCCAGGGAGCAGCCGGCTGGGGGTCTGCCACCACCGGTGGCTGAAAATGTAGGAATTATTACAAGGCTTCGTCTTGCAGATGATTTTGGTTTGACGGTGTTGGCAGTTGGCTTGTCAATAGCGATCGTTGCAATATTAATCAAGAAGTTCCTGTGCTATTAACCCAGAGGCCACTTCTGGATCAGGCTTGTGATTCATACGTGGCATATAGAAATTCTGTATAGATTGCATCTCTCATTCGAGCAAATCCTGTTATTGTTCTGGAATGGCTTGGAGCAGCTTTCTTTGTCTCCGGCATGTCCCCCTTTATATTTGGCAACCTTAATAAGGCGTGGGCTTTTATAGTAAGACATTGGCTATGTCTTCTGAAAGGGTTGAGGTTGCCTGCACAGGAATTGACCCAACGTTTCTGCTCTTTAGGATTTGCTGTATTATGAATGTCACACGCCCGTTTGGTGCTGGTTTTTAGAACCCTGCGTCCATATGTACATAGTTCTTCTCTTCTGTTATTGGTCAGGTGGACCGCAGTAAAGACGCCCTTCTGCAGTCGGTTTCGATTCTAGAACCTTCAGCTGCGAAAATATCATCTGATTGACTGAAATCCCAGTGAAAAGACGTAAGCTTTACTGCTGTCTAAGTTGGTAGCTTTGGTGGATAGAGAAGAGAGCAGATTGTGGCGGATTGTGGCAAGTCTATTGAGATCGTTGGACATTTAATCCTCAGGTGTCTTGTTTCTCATATTTGACTTCCTGGTGTCATGGACATTTTGAGCTCATCTTTGAGAGGTTGATCTTCATAGTCGTGCATAGGAGAGGATGGCGCGTTCTTGGAGCCACGTATTGCACGGGTCCCGGACCGTAGTCTGGTCTGTGACGCCTTCTCCTAGCACGTGACCAGCATTCTTTGTGTACTCCAGAATTTCAGAGCTACCTAGTCATCTGTAATTACATTCTTTTATGTTCAGCCAAGTAGGTGGCTGTGGTCGAATGGAATTGTGTTTACGTTTACGTAACAAATCCCTTAGTTAGGAGGATAGCATCCAATCCACCGTGAGTTGAAACATTTCAAGAGTTATAGTTCTTCAACAAACGTGGTTGCAGCTCTCGGAGATTGTGGTTGAAAGTCAACATTCTCGTCACTCATTTCAGCAGGCGGTGGAGTTAAGAGGTTGAAATTGCGTTGAGCTGGGAGTACAGTTGCTGGAGGTGGACACTGGTCCAAGAAGAATTCATGTGACATGTCTCAGTCATCCGCTTTGATTCCAGTCAGCTATCAGGCAGCTAGCGTCACTGCATCATGATATGGTTACACGGAATTACATACAGGGTGTAAACTTGGACATAGGGCTTTGGAAGGATGTTCCAGCAGTTATGCATACATGATATTATTTCCATCTTGCCTCTTTTCATTCATTAGAATAGATTTGGCATCAAAAGAAATTTATTTTGAGCTTTCCAGTTCCTTATTATATTGCAGATGTTTTGTCCAGTCCTTACTGACTTGCAGATCCTTTGTTTATCTAGATCAGGAGTTTAGAATGTCTAAAGGAAAAGTTTCCACGGTTTCAAAACATTGGAATGTTGTCTCATAAAGTAGGCACGATTCTATTGAAGCGGAAATTTGGACTGACTGAGTTTTCAGTATCAATCTCATTCATCTCTAAACTTGCTTAGTTTCTTCGTTCAGTTGTCGGATTCCATTGTGTTAAATTAGGTAATCTCTCGTTTAGGGACTTTTTGTTAGAATCAGACAAAATAGGTACTGTTCATGGGCGAGTAGTGTTCATGTCCACTGTTCACATGCTTTCCATGAGATGCATGTGTTACATGAACACTATGGTAACACACTTTTCAGTACACTCTTCTATCTATATAATCCCAGTCAAGAGTTTCTTCTACTGGAGTTGAATTCTAGCATTTCCCCTCTGCATCTTGTGAAGTCCTGAGCTGCCTCAGGAGTGTTCTGGATTCGAGTTCTGTATCTCAGTATTGGAGGTTATTTGTGCTGTGTGAGTGAACTGGTTGTACTGTCTTTGAAGACTAGGAGAGAGTTGAGTCTTTCTGTGTGCAATTAGGAGTGTCAGCTCTGGTGAGACTAGGGAAGCTGAGTGTTAGGATGTCTGATACATCAGAAGTCAGAATGCCTGAGAATAGACTATCTACTTCAAAGAACAGGAACAAACAGGAACAAAGGTACTCATCACATTGGAATGGGGAAGTCAAACCCCGAGGAGAGAATTTGTTGTGGGTCTGCAGCTATCGCGCTTATAAATTGATCCAGAAGGTAGTACTTGTCACCGTTGTCTGGAATACATGAATTTATGAGTTGACAAACTGCTCATTGTTCTGCAACTCTTTGATTGAGATTATTTGTTTCATAGCAAGGGCCAAAACTTAGTTTGGTTAACAGGGAGATGGGCAGCCTGAGACTTGGTGATTGACTTTGGCAGTAAGAAAGGTTTGTGTCTAAAGCCTATCGAGTCAGCAATGCAACGATGTTTTGGGAGAATGTCTGCATCGAGGCATGGCCCCGATGACTTCTTCTTAGTCCAACATGCATTTACGTTGAAAGGAAACTCCGACCGACAGAAACTGAAACAAGTTAAAACTCGGATATGCAAAACTCTGCAACAACGTTTGGATGTCTCTTCTTTTGATTAGATCTCCTAAACCAGTATTTAAAGTCAGGTCACATTTATGGGCGGAAACTACGAAGGGGTTTATTGTTGACCAACATTGGCAACATTTGTGACCCCTGAATTTCACAGGTAAACGCAAGCCAAGTACTAACTGAGCTCCCAAACGCATACTAGTCAAGATGTACTACAAGATACTCCGTTAAAAGTTAGTCGAAAATGGGTACCCGATCGAGAAAAGTAACGATTGTTTGGATATTTAATTCTTAAAACATAGTTTGGAGATAAGCCTGATAATCCTAGAATTTACCACTGCAGATATGATTTAAGCATCAGTATAAAACAAGTAGAAGGCAAATCTGAGGAGGATTACACGAGGTGAGATGAAATGTAGCCTTGATTGTCCAAGGTAAATCTGTAGTGATAGCCACCTGGGTTGTGTTGTTAGTCGGACTTCAATTTGGCATGTGCCCAGCTACTCGCTAGAGAGGAGTCCTTATCATATTAGAAGCCAAGGGTACCACTCTCAAAGTAAGTGTCCATTGTTCTACAGAGAGTATTGGCGGATGCAATCCAAACGAGAGCAATTATTCTAGGGGATGTTTCTTAGGGTGTTCTAGTAATTTGTAGCCCTTATGACAATTAATGTATATATACATTATCAATTTAATTCTAATCAGTATTAAGTGGATTTTATACTACAAAATAAAATGTAGAATCTCCTTGGCAATAATTAACAATATTAACTAAATTTGATACAAAGCAAAGTTAGTTAATATGAAATTAAAATGAATAGTTTAATTTAAATGAACTTTGAATTTTCATTCCTTTTATGCTTCAAATAGAATTTTTGTTCTGTAGATAACTTTATAAAATATTCTATTAAAAGTACAAATGTTCCTAGAATATTCTCTAACTAACATAATACTTACCCAAATATTCTAACATAAGGTGAAAAGCCTATAATAAACGCTAAATAGTAGGTGTATTCCATTCATTGTCTCCGGAGGTTTCCCTTCATGTGGATGATATCAACACACACTCACTAAATATCCATAGTTATTTCATTAGTATATATTGATATAGGTTGAGATCCTGCTTGGACTTATCTGAAGTCGAATTAGGAATATAGTTCTTGTCTTTGTCACGTAAGCTTTTGAGATAACTACAGTCAGAAGTTTCTCGATACATTAGGGTTTTCAAATTCCAAAACTTTGAAATTATATGGTAGAGCTTAGAACCCCATAAAATATTATACATGTCATAAAAGTTAGTGGTCCCAATAGTGAATCGTCTTGTATAGATTTATGTAGGTAACAAAAGTACTTTGATGGAGGTGGGGGTTTCAAATTTACATTTTACGGCTAGTTTATTATGAAGATGTAGGACCTAATTAACTAACTAGGCAGGACTTAATTATCAAGGCTATTTTTAGTTAATTTTAACCACCTTTGTTATGCTAACCATCCGTATTAAGCCCGATGTAAGCGAGGGAGAAATTGTATTGGAAAACCATGTGTTGAATCCGGTTTGAAAATCATCCTGCATCCTTAGACAAATTTGAAAAAAATTGTCTCATCTCTTCAAGCTTGCGTCTCATCATGCACATCAGGCGGGTTAGAGGGGATTGATATGTTATGTGGGTTAGAATGGTTTCAAATGGTATTTGGTGAGTTGGAACATTTTGTTATTCTTTGAAGGTGTTAGAATTGGTGAGTAAACACATCACCTATCATTTGATAATCCCGACTCAATATACTAATAGAGATCACATGGGCAAATTGAAATCAAATTCTAGATTTGCTTCTTATACCATGGAAACATGGATGAATCTCCTATTTGCTTGTCCACCTCTGCTTTGCAATCTGAATTTGCTCCAATCCCTCGTCTCCTTATTTGATTCCAAGAACTACTTGAGAAGCCGGTTGCATTTGTCCGACTTCCACGTTTGAATGCAACAAGCAAAGGGTGTTTCTTTGTCTAGGGTTATAGTCCATGCACCAACTAGCAGCTTGGGCAAAACAAGGAAGGGCAAAGATGACCAATTTAGGATGGCTTATTACCACTACTTGCAATACTTGATTATTTGGAAGATCCCTAGCACTTTAGTCAGATCCATGGAGTAAATAGTATATCAGTCTAGAAAAAGCATTGCATTCAACTACATGGCCACTTACTTGGTTTGGCATGTGCAAGGATTTCCACCCTTTATGAATGGTGATCAACTTTACAAAAAATGTGCAAGATATGTGAAATTATATAGAGATACTCAAGAATGGAAAGATAATTGCACTAGGAAGGGTCTCATGAATAAAGACTTTAAGCAAGGATGGAGAACAATAGATGATAAACTCAATCATTTTTGTCCTTTTTTTGAAAGTATGGATTTAATGTTTGGCTGTAGAGGCAATATATCTCTTCCTACATTAGTTAGTATTGGTGGTATTGAGGAGGAATTTTGGTTCATAGATGGAACATGCCTTGTTGTCACACCAAAGGAGATCGATGACAAAATGGGAGAAAATCCTCTTGAATAATCAATTCTTGTTAGCATCCCGAGCACCCAAGGACCCTTGGATTGCATGTGTACATTTGGAAATTGTGTATGTGGGTCATTGTGAGTTCTAGATGAGGGGTCTAGACAAGGGTGATAGTCCTTGCTTGCCGGGAGAAAAAGCCAAGCAAGACTCCCATACTTTGTGAGCAAAAAGGAATCACTCAAGAGGGAATGGAGCACCAAGAGTGACAAGAGTAGAGGAGAATCAAAGAGCAAGAGTCAAAGAGAATCAAAGAGAGGTATGGAGTCAAGAATTTCATAGTGAGGGGACAACTAGAGATGCAAGGAGAAAGAGGAGCAAGAGAATGCAGAGGAAACATCTAACAAGAAGGAAGCTGATTCTCAAAAGAGGGAAAGGAACTCAAAAGCTTCCAAGATTCCCCTGGCCCTTACACCCGCTCTGGCTTCATTGTTGCAAGATCTAGCATCTCACAACAAATTGAGAAGTGAATCAATAGAATCCAAGGAAGAGATATAAAATAGTGTAGATTGAAGCTTTGCAAGTGGTAGATCTCAAGAAATACAAGAGAGAAGTAGAGTCAAAGAAGATCTTAAAGGCAAGGAAAATCAGGTTCAAAGTAGAAAAGTTCCAAACAAGAAGAGTGAGGCCAAATCAAAACCCTTTGATGCAATGACACTTGAACTAGCTCATACAAGAAAATCTCCATAGGAGATTAAATGTAGTATACTTTGTTCTCCAATATAGATTCAAATAATTATGGTGGCTCTAATAATAGTTTTAGTGGGGATCCCAAGTTCCTTGTACTCGATTATACTCCCAATTCAGCTCCTTGTACTAGATGGAACAAGAGTGAAGAATAGTCAACAGTTGGAAAGTAAAGTTAAGAGCCCTAATATGTGCATCTTGTGCTTGTTGGAATGATAGTGAAAAATAGGCAAGAGTTGAGAGTTTAGAGCCCTAGTATGTCCAATGATCTTTGAATGTAAATTTATGTTATATATAAATTTTACTAAGTTGTGCTACATATCCAATATACCACATGTTCCTTTTTGGCAAAGAATATTTCCATGTTTTCATGTGAATTGCCGAGCAGTTCTCTTGTTGTAGAATTCACTCATTTGTATATGCATAACATATTTGATTATGATATGAGAATTGAAAAATTACCAAAGCTACAAACTACAAACTACAAACTACCAAAGGCATCCTCATCTTGTTTGACACTCATGTTTAAAAAAAATTTTAATCTTGTCATTTATAACACAAAGCAACCAAAAAAAATTTGTGCACCTAAACCAATGCAAAAACCTTTTTGCACCACTAACCCAAAACTTGGTTACATGAACATGTTCAATCCGTGCATGAGTTTGCACATACTGTGCAGCTTGCACAATCCACATTCCACCCGTTTACAAATGAGTATACTCTACATTCTCATCTTAGAGTTGATTAGAACAATATAAAGCTCTACATATTTTCACATCAACATTGTCCATCAAAACTCAATGGTTACAAAATCAATATTGCAAGTTGAAAGAGAAATATATAAACAAGAAAAGTATATACAATATAACAAGAGGGAATTATGTATATATAAACAAGAAAACTATATAAAATGTAACAAGAGGAAAATTATGTATGTATAAAGTATATAAGGATACTATCTACTATGCATATCTCTCTATGGCGTCATGTAATTGCAAATATAAGGTTGGTCTAATTAAAAAAAGGACTAGCATTAAAGTGTAATATCAAGAGCTAGCCATATGATCTAGAGGTGAAATTCGGTTTGGTAACATCTGGAATGATGTTATACATGATGGTTTAAATAGATCAGATAGAAGTATCACCAAAAGAGTACTTCTTTAATAGGGCAGAAACCAAGATAGACTTGAAAACCTTAGAACCAATAGCTAGACATATGATTTAAAGGTGAGAATTGGTGATAATATCTAGATGGATGTTATACATGATAGACTAAACAGATCAAAAAGAGGTATCACCAAAAGGGGACTTCTAATAATAGAGTACTAACCAAAATATGTTTGAAATCTTTGAATGCAATTTTGGAGGCCTAAACGGATGAATTAGGCCTCAAAAATGTTAAAAATTCCCCTCAGCAGAGGAAAGATTAGCCTTCCACTTGCTTTGTCTCATTGAGAGCTTTCCAATGGTATGTCATCCATGTGATTCTGAGATTCCTACAGGAAGATTCCCTAAAAGATTCCTTATGGTCAAAGCTTGTTTGACCAACCAGATAGGACCAGGACCAACATGTCACCCATCCAAGTAAGTAATCCAAGGGTGGAGCTTCCTGAAATGTCACCTATCTGTGTGCCTAATCCTATGGTGGAGTTTCCTTGGAGGAGATCCTCTTTATCTATATAATAAAGAGAAGGTGCTCCTTTGGTGCATCGGATGATTGAGTGTGAAGTCTGTGTTTTCTCTCTTCTCTTGTCCTCGGAGTATTACATAAAGGCTCATTAAATGCTTGCCCTAAAAGCTCATAATAGATAGAACTATGCTCTCTCAATCTACTATTGGTCCACTCTTCCTCTAGTAACCTAATGCTTGAAGTTGTGGAAGCCCTAATTTATCTAGAGGTGATACAAGGAGCTCAAATAATGAAGTGTATAAAGTACTAAGGGTATCTCCTTGTGAAAATGGTGGGGATGTATAGTTACATGAGGTTGGTTCCTACTATAAAGAAGAGCCTTGCTATCCACAAATAATAAATCTTGGATAGATAAACCTAATGAGGTAAAATTACTATATGGTCTAACCATAAAACCTCTCAAACTCATCAAAATATCTATCCATCTTAGTTAGGCATGCCATCAAATGTGAACCAGCGTGAACTCCTTTTGGTAAGTGACCAAGCTCCACATAGAATGCAATATAATCTCCACATCTCACTTTGGACCACTAGTCCATATGACCACTTCAAAGTGGGTGATACAATACACCATTAACTCTTTAATGCAAGGTTGTGGAATATACCATGAAGTATTTCTCATGTTAAAATAGCACCATCCCCTCCTCATGGTCTCAAAACACAACTCCAAGAAATAAGGTCTACTAGAATCTCTCACAATTGCTATACAACTCAAATCTAAAACTAGAATCTTCCTCCTCAAATCTATATGGAAAATGATACAAGGAATGAATAATCTAGATAGACTCATCTTCTCTCTAAAACAAGTGAGTCTTTGTACCTCATCACTCAAAGATACCTCTTGCTCTTGAAGCCACAAGAGTTCATAGTAATTATTCCAAAAGCTTGAAGGGGATGCAATATCATCCTCGGTGTGAAGAACCTAAAGTCTCCGGATGAAGAACCTGGTGGTGGTGGTGGTGTTATAGGGAAGCTCTCTCTATGACAAGATCTCTAAATGGACTTGAGTCCCCATATGTGTATAAAAAGCCTTGCTCAAGGTTTGAGTCCCCATATTGACTAAACTAGCCTCTCTTTGAGCTCTTACCATACCATAGGAGTCATCACCATGATTTGTCTAATTCCCTACCTCCTTTGGGAGAAACTCCTAAGGATAATGCAATATATCTTCCTTTAACCACTCTCTAGCCTCATGGCAAGCATCTTCATATGCTACCCTAAGAGTATCTAGCTAGGTCCTTACCTCATGTACTTCCCTTGGGTCTCCTCCAATAGTTCCATAATAATAGAGAACTCTCTCATATACCATATCTCTTGAACTTGATATCCCTCTGCTCTCTCCTTGCTATCTCTCATGAGTCCTTCCAACTCAATCAGTCTCTCCACTCATGCTCTCACATCACCTTCTCTTGCCCTAATAACTCTAACTAACTCTACAAACCACTCACTTGTAGTACTCTCCTCAATACATAGATGCATCTCCCTCTCTGCTAATCTGCTCTCTCTCTCAAACAAAATGTGCTCTTCAAGCCGGAATTGCTCCTCCTTCTATGCAAGTATACTCTCATGCATAGCTAGCCTACTCTCCCTTTCACTCAAAAGGTACTCCTCTAGCTTAATATGCCTCTCTCTCTCTCTCTCTCTCTCTCTCTCTCTCTCTCTCTCTCTCTCTCTCTCTCTCTCTCTCTCTCTCTCTCTGTGTGTGTGTGTGTGTGTGTGTGTGTGTGTGTGTCTATGTCTCTTTGTTTGTAGACTATATGGATGATCATTGTGCTCATGGGTACTAGGTTTTCAACACTTTGAGATGCATAAGGAGGATCATGAGGAGTTTGATCATCAAGTTAGTCATGGGGATTGGACCCTCTAACATCATGAGATACACTTGTACACAAGTTTTCAAACCATATCAATCCAACAAACAAAACCATGTTAAACTAACCATAATCCATGAAGAGTTATCCACAAGTTTCCAATTATAAAAAACAAAACAATGTATATAAAACTCAGAAATATACAAACATGTGCATAGGGCTAGCTAACCCCTACTCAAAAGGTGCACCAAACTAAAAATAAACTCTAACTCATCCCGTTGCTCATCATGTGCAAGCTCTCTCTTCTCTGCCCTCTTGTGAATATAAACCTCCTCCTCTGCACTTCCAATGCTATATATAATCTCTTCTTCATTGAGAAATCCACTCTCCATGAAGAAATGGATGAGAACTTGTCCCACATGGGTCACACAAAAGTGTCTACCATCTAGGTGCCAAGCTGCCTTTGGATTACAACAAGCTCTGCCTTAGTAGCCAATAACATAAGCTCAGCCCAATCATAGTCCACACTAGAGTAGATTGTGTCATCTTACTTGTCACTATGAGAATGTTGTTCCCATGGACAACTGTAGGTTGCCGTGTAGGAATAAGTAGTGAACACAAGAGTTGAGAAGTTGTCTAAATGCTAAATATGTGCATTGCTTACTTAGATATCTCCTAGTGGTCCTATCTCTCATAGGAAACCAATCTTCCACCATGCTCTATATAATTGTCTTCCTCTACTCCTTAGTACCCAATGGCAAACAAAATGCATGGTAAATCATAGCTATGGTGAGAAACAAAATCTCTCACATGGACTATTGCTCTATGAGTATCCTTCTCCTAAGTTTGCACAATCCTTGCATACAACTACCTACAAACATTTCAACATACAAATATATCAATATTTAATATCTCCAATACAAAATAGATTCTCCAAACCCAAACTTCATTTCATGAGCCGTGCAAACCTTCATTGATCATGCAAAGAAAGCATAGAACAAGAAACTGTGGCTGCCATATAAACTAGGGCAAGCAAGCTATGAAAACTAGTACTCACCATGCAAACCACATCTTGTCAAGCCGCACAAATTAGCTCTTATGGTTTGCACAGCTTGCATCTCATGGTTTGCATGATAGCCATAGTAAGGGTTTGCACAGTAGCCATGGTTAGGGTTTGCTTGCTGCACGGCTTGCATGAAATTTCAAACCAATGCATTTTGCAATTCAGGATTTGGCAAATCAAATTGAGAGAAATTTAATTATCACTTACATGCAATTGTGGATATTCAGTGCCAAGTGCTATTTTCAATCCCAAGGCATCCAAATTGATTTCATGAATAGGCTTATTGGCTTCTTGGTATTTGATCTTTATCCAACCAACACCACTTCATGTATGGCATACAATCAACAATAGTATGAAACTTGATCATCCAAGGTCCTTTGGATATCTCCTCCATATGTTCATTTCAACTTCTCTCTCATACTCCTCAATTGCCATTTCACCTCGCTTGTGCATAATGCTTTCAGTTTTTAGTTTTGAAAATTCTTGATTCCTTCACATGTTCTCTCTCCTCAAAATGCTTCTCCTTGCACTCACCTGTCCTTTCTCTTCTTTGTGCAAAACTCTCTCCTCTCCTCTCCTTCCCAATTCCCACACTTGCACTCTCTCCCATTGTGAATGGCTTTTTGTCCTCCTTCATTACTCTCTTTGATCAATGTCCTCTCTCCTTCCTTCTTCAAATTGAAAAATGGACTCTATGTTTTGGTATCTTTCCCTTTTAGTTTCTCTCAATTTTGAACTTGTCCTCCTTGTTTTCACTCTCCCTAATTTTTATCAATTTTGAATTTGTGCTTCTTAGGTCCTCTTCAAAAAATATCCTCCTTCTTTCTCTCTTCCCTATTCTCTTGAATTTTTCCTCCATCTCAGCTAGTGGTCAATATTGGTCAATATCATATTCCCATTTGACCACTCTTCATCTCCTTCACAATTCTCTACTCGCTTCTCTTCCTCTTTTCTATTGGTATACATTAGCACCCCTAAACTCTTCACGACCCTTCAACCAGCAATGACATTGCAACTTCTTCTTTTTAATCCGACCATTCAGATATTTCCTAAACTCCCCATACTCATGCTCTTGCTTTGGACATCATATATTCCTAAATTACTACCTCATTGCTCTAGAGTTCATATATTCCCAACTTTCTCACTCATTTTCTCACTCCTTGCTTTTACCAAAATACTCACCTTCTCTTCTCAAAAAACTCACCTTGCATCATCCATGCCACTTGTGCAAATGCACAAGCATATTGCAAAACCACACTACGTTTACTATGCCAACTTAACAAAGCTTAATGTATTCTAAAATTTAACCAAGCCCAGTGTAATTCTTATTCCAAGTACACCTAACATACTCAAAATAAATCAAACTGAGTTGGTTGAATCATAACATACTCAAAGTCCATAGAAAAAATTACCTTGATTGGGAGGTCATGAAATACATTAAATTGATTAGACCTCAAATAAGCAAAATATTTTTTTATTATATATTTCTTGTTTCTTTGTTGTTCTCTCCATGATAATCAAAGGCTACTTGGTCCACACTTTTTTCTTTATTTCTTTTATCTAAATCCATATCATCAAAGTCCTCATCCACCTAGTTAATCAGAAATTTATGAAAAATAATACCCAGTGTCACCCATCTTAATAGATCCATATTTTTTCTGGGATCATTTAGTTGTACTCTTATTTCTTTGAGCAAATGCAATCTTGCTTTCAAAATTCCAATATAATGCTCATTTGCTACTCTAGAGTGGGCCAAACACTTATTAAAATTAGCCTTGTTGGGTGTTTGAGCTATTTTGAAGGAGAAAACAAAATGTCCCATATGAATATAACCCAAATCCCTTAACAGAAATTGATGGTTCTCAAACAAGCTGCACTTGCCCCTTGTATTCAAATTAGCCCACATAGATAAAAATTTTATCCATGTCATGTCGTGGCAAGATCACTACATTCTTGTGTTGATAGTTCACGAGATTACAAATTGGATCAATACTTATTTGTACCTTACAATAAGAAATATTACCTTTCAATGTTATGACATTGAACAAAACACTAATTCTTACTCCCATTAAATGAATAATCCATCTCTTGTTTTTGAATACAGCCTGACTATTAATAGAGTAAAATCCCTTTCAACAAAAATATATTGCCCAATCCACTTTGGTCATAGTGACAATCTGAATAAAGCCCCATTCACTAAACCCACGTACCTACGGAATCCGTTTTCTGCACAAATTGCAAATATTCTTGACCTCTTCTCTCGTTCTGGCCATTTTACCTCCTTGCCCAAAATAGAAATAATTGCAATCATTACTCATTTTGTAAACACTATTGTAGAACCTGCAATAATCCCCCATAGATTTAACCCTCTTGCCACACTTGCACTATTGCAATGATGGCCTACCTCTCAAGAGTAAGGACAACCTACATACACATAGAAGTTTGTGTACTTCTAGAGGCATTTCTAAATACTCCATGCTTTTTTACAACATTTACTAAAGCTTGGAATGATAATAAATCCATTCTAGTAAGCTTTCTAAATGCTCAAGCATCCAATCCGCAAAAATGTTTCAATACAATTTCATTGCTTCAAGTACCTTGCACTTTATGTATAATTCTGCCTTCTTGTAAGAATCTTCTTGTGAATCATCTTCATTGTCCGAGCTCCATTCATTCCATTTAAGCAACTCCTTGAGATGGTCACTATCCATTTCTGCCCTCAAAATCAAGTGGATTGATTTTGCAATTTTTTGAGGGAGGATAATGGGAGCGCTTGTACGAGGCATCCTGATGGCTTAGATCCGGTTGGAATGCTTCAATGATGATAGATCCAATTTAACTAAAGAAATCACAAGGTGTTGAGAGAATCACAAGGTATTTCAGAGGATGAGCTAAGATAAGGGAGCTAGGATTTGATTGTAGAAATTGCACTTAGATGATGTGTATTGAGAAGATGAGCAAAGAGCAAGGAGAGCTCAAAAGTGAATACAAGGGAACACTTGAGGAGAGGTACATTGAACCAAAGCAAGTGTGATGGTGCTGGTGTTTCCCTTGCAAGTTGGATAAGCTTTAGCTCTCTTAATGAATGTCATTAGTGGGAATTTAAATTCAAAATCAAATAATGAGATTAATGTACACAAATATATGCACTATCCTTGAATAAATTTATTGGTCATGATTTCAAATCCCCATATAACTTTTACAACAATTACTATACTTTTACAACAATTGCTATGAGTCCTCAATAAGAAATTTTTGATCCTAAGTTTCACTATGCATAAAATTTATACCCAAATTAACCTTTATGGAATCTTTGAGTATTGGAAAATGCTATATTTGAATCTACTATTCTATTACACCACTTATGGTACTTAGTCTTATTAGTCTTGATGTTGGATGAAGACTACAAAATAAAGTGTGGTCCACACTAATATTGATTATTGTATTTTTAATTATATATGCACATGATTCTAATCCTTGATGTTGGGCATAAGTGGTAGATGTAATCTTCTAAAGATAAGATACCTTAAGAGAAACACAAGAGAAGGAACAAAAGCTTCACACTCAATCCTTCGATGCCCTAAAGAAGCACCTTGATTGCATTATATAGCAAAGGGACTCCTTTAAAAGAAGCTCCACCCTTGGATCAAATACATGGATTGGTGACATGTTAGCAAGCTCTACACTTAGATTATTTGTATGCATGGGTGACATGTTGGTTCTAATTCTATCTAGTTGGTCAAACTACCTTTGATTGGAAAATATCTTCAAGGAATCTTCTTGTACAAATCTCCAAATTGCGTGGGTGAGGTACTGTTGGAAAGCTCTTGATGAGACAAACTTGGTAGGAGGGAAAATTCAACCTATCTTTCATTGGGAGTGGACAAATGTGCACATTTTCAAGGCCTAATTCATCCATTTAGGTATTCAAAATTGACTTTGAAGGTTTTAGGCTATTTTTTACTCTTGCCTTATTAGTAGAAGTAATCTCTTGGAGATACCTCTATTTGATCTACTTAGTCCACTATCTATAACATCCTCCGAGATGTTGCCAATCCAATTTTCACCTCTAGATCATATGTCTAGCTATTGGTATTACATTTCAAGCTATTTTTTATTCTTGCTCTATTAGCAGAAGTGCTCTTTCTATGACACCTCTATCTAATCTACCTAGCCTATTATACCTAAAATTCTTCTAGATGTTACCAAGTTAATATTCAATCTAAATAATATATTTAGCTATTGGTATTACAAACCACTCCCTTTTAAACACAACATCCTCTTTGCAAAGCTATCATTCAAAAGATTTCACTAACATTGGTGCATTGGTCAAGATGCTGCTAGCTCCCATTTTGCCTCATACAATTGGTACCTTGTCCAATGTTTAAGAAATTCTACATGTGGATGGTGAGTACCATGGATGCATTTTTGGAGAATGCATTTGACTTCATATTCCTTGGTGTCATCAATGAGTGTTGGACTACGTCAAATTTTTTGTATGGAAGAAAAGTGTGGCGGTCAAAAGATGCATATCTACATAGTAAGGACACATGGAATACTGGATAGATCTTCATGTGTGGTGGTAGCTCCAGGTGATAGGTGTAACAATATGGAGTTTAATGATGAAGTTAGTAGGGTTAAAAAAGTAGCAAATAAGACAAATTAGCCTAGAATATTCTAGAAGTATCTAGGAAGCTTCTTTGGCAACTTCCCGGCTAGCTTAGCTTGCACCCCAAGTAGGTAAATTCTAGAAGCTTCTAACTAGCTTAACTTGCATACCAAGTAAGCGGCTTCTATTGAGAAGCTTCTTAAGAAGCTTCCCAATTAACTTGGCTTGCATTCCAAGAAAGTGATTCAAGGAAGCTTCTTGAGAAGCTTCTCAAGAGCCTTGTATGATCCTTATAAATACAAGAGCTAAAGCTCATGCTATGCATTCTGAGTTTTCCCTCATTCAAGTGTCCCAATGTGAGCATCCATTCTCCTATTTCTCTCCTTGGTCTTGGTCTTTTACAATAGGCCACTGCTCCAATTCGACAAAGGATGGAAAATAGCCCAACAAAACAAGGTTTGAGCTTGCGGGGGCCAACTAACATGAGGTTGGTTGTTGACAGCCAAACTTGATCTCCAACATTGAACTCGATGTGCCAATGATGTGCATTTGTATACTATTTTTGTCGATTTTGGGCAATTTGCAACCTATTTTTGGCATTCTCCACTCCTTGTTGGATTTTGAAAACAGTAGTATTGATGGCATCCACCTTGGTATCCATTGCCCAGGTCTTCATCAAGCTCAAAGGTGTGAAAGGATACTCCCCATACATGAGGAAGAACAACATGGCCTGTGTAGATGCATTCACTAAATTGTTGTATGCAAATTCTACTAATGGGAGTAAGATGTCCCACTTTTCTTGCTCCTCTAGGGTGAAGCTCCAAAGCATGTCTTCAATAGTAAAATTAGACCACTCTATTTGTCCATTGGTCTATGGATAGTAAGTCGTGGACATGGCCAATTTGGTTTAGAAGAACCTAAAGAGTGTTCTCCAAGTGAAGTTAATGCATCTCTTAGTGATGAGCACTCGAGACAACTCATGGTGAGAAAAAACTTCATCTAAGTATAATTGAGCTAAATGTAGAGTGGTCACGTCCTTGGTGGTAGGACATACATGAATCGTTTGGATGAGTTGATCAACAACAACTATGATGGAGTCACCCAGAGGAGGTCTTGGGCAATTCACAAACTAGATCCATGTTTACTTGTTCCCATCATTGTATAGGAGTAAGAAAGGGTTGAAGGAGTCCTCTAGAAGCTTCATTAGAAGTTTATTTTGTTGATAGAGTAAGCAACTTTGATCATACTCCATCACATCGTTGCTTATCTTGGGCCAATAGTAATGGAATTTTGTTGCATCCAAAGTCTTATCTATGCCAATGTGATCTGCAATGGTGGAATCATGACATTTTTCTAGGATGGTGGTTTTTAAAATCTAGGTCATCTAAGATCCATAGCCTACCATCACAAAAAGTGTGTGTACTAGTGATGCCATTTGATGATCAAGCTCCTACAATTTGTGGATCAATTTTCATAGTAGCAAGAATCCTTGGCCAAATTTGAGGTTCATCTTGACCTCTACTACCAGATTGTTTGCTATATGCATTTAGGTAAATACATTTTCCAATTGTTTCTTGCCTTCCACATATGTGATCATCATGTTGAACCTTTGTCTCCACTCTGCCCACCAAATCTGTTGACGAGATAGATCTTTTTGTGTCTCAAGGCAGACTGAAGGTTTGTGGTGTATCTCTACTACAAATGCCTTCTCACCAAGATAGTGCTTCCATTTCTTGGTTGCAAGGACAATGGCCAACTCTTCTTGTTTGGTGGTGTGATAATTGCATTCTACCAATAACAATTTTTGGGAGAAATATGCAACTAGATGCCCTCCATCATGCCACTCTTGTTGTAGGACTTCTCTTATTGTTATGCTTGATGCATCCATAGCCAACTTGATTGGTCACTTTGGGTCATACCATTTCTAATTTTGGTGCATGCAGTAATGCATCTTTCTATTCTTGAAAGGCCAATTCTTGTGTGGTTCCCCGCATCCATTTGTTCTCCTTGCCAAGTAGTGATGTTAGAGGTTGTGCAACCTTGGAGAATTCCTTGAAAAATCAACAATAGAACCCCGTTAATCCTAAGAAACTCTTGGGTTGAGTCGAGTCATCTAGTATGCTCCATCTCTAAAATGACCTCTATTTTCTTTGTTAACACT
Organism: Lunularia cruciata; assembly: GCA_948567375.1. NCBI lineage: Eukaryota > Viridiplantae > Streptophyta > Marchantiopsida > Lunulariales > Lunulariaceae > Lunularia > Lunularia cruciata. The sequence continues at coordinate 79,092,568 of OX419755.1, read as the reverse complement.
TGGATACCTTCTACTTACTCTATGCCCCATATAGTCTACTTCAGACTTGCCAAACTTGCACTTTGAGATTTTGGCATATAATTGATTATGTCGTAGAACTTGGAGGACTTCTCGCATATGTTGCTTGTATTCCATCATTGTCCTACTATAGACAAGGATGTCATCTAGAAAAATATTAACATATTTATCCAAGTATGGACAAAATATGTCATTCATCAAACTCATGAAAGTGACTGATGCGTTGGTGAGGCCAAATGGAATCACCAAGTACTCAAAGTGGCCATACCTTGTTTGAAAGGCAGTTTTGTGGACATCTTCCTCCGCAATCTGGAATTGATTGTAGCCGCTCAATAGGTCAAGTTTGGTTAAGTATCTTGCCCCATTAAGTTGATCAAATAGGTCATCCATGTAGGGTAAGGGGTATTTTTTCTTCATTGTTTGTTGATTTAGACCCTGATAGTCATTGCACATGTGCATTGTACCATCCTTTTTCTTTACAAACAAGATTGTAACCCCACATGGTGATATGTTGGGTTTGATAAACCCGTTCCACAACATATCCTCAATTTGAGTCTTACACTCCTCCAACTCATGAGGTGATAGATGATATATGGAGCCTTACAAGGAGGTGTCTTCCCAAGAATTATCTTGATTTTGTGATCTACTCTCTTTTTTGGTGGTAATCCTAAGGGTAGGTTGTTTGGGAAGATATCTTCAAACTCATTGACCACATCTTTCAATTTCAAAAACTTGTCTATCGAGTTGTGCACTCTAGAATTCTCTTATTAGGCCCATGAAACATATATTTGTCTTACAAATAATTATTATCCTTATGACATAAAGAGGTAATTATTGCCTATGTGCTTTCTCTTTAACCCCAATGATCTTCCATTGGTGAGATCTCGCTATTTTCTTCCTCCAACAGACCGTGTGGTTGTAGTGCTCCATCCATGACAAACCTAAGATTGCATCATAATGACCTAATCGTATCACTCGCCACTCAAATTTCTTCTTGATACTCTCTTATAGAGAGTGCTATCTTTCTAGGTAACAATTCAATCTTCTTTGTCTACTCATTAGGTAATTCTACTTCTTCATTCTCATCCTTCTCTAGATCAATCTCCAACCTTATTGCAAAAGAGTGAGACAAGAAGTTCTTTGTTGCTCTAGGGTCTATAAACACTCTCATTTGATTTTTCTCTAGGACTCCATTTATGATAATCAATTTGAGTTTGTTCTCCTCACTCTCTTTGTACTTGTCCTTTTCATTTCTCTGCTTTTTTGCTTCTCCATTGACAAGTAAGGCCACGAGGTACATTTACTGGTGATCTTTGTTTTTTGATGGGATTTTTGCCTTCTCCTCTTCAATTTGCCTCTTTATGTTGTTCAAAGATTGCATGTATGGAGGCCAAGGGCCTCTAGGAAATCAAGTGTGACAATTGATAGTTAGATGTCCAACTTGGCTGCAATTGTAACAACAATATTGTTCTACTCAAGTCCTTTCTTCCCATGGGACCCCATCTCGTCTTCCTTCAAGCCATCCCTCTTCTCCTTGGAGTGGTCGTGCTCCTTGTTCTTGGAACCAAATGTTGCACAATTCCATAGGGACCGGTCCACCAAATAATGGCCTAATAATGTTGAGTCGGGACTACACTTTCACCTCCTCCAAGCGCACTTGCTATTCCCTGAGCACAAGTAATGGTTTCAAAAATTGCACAAGGGTTTTGTACCATTACTTCTTGGAAAATTTTCTCCTTTAGCCCTCATTTGAAATTATCAAGAGCTTTTGCTTCACTCATGTCCGTTATTACAACCTGTAGATCAAGGAATGCCTCCATGTACTCTTGTATAGTATTTTTCTGCTTCACCTCCTATAGTCGGGTGTGGGCCATCTGCATAGAATCCATTGATTGGAAGTTCTTTAGTAGCCCTCCTTGCATGGACGTCCAAGTGACCTCTCTTCCTTTGTCCCAAGCATCGTACCATGTGAGGGCTTTATCAATCAAGTACCCACATGCAAACATGCTTGCAAAATGATAAGTGATTTCAATGGTGAATAATCAAAAGTATCAATTCATTCTTTAAATCCAATTTTCCACTACTCCTATGGACCGTTATCCCTTGTAGGCTTGATATTGCATGTCCTCTTTATCCACAATAACAATGTGGCCTCATTGTAGACTGAGATCAATATCATTGGCATGAGTGACTCTCCATGTACTTTAGTCATTGGTATTGGGTTTTGGGACGACTCTCCTTTGTGCATTGCTTGATCATTCTTGAAGGTGCGTACTTGAATATACAATACCTCCATGGTCATCTTGATCTCTCAAAATTCATTCAACATCCCTTGCATTCTTTGCATCAACTCTTGCAATTACGGATCCATTATTCTTACAATAATTGCTCAATCGCTACTTCTTACTTCAATAGAAGGTTAATATGATCACTCAAGAAGGAGCACAAATTATTGGGACAACCATTGGACCTTCAGACACTATCACTCGTTGATAATGTTCTCACCAAAATTGTGGACTATGAAATCCCTAAACATTACTTTCGGTCTAATCACATAACGGATTTCTACTTGAATGTTAAAAATGAGAGGATTTGGCATATTCAAATCCATCACAACAGAATGTAGATTGTAAAGTCCCATTCTCTATCATAGATCACCATAGGCAAAATCATCGGGTTTGGTGAATTCATCACTACATCCATGAACTCTACTCCAAAATGGAAAACGAGATATATTCTCACTTGCCTCACATTGGATGTACATAATCTTGATATGGAATAGATTCAAGAATGGAAAGCAAGGGTGCCAGATATTGTCCTCCCGGAGCTTCCATCCCATCCTCTCTCTAACACTCTACTAATCTATCAATTGCGCGATAATTTCTCTCCTCAAAATTTACTCAGTCTTAGTAACCCATGTTCTTCCAAGACGAGTGATCTACTCTCTTGGATTGACACACCAGCTCTGATACCATTATAATCTTCCGAAGATATGAGACCTTAAGAGAAACACAAAAAAAGAAATACCAACTTCACTCTCAATCCTCCGATGCCCCAAAGGAGCATCTTGATTGTATTATATAGCAAAGGGACTCCCTTAAAGGAAGCTCCATCTTTGGATAAGATGCATGGATTGGTGACATATCAACGAGTTTTACCCTTAAAAGATTAGTTGTATGCATAGGTGACATCTCAATTTTAATTCTATCTAGTTGGTCAAATTATCTTTGACTAAAGAGAATCTTTAAAGAATCTTCTTGTATGAATTTTCAAATCATATAGGTGAAATACAATTGGAAAACTCTCCATGAGACAAACTTTATTTTCATTGGAGGGAGAAGAATTTGCATATTTTCAAGGTCTAATTCATTAATTTAGATTTTTGAAATTAACTTTAAAAATTTTAGATTATTTTTTATTTTCATTCTATTAATAAAGTAATCTTTTGGTGATATCTCAATTTGATTTACTTAATCCATTATTTATAACATATTTTTAGAATTTATTATTTTCATTTCTAAATCATATATTTAATTATGAAATTAAAATTTATTTATTAATAATATTTTTTATAAAATTTCTCTATCTAATCTAGATAGAAAACTATATTTAATTATCTTATAAATATTATTAGATTAATTTTCGAAAAATACATAATATACTAAATATTGATATCATATTAAAATATATTTTAAATATTATGCAAATTAGATTTTAAAACTGATTCAAGTAAGAAAAATATATTATATTAAGAAATTATTAAGGAATAGTAACAAATCTGTTCCTGATGCACCTAAAATGACGAATATTCTACTTACTTACTTTTTCTAGAATTTTAGGTAAAGTCAATTGTGTATATTCTTTTACGAATATTATTTATTGTGTTCGAATATGATAATATAAAATTTTGTAGAGTAATATCCATCTTCTATACTCTATTTATAACAAGTCAATACACAGGGATAAAAGATTACGACTCTTAAATTAACACGGACGAGGATAATCACCGTGAAAGGTGGAACTGGTGTCGGGTACACATTGGACTACAAAAGAACGCCATACGTGGTAATTGGGTTTAACTACGGTGGACATCCTGCGTGACGTAGTAGGTGCAGGTTAAAGGTCGCTCAACTGTCCTCCACGATCACGGGGATTTCTTTGGACTGTAGGGATGAACTGCGTTAGTCCGGCCCTTTCACTGCCCACAGTCCGACCACTGCTCACAATCACTCGAGCGCTTCAAGTACCGCTCCTCGTGTTAGTAAGTACGAGAAATGGAGATGGCTCCGGTGAGCTCGCAAGCCAATCGCAGTGTAGAGTGCTTCGTTGTACATTGAACTCAGTTGTGGGAGTACGTTGTGAACCTCTTGGGGCTTGCTGGTCAGAAGAAAGAAGTAATTGGAATGCGCAAGAAGGATTCACTGAACATCTCCGGAGACCAATGTCTACCGCTACTGGAGTACCCGGATGTTATTCTCCCTGGAGAGATTCTAATCGCCGCTTGTAAGCGGATTGAGTTTAGAATTGAGTCATTTTGGGCTCTCTCCAGAAGATTGATCGGGATTCCAACTAGGCTCCTGATTCCTCAGAGAAGACGAGTGCGATATGACGTCGTTCGATCCCAATCACTGGCAGTGTACGCCGGAGTTCATTCCCCCAATCCACCCGCGTGGCAGAAATCCCAAGAACAAATATGAATTGCGCACGAATACTTCCCAAAAAACTGTCAAACTGTGCCAAGACCACTATGGGGTAGGTAGTCCGTGAGAATTGGAGACACCTGAACTCCAATAATTACGAATGTAGCTATGCTGATGTTAGTTTCAGACTTGTGCTGTTGTTTTAGTAATTTCTCATCAGTCCTGCTGTTAGCTTTTAAAATGTTCTACGGAAAATGGCAGATTGAATCTTAACACAACGCCTATGTTCTTACAGTTTACTGCTGATGGTTTTGCAGATACTGCACGCTCATGAACGTACAGGGTACAAGCATCCGGGTGATTATGGACAAACGCCAATCTTCGATGACCTGACGTACGGAACTACCTTCCATCTTGAACATCGATTGACAAATTCAGCCTGAAAATATCGCGGTGTAACTTTTATCTGATATAGACTCCTGAGTTTATGGCAGATAGGAGAGGTAAAGATCGGTACTTATTAGATTCGGTGGTCTGTTCTCAGGACGAACCAGTTTTTCCAGAAAAAAATCTTCCATGTTGGCGAGAGCACGAGCGCGACTGGCCAGAAGCTATGCCCTTACCACCCAGATGCGACCCGGAACTTACCGAGAGAGAGGTTCAAAAATACAGTCGGACTTGCTACTGTCGATCGACGGAACGCAAGTTGCATCAAGTATGTATCCCATCTACCATCCTAAGACTCCCCATCCCCCACAGTTGCCACTACTAATGTATACAATTGTCTTGTACTGCCTTGCACTGAATTCATTACCGTTCGATATTTGCATTTGCAGGCTAATCGAGGGTCCACGCGGACAAATGTTTACTCCGAAGACCACCAACCAGCTGTTTATGACGCCTCCAGCAAAAGATCCAGTCGGCTTGTGGCATCCAGGAATTTGTCGAGGTACGACCATATCATTGATGGATATCTTAAAAACTGTGCTCCTTCTACATCTGCTTTGGTTCACATTGCTCGTGCTTCAGTGACCGATACCAAGTTGTTAACAAGAATAATAGCAACGTTGACTGTCATGACAGTTCCCTTTGGTATATTTTCTCTATTTAGAGAGGACTGGACAGATTGCTGAATGAGAGAGTTCCTTGTCTTGGCGTATTGCTCTAAGATGCCAAGTTTCCGTTCCTTGCAGCACGAAGCAAGTGGGTGCACAGGAAGCAGCAAGGACTGCGTTGATGTTGTCGACGCTATCAGAAACTTGTAGTTACGGACATCGATGTGCAGTCACCCTTTGAATGTATAGTTTGTAGCGTTATCTAGTTTTACTTCCAATTTGTTGACTCAAGTGTATCGAATCGTTGTCAAGAAAGCTCAATCTGACCGTTCTGCGAGATTTGAATTAAAATGGAATCTTATGTCCGATCAAATTTGTAGGAGAACACATCAATGAATGTCTTGTAGGCTCCGGTAATGATAGAATCTTTAGGTGCAGTGCGGGGCCTACATATATATACTTACCTTACAGCGGCTGTCAGCACGCACGAACATTAGTGTTTCTTTGGCAGATTCTTTTGTGTCAGAGCATCTCCAACGCGACCCCTAAACAGGCTCGTCAGTTTTCAAATCAATTTCACCAGGAAGAAATGTCAGTTTTGTTGTCATACTTGTCTAAGACATGGCGAAGCACATGAAATTCACACAATCCCTAGCGGCTAAGTGTTAGAAACTGCTTTTTCGTGCTTTCCAGACCTATTTCCGCTAAACGTGTATCTGTTTACGGGAGAAACTAACGGTACATGCGATGTTTATGGAGGAGGATTGTTGATTGGCGGATCACTTCGTACACGAAAACTGCTGTCTGGGCTATGTGGGAAAAAATAGCATGAAGTTTTCTTCTAGAAACAAGATTGTATTTTCATCTAGTCTTCTTCATTTCCTAGGGATGAGACCAGATTGGTGTCTGATAACGATCACAAACGGGAGGTTCGAACGAAGTAACTGGCCATGTTCATGAATATGAAGGAAAAATTTGCTGCTCTTGTCCACTTAAACTGACCAGAATGGGTTCTTTAGTCCACCAATCTCAGTGCATGTATCGGCTCTGAACGTGTGAATATGGCCATCTTGTGGATACGACCATCGCATGGTCATATTCACACGATGCAGACGATCAGCTGGTTCACCATAGTTTCATGATCCTATTCGAATGGGAAAAACTTGAATATCAAAAGTCTTCCCTCCTAACGTCACGGTAAACTTACTTAGTAGTTTAAGGTCTAGGAGGATGCACTAATATTCGAAGTTCAACACCAATCAGGTAGATTTGAAGCCAGCTCAATGTCGGGTAAGTTGACACATTTCCCTAAACCTTCATGGGAAGAGCTCCTTATAAACCGGACCAATATACTTCTTCGCCAATTTGGATACTCTACAGAAGGGATCGTCTGAATCCCGATAACCAAACAACGGGATCGATTTCCCAGAAACGATTGAAGCGAGATCACAAAGCCGTTAAGTCCACGGCTGAATTGGTCGTTGTTCATCGTGGCGAGTGAGATGACCGAGCAATTCTCGGAGGCAAAGCGATTCTAGAAACCGCAACTTGTTGAATATGAGAGTTCTCGTCAAATTTGTACCCATCACCGAGAGCAGGAAACGCCAGTTGCGAGCGATGGAGTTAACAATTCATGACCAAGAGCGAGGAGTTGGATACCTCCTTCCAGGTCTTCCAGATGAATTAACATGCCAATGCATCGTAACGAGATTAGATTGGGCAACCGTGTCCCGCATTTCGATCGTGAGCCGTGTTTGGCATCGTGCTCTGCGAAGTAGAAAGATTCACTATGCACGAGAGCGCTCGGGGTCATGTCAGACTTTTATTGTCGTCATTCATGAGACTCGGTCATCTCGAAGACTCGATTGCAGACCCGATGACGAGTTTGCACAAAGTCCATTGTGTGTGTCTCTTTACGATCCGTCCAGAGATGTATGGCATCTCCTGCCTCCTGTGCCGGGTTTGGCTCAGGGCGTTCCCCACGAATGTGAGTGCGCCTGCTCCTCAGGTCAGATATATTTTGTCGGCGGTCTGGATCAAGAGACCGGGGAACCTTCTAATCAAATGTATAAGCTGGATCTAGCAGCTGGTAGAGGTGTGTGGACAAAATGTGCTGCGATGAATATTGCAAGGTCACGATTCTCCTGCTGCGCTGTGAAGGAGGGATTGATTTACGCCTTCGGAGGGGCATCCGGTAGAGACCAAGCTCTGAAAGAAGCAGAAGTGTATTGCATCGAGAATGATCAATGGAATCCTCTCCCGCCCATGCACCACGGACACACCGATCATAAGGTTGCAAAATTTGAGGATGAGTTTTACGTTCAAGGTGGTCTCTACTGGCGCGAGAACGGCTGCCGTTCTGAGTATGAGCATACTGATATGGATTCAGAGGGGCTGGAACAGCCGTTGTTTGCTGAAGTCTACAATCCAAACCGAAAAGAGTGGCGGAAAGTTCAGAATTTCAGAAGAGGCATGATAGGTCCAGTGATCGAGGTTAATGATAAGCTGGCTGTTCTCTCGATGAGTATAAATCACAACGCAGTGGAAGTTTATGTAGGGCATTCCAATTCGTGGACATCCACACAGCAAATTAAATGGATTCTGTCGGACTCGGAACAGGGTGAGTTTAAAGTAGGATTCAAATGGCCACATTTTGTTTTGTATCAAGCAGTAGCTTTGGATAGCGAAATCCTGGCTTGGTTGTTCTCTGTCAAGCAGACGGGAAAGTGGGACAGGAACTACCTTCTGAAGAGCAAAGGTCTTGGCATTGAAGGGAGAATCCTAGAGTGGACGAAGATGCCCAGTGCCTCTAACTTCCCGGAACAGGTCCTGTGCTTGCAGCAGATCCTGCTTTAATTTTTTGGTGCGGCTGTGCTTGCAGTTGATGCAGTTCTAATATGGATCCAGATTACTACAGCCCCGAGAGTATGATATATATATATATATATATATATATATGAATGAACAAGTGGATCAATGTTGGTCGAGATTAGGAAGGACCTAATTTGACAACCATTTGGAAAGATGGAGATGATAGACAAGAGACAGGGTAGGATTAAGTTTTGACCGGGCTTCTGATCTGATATATATGCACAGCTAACTATTGGATTCAATATATTTTAGAAGTTTGCGTCAGAACATGCTCATAGCAAGGGGCGATTTCGACCACTGATCGATACATTGGAACAGGATTATCTCCATGAGAGCATGAGGGAGATTTTTGGAAGGTGCTCAGACTTTAATACTGCACATAAAGGGCCAGTTCAAATCAATCTTAAACGGACACAAAACTCCGTCCCAAGTAAGAGGAATTCTCTTGTTCGCAAAACCTTTACTTCTGAGAATCGACAGTTTCTCGTAAAAATTAGCCTGCCATCTGACCAGAGCAAACAGCTCGCCATCTACAGCGGTCGCTGTGATCGCACAACAAGCCCCATTGGAGGCTCCCATGGACTCAAGAACGTCCCAGCAGATGTGCTGCGAGACGGACCACAGATTTGTTCGCACATCGTATGCGGTTACGTCTACAGCCTCGTGACGAAAGTCATAAAGCTTCCCATCTACGACTACCATGGTATGGTCCCCCACTCCATCCAATACTTTCTGGACCTCCGTCCATCGGTTCTCAACCGGATCATAAACTTCTGCAAATTCTGCATCAACATAAATGTCCACACTTCCTTCATCATCTTCAGTCTCGTACCGTACAGATCCCCCAACGACATACAGCTGCCCGTCCAAAGTCACCATAGTATGATTGGTACGCATATGTAATAAATCTGCAATTGGCACCCATAGATCCTCATCCGGGTCATACATTTCTGCCTCAAGGCCTGCAGAACCCCCGGAGACGTGAATCTTACCACCGATCACACCACACGGGAAGTCTGATCTCCTGCTAAGCATGCTAGCACATGGCTGCCACTCCCCTGGACCGGCCACCAAATCGAACATGTAAACCTCATTTATCGTCTTGCTATTACTGTAATCATCGCCACCGAGAATGTATAACTTCCCTCGTGAAAATACACAGCCACACCTGATCGGAATTCCGCTTCGAACATGAGGAATAGATGGCAGCTGATGCCACGAATTGTCAATCGGATCGTAAACAGAAATCGCAAATTGTGACCACCAAGGAACTGCTGCAGTTCTGGTGTCATGGTCCATGGTTCTGATATAAAGATTGTCTAGTGAAGGTTCAGCAGATTTCGGTACCGGAGCTCTGTGAATCAGACCTACAAGAGTCTGAGTCGAATTGTTCCGAACTCGAGCTTCGTAGACCCTCCGATTGTAAATTGCAGTGCGCCAGGCAATGCTAACCGATTGGAGCACGTACAAGGTTTTCCAGGGCACCTTTGTAAGAATACGATCTATCGTCAATTCGTTTGAAATTCCTGGAATAAGGTTTTGCTCTTCTCCTGTCCTTCCTTCTGCATAGCATATCCTCCTTGGACTAGCGCTCGAGCTTGCTACCTCGCTGAGGAAATCTGATATCATCCTAATAAGTTTTGTCTGCATATACGAGTTCCACCTCATTTCTACGGCCAAATACCATCACTTTCGATCCTAGATTTGACTGTTCCTCCTTTCCACGATCTTAAGAATACCCGGACAAAATCGTCTGGCTGAGTCCGCCGAAGATTCACTACCAGACGGTCACGACGTTTTGCCAAACTTACGAGAGTCCTCCGAATTCCGGGGAAGGAAAGGATCCCTCTGGAGATTGACGGAGATTGACGGAGATTGACGGAACATGACTGTTCTCGCAACTAGTGGATTTCCGACAGCGGGACATTCGTGCAGTTCGCGCCTTCCGCGATGTTCGGTGGTTCTACGCTTATTGCATGGGCAAGACCGATGTGTCCAATAATGTTACGGTACGTACATATACCCAGGGTTTGCATAGTGCGAATCACGTAGAAACCAGTTGGGCAGGCCTTGTGCAGCGCGTATATAGAGGACTCTAGTGCATAAGTACCTCAGTTTCACAAATTCTCACTAGAAATTTATCACCCACATCAACACGGGACTCTGAGTTCTTCATTCCAGTGGATCACTACTGGTTCAAAATCGTGGCATTTCAAAACAGGTCTCCGCGAGGCGAAGCGATTGCTCTACCACAGAATACTGATTTACTGAGTCAAGTGCATCAGTAGTGGCTCGGGGTCGTGGATTGTTCAAACACAGAGTCCAAGGCCTCGACAGGTATACGACTACTGTTCCCTGTTCTCGGAAGGAAGGTGGTCAGATCTCCCTCTTTCCCACCTCGACTTGTGATCTCAGAAATGAGCAAAAAGAAGAGTACTTCCAGTTTCTGAGATAGACTACCCTCCGCTTGAGTAGTTGTAGAGGATATGAATGTGTAGACGCTGTGATAGTATTGAAGTTACAGTAAATGCTCTCTACTTGGAACAAAAGGAAATCTTTGCTATCAAAGATACATTCAATTGATATCGATACTTTCTAGTCCGAACATAGGAAGCCAGTGCAAAATTTTCACAAAAAATAAAAATTTCTAGAAGGTACTGCTTGTATGCATGGGGACCTTGTATATTATTTTTATATCTATATATATGTGGAAAGAATTGCTATCTCACATTCCAAATATTGTATATATATATATATATATATATATATATATATATATATATATATATATATATATATATATATATATATATAATATTATTATATTTCTTTTAGAATTTTTACATTATAACTCGACACAAAATCATAAAAGTAAAGTTAATCTTCTGGTAACTCATTTTCAATCCACTATCAAAATCTTAAAAGTAATAGAACAAAATATTCCAACGGGGCGTATATCAACATGGATGCGTGAGTGACTATGTTCATGTAATATTGTTGTTACATAATTAGTTATGTACGTATCTAAGAATTTGGCGTTTTCGGTATAAGTACCATAGTCTCTAATTAACACTTTTATAAAAGATAAACTATTGACGATCTTAGCAGATTAATACGTTCTATCGATCGTCCTGAAACAATTCCTAACTATCATATTAGCCTTTAAAACAAGATTATCACCCGAACTATAGTACGGTAGTGTTGTCCGTCGTCCCCGAACTGCCTCTGAGGTAGTCCTTCTTCCAGTTCGTCATCACGATCTCCCTTTGAACCCGAGTGGGAAACTGGGAAAGTCTTGCATTACTAAACCTCGAGTAGTAAGATATTGGGGGCTTCTGTGTATCGGGGCATGATGCATGGATGGGGTTTACCTTAGTATCGTTTCAGTGTTTATAGCCCCAGAAGGCTACATTTACAATCTGAGCGCATTTCAATCTTTCATGTTCATTTGGATGTGATTTCGGCAGACGGTTTAAACCTTGTACAAAACGTCAGAACAAGTATTTAGGAAAAAAATTGGACCTTTAATTCACTTTTCGTGACTTGACGGTCAAATTCGAAAGCCGAAGTGGAAAAGACCAATTTTTAGTGAGCCGTTCAAATCTTTTACATGCATTTGGATATGGATGTGATCTTTGATCTTGAATATTTTTGCCTTTTTTTTATCATAAAAGCACTAGATTATTATCTATTGTTTCTATGACCACCTTTAATGGAGAAAGCATCCAAGGAGAAAATGAAGTAGATTTCAACGCCAAATGAGCTAAGAAATTACATATTTTGATTTAATATATAATTTATATGATATATATCAATGTGAATTATGCAAAGAAGAAATCTACGAATTGTTAAAAATAAAAAGAGCTGATAATTTAGAAAAAATTAGAAAAAAGTAGTTAGAAAAAATGCAAAGAGCTGATAATTTGGGAATGAATATTCAGAGTTTTATATCCTCTCCGTTATTTTTAGTTACTCATCAAATAGCACTTTGCCTATAAGAAAGTGAAATTGTGTGCACAAGAGTTTACCAATCTGGATTTATCATACAAGAAGCTGTGGTATTATATGAACCTCAACAAATACAATTTCCTTATAGAATAGATCTAAAAATTCTTGATTAAAAGGAACGAAAATCTTATTTTACACTGAAATCACAACAAACAAGATTGTTAAATACGACATGCAATAAGTAGAACGTGATATTATGCAAATAAAATCTAAACGGCTTGTAAGGCAGATTTGTCCTTTGTAAAGAAAGACCTTTATAGAATTGAAGACCAAGTTAAAGAAGGAATCAAATAAAAAAATGTTCAGCATGAAATTATTTTACATTTATAGTAAAATAAATAAATTTCTACCAACTTAAATCTATTTCAATTTCCATTATAACAACCTACAATGTGTAGATTTTAAAATATTATACTCTAAATACCATATTCACCTTCTACTCCTCTAAATTATTTATTCAAGGATTCGAGACCATCATCTGATGAACTTTTTTCTTATCAAGTTGGTTATTGGGTGATAGCTAAATTGGCAACTCCACCATCATAAGTGAAAAACTATCCATGACAACTTTGCAAATGGAAGTTCTTAGTTATTTCTTTTAAAAAATACAAAATAAAGGGCTAATAATTTCAATTTTGAAATATCTAATGCTTGCTTCTTTAGTTGACGTAAGTTGCTTTCCACTAGTTCCAAGAAAAGTTTTTTAAAGTTTTTTACCTACCAACCTAAGCATAATAGACATCTTTTCTCATTTCATTGACTGAGAATTATCTCCAGAATTTTCTTGTTGCTATCATTGTAACACTTGACATTCATTATCTTAAAAATGCCAAATTGGACACTTTGTTGCAACTATCCTTGTAAATTAATTGAAGGCACCAATACTTGATTAAACCTTGACAACTTTGTACTTGTTCTTAGATAAATTGGGTTAGACTAAAGTTTTTGTATTTCTCCAGAAGCACAAATATAATTTTTAGCAACCTCAAAACTACTAAACATGACTCTAGCTCAACATTCACCACCTTCTTTGTGCAAATATAAGGACAATTTGGATGAATAATTGCACTTATTATCTTGAAGAGATAACCTTTCCTACATATACTTTGGAAGAATCTAAAACTCTCCACCAAAATATTTGCTCCACATCAAAATACCTGAAGTAATCTAAGTACATATTCTTCTCTAGAACCAAGACCAATGTTTTGAAGCATTTATCCTTTGATATTCCTTATCCAATTGATTGATTTAGGAATATCCTTTCAATTTTAATAATGATCAAGCAAAGTAACCATCTTTCTAGGAATAAAAATTTATTTTACTCCCTCTAAAGGTAGTTAAAATAGTTCAAGGAAAATTGCTTATTCCAAATTTTTCTGCTTTACTATCTTTCACCTTGAACTTTTTTGCTTTTACTATTTTTCACCTTGAACTTGAACTATTGATTGAACGTGATATAGTGAGCCTTGGGATTGATTGTTGGAGTACTTCAACCATAAACTATATACCAAGTTTCTTAGAGTACTATACCTTGAGATTGAAGGATGCAAGGGTTGAGCTATCAAGGCAAGAGATTAAAAATAAATTCATCATAAATGCTTTCTTATCTTATTGAACTTGTGATCTATTTGATCATGTTTATGTCCCACTAACAAAAATATTGCTTTAATTTTTGTGATAAACTCCCATTTTGAACTAAAAGTATATATATCTAAATCATATATAGTTCATCTTCTCTCAATATTTTGTTACCTAAACCAGAGATAGAGTTGTTGGTGTCTAACCATGATTTTTTTAATCAAGTTATAGATATAACACCAAATGGAATTAATATTAGCACTCACAAATAGCTATTTATACCCTAGTTAGATTTGCATTGTTTTTTTAGGAGAAATACTTTTACATATAAGATATGGTAGAATATTGATGTACCCAAAAAATTTAATCTCCATTAACAGTTAAATTATATGCTTTTTGGAGTTGATGACCCATGCAAAAGTGCAATTTTGACTTGGTTTCACTCCATCTATAATATTTGGAAATATTTTTCACCATTAGTTTGAGATTTTCTTTGATGCTTAGCCAATTTGCTTCTTCTTCAATATCTTTGTCCTAGTGCATGTGAAACTTGTATTTTTATTTTTTACAAGTGTACTCACATGTGAAAATCTTAAATTTTAACCATATGTCAAATAGATCAAATTTTTAGGTACATAAGAAAACATTTAGAAAATTCAGTATAACTGAATATACAATGTGAACAATTTAACCTAAGTCAAGAGAAATTTTTTTAACATAACTGGATTTAATATAAGGATGTTATCTCTATTATTAAATTGCTCAACATCATGGCTAATCAAAAGAGACTGCTCTATCTTGAATTAATCTCAACTCAAATCAACACTATCTATGCATATTGCAAACTAATCTTCATAAAGCATCAAATTTTGTTCCAAAATCTGCAAAATTTGTTGGAACAAATTCTACCACAAAGATCTTTAGCTCCAATATCCAGTTTGTATTAATCATAAATTTCTTTCCTTGCAGCTTTGTTATAGATTTCACACTTTAGCATATGGTATTTAATCATAATATCCTTTGCAGAAGGTGTCAAATTGTTCATAAAGTACCAACCTTCATTGAGTCTATGCTTGGCCAAGAAATCCATTCACATAATAATCTTTATCTTTCCATGAGATTAAAAGATTTCCTTATTACTTTTAATAGCATAAAATGAACACTCATAAACTATGAACTAATTATCCATGATCCAACAGCACTTCTTATTTGTGATATAATTTTAGTTTTTCTTGAGATTCAAAATTTTGAATATCTTATATTTTTGGGAAGACTACTATTATGGTTTTCAAATTGGAACGTAGATCTTTAAATCAACTACTATGGGAATTAATATATCTTTTTTGAATATCATAATATAAATATATATATATATAGAAAATGATGATATTTACAAATATCTACTTGGACTCTTATCTTAACTTATTTTTTTTGGAGTAAGTGATTGCATTAGCTTCAAATTAGTCTTCCTTATTTGGATCTTCAAGGATTCCAAATCAATTTCCTCTTGGATGCTTGGACTCCTTGATGTTGTATCTGCTGGACTTGGAAGATAGATAGATTACAAAAAATATTCCTCTTGGAAGATAAGATGCAATAAGATGCAAATGTTGAAGAATGTTCTTATGAACAAGGTGTTAGAAATCAAACCAAGGTCAAACTTATAAAAGACATTGATTGCTAACAAAAATATCATCTAGATTGCCTTCCACCAAATAAAATTATGGGAAGTGGAATGAAAGATATTTACCTCATACAAAAAAAATAATTTAAGGGAAAAAAGAGCAATATAATATACAATGGCCCTAATAATTAAGATTCACTAGACTTGCAATTATTACTTGCAAGTTGTTTGGACTAAGCAATAAGGAGATTAATGCTTCATTGCACAAAGAAGAAGATGTACTATATGTCCTTTGAGAACTTATTGATAATGAACTTAAATTTTTATTTATATCAATATAATTCTTTTAGTCCATTATATTTATAACTTAATATGGACTCCCTTTAATGGGAAATTTTCATTGTAAATTCTAAAGAACAACATAACGAAAAAGCTATCAAATCCTAAATCTAAGGCCAAGCTGTAAAGCCAAAGTATGACAAGGATGGTAAGAAGAGGAAGGAGGTTCTTGATGAGCTTTATCTTTGGAAATTTTTCATTTCCTCTTTTCTTTGTATGGTGTAAGAACACAATGTGGAAGACTTAAATGTGCATGCAATACAAGATAGCCCCATTAAGGAAGAGATATGATTTTTTGTTAGATTCATTGGTGCATGTATATTATATGAGGGTATCTAGTTTGGTGATGTAAGTAGTTGAAAGGTATTTTTTATATAGAGTTGCTTAAAAACTTTTAAGTTAGTCATAGGACAGATAAAAATGGTCCTAAACTAGAGGAGTTTGAAAAAGTGAGTATCATTGGTTTTACTATATTGACTTTGTATCATTCATACTTATTTGGTTTTGAGGAAGAGTTTAGAATTGTTGGGGCAAGATCCTATTTGGTGTAGATTTTATTATAATTCAAATATAGCTCATATGAAGTTCTTCTAAATTAAGCTATTAGGTCAAGAAAAGGCCACATAGTGATAGGAATTATTTTCATGAAATTTGATATTCTTTTAGTTTAAATTTTGCAAAATAAACCTAGTTAATGCAATAATTAGTAAATTTTAGATATAAAAGTTTCATAAGTATATAAACAAGGAGAAAGAGGTACTCATCATTTTTTCATTTGCAATTATAACCTCATTGGGAGGCTCTCTTGTGAACAATGTCTTGCTCTTAGAGTTGCCTTGAAGTTTTGGCCTTGAAGTTTTGGCCTTGAAGTTTTGGCCTTGAAGCAGTATCATGGAGTTTGGTTCCTCACTTTCTTAGTGTATAGCGCACTTCCTTAATAGCTATCAGAGGTTCATCTTGAGGGAGAGACAAGCTTGCTCATAGTTAAAATTTTGAGCAAGTGCCAGAATGGTTATTTACTTTGCAATTGATACAAAGGATTGCCAAAAGTTCAAGTACTCCATCACTCCTTGAACTTATAATTTTTCCATTGCACATTTCCTATATGTGTATAACAGTAAAGAATAAAAGAAAAACAACAGCAAGCCTTCTCAAAGAGGATGTCTTTGCATGGTAAATAACTTCAAACCAATCACCACCTTGGCTTACAATAATATATTCCACTTATCACACCAATTTAATATATTTTATAAGGTTTTATAAGAATTTTGTACCAAACTGGATTATATAATTCGGTAATTTTTAATTTTTTTACTTGTGGAGTTATATTTTCCCTTGAAAAGCTTTTAACTTTTCATTCTTGAAATTAAAATTATAACTTGTTATTATCTATAAGGATAAGAAAAATATACAACCTTCTAAAGAAAAAGAAGTGCATAAAATCATCCAATTTGTGGTGGTGTGAAATACAAAAAATAGCACAATAGGTCAAGCATTCAAATAATGATCTCCAAAATAAATTATATTGAGAGCCTAACATTTTGACTATATGATTACTATGAAATTTAGGCAAAAGAGTAAGTGCTTGCTCTTTATGTTGCTTTCAGAACCAATCTATTGCTTTCTATTTTGCTACAACAAAAAGGAGTAGCTTTGAATTTGGATAAGCATTATAGTAACTGCTTGCTTTTTGTTGGGTTTGTTGATTTAACTACCATTGCGCGCTCAAGGTTACTTCTATCCTTATTAGGTCAAAATGGAAAGATGTATATTAGAATAACATTTCTAATAGTTCCTCTCACAATGAGGATAAAGTACTAGAAAATATAATGGCTAAAACATTTCTTTGTTCTACAAATTTAATGGGAGACTTGGCGCACACAAGATGCAGAGGTAAAGAGGAAGCAAAAGAGGTAAAGGAGGAGGCAAAGTACGGTGGCTTAAAGCTAGTCATGAGATACGAGTAAAGATCATTCTTTTGAGTTTCACAACTCATTCTTAAATTTAGTAATCATTAAAGGATAATGTTACATCAATATGAGGAGTGCTCAAATCAGAAAACAATTTGTACATTATTTTTGGAAAGCAGTCTTTCTACTTCATTTTCTCCAATGTATTGTGGATACATATATGCAAAACTTTTATGATAGATATTAAAATAAAATAAAATTGACAATGAATATATCAAAACTATGCATGAAAATTGGAAGAATTATTAATAAATTGGAATATAACAAAGAATTTTATTTAAATTTTCTAATGTGAAAATAGTGTATTGCTCATGGCACTTGCCTTTATGAGGATTCTTCTTCTATAAATATTTTAATAGTCTGATATGAATAATAAATATAAGTTATGTTTAAGAATTATAACATCCAAGCACAAATTTGGTGTTTTATATATATATATATATATATATATATATATATATATATATATATAGGAATTTTCCTATATTAAAAAATATGCAAGTTTAAGAATGAAGAATAATAAAAAAGAAGATTGCAAGGTAAAATATCTCCTTCGTATCACTAGATATAATTGAAAAATGTAGTAAAATTTAGAAAAGAAAATTTAAATTTAAAAACATAATTTCATTTTAATTACAATTAGATATAAGTACATCAAATTTATGATTGATATAAGTATATCAATAAATATTTACATCTCTAATAGATCAATATAGAACTTGGTTATTTTCAAGGCTAATTTCTTTAGTGCTTCTTCTTGCTAATGCCACTTTTTAAACATTCTCATGGTATCAAGAATTAATAGACCTACTCAAAATGTATGACCTTTTATGAGGATAAGAAGTTTCTTTCTTTGATCAAAATTGAACCAAAATTTAGTGACATGACCATTCTTTTCATTGACATATAAGCTTCTTATGATATTAATAACTTCTCTTGTTTAGGCAATGATGTTTGATTTGTGAATTGTGAGATGAACAATCTCTCAAACATTTTAAAGAAAATTTAAGAGATCTATATCAATGTATCCTTCTTACATGACTACATGCACACACAAGGTTAATAGTAAGAATATATAGACATGGATTTTATATGTATGGATTAATGATGCACTAAATCAAATTCTTGGAGAGCATGAGTGTTTCTTTGAATTGACATGTAATCTTTTGATCATGCATAAGCAAACTATTATAGTTTTTAATTGAGTACTTTGTCAAATATTACATACCTATACTATTAAGGGAACATGAAATCTAGAGACCTTGTTTACTTTTATACTCTACTTCTTGACCGTGGATGTAAAAGACTGAGGAAAGAAACATGAGAATGAAAGACCAAAGTGAAAGATCATATTGGGACTCTTGAATGAGGAAAACTCCAAATACCGAGCTTGAGCTTGAGCTTTGGTATTTATAGAGAATATATAAAGCTCTTGGGAAGTGTAAAAGACCAAGACCAAGGAGAGAATAGGAGAATGGAAAATCACATTGGAACACTTGAGTATGGGAAAACTCCAAATGCCTAGCGTGAGCTTCTTCTTTGGTATTTATAGAGAGCATACAAGGCTCTTGAGAAGCTTCTCAAGAAGTTTCCTTGAGCCGCTTTCTTGGAGTGCAAGCCAAGTTAATTGTGAAGCTTACTTCTAGAAGCCGTCTACTTGGCATGCAAGTTATGCTAGTTGGAAGCTTCTAGAAGCTTCCTACTTGGGGTGCAAGCTAAGCTAGCTAGGAAGCTTCCTAGATATTTTTGGAATATTCTTGGCTAATTTGGCCTATTTGTTACTTTGTTAGCCCTAACTAACTTTGTAGCTAAACTCCATATTGTTACATATTCCTCCATTGCTAGTTGGTGACGTCCTTGTTGCCAATGAAGCTTCAAACTCTTGGATGGCCTTTTGGGCATTTTGGAGATGAGAAAGAGATTCCCATGTGACATCATGAAGGGAGTACTCTTTCCAAAGGACCTTATACACGGTATGTTGTCAATGGCCTTGTTGAATGTGGCAACACGCAAAGATATGATCAACTTCATATTCCTCATGATCATTGATAGGGACAGGAGGAGGAGGAGGAGGTTGGACATGAGAGGAAAAAGAAGATGATTTAGGAACAAAGAGTTTCAACTTGGAAATATGAAAGATAGGGTGGATACACATATGACAAGGCAAGGCAAGTTGATAAGCAACAGGAGAGATGATTTGGGTGACATCAAAGGGTCCTATCCAATTAGGGGTGAGTTTATGAATGTGAGAATCAAGTGGGAGGGGCAGGTTACAAGAGGAGAGCATGACCTTATCATTGACTTGAAAGGTGAGATCACAACAATGGTGGTCTGCATGTTGTTTCTAACAATTTTGAGCAACACAAAGATGAGATTTGGTTGTTGGAGGGATTGGGATAGGTTGTCAAGAAGGTGGAAGTATGAGGGTCATGAGAGGGAGGAAGAGCAAGAAGGGAATCTGGAACAAGTGGAAATTGGCCAAAATTGAGGAAGAAAGGAGAGAATACAATGCTAGCATGTTTGGAATTATTGTATGCAAACTCCGCACCTACAAGACATTCATCCCAATTGGTATAGTTGATGTTGACAAAGGCACAAAGCATATCTTCCAAGGTGCAATTTGCATGTTCAATTTTTCCATCAGTTTGAGGATGATTGGCCATGGACAAAGCAAGCTTGGTGTCGAGTATCTGGAAGAGTGCTTGCCAAAATTTCCCAATGAATCAAGGATCAAAATTGGATATGAGTACACAAGGTATCCTATGATGTTTGAAGATAGTGTCTAAGTAGATCTATGCCAATGTTGGAACATCCATGGTATCAAAGGTTGGTGCCAAATAGATTTGCTTATTAAGCTTATCTACAAATACCACAATTGCAATGTGACCTTGCTTTGTCTTGGGCAAGGATGTGATGAAATCCAAGCTCATATGTTCCATCAAGCAGATGGAATAGGGAGTGGTTGAAAGAGTCCACTCGGTTTTTGGTTGTTGGCCTTGTTGCATTGGTGGCTCTATAGCACCCATTTGTGCATGTGTGTGGTATTCTGATATTTAACTTGGTATTACAAATACTTAAGAGATATTATTTATATAGAGATAAAGGATGGTTCTACATTAGTCATGATTAGCTAAAGTTAGTCATAGCTAAGATAGTGGAGACCTTAACTTTAGAAGAAGTGGAAAAGATGAGCACCACTATTCTGGATTCTAGTGTGTTGACTTTGTATGATTCCTAGATGTTTGGCTTTGGGGAAAGAGTTAAGAACTCCTAGGCCGGTAAGCCTTTTTGTTTTGGATACTTCTATAGTCCAAAGATAGCCCATGTGAAGGAATCCTTGACTTAATAGTTGGGTCAAGATAAAATCACATGCTTAGTAGAATATGCCCATGTGGATGGATATTCCTTTATACTTTTTGACTTTACTTTACTTTTAGCTTAGTAATTTGAGTTACTTTGGTAAATAGTAACTTTAGTACGTAATTATTTCACAAGCATATAAACAAGGGGTGAGGAGGTACTCATCATCCTTTCATTTGCAACTATCTCTCTCTCATTGAGTTCTCTAGTGAGCAATGTCTTGAGTCTTGGAGTGTTAGCCTTGGAGGAGTATGATGGAGTTTGGATTCCTTGCCTTCTTAGTCCATGGTGTGCTACCCATAATATCTATCAAAGATTCATCCTGAGTGAGAGACATGTCGGCTCACATCTCTCACATGATCAAATAAACTCTCAAACATCTTGTGACATGTTGGGCCACCACCATTGGTGTTGGAGAGTACTCAAGGTCTTGTCCACACCCATGTGACCAATGATTGGTAAGTCATGGGGTTCTTGGAGGCATAAAAGTTGGAGATCACCCAAGTTGGAGCATAAATCTAGTTCTCACATAATAGAATGCATTCCTTGAAGGAGAAGGTGTTGTACTCCTTATTGCATGCTGCAAGACAACCTTGTACCATCTAAAAGAAAGGATCTTGTTGTAAAGCGGTCTTAAACTTGATTTGGACTTTGAAGTCAATTGATATCATCATAATTGCCATCATAATGAGAGGAAGAGACTTCAAATTAGGCCATCATGATAAGGCATCAAGGATGATATGGAACTGATTGGGTTTGTACTCAAGTTTGATCGAGTATGGGTTTAGGGTTTAGTCAACTCTTCATGTGTTCTAAGTGTAATGTCAACAACAAAGGTTTGTGATCAGTTTGCATGATCATTTTTTCCCCTAGGAGATAATGCTTCCATACCTTGGTCACATATACCATTGCTAGTTGTTCCCAATCTCAAGCAAAGTAATTCCTTTTTGCTATATTTAGTCTGTGAGACACAAAGGCAATGATATGTAACCCATATGGGAATTCTTGTTGTAAAACTGCTCCAATTGCAAAGTTAGAAGCATCAAAATCAACACAAGATAATTGAGTATCATATGGTTGAAAAATGGGTCTTGAAAGTACCATGTGTTTCAGCTTCTGGAATGCTTCTTTGTGCTTGTTGGTCCACTAAAAGCTTGAGTTTTAGGAATTGGTCAATGGTGCGGCTACATGAGCATCGTAGTGGATGAATCATTGGTAAAAATTAGCCAATCCATTAAATTCCTATACTTCTATAGCATCCTTTGGAGTAGACCAATTAGTGATGGCATTGAGTTTCTCCTCTTTTATCTTGATCCCCTCCAATGAGATCTTGTGACCCAAGAAGGTAACTTCCTTTTGCTAAAAATTACACTTCAACTTCTTGCAATAAAACTTCCATTTTTGTAGTCATATTAGGACTTCTTGCATGTGATTTGCATGTTTTGCTTTTGTCGTGTTATATATTAAAATAGCATCCAAGAACACCACTATGTACCAATCCAATAGTACATCCAACACACGATGCATCTGATCCATGAAAATTGCTAGAGCATTAGTGAGCCCAAAAGGTAGAGCTCTCTATTCAAAATGCCCATACCTTATGTGACAAGTAATCTTTTGCACATCTTCCCTATCAATGGGGATTTGCCAATAATTGATATGAAGATTTAACTTGGAGAAGTATTGTGCTCCCCTCAACTGATCAAGCAAGTCATCAATTTGAAACAAGGAATATGCATTGTTTATTGTTTGTTTATTGAGCCCATGGTAATCTATATAGAAATAAAGCCCTCCATCTTTCTTTGGAATGAATAATACCAGCACTCCCTAAGAAGATGTACTATGTCATATGAAATCCTTCTCCAACAACTCCGTAAGTGTTGTTTGCAACTCCTCTAACTCCTTTGGTGAGAGTTGATAGATTGGTCTTCTCACTGGAGTACTCCTTGGAAATAACTCAACCTTGAAGGGCATACCACGATCAGAGGGTAATCCATTTGGTAGATCCTCCAAAAACAAGTCCACAAACTCTTGAACTTTTTGATCAACCATTGCTTGATGAGGCCAATGATCCTCTTCAAATTCTCCTTGTGCAATTGGCTCAAACCACACCACAAAAATAGACTTATTTTCCTCCAAAGCTCGCTCTATAGTTGCTTCATTGACAAACTTCCCATCTAGGGACTTATCTTCCTTCAAAGCTTGCTCTATGGCTACTTTCTTGACAAAATTCTCATCTTGGGACTTATCTTCCTTCAAAGCTTACTCTATGGTTGCTTTCTTGACAAACTTCCCATCTTGGGACTTATCTTCCTTTGAAGCTTGCTCTATGGTTGTTTTCTTGACAAACTTCTCAACTTGGGACTAATTGCTCTTAGGTGTCTTACTCAAAGGTGCTAGACAACCTAATAAAAAAATTCCTACCTTGGTGTTGTACTTGAATTTATCATCAATTCCAATCAAATTGAATCTTATGACATTCAAGCCAAGATTGACCTAGAATGACATCATAGTGTAGAGGTGCCACTACAAATCTCATGCACTCCAAATACTCTTTCCCAATCTTGAATGTAATAGGATGCAAGGTATGAAATGCAAAACCATTTCCACCATCAGC
This sequence comes from Lunularia cruciata, assembly GCA_948567375.1. Classification (NCBI taxonomy): domain Eukaryota; kingdom Viridiplantae; phylum Streptophyta; class Marchantiopsida; order Lunulariales; family Lunulariaceae; genus Lunularia; species Lunularia cruciata. The sequence goes on along the minus strand of OX419755.1, from coordinate 79,068,488 downwards.
TATATCATCAATCTCCTTCTAATTACTGGCTTGATAGGGATACATAATTTGTTTGCTAATTGCATGGACAAGCAATTTTTTGAACTTCAAAAATCAACCAAAATACTACAACGACAATCAAATATCATACTTTGCAAGTGAAGCAAACTTGCATAGGTCAAGCCTTTGATCTCATTGGATCTAATCAGGTCCCCAATAGGTGCCTTGAAATCTCCTATTGGGATTCCTTGTTTTCCCTATCATTATACTCCACAAACTCCATCTGGGCAAATTGTCAAGGTCATCCATTTGTGAGTGGATATTCAATAATGTGATGTCCAATTTGGTGACAATTGAAACAATCATCATTTTGTCACAATTTTTCTCTATCTATAGTCCCAAGTGGTCTCCATTGAATGACATTAATCTCCATTGGTACCGGGTCCTCCACCCATGTGTAGTGTATTAGTAGGTTTTGTGGAGGTCTAGGTCAAGACCAAGTTGTTGCAACCAAGGAATCAAAGCGTTCAGCCGACCGGATGGCTTCCTCCAAGATTTGTGGCTCTTGCTTAATTAGCTCTAATTTAGTTTGTGACTTCAAACTCCTCACAAATCAATCCAAAGCTTCACCTTCTAGTATATTTGGAATTTACATGATGGTGTTCTAGAATTATGTGATGTATCTTCTTATAGAGTCAATATGCTTCAACTCTGCCAACCTATCTCGTGCATCTCATATGTCATTTATAGCTTGGAATCAACCAATTATTGCAAGCTTGAATTTTGCCTATGTTAAGATTGGTGCAACAATTTACCATTTAGCTCGCTCCACTCAAAATTGTCACTATAGCTTTCCTACTCCATCTAGTTGGCTAGAAGCCAAGAGAATCTACTTCTGTTCATCTTGAAGATTGGTAGCTTTGAAATAACATTCACAGTCAAACACAAAATTCTCCATTGCATCGAAGAGATTCTTGCCTTCAAAAACCTTATGTAATACCAAGAGCTGGCCATATGATCTAGATGTGAAATTCGGTTTGGTAACATCTAGAATGATGTTATACATGATGGTCAAAACAGATAAGATAGAAGTATCACCAAAAGAGTACTTCTACTAATAGGGCAGAAACCAAAATAGACTTGAGAACCTTAGAACCAATAGCTAGACATATTTAAAGGTGATAATTGGTTTGGTAACATCTGGAAGGATGTTACACATGATGGACTAAACAGATCAGAAAGAGGTATCACCAAAAGGGGACTTCTACTAATAGAGTAGGAATCGAAATATGCCTGAAATCTTTGAAGGCAATTTTGGAGGCCTAAACGGATGAATTAGGCCTCAAAAATGTGCACATTCCCCCCCCCCCCAAAAGAAAGGATAGGCTGGCCTTCCCTCCCCCTTGCGTTGTCTCGTTGAGAGCTTTCCAATGGTACCTTACTCACGTGATTCTGAGATTCTTACAAGAAAATTCCCTAAAAGATTCCCTCTAGTCAAAGCTTGTTTGACCAACCAGATAGGACCTAGACCAGACATGTCACCCATCCAAATAAGTAATCCAAGGGTGGAGCTTGATAACATGTCACCTATCTGTGTCCCTAATCCTATGGTGGAGCTTCCTTGGAGGAGATCCTCTTTGTCTATATAATAAAGAGAAGGTGCTCCTTTGGGGCATCAAATGTTTGAGTGTGCAAATCTGTGTTTTCTCTCTTCTCTTGTCCTCAGAGTATTACACCTTAGGTCTTTGAAAATCAAGTTTGGTATTATTTGTCTTAAAATTGGTACTCTCTCTATGTGCTCTTGTTGTTGATTATCTTGTTCATCCAACAATCAAATAAAATGTTTGATTTGTTGTTACATAGCAATGATAACCTTATGCATTGCCACCAATGATAACCTTGGGCAGTGCCACCATAGTTACCTCTCTATTCCACCACCTCCAAACTATATAATTTATTAACATATAGATGCAACATGTCCATCATTCTCCATAAGTTACAACTAGAAGTACCAAAGATTCCTCAGACAAGGTGATTGTATTCAAAAAATCCTGCCCAAAGCATGAGGTGATGAACTATGTGAAATGATGTTTGGGTAGTATCTTAACACCAAAAATCCCAATGGTTTGGCGGAAATAGATTTGGTGGTCCATAAATTCCATCTATCCTATTCCTACTCTAATACCAATGTAAAAGACCAAGACTGAGGAGAGAAATAGGAGAACGGAATATCTCATTAGGAAAGTTGAGTATGGGAAAAATCCAAAAGCATAGCATGAGCTTTGGCTTTAGTTTTTTATAGGGAGTATACAAGGTTCTTGAGAAGCTTCTCAAGAAGCTTCTTTGAGCCGCTTTTTGGAGTGCAAGCCAAGTGAACCGTGAAGCTTCTCAAGAAGCTTCCTTTTAGAAGCCGTCTACTTGGCATGCAAGCTAAGCTAGTTAGAAGCTTCCTTATAGAGGTTACCTACTTGGAGTGCAAGCTAAGCTAGCCATGAAGCTTCTTAGATAGTTTTGGAATATTCTAGGATAATTTGGTCTATTTGTTATGTTGTGCTAACAAACTAACAAATAGACCTAACTAAATTCATTGTTAAACTCCATATTGTTACAAGAAACTTCTCTAGAAGTTTCCTAAAAGCCACATTCTTAGAATGCAAGCTAAGCTTACCAAGAAGCTTCTCAAGAAGCTCTCTTTTAGAAGCCATCTACTTGGAATGCAAGCTAAGCTAGTTAGAAAGCTTCCTTTTAAAAGTCACATACTTGGAATGCAAGCTAAGCTAGTTGGAAAGCTTCCCAAGAAACTTTCTCCTAGAAGTTGCCTATTTGGCTTACACGTCACTCAATCCTTGGAAGTTACCAAGAAAGTACCAAGAAGCTTCCTAGATGCTTCTATAATTCTTGGCTAATTTGGATTATTTGCTACTTTGTTAGTCTTGACTAACTTGTTTGTAAATTCCATATTATTACATATTCCTCCATCACTAATTGATGACCTGCTCATCACCATGGAAGTTCAAACTCCTAGATGACCATTTATGCATTCTAGAGATGAGAAAGAGGTATCCAAATGGCATCATGAAGAGGATACCCTTTTCAGAGGACTTTGTACCTTTGGGTTTGTACTAGTTGTTGTTGGCAGCCATGTTGAATGTTCTAAAAGCAAGAATATGATCAACTTCATACTAGGGATGGGAGGAAGAGGAAGTTAGACATGGGTGAAAAGGAAGATGGACTAGAAACAAAGGGTTTCAACTTTGAAATATAAAAGACATGGTAGATTTGCATATGACTAGACAAGGCAAATCAATCAGCAACAAGAGTAATGACTTGAGTGACATCAAATAGACTTATCCAATAGGAGCAAGTTTATAAACTTGGCTACCAAGTGGGAGGGATAGGGTACTAGAAGAAAGTAAGACCTTACCACTTAGTTGAAAGGTGAGATCATGACAATGTTGATATGTGTATTGTTTTTGACAATTTTGAGCAACAAGGAGATGAGATTTGGCTTGTTGTGGAGTGTGATATTGTGGACAAGAAGGTAGAAGTATGAGGAATGTGAGATAGTAGAGGAGCAAGGAGGGAATCTGGAACAAGTGGATCTTGGACAAATTAAGAAAAAAAAGGAGAGAATCAGGTGCTTGCATGCTTGGAGTTATTGTTGGCAAACTCAACAACCGCAAGGCATTCCATGATGCTCCCAATTGGTATGGTAAGCATTGACAAATGCACAAAGCATATCCTCCAAAGTGCAATTTTTATGTTTCATGTGCACATTAGTTTGAGGATGATAGGTCATGGACAAAGGAAGCTTGGTGTCAAGTAGCTTGAAGAGTTCTTGCCAAAAAGTTTTTGGTGAATCGAGGATCATGGCAGAGATAAGTACACAAGGCATCCCATGATGCTTGACAACATTGTTGAAGTAGATCTAGAGTAATGTTAGAGCATCAATTGTATCAAAGGTTGGTGCCAAATGGATTTACTTACTAAGCTTATCAAAAAACACCATTATTGTTGTATGACCTTCCTTTGTCCTTGGCAAGGATATAATGAGATTTAAGCTCACATGTTGCATGAAGTAGATGAGATGGGAAGTGGTTGGACCCGGTTTTCGGTTGCTAGCTTTGTTGCATTGGAAGCTCTCACAATATCAAACACTGTCTTGAACTTCATGTGCCATGTTTGGCCACCACCATTGTCATTGTAGAGTACTCAAGGTCTTGTCTCTATGTATTCCTCAATTGGTAAGTCATGCACTTCTTGAAGTCACATCAATCTTAGATCACCTAAAGCTAGAACACACATGTAATTCTCACAATATAGAAGTCTATCTTTGGGTGAAAAGGTCTTGTACTCCTTTTCATGTGTTGCAAGATGACCTTATACCAATTGAAAGAAGGAATTTTTTTGTAAAGCAATTCTTACTCAATTTGGATCTTTGAGTTGATTGACATTTCATAATTGCTACTATGATGAGAGATTTAGGAAGAGTATTCAAATCTGGTTGTCATGATAGGGCATCAAGGATGATAAAGAATTTATCAAGCTTGTACTCGACCTTGATGTCAAAAAATTGTAGTTGTTCTTCCCATTGATAATGTCGTCTCTTCATGTGCTCTAAACATAATGTATGCAACACAGGTTTGTGATTGGTTCACATGATCACTTGTTCTCCCAAAAGATAATGCATCCATACCTTGGTGGCATATACCATTTCATATATGGTGGCTAGTTGTTTTCAATCCCAAATAGAGTGATTCTTTTATGTGGTGTTTAGTCGACAAGACACAAAGGCAATGGGATGTTCCCCATCTAGAAATTCTTGCTGCAACACCACTCCAATGGCAATGTTAGAAGCATCAAAATTGTAAAAGACCAAAACCGAGGAGAGAAATAGGAGAATGGAAGCTCACATTGGGACACTTGAATGAGGGAAAACTCCGAATGCCTAGCATGAGCTTCGGCCTTGGTATTTATAGGTAGCATACAAGACCCTTGAAGCTTCTCAAGAAGTTTCCTTGAGCCCCTTTCTTGGAGTGCAAGCTAAGTTAACTAGGAAGCTTCTCAAGAAGCTTCCTTCTAGAAGCCGCCTACTTGGCATGCAAGCTAAGCTAGTTAGAAGCTTCTAGAAGCTTCCTTCTAGAAGCTACCTGCTTAGGGCGCAAGTTAACTAGTTGGGAAGCTTCTTAAGAAGCTTCTTAGATGCTTCTAGAATATTCTAGGCTATTTTGTCTTATTCTCTACTTTGTAAGCCCAACTAACTTCGTCACTAAACTCCATATTGTTACATATTCCCCCGCCGCTAGTTGGTGACGTCCTCGTCGCCAGTGAAGCTTCGAATTCCTTGATGGCCAGCTGTGCATTCTGGAGGTGAGAAAGAGGTTCCCATGTAGCATCATGAAGGGGATACCCTTTCCAAAGGACCTTGTACTCCGTATGTTGGTGACGGCCTCGTTGAATATGGCGACGCGCAAGGATACAATCAACTTCGTACTCCTCATGATCCTTGATAGGGACAGGAAGAGGGGGAGGTTGGACTCGAGAGGAAAAGGAAGAAGGGTTAGGAACAAAGGGTTTCAACTTGGAAATATGAAAGACAGGATGGATACGCATGTGACAAGGTAAGGCAAGATGATAAGCAACAGGAGAGATAATGTGGGTGATATCAAAGGGTCCTATCCAATTAGGAGCAAGTTTACGAACTTGGGTATCAAGTGGGAGAGGGAGGTTACTAGAGGATAGCATGACTTTATCACCAACTTCAAAGGTGAGATCACGACGATGATGGTCTGCATATTGTTTTTGGCGATTCTGAGCAACAAGGAGGTGAGATTTGGCTTGTTGGAGAGATTGGGATATAGTGGTCAAGAATGTAGAAGTATGAGGAACCTGAGAGGGAGGGGGAGCAAGAAGAGAATCTAGAACAAGCGGATCTTGGCCAAAATTGAGAAAGAAGGGAGAAAATCCAGTGCTTGCTTGTTTGGAATTGTTGTAGGCAAATTCTGCAGCTGCAAGACATTCATCCCAGTTGGTATGGTGGACATTGACAAAGGCCCACAACATATCCTCCAATGTATGATTGGCGCGTTTGGTTTGTCCATCAGTTTGAGGATGATAGGCCGTGGACAAAGCAAGCTTGGTGCCGAGTATCTGGAAGAGTGCTTGCCAAAACTTCCCGGTCAATCGAGGATCACGGTCGGAGATGAGTACACATGGCATCCCATGATGCTTGAAGACATTGTCGAAGTAGATTTGCGCTAAGGTTGGAGCATCCACGGTATCACAGGTTGGTGCCAAGTGGATTTGCTTACTAAGCTTATCCACAAACACCACAATTGCGGTGTGTCCTTGTTTTGTCTTTGGCAAGGATGTGATGAGATCCAAGCTCACATGCTCCCAATGAGCGGATGGAATGGCGAGTGGTTGAAGGAGTCCACTCGGCTTCTGGTTGCTGGCCTTGTTCCGTTGGCAACTCTCACATGATCGGACAAAGTCTCGAACATCTCGTGTCATGTTGGGCCACCACCATTGGCATTGGAGGGTGCCCAAGGTCTTGTCCACTCCCATGTGACCAGCTATTGGTAAATCATGGGCTTCTTGAAGGCGCACAAGTCGAAGATCACCTTTGGTTGGAACATAGATCTGGTCTGCATGGAATAAAAGGCCTTCCTTGAAGGAGAAGGTGTTGTACTCCTTGTCGCGTGCTATTAGACGACCGTGTACCATTTGGAAGAAGGGATCTTGCTGTAGGGCTAACCGAAACTCGTTATGAATCTTGGGATCAATTGACACCGTCGTAATTGCTGCCGCGATGAGAGGAAGAGACTTCAAATCAGGTCATCGTGATAGAGCATCAGGGATGACATGGAACCGACATGGTTTGTACTCAAGTTTGATGTCGAACAATTGGAGTTGCTCTTCCCATCGATGATGTCGACTCTTCATGTGCTCTAGGTGTAAGGTCTGCAACAATAGCTTGTGATCAGTTCGCATGATCACTTGTTTCCCCAAGAGATAATGCCTCCATACCTTGGTGGCATATACCATTGCAAGTTGTTCCCGATCTCGAGCAGAGTAATTTCTTTCAGCTGTATTTAGTCGGCGAGACACAAAGGCAATAGGATGTAGTCCATCTAGAAATTCTTGTTGCAACACAGCTCCAATTGCAAAGTTAGAAGCATCAAAATCAACCACACAAGGTAGTTGAGGATCATATGGTTGAAGAATGGGTCTTGAAGACACCATATGCTTTAACTTCTGGAATGCTTCTTCATGCTTGGTGGTCCATTGGAAGCTCGAGTTCTTTCCCAAGAGGTCAGTCAATGGTGCAGCCACGTGAGCATAATAGTGGATGAACCGTCGGTAAAAACTGGCCAATCCGTTGAACGCTCGTACTTTGGTAGCATCCTTCGGGGTAGGCCAATCAGTAATGGCCTTGATCTTCTCTTCTTCCATCTTGATCCCCTCTGATGAGATCTTATGACCCAAGAAGATAACCTCCTTTTGCCAAAAAGCACACTTTGACTTCTTGCAGTAAAATTTCCACTGTCGTAGTCGTTAGGACTTCTTGCACATGATTCATGTGTTCTGCCTCTGTCCTACTATAGATTAAGATATCATCTAAGAACACTACCATAGACTGATCCAATGGCCCCTCCAACACCCGATGCATCTGATCCATGAAGACTGCTGGAGCATTAGTGAGTCCGAAAGGTAGTACTCTCCACTCAAAATGTCCATACCTTGTACGAAAGGCAGTCTTTTTCACGTCCTCTCCTTCAATAGGAATTTGCCAATAGCCGCTACGAAGATCTAGCTTGGAAAAGTATCGTGCTCCACTTAATTGATCAAGCAAGTCATCGATCCAAGGCAAGGGATATGCATTCTTCACGGTTTGCTTATTGAGCCCACGGTAATCAATACAGAAACGAAGTCCTCCATCCTTCTTTGGAACAAATAGTACCGGTGCTCCCCAAGGAGAGGTACTATGTCGTATGAAATCCTTCTCCAACAACTCTGTAAGTGTTGTTCGCAACTCCTCCAACTCCTTTGGTGAGAGCCGATAGATTGGTCTACTCATTGGAGTACTCCCTGGCAATAACTCGATCTTGAAGGGCATACCTCGATCAGAGGGTAATCCCTTTGGCAGATCATCCGGAAACACATCTGCAAACTCTTGAACTATCCGATCAACCGTCGCTTGATGCGGCACTTGGCCCTCCTCAGATTGTTCTTGTGCAATCGGCTTGATCCACACTGCAAATACAGACTTATCTTCCTCCAAAGCTTGCTCTATGGCTGCTTCATTAACAAACTTCCCTTCTAGGGACTCATCTCTCTTCCGAGCTTGCTCCATGGTTGCCTTCCTGGCAAACTTCCCATCTTGGGACTCATCTCCCTTCCAGATTTGCTCTATGGCTACCTTCTCGACAAACTTCCCATCTTGGGACTGACTATTCTTAGGTGTCTTACTCAGAGGTGCCAGACAACCTAATCGGAAATTCCTACCTTGGTGTTGTACTTGAATTTGGTGTCGGGTCCAATCAAATTGAACCTTATGACATTCAAGCCAAGGTAGACCCAGAATGATATCATAGTGTAGAGGTGCCACTACAAACCTCATACACTCCAAATACTCCTTCCCAATCTTGAAGGTATCAAGATGCAAGGTGCGGAATGCAAAACCCTTTCTACCATCCGCCATCATCAAACTACTTCCAATCACTGGCTTGATAGGAATACCCAATTCCTTTGCTACTTGCATAGACATGCAATTCTCTGAACTTCTAGAATCAACCAAAATTCTACAACCCCGATTAGATATCATACCTTGCAAGTGAAGCAAACTTGCAAAGGTCGAGCCTTCAATCCCATTGGAACTAATCAAGCTCCCAGTAGGCGGCTCGAAATCTCCTACTGGGATTCCTTGTTTCCCTGATCATTCCGCTCCACAACCTCCACTTGGGCAACTTGTCGAGGTCATCCATTCTTGAGTGGACATTCAGCAATGCGATGCCCCAACTGGCGACAATAAAAAAAACCTCCATTTTGTCGTAATCTTTTTCTATCTGCTGTGCCAAGTGGTCTTCGTTGGATAGCATCAATCTCCATTGGTACCGGTTCTTCCACTCGTGGTACTTGTGGGTTTTGTGTAGGTTGAGGTCGAGACCAAGTTGTCGCAACTAAGGAATCAAAACGCTCAGCCAATTGCATGGCTTGTTCTACATTCTATGGCTCTTGCATGGTCACCTCCAATCTGGTTCGTGACTTCAATCCTCACACAAATCGATCCAAAACTTCACCTTCTTGGATATCTGGAATTTGCATGATGATATTCTGAAATTGTGTGATGTAGCTTCTCACTGAGCCAATCTGCCTCAATTCCGCCAATTTATCTCGTGCAGCTTGGGTGGCATTTATAGTCTGAAATCGACCAAGTATTGCATCCTTGAATTCTGCCCATGTAAAAATTGGTGTAACAATTTGTCGTTCAGCTCTTTCTACTCGGAATCACCACCAGAGTTTTGCCACTCCATCCAATTGGCTAGAAGCCAAGAGAATTTGTTTCCGCTCGTCTTGAAGATTGGTGGCTTCAAAGTAACGTTCACAGTCAAACACAAAATTCTCCATTGTGCTTGGAAGATTCTTGCCTTCAAACACTTTGGGTTTCGGAAATCGAATGCGATCTTCTCCATCTTGAACTGGCGCTCTGTCTATCTGTTCTCATCGTTGCTGGTCTCGTTCATCCAACAATCGAGTAAGATGCTCGATTTGTTGTTGCATTGCAAGGATAACATCCGGTATTGCCGCCATCGCTACTACTCTATTCCACTACCTGCAATTTATCTAGTTGATTAACACATAGATACAACACGTCCACCGTTCTCCATAAGTTACAACTGGAAGTATCAAGGGGTCCTCTGACCCGGTGATCATATGTAGAAAATCCTGCCCAAAGCATGAGGTGATGAATTGTGTGAAACGATGCTTTGGTAATATCTGGACATGAAAGTCCCAATGGTTTGGCAGAAGTGGATTTGGTGGTCCATAAATTCCATCCATCCCATTCCTGCTCTGATACCAATGTAAAAGACCAAAACCGAGGAGAGAAATAGGAGAATGGAAGCTCACATTGGGACACTTGAATGAGGGAAAACTCCGAATGCCTAGCATGAGCTTCGGCCTTGGTATTTATAGGTAGCATACAAGACCCTTGAAGCTTCTCAAGAAGTTTCCTTGAGCCGCTTTCTTGGAGTGCAAGCTAAGTTAACTAGGAAGCTTCTCAAGAAGCTTCCTTCTAGAAGCCGCCTACTTGGCGTGCAAGCTAAGCTAGTTAGAAGCTTCTAGAAGCTTCCTTCTAGAAGCTACTTGCTTAGGGCGCAAGTTAACTAGTTGGGAAGCTTCCTAAGAAGCTTCTTAGATGCTTCTAGAATATTCTAGGCTATTTTGTCTTATTCTCTACTTCGTAAGCCCGACTAACTTCATCACTAAACTCCATATTGTTACAAAAATCAACTATGCAAGGTAGTTGAGGATCATATGGTTGAAGGATGGGCCATGAAGACACGATATGCTTCAATTTCTTTAATGCTTCTTCATGCTTGTGGTACATTGAAAGCTTGAGGCCTCCCCTAAGTGATTGATCAATGGTTTAGCTACATGAGCATAGTAGTAGATGAATCATTGGTAAAAACTTGCCAATCCATTAAATGCCAACACTTTTGTAGCATCCTTTGGAGTAGGCAAATCAATAATGGCCTTGATTTTCTTCTCTTCCATCTTGATCCTCTCCAATGAGACCTTATGACCCAAGAAGGTAACTTCCTATTACCAAAAGTCACACTTTGACTTCTTGCAATAAAACTTCTATTGACATAATTGTCTTAAGACTTCTCATACGTGAATCATACATGTTTCCTCCATCTTGTTATAGATTAAAATATCATCCAAGAACACCACCAAGCATTGATCCAACAACCCATCCAATACTTGATGCATGTAATCCATGAAGATTGCTAGAGCATTAATGAGCCTAAAAGATAAAACTCTCTATTGAAAATGCCCATATTTTATGCGGAGGGCAACCTTTTGCACATCTTCATTGTCAATGTGAATATGCCAATAGCCACTTCAAAGATCCAACTTGGAGAAGTATTGTGATATGCTCAATTGATCTAGCAAGTTATCAATTCAAGGCAAAGGATATGCATTCTTCATATATTGTTGATTGAGGCTACAATAGTCAATACAAAAGCAAAGTCTTCCATCCTTCTTTGGAACAAATAGTTTCAATGCTCCCTAAGGAGATATACTATATTGTATAAAATCCATCTCCAACAACTTTTTCATTGTTGTTCAAAGCTCTTTCAACTCCTTTGGTAAGAGCCAATAGATTGGTTTACTCATTGGAATACTTCTTGGCAATAACTCAATCTTGAAGGGTATACCATGATAGGATGGTTACCCCTTTGGTAGATCCTCCAAAAACACATCTACAAACTCTTAGACTATTTGATAAGCATTTTTTGATGAGGCTTTTGGCCCTCATCAGATTCTCCATGCGCAATTAGCTTGATCTATATCACATAAATAAGAATATTTTCCTCCAAAACTTGCTCTATGGTTGCTTTATTTACAAAATTTTCATCTTAGGACTAACTATTCTTAGATGTCTTACTCAAAGGTGCTAGACAACCTAATCGATAATTCTTATCTTGGTGTTGTATTTGAATTTGTCATCAAGTCCAATCAATTGAACCTTATGATGTTCAATCCAAGGCAAACCTTGAATGATATGATAGTAGAGAGGTGCTATTACAAACCTCATACATTCTAGATACTTTTTCCCAATGAGCTTCACTGCCAATGAGGATGTCATCAACTAGCGGTGGGGGAATATGTAACAATATGGAGTTTAACGACAAAGTTAGTAGGGCTAATGAAATAGCAAATAAGACAAATTAGCCTAGAATATTCCAAAAGTATCTAAGAAGCTTCTTGGGAAGCTTTCCGGCTAGCTTAACTTGCACCCCAAGTAGGTAGCTTTTAGAAGCTTCCAACTAGCTTAGCTTGCATGCCAAGTAAGTTGCTTTTAGAAGGAATCTTCTTGAGAAGCTTCCCAATTAACTTGTCTTGTACTCCAAGAAAATGGCTCAATGAAGCTTCTCAAGAGCCTTGTATGATCTCTATAAATACAAGAGCTGAAGCTCATGCTAGGCATTCAGAGTTTTTTCTCATTCAAGTGTCCCAATGTGAGTTTCCATTCTCTTATTATCTCCTTGGTCTTAGTCTTTTACAAATACCTAATTCCTTTGGTAATTACATGATATGCAATTCTTTAAACTTCCAAAGTCAACTACTGTAAAAAACCAAATCCGAGGAGAGAAATAGGAGAATGGAAACTCACATTGGGACACTTGAATGAAGTAAAACTCCAAATGCCTAGCATGAGCTTTGGCTTTGGTATTTATAGGTAGCATACAAGGCCCTTGAGAAGCTTCCTCAAGCCGCTTTCTTAGAGTGCAAGCTAAGTTAACTAGGAAGCTTCTCAAGAAGCTTCCTTCTAGAAGTTGCCTACTTGGCATGCAAGCTAAGCTAGTTGGAAGCTTCTAGAAGCTTCCTTCTAGAAGCTACTTACTTGAGGTGCAAGCTAAGCTAGCCAAGAAGCTTCCCAAGAAGCTTTCTAGATACTTTTGGAATATTCTAGGCTAATTTGTCTTATGTGCTACTTTGTAAGCCCAACTAACTTCATTGCTTAACTCCATATTGTTACAACTACAATCTTACAACCATGATCAAATATCATATGTTGCAAGTGAAGCAAACTTGCATAGGTCAAGCCTTCAATCCCATTGGAACTAATCAAGTTCTTAATAGGTGACTCTATATCTCCTATTGGGATTCTTTGTTTCCTTGATCATGATGCTTTACAAATTCCATTTGGGGATTTGTCAAGGTTGTCCATTCTTGAAAAAGTATTCAACAATGCAATGTCCAATGTGGCAATAATAAAAGCAATCACTATTTTGTTTGTAGCCTCTTTTTATTTGTAGTGCCAAGTGATCTCCATGGACAACATCAATCTCTATTGGTACCAGCTCCTCTACTTGTGTGTAGTGTGTTGGTAGGTTTTATGAAGGTTGAGGTCGAGATCAAGTCATGGCAACAAAAGAATCAAAGCGCTCAAACCAATTGCATGGCTTCCTCCAAGCGTTTGGGCTTTCACACAATTACTTTTAATTTGGTACTTGACTTCAAGCCCCTCACAAATCAATCCAAAGCTTCACCTTCTAGTATATCCAGAATTTTCATTATGGTGTTTTGAAATTGAGTGATGTATCTTTTGACAAAACTAATCCACTTCAATTTTGCCAATCTATCTCATATATCATTTATAGCTTGGTATTTCCCAATTATTGTGCTCTTGAATTCTTCACGTGTTGAGATTGGTGTAACAAATTACCATTCAGCTTGCTCCACTTGGAATTGCCACCATAGTTTTGCCACTCCATCCAATTGGCTTGCAACCAAGAGAATTTGTCTCCATTCATCTTAAAGATTTATAACTTCAAAATAACATTCATAATCAAACACAAAATTCTCAGTTGCACTTGGGAGATTCTTGCCTTCAAATACCGTGGGCTCTGGAAATCAGATTTTCACTTCTTCTTAAAATGGTACTCTCTGTACATGCTCTTATCGTTGATGGTCTCTTTCTTCCAACAATCAAGTAAGATGCTCAATTTGTTGTTGCATAGCAATAATAACTTCAAGCATTGTAGCCATGGCTACTAATCTAACAAAATACCAACAATTATCTAAGTTAACACCTAGATGCAACACGCCCACCACTCTTTGTAAGTTACAATTAGAAGTATCAATAGTTCATCAAACACGGTGATCACATTCATAAAATTATGCCCAAACTGTGAGATGATGAACTACATGAGATGATGCTTGGGTAGTACATAGACATAGAAATCCTAATGGTTTGGAAGAAACTGATTTGTTGATCCATAAATTCCATCCATCCCATTCTTGCTCTAATACCAATGTAAAAGATAGAGAAGAGAAATAGAAGACCAAGGTGAAAGATTACATTGCGACTCTTGAATGAGGGAAACTCTGAATGCCTAGCATGAACTTGAGCTTTGGTATTTATAGAGAACATACAAGGCTCTTGGGAAGCATCTCAAGAAGCTTCCTAAAGCCCACCTTCTTAGAATGCAAGCTAAACTAATTGGAAAGCTTCCCAACAAGCTTCCTTCTAGAAACCACCTAGTTGGCATGCAAGCTAAACTAGTCTAGAAGCTTTGCAAGAAGCTTTCTTCAGCCACCTATTTGGCATACATAAGCCATACATAAGCCACCTATTTGGCATGCAAGATAAACTAGCCGGCAAGCTTCTTCCTAGAAGTCACCTACTTGGCATTATTTGATACTCAAAAGGTACCAAGAAGCTTTCTAGATGCTTTAGAATATTCTTATAATTCTTGGCTAATTTGGAATATGTACAATTAGTTAGTCTTGACTAATTCATCTGTCAACTCCATATTGTTAAAGTTGATTTATGAGTACTTACTTGCATATGCAAGGTCTAGAATTCACAAGTAGTTCTAACTCCCTCACAATTCCCACCAAGATCCTAATTTATAATAAGAGATTTAAGAGTTTTGGATTCTTCTTTGGTAGATGATGACTTTTTTAGCTCCTTTATCCCAAACACTTCAAGATGTAGTCCAAATTAATTTAATCCTTTGGTTAGAGAAGACACAAATAACTCATTTTATTTTGATGATATACTATGTCTCTAGACCTTCCTATTTGGCATGTACTTACCCACCCACATATGTACTCCTACTTCATCTATGTATATTTAATAGTACCATATGCCACACTTTCTAAACTCTATTAGTGCCATGCATGCTCCTACAACTATTAGATGAGTGGTGTAAGCTACAAATAGCTCTTCTCACAACTTTGGGAGGATGTGGTTTCAGATCGTAGAAGGTTATTACACCAACAACTTATTTAGTAGCATGGATTGTAATGGCAGAAAGGTTCTTACACCATGGTTGTCATTTCCTTTTTGAACCTATCATTGGAGTTGATTCAAGTACTTAAGCTTTCTAGTCATATATTTGTTTGGCTTGTGATCTATTATTACCAAGCCACACATGTGCAACACTCACTATGGTCATAGACTTTATATCCTTAGATTCTAGGAAGATCTTAATAAGGATATGCACACTCACATCCTTTTCCTAATTGATGCTGATTTTCTTGATACAATAGAAATCTCTCTTGTGGAAAAAAAGCTTTGCAACTTGACTTCATACCTCTCTTTTGATTGAGAAGTTGAACTCTATATTCTCCTTGCGTTTGGGATAACCTAAATGCAAGTGGAGTGCTATAGTACGCTTCTTATCATATCTGTACTTCTAGGGCTACCAAATTAGTGCATTTGTGGATTTCCATATGAGTCACATGGTATACACATTGTACAATGTGCCATAGGTAGAGAGCCTACAAGAGTTCATGACATAATCCAATATATAGTGGCATAGATTCCATAATTTACAACGTCCAAGTATAGATGGAGTGGTGATTGGATCTACTTGGACCACCTCCTTAGTGTATGAGCCCTAATCCATTTATGTGCAATGTATCGTACTCAATGTGATGGTTGCTTTAAATTAAATATTTTATGAAATTCTATTTTTATCTTTTTACTTAAAGTAAAAAATAAAAAATAAAAAAACTGCAAAATAACTAAAATGAGTGGCAAGAAAATGGAAGTACAATACATATAGAGAAAGAAGGTTCAGAGATGTAGCGCAGATTCGTAGCTCATTTGTTTTGGGTAAAAATGTTGCAAGTTTGAATCATGTGAATCCTTTACAAGTAGAATCATTAGCACAAGTTGTCATTCAAGTGGGAGTAGAAGTGATCATTGCACCTAGGGGGAAGGAGTATCATTATGCACCACAATTACACTCTAATACTTTTGTACCTTTGGTGATAGATATATATTTTTTGTATCTTTATTGAAGGTCGCCTTTTAAGAGGTAGCACAAGGTCCGGTGTAGAGGAGAGGAGCTTTGGCTATCTATCCAACCATATTTTGGTCAAAGAGTCTTTGTTATTTACCATGCTGTCAAGCATTAGGTCTTCATAGACATGCAGTTGCAATAGCAGTATCATCATGTCTAGATCCTCCCCAATCACAGAATATACCATTGTAGGACACATATTACACCATTCATTAAGGAAAACTATATTTGCACCCCCACCCCTCCTACATTTTGAGCATTTGCGACCATTCGCTTCTGGTCCGGACAGGGGAGGAGGTGCAAATATCAAAAAAAGGGTGTAAATATTGTTTCCCTTCATTAATAGATTATTTTGTTTCTTTCCCTTATTTAGCTAGGAGCCGGAGTCATACATAGATGTTAGCACTTTTTAGTTTAAACCTCGTCATTGCTATCCCCTTTTGCACTTTTGAGTAGCTTGTATTCCTTTTTCTTTTTCCTTCGTGTATACCACCTTAACGTTTTGAGAAAAGTTTCTTATTGTTCTAAGAGACGTGCACTACATATTTGTACACAATTGTGGATCCGCTGAACTTATGGATAATTGATCTGGAAAAGAATATACTAAATATTAGTGGACAACTTTAACAATCTATAGCAACTAACTCGCTTCGCAACTCCCCGGGATTTTAGATCAGTCTAGTCATTAATACATGCATGGGATGGGTACCCAAATAGTCAATACTATTAACAGAAATTAGATCTAGAGACGAGCATGGTGGTGGAGTGGAGATAGTAAATAACTATGTAATGTATTACATTCATGAATGACTAATCTGAGATAAATTTAGAAAGTATTTGTGATTTCTTAAACAACATCACTAAACCAACTCGCTTTTCACGCTGTCGAGGATTTTGAATTTAATCCAGTCATTATTACATGTATGGCTTGGGTATTCAGATTTTGTGGAGAAACAGGCAAAACTAGTTAGTTGTACAACGGAAAAGTGCCCTCAATTTCCTTCTCTCTTCGAGAAACGACTTCTACACGTTATGGTTTCTTCGTAAGCTCACAATCGGATGCTGGACCATTCCATTGTGAATTCTCAATGGAGAGAAGAGGTACGAGTGGACACAACGACTCGTCAATACTACAGTCCTTGTCAATCAATCGTCGAGTTGACGACTGCAGTGTTTACTCGATTGATTGCAGCTGCAAATGTTCGAGAGGAAGGATGGGTGTGTGTGTGGTAGAAGAGGAGAGATGTCTCCGTGATTCACTTGGAGTTGTGTAATGAGGATGGAATTCTCGTTACTGAATTTAGACACACGCTGTCCAATTTCCACATCACCCATTACTACACTGGCCCTGCCCACAATTGTACAAGGTACAGTGCATTTATCAGCGCTATGAAAGTATAGGTTTATGTATTCTCGATCTCTTGGGAAGACAAAAGATCAGCTCCTTATGACAAAGGATGACATTTTTCTAGAAAATACCTTTTCATCAGAACTTAAAATTTTTTAAACATTGGGTGTCGCAAAAATAAATTTTATATATACATAAAAGTTTCGTGCTCTCTCGTGTGGGAGCATATACATTTTTACATTGTACATTCATCAATGAACAGGCTTCCCATGACTTGTGTCTTTGGTATGATGTGCCCTCTAATTAGTAGATTATATTTTACAATCTTAGCACTCTGAAAATACAACCTCTACAAATATGCCATGTTATATTAGAGAGTCTGAAGATTTCACAAGGAAAAAAGGGAATATATTCTTTGGAAGATATTTGAAGGTTGCAAAGATACGCTATGAAATTTTAAAGTAGATTAGTGAAAAACAACGGGAAAAAAAATATCTAATGAAAAACATTCCGTGTTTTATTTAGTTACTTTACATAACCCATAAACTTGTCAGAGGGTACATTCCATGTTTTATTTAGTTACTTTGCATAACCCATAAACTTGTCAGAGGTTATTTCTCTCTTTCTCTTTTTAATTTAAAGTAATTTATTGGAAATCCAAATTCAATAATAAGTCTGCAATCTCATATAAGGTGTGAAAGTTGTCAAAGTATCCCTTGGATGCATCATCTTGTTCACAAAAGGTGCTGTGATCTAGGGGAAACACTTGTTAATCATAATTCAACCAGGAGACCCGTTATAACATTATATTCATTTAAAAAAATGTTCTGTTTTATAAGGTTTATTGTTTCAAACAAGGTAAAAGATGAACAGCGCACATATTGGACCAGCTAGACCGGGCATATTCCTCAATTTTACATGGTTATCGAAAAATAAAAAGAAATCGATGATTTAAACGAGTAAGGGTATGATTTGTTAACAATGTTTAAATTAATCATCACATTTAAATTAAACAACATGTTTTTAAGATTATATACATACATTATTCGTATGACCCATGAAAGTATAGACTTGGTTAGTCCCTAGCAGACTGTAGCAAGTTCAAACTGGCTGACTCTGCCTCATGCGACCCAGAGTCAGTATCCATTGGGGCCTAGCCGCATTTCTCCCTTGTACGGCTTGATGGGTCTTCCCATCCTTCGTGTTCTCTACGCGGTCGCCTTTTTCACGAGTCAATATCGATTACGACAAGTTGTAAAGTAGCAGTTGCACTTGGGCACACAGTTCAAACTAGCCTCGAAGTGAGGACCTATCCGGGGCCGATTTGACAAATCCAATGGAAGTAGGACAACAACTTCGAAGAGGAGACTCGGTTTGATAGATTTGTCGACTTCTGCCTCTTCTCTACACGCGCGATAGGAACGACTTCGTGGAAATCAGGAAGG
The DNA here is from genome assembly GCA_948567375.1 of Lunularia cruciata. Lineage (NCBI taxonomy): Eukaryota > Viridiplantae > Streptophyta > Marchantiopsida > Lunulariales > Lunulariaceae > Lunularia > Lunularia cruciata. The sequence continues at coordinate 79,049,664 of OX419755.1, read as the reverse complement.
ACTTGGAATGCATATAAAGGTGAGGAGAATCATAGCATGTACATTATTGCAGTGGGTGTAAGTAAGACGAGCTGTGAGGAAGCCAGTGAAGATTACAGTAGTTGCGTTTCGGAGGACGAGAGATTGGATCATCTAGATTCCACAAGAAATCTAGGTCTTCGTGAATGTCCGTTGATTAGAAAACAGCTGTAGGGGCGATAGAGAACACGACCTCAGTCAGAATTGCTTACGAGCTTTCTTCCAGAGTGAGAGAGCTCCCCTCCCCGACACTGCGGCAGTTGGCTCGCAGGTGCATTTATTCAGCAGTGACTACACCTTTGTTCGACTGAGCAACTCTCGAAGTTCGATTATATTCAAAGTTTCATCTTGCACTCTGACGGGGCGACAAGTCATCTCATACAAAGGTGCATTTCGTCAACTCAGCTTCCTGTTTTGCTCTTGTAAACCAAATGAATCACCAGAAATCGTAGTCCCTTGAGGACTCGGTAGCCGGAGCATCTTCACTGTACCGTGTCTCTCCTCGTCCGACCTTGGGCTACCTCGTAAGTCCGGAGACAGACCACATGCCAGCAATAGTCATCAAGGCAATGGCAGTCCGTACTTTAGTGACATGTTCATTTTCTACTAAGTAATAATATCACACCGAATAATACATCCATCGTAATGATGGAGGCAACTCAAAACTGAGCGAGTTGCGAGAGTAGATACTCACACCAGGTCCGAGGTGGAAGTGAAAATCATAATGCCTCGCCTGTCTTCTTTCCTGCTCCACCTGCTCGAAGATGACGTGGAGACGGCTGAGGGTATGCACGTAGTACAATATATGCACCCTCCATAATCCGACTTTCTACATTAAGAACACGGCTGCGCGGATGTTGTGAAAGCAGCACCCTTCTTGGAGACAGACATTATGAGACGGGATGTGGGATTGCCACGCTTGCTGTATACAGACCGTTGGTCTCACTGCGTTGAAGTCTCTAACTTTAACATGAATCATATCTTGATACGTTTATCACTGATCTTGAGATGCCCGAGTGTATGCTCGGCCTGTATTGTCTGCTCCTCATTTGGGAATTGCCTCTCGTACGCAGCGTCAAATCTAGTGTTCGAGATTGGCGAGACACGAAACAATGGATAATTTGCTGCAAAAGGGCAATGCTGTTGAAACGGAAGTTTTGAAGCCAGTCCTCGCTGACGCGTCCGCCGATGGGAAACAGTCGGTGGAGGATGTACACTCTGCATTGGATTTGGGGGAGCCGGACGTAGGGACTACAATTCTTGAAGGTGTGAAGGTGCCTGGGAAGCTACTGCCACCAGGTTCGAGCAAGGAACTAACACTTGTTGGTTCAGGTAATACACTTAACTTGGCAGCTCTCTGGCTTGGCTTTCGATATTCATGACAGTATAATTCATCTGTGGTGTCGCACCTTTAGCGGGTCATACCGACCCTCCATATTCTCTCACTGACGGATGATCAGTATATGCTTTTCTTACGCCGCATTCGAAATTGGAAACTAACCTTCTCGCTTTCGATTGACCTCGCTCTTAAAGTGTCGTCAGAATCTCTACTCACTTAAAATCTCTTCAATTTCAGGGTAACTCAATTTGAAGCTGACGGGTTATTGATTTCTTGGCAGGTGTAAGAGGTGTCAGACTTCCGAACGGATTGGAACTCAAAGTTACGGTATTAGGTATCTATTCAGACCCTCAGATTGTGAAGCATCTGAACGAATTCAAGGGGCTTTCAGCAGAGGAGCTTCTTATTGACGACCGATTTCTTGAGGCATTCCTCAAAGGTAGGGTGTGCTCTCCTGTTAATCCAGGCACTTCAAAGAATTTCAGTCTTACGAAAAAAGGACGAACACAAATTTTGCGAGACAGAACAATGTCAATTTATATTATGGACTACAGCATATCAACCGTGTTATATTGAGTGATGAACTCAAACTTTCCAGTGTGCAAACTTTTGTCTTGACTGTCTCAGGCTACGTGATTGAACACATAACTGCTCCACCCCTCAGTGTTAAGCTTTGTAAATCCTGCCTGAATGTGAAGATTGTGATCAAATGAACAGTCATTCTAAGTGCTCCTGTAGTTAGTGTCATTCAAGTATTTACATAGGTCCTTGAAGTGAGTCTTCCGTTCAAATAATGGATGCATCGAGTAATGATTCTGCCACTCTTCGACGAAACTGTTCCATATCTTCTCTCGCTTTTCAGAAAAGTACTAATCTCACCATCATTGCTTGAACATGTGCAGCCCCTGTGGAGAAGTTGGCTAGTGTCACGATGTTACTGCCTCTCACTGGGGAGGATTACGCTAGCAAGTCGGGCCAGAATACCATTATGGATTTGAGGGAAGCGGGGAAGTGCGGTGAATCCGAAGAGCAGGCCCTGAAAGACTACACCGAATATTTCAAGCAAAAAGATTGCCCCCCTCGTTCTACTATATATTTCTCCATCACAGATTCTGGTTTCGAGGTCAGAACAACTGTCTATTTCTCCCGTTTGCCTTTGGCATCCTCTCAAGCATCTTTTTACGTCCAAATTGGTGTCTTAGTTTGAAAGTTCACATGCAAAGGACCCTATTGGTTCGTGAGCAGGTTTCGGACTGACAACAAGCTTTGTGGAAGGGGTTGACGGATATGTTTCTGATGCCTGTGTGTATGACAGATTTCACAGTCACTCAAATCTGTGATCCCGAAAGAGGCAGAAATTGTTGTGAAATCCTCCGTCTTTGGTGAAGCTTTAGTTGGCACAATGCTCAGCAAGAAGGGCGTGTCTCCACAAACTAGAGCAGCTTTCGGCGAGAAGATGTCTACTTTGCTGAAGAAGACTTCCGACTGACGCCACAAACTCCCTTCAGTTTCCTTCTCATCTGTAGGTCGAAATTGTAGTTTAGCTTTGCAAGGTTTGAGAACTGCACAGAGATTTTGAAGTTTCTGTACACAGCACTGAAGTACATATATTGTAGGATGTTGAGTACTACCTTATGTGGAACTTGCCAGATAACTAGTTCTGCCTGTTGCATAGAAGATGAAACTCGTGCCACAAATCTGTGTACATCCATCCAGGAGTAATAACTTAGACATTATGGATTCTTGATTCGTGAAAGATGCAGAAGATTTTCAGAGTCTGCTCAAATTCACGGGTCAAGAACAGTGTATATCTTTCTTATTGTAGTTACAAAATTTCAAGATCTGCGAGCTCTGATTTCCAAACCCTTCTCACCTGTGCTGAAAGCGACACAGCCTAGGCGTATGGTTGAAGGCAGGGTCCAAGAGTTCAGGACTGCCCAATTTGCAAGCACATGTAAGCATCTGACGACAAATAGTCTGTTGAAAGAGCGAACCATTTCCGGGAGCTCTGAGTGGAGAAGTATCTGAGTCTGTTCTTGTAATCGTGTAATTCGAGAGACAACTTGTATTGCAAAAAGGAAGGTCCCCATTTATCGTGAGAGAGTCGGATTGCAGGAGAAAAAGCGAGATTGTTGCCCGCACCTGAAACGGCAACCACTGGAAGGTGCCAACCGTGCACTATCTCAAGGAGAAGATCATCAGGAGTCATTTCCTCAAGGCAGGGGTCCAAGACTCCAGGAGTTCCCGATTCGCAGAGTGCTCATCTTCCCATCCATCCATGTCCTTCTCCATGTTGACTGGCTAATCATTCCGCGCGATTTGCAGGTCTTCACTGGGTCTTAAATGCGATCATATTAAAAGTGGTTCTGGAAGTAGCACCAGACCAATTTCTAACAGTTAACGGACTTGACACTCTTACAAAGTTCCACAATCAGTACGAACATTATTTGTCATGTGAAATGCATGTCCAGGCAATCCTTATTGCTACTTCTAATGTGATTAACCGAACTCAAACGGTGAAGGATGAGGTTCATTATATACAGCTTTCATAATACAGCTCGTAACACAACGAGCTCATTTTTCAGCGTCATGCAAATTCCTCATCAGCTGAAATCTGACGGGAAGTTGTAAGGTTTGACACAATATAACCCTCGTGATAGTTGGAAGCTGCAGCAACACTTCCTGTGGTTGAGGCTCCCATTGGAGTAGAATCGTGCTGCTAATGGTCGACCATAAGCAGGAAGGTCAACCACGTTTAGCAAATCAGGACCTGTGTTGTCTGGAATCTGCAATTTCCACTGGCGCGGACCAAAGGTGCGGACCTTTGCCGAAGTGGGTTTGAAGCCCCGACAAATGTCTCAGTGGGGTCTGAGAAGCATGTAAGCTCCTGAGGCCTACATAAGCGGATCGAAGACGGCAGCTCAATACAGTATTTAGTGCAGGTGTCACAATAACTACACTGTATTTCCCCACTAACCGCCCTGTTGCGACTAAAAGCCGCACTCGATAAGCAGTGAATGATTGTTGTACTGCTTAACTTGATATGCAGACGATGTCGAGATATAACGAAGTACTTCTTTTAAGAGGACAACATATCATCTCTCGAGCGAGCAAGAAAAGGTGTGCTGTCCTACGCAAGAAAGGAAACTGGATCTGGACCAATTTTCTTGTGTTAATCTGAGGAGACCATCTTGGTAGAGTTGAGGGGAAAAACAAAATTCCACTTTAACAAGCTATTGCTGTAAGGAACAGGTCATGTTGAACTCATCGCTCATCATAAGAACGTTATTCCAGATCTTAGTATGATAAGTGAGACGTGTGTCTGAGTGACCATGAACGAGAAAGTAGCCACTTGAACTGGTAGAGTCCTGATTTTTGAGGAACTTATATATGGATTGTTTGCAATATGTACAGGCTAAGAACTACAGTAAGATAATACAGATCCAGCTAACACATTAAATTAAAGGGACCAAATTAAATCTGCCAACAATGCGCGTGGTTTTTCCACAAAAACCAGGAGCCAGCATCACTATCTGCCCAAGTTTCTCCTGATGACGTTGTGCACCTGTTCAAGGGCAAGATCAAAAGCATCTGCTCTTTCCAACACGCTTCCGTTCTCCAGCAATGGAATGTTAGGCGATACAGAGAAGGGATACTTTCGTCCAACATGAGCATACATGATCTGGGGCAGCAGCTCCCCTATCTTTGCCCGCATCTCAGAAATTTGGATTTGAGAAATCCTACTAAGTATATCAAACACGTTATGTTTCCTGAGCTCCGAGAATGTTACCAAAACAGAGTAGCTTTCCCCATTTTCTGGAAGAAATGAGAGATACTGTGTCCAGGCGGCAGAAGGCTTGAAGATTACTGGAATGCATCCCGAGAGCATTGCATCAAAGAAAGACCGACGAGTCGGGCTATCACCTGGAGGCTGCAAGCAAAATTGTGATCTATGGAAAGTGTCCAGTGGTGCCGAAGGATAGTGGCACGATGTACGAAGGTTGTGTCCGGCAATTGGGAGATTACCAGGGTAACGTGTATCCAAGTCAGTTTGGTTCACCCCTTCATTGCCCTCACAGACTAGTAAAGTGCATCTAACATCATTCTCACAGTCTCTCATAAGCTTTTCTCTGATCCCGCCCAATCGCTGCTTCCGTGAACCCGCCAGAGCTACGAACACAGATCGCTGAGTCGTCTGAACTGCCCAGCCGACAAGATCATGGACCTGAGAATCAGTACTTGCGTGGTAGTAGGTCGGATAAGGGACAGCGATCTCATTGTTGTGATGCGCGGGTGTGCCACCATCTCGCTCTATTGTAAGCTTGACGGTATTCCGAAAATCCGGATGTGAGAGCATCTGCGTTACAGTCACATGAAAGTGCATCAGTTCACTGATGCGAACGATAAGGTAGGGATGCTGGATCACCGACTTATTCACTCTTTACTTTCAGGACTGTAGAAAAAATAAATTTTCTATCTGGAAGACCTCGAAGCTGTAGAGATCTGAGGAGGCTCCACCTTAGATAAAACAAAAGCAACTGTGTAAATTTGGATTTGGATTATTTCCATCCTTATTTTTGGTTAAGGTTCCAGAGGCTAGATTATAGCAACTTGGACTTGCATAAGAGTTGAAATTTATATCTACCTAAACTCCTCAAGACAACGTATCTAGATGCCTGCACTTTCACCAAATACAGAACTCACTTGGGTGCCCCATGAGTCGCCTTTGTTTCTTCTAAAATCCAGTGCAATTCTTCCCAGCGTTATGAAGTGATCTAGTCCACCATTCCTGGTGAAAAAATACTGTTCTCGGAGCCAGTTCAAAAGCTCCATGTACCGAGCGTCTTTCTTCACACTACGTGGATGGCTCATACTGTATGACAAATCCATCCCAGCATAGAAAGGGACATAGAAAACATCAGCAACTTCCTCTGTCTGAGCCAAACAGGGGTAGCGCAGTAATCGCTCATGAAAGTACTGCTCCAGACTGAATTGCCAAGTATTAAACCACACTGAACCTTCAGAAGAATCTGGAAAAAGCTCAGGCTCATAGGTGAACGCTCTTCCCATACCCCCATTCTCCATGTAAGGGCAGAGGTCCAAAGGTTTTTTAAAAGTGGAGCAATTAGTCACAAACTCCTCATTAAATACGCTGGAGATATTGTAAATGTAAATCCACCGCCCTTCACACGATTTAGGCAGGTGATGGTCCAGTACTTTCGCCTGTTGCAATGTCGTGCCATAACGTTTTTGGAGTACATACACACTTAGACCAATAACCGCAAAGAGCCATAACGAGAGAAATAACATTCGACTTCTGAGTAAGAGCATCTTGTTCCTCCGTCCTGAGCTTCCACAATTGCCCTCTATATCCCGGCTGGAGAATCGGACCACACTGGTAACACGATACATAAACCTCCGAGAGAAGTCAGAAGGCCTGAGCAAAAACTCAAACTCCGCGTTCTCCGGACATCAAAATGCCGACTTCTCCTGTCCAGCAGACATAGAATGTGATTCAAAATCCATAAATCCCCTTCTCCTCAAAAAGAGGCTCACATCATGTAAACAACGCACGTCCTTCCCCTTCGTGCACGCAGCCGCCAACATAATCACTTAAACGAACCAAAATTCTGCAACTCAGTACAATCAGCAAAAGGAAGATCATAAACCCTTTCTGTAGACAATAAACCCCCGATATCTAGAAGATAAGAACAATGGAATCTTAACACCGGAGCGGAATGTTCGCTCCCTGTTGTACTGCTACTACATCTACCACTGCTCTGGCACCCATTCTTCCCGACATCCCATCACCAGCTGGATCGATCGCCGCTCGACGCTCGCATTCAGATTCCAGGATTCAATTTCGGTTCTACTCAAATCGTCTTAGGTGATCCTGAGGTTCCAGCCCTCGATCGATCCAATCAAATAGCCATTACTTGCGCAGTGCGCGACGGAAGAGCTCTCTCTCTCTCTCTCTTTTCCTGTCTCGAAGAAGGCCCCACTCGTTGTAAGCCGTGTTCTCGAGCGCAAAGGGAGGACGGTCACGTCAAGGCGCTGGGACGCGCTTCGGAGGAAAAAGCACAGTACTCTCATGGCTCAGGGCTGAAAAGTGCAGCCGCACGGCAGGATCCGGCGAGCTCCGTTGCCGTTAGTAGCGGGGACGGTCCTCACACCTTTGTGCCGGGAACGCAAAGCAGCGTAAAAGAGAGTCAGAAATGGTTTTCCCGGTAACGCAAGCTTAAACTGCCGATGACCGGATCTAAACGGCTACGGATCCGGGGGTACGACCAGTTCCATGTCGTGCCCCAGCGGTCGCTTTGAGTCCGTCTTTCAAAACGGATTCATACAAACCAAGAAAAACGCAAAGTTCAAGTTATGGATCGCTTAATTCTAATGGCAAATAAATGACTTTCTGGAATACCGTTAAATTTTGGTGGGTGATAATTTTTTTTAAATAAATAACACAATTCTAAATAACTAAATAACTAAATAATTTTTGTTGCACTTTCGGAGTAAAATTTCTTGACCTCTCAATCAATTTCTTGGTTGCAATTCAATCAATTTCTTGGTTGTCACAAGGCGGGCGGTGAAGATCATTTCCATAACTCACTATCTCCCTTGCCACACTAATCTATTGAGTTATGGAAATGATCTTCACCGCCTTGTGACAACCAAGAAATTGATTGAATTGCAACCAAGAAATTGATTGAGAGGTCAATAATTTTACTCCAAAAGTGCAACAAAAATTATTCAATGGGAGATCAAGTATTTAATTGCAATGCAAGCTCACATTTGGATTTAGAACTAAAACCTTTAGACTCACATTTGAATTCGCAACCAATACAATCATTAGAGAAGTTTGGAAAATTGTTGATGATGGCTTCTTCCTCACCTAGCAAAAAGAAGAGGACTAATTGTTCCACATGGCAACACACCACTATGGCCAAATACTGGATTATTTGGAAGACCATGAGCATTTTGCACAGATTTGTGGTGTGAATTGCAAAAAGCACATTCAAAATTCCACTACTTTGAGTTTCATGGCCACATTTTTGGCTCGAGAGGTGCAAGAATTTCCTACTTCTATGACAAGTGATAGATTATATAAGAAAAGGCTGAGATATATGAAATCATACAAAGAAACTCTAGAGTTGAAAAACAAGTCTACAAGAAAAGGTCTCACAAAAAAGAAATATGGCAAAGAAATATGGAGAACTATTGATGACAAATTGAATGGAATGTGACCACATTTTGCTAGAATGGAAGCCATGTTCAAAAATAGAGCAAAAATTACTGCACCTACTATAATAAGTTTGGGAGATTTAAATCCCAATTTTGGCTGGTGCTGAGGAAGTTCATGATTGTGAAGAAACTATCTTGACTCGGTCTTAATTCCCATCTCCTCTAGAGGTGGTGCTCTTGGACTTGTGCACCCAATTTTTTCCTAACACCCAAGTTACCTTGTGTCTACATGGAAGCTTGGAGAATAGAATCATATCACCCGAGGAGTCCTAATTTGTTGCACTAGTCAAGGACTCATCCTTTGTTACACTAGCTCCACTAGCTTCTACAAGAGATATGTTAGCGGGCGCTTTCCTTGACAAAGAAGGAGAACGTGATCCAAAGAGGAGAAAGATGGAACATCTGCAAGTAAGGTATTCAGAACGTCACCTAGTATGTCATTGTCTCAAGATTTAACAAAAATCGCCATGTTGAAGGCAAACACTATAGAATCTAGGAGAGGTTATGACTAGTTGAACTAGAAGCCACCAACATGAAGAAAAGAGAGAAAACATTGATGAAAATAGAAGCTGAGTGTGTTAGTTTAGAGACAAAGAAGATGAAAGTCAAGATTCGGAAGAAATTAAGTGTTGATAAAAGCAAAGCTAGGGCAAACAAACACAGGTTCAAGGAGATGAGTCTAGAATAAAAATGCACTCATAAAATGAAAATGAGTCTCTTGCAAGGAGGAAAATCTCTTGAGGAAATATGTCAATATTTCATAGTGTTAACTTAAGTTTGGTATGAAATCAAGCCTTCTACTACACGTTGTAGTCTCAAGCCAAAGCATCCAACTCCAAATTCATAGTCTAGTGATAGCAAATATGATACCACCACAGAGGCATTTCCATGTAATCTAAGTATGTTTATAATCAAAGAGGATCTTTGACTAATGTATTAACTATGTATTGTGATTAAGTTTGTGAGATTTGAGATTTTTGTGTAATCTCTAAAGGTTGTTAGAACAAGGACTTCTCACGTTGAACTATTGAACAAAAGTGCCACATGGAGTTGCTTGTCAGAGCTCAAAAGAGCATCACATTCCCAACTAATCCTTGACATGGTGCACATTGCTACTCATTATTGCTTGCCATGGCCCGCTCATGCAAGGATGCTTGCTAATGGACGGTTGAAGAATACTTGGTATTGCACAATGTCGTGTGATGGTGCATGCCAAAGCATGTGTAAGTTTTTTGATGGCACCCAATGATGCCAATTGGGTATGTGAGGCATGCAATGGCACCCATTATTAGCAGGTAGCACGCATAAGTACCCATTGACACCAAAACATAAGTGAGTTGATGCTTGACTAAAGAATGCCCGGTGTTGCAAAATGTCGTGGAGTGGCACGTATTGGAGCATTTGTAAGTTTTAGGGTGGTGCACAGTGATCCCAATTGGATAAAAGAGGTGCATATTGGCACTTGCTATTAGCGGATAGTGCGCTTAGGCAACAATTGATGCCCATACATAAGTGAATAAAGTTTTTGTTATTTAAGATAATTTAAATTTAGTGAAATGAGGTATGAAAGTGAGACAAAGTGAAATTGAGAATGAAAATAAACAAATAATAATAAATATGATACATATGATGTGAGTAAATGAACTGTCCAAACTCATCTTGTTAGACATCTATAGAACAAAAACATACCATGAGGCAAGACCCGATGTCAACTTCCTTTGGGAGTTTTGACTACTACCACATGCTTTGTAGTAACAGCTCAACTCCAGCTGGTGGAATATCTATCTACAAGATAACCTCAAAGCGTAACAAACAAAACTAAATGAAATGGCTAACACCAGGACATACTACCCACCCTACGGCTCCAATTTTATGTAAAGGCACCAACCATCCCTAATCATCAAGTTAACCCACACACTATAACAAGTGCTACCATGAAGTAATAAGGATGCCAAACAAGTAACATCCACAACAATAATCTTCTTCTATAGGAATCTTGGGAAGAGAGTATGTGGAATGTACTCTCTTTACAGACAAAGCCTCTCTCTAAACTCAGTTTGAGTCTCTTGAGTCACCACATTATGAGGTAAGGAATGGGAAACAAATTTCTAGATCTCTTGAGTCACAACATTGTGGGGTAACACATGGGTGGCATCTATCTAGGTTTGTGTCTCCCTATAGGTCTAATGAGCAATAGTATATAGTCTTGGTCCAAGATAAGCCACAAAAGCTTTCACTTGAGCAAGACTACTCTCACCCTCCTCTACTTGAACATGTGCACTCTTGCACCTCTCCATAGCAAATGCTAATTCTTGTACATGCTTTTGGAATTGGACCTTGTAGGCCTTAACCATGGCAGTAACACCTATGATATCCAAGTCCAAGTTAGCTAACCTTGCTCTCTCTGCATCTCATAGGTAGTAAAGGTTAGATGCATCCTCTCCTTTGTAGCAAGAGAATCCTCTTACTCACAAAGGAGTCTGTAAAAGACCGAGACCGAGGAGAGAAATAGGAGAATGGAAACTTACGTTGGAACACTTGAATATGGGAAAACTCCGAATGTAGGTATGAGGAAACCCTAGCATGAGCTTTGGCTTTGGTATTTATAGGTAGCATACAAGACCCTTGAGAAGCTTCTCAAGAAGCTTCCTCAAGCCACTTTCTTAGAGTGCAAGCCAAGTTAACTAGGAAGCTTCTCAAGAAGCTTCTCAAGAAGCTTCCTTCTAGAAGCCGCCTACTTGGCGTGCAAGCTAAGCTGGTTGGAAGCTTCTAGAAGCTTCCTTCTAGAAGCTACTTACTTGAGGTGCAATCTAAGCTAGTTGGGAAGCTTCCCAAGAAGTTTCCTAGATACTTCCATTATATTCTAGGCTAATTTGTCTTATGTGCTTCTTTGTAAACCTGACTAACTTTGTCACTAAACTCCATATTGTTACATATTCCCCCGCCGCTAGTTGGTGACGTCTTCGTCGCCAGTGAAGCTTCAAAATCCTGGATGGCCATCTGTGCATTCTGGAGGTGAGAAAGAGGTTCCCATGTGGCATCATGAAGGAGATACCCTTTCCAAAGGACCTTGTACTCCGTATGTTGGCAACGGCCTTGTTGAATATGGCGACGCACAAGGATACGATCAACTTTGTACTCCTCATGATCATTCATAGGGACAGGAAGAGGAGGAGGTTGGACTCAAGAGGAAAAGGAAGAGGGGTTAGGAACAAAGGGTTTCAACTTGGAAACATGAAAGACAAGATGGATACGCATGTGACAAGGCAAGGCAAGTTGATAAGCAATAGGAGAGACAATTTGGGTGATATCAAAGTGTCCTATCCAATTAGGGGCAAGTTTACAAACTTGGGTATCAAGTGGGAGAGGAAGGGTTACTAGAGGATAGCATGACTTTATCACCAACTTCAAAGGTGAGATCATGATGATGGTGGTCCGCATATTGTTTTTGGCGATTCTAAGCAACAAGGAGGTTAGACTTGGCTTGTTGGAGAGATTGAGATATAGTGGTCAAGAATGTGGAAGTATGAGGAACTTGAGATGGAGGGAGAGCAAGAAGAGAATCCGGAACAAAGAGATCTTGGTCAAAATTGAGAAAGAAAGGAGAAATCCAGTGCTTGCATGTTTGGAATTGTTGTAGGCAAATTCTGCAGTTTCAAGACATTCATCCCAATTGGTATGGTGGACGTTGACAAACGCACGCAACATATCCTTCAATGTACGGTTTGCACGTTCGGTTTGTCCATCAGTTTAAGGATGATAGGCTGTGGATAAAGCAAGCTTGGTGTCAAGTATTTGAAAGAGTGTTTGCCAAAACTTCAAGGTAAATTGAGGATCACGGTCAGAGATGAGTACATGTGGCATCCCATGATGTTTGAAGACATTGTTGAAGTAGATTTGCGCTAAGGTTGGAGTATCCACGGTATCACAGGTTAGTCCCAAGTGGATTTGCTTACTAAGCTTATCCACAAACACCACAATTGCGGTGTGTCCTTGTTTTGTCTTTGGCAAGGATGTGATGAGATCCAAGCTCACATGCTCCCAGCAAGCGGCTTGAACGGCGAGTGGTTGAAGGAGTCCACGCGGCTTTTGGTTGCTAGCCTTGTTACGTTGGCAGCTCTCACACAATCGGATAAATTCTTGAACATCTTGTGTCATGTTGGGCCACCACCATTGATGTTGGAGGGTACCCAAGGTCTTGTCCACACCCATATGATCAATGATGGGTAAATCATGGGCTTCTTGAAGGCGCACAAGTCAAAGATCACCTTTAGCTGGAACATAGATCTGGTTCTCATGGAATAAAAGGACCTCCTTGATGGAGAAGGTGTTGTACTCCTTATTGCGTGCCGTAAGGTGACTATGTACCATTTGGAAGAAGGGATCTTGGTGTAGAGTTGACTGAACTTGTTTTGGACCTTGGAGTCAACTGACAACATTGAAATTGCTGCTATGATGAGAGGAAGAGACTTCAAATCAGGTCATTTTGATAAAGCATCAAGGATGACATGGAACCGACCTGGTTTGTACTCAAGTTTGATGTCATAAAGTTGGAGTTGTTCCTCCTATCGATGATGTTGACTCTTCATGTGTTTCAAGTGTAAGGTATGCAACAATGGTTTGTGATCAATTCGCATGATCACTTGTTTCCCCGAGAGGTAATGCCTCCATACCTTGGTGGCGTATACCATTGCAAGTTGTTCTTGATCTCGAGCAGAGTAGTTTCGTTCATCCATATTGAGTTGCCAAGACACAAAGGCAATGGGATGGAGTTCATATGGGAATTCTTGTTGCAGCACGGCTCCAATTGCAAAGTTAGAAGCATCAAAATCAACCACACAGGGTAGTTGAGGATCATATGATTGAAGAATGGATCTTGAAGAAACCATATGCTTTAACTTTTGGAATGCTTCTTCATGCTTGGTGGTCCACTGGAAGCTCGAGTTCTTTCTCAAGAGATCAGTCAATGGTGCAACCACATGAGCATAATAATGAATGAACCGTTGGTAAAAACTGGTCAATCCATTGAATGCCCATACTTCTATAGCATTCTTTGGGGTAGGCCAATCAGTAATGCCCTTGATTTTCTCTTCTTCCATCTTGATCCCCTCTGATGAGATCTTATGACCCAAGAAGGTAATCTCCTTTTGCCAAAAGGTACACTTTGACTTCTTGCAATAAAATTTCCATTGTCGTAATTGTCTTAGGACTTCTTGCACATGATTCACGTGTTCTACCTCTGTCTTACTATAAATTAAGATATCATCCAAGAACACCACCACGGACCAATCCAATAGTCCATCCAACACCCAATGCATCTAATACATGAAGACTGTTGGAGCATTAGTAAGTCCTTAAGGTAGAACTCTCTACTCAAAATGCCCATACCTTCTACAAAAGGAAGTCTTTTGCACATCCTCTCTATCAATAGGAATTTGCCAATAGCCGTTGTGAAGATCCAACTTGGAAAAGTAGCGTGCTCCACTTAGTTGATCAAGCAAGTCATCGATCCAAGGCAAGGGATAGACATTCTTCACGGTTTGCTTATTGAGCCTATGCTAATCAATACAAAAATGAAGTCCTCCATCCTTCTTTGGAACAAATAGTACCCGTGCTCCCCAAGGAGAGGTACTATGTTGTATGAAATCCTTCTCCAACAACTCTATAAGTGTTGTTTGCAACTCCTCCAACTCCTTTGGTGAGAGCCGATAGATTGGTCTACTCACTAGAGTACAATAACTTGATCTTGAAGGGCATACCACAATCAGAGGGTAATCCCTTTGACTGATCATCCGGAAACACGTCTGCAACTCCTGAACTATCCGATCAACCATTGCTTGATGAGGCTCTTGGCCCTCCTCCGATTGTTCTTGTGCAATCGGCTTGATCTACACCATGAATACAGACTTATCTTCCTCCAAAGCTTGCTCTATGTTTGCTTTACTAACCAACTTCCCTTCCAAGAACTCATGTGTCTTCCAAGCTTGCTCCATGGTTGCCTTCTTGGCAAACTTCCCATCTTGGGACTCCACTCCCTTCAAGGTTTGCTCTATGGCTACCTTCTCGACAAACTTCCCATCTTGGGACTGACTATTCTTTGGTGTCTTACTCAGAGGTGCCAAACAACCTAATTGTAAATTCTTACCTTGGTGTTGTACTTAAATTTGGCGTCGGGTCCAATTGAATTGAACCTTATGACATTCAAGCCAAGGTAGACCCAAAATGATATCATGTATAGAGGTGCCACTACAAACCTCATACACTCCACTACAAACCAAATACTCCTTCCCAATCTTGAAGGTAACAGGATGCAAGGTGCGGAATGCAGAACCCTCTCTACCATCCGCCATCATCAAACTACTTCTAATTATTGGCTTGATAGGAATACCCAATTCCTTTGCTACTTGCATAGACATGCAAGTCTCTGAACTTCCAAAATCAACCAAAATCCTACAACCTTGATTAGATGTCATACCTTGCAAGTGAAGCAAACTTGCATAGGTCGAGCCTTCAATCCCATTGGAACTAATCAAGCTCCCAGTAGGTGGCTCAAAATCTCCTATTGGGATTCTTTGTTTCCTTGATTATTTGGTTCCACAAACTCCATCTGGGCAACTTGTCAAGGTTGCCTATTCCTAAGTGGACATTCAGCAATGTGATGTCCAACTTGGCAACAATAAAAACAACCTCCATTTTGTCACAATCTTTCTCTATTTGTTGCACCAAGTGGACTCCGTTGGATAGCATCAATCTCCATTGGTGCTGGTTTGTCCACCTGTGTGTATTGTACTAGGAAGCTTGGTGTAAGTTGAGGTCGATACCAAGGTGTCGTAACCAAGGAATCAAAGTGCTTAGCTAATTGCATGTCTTCTTCTATGTTTTGTGGTTCTTGCATGGTCACCTCCAATTTGGTTTATGACTTCAATCCTTGCACAAATTGATCTAGAACTTCTCCTTCTTGTATATCTAGAATTTGCATGATGATGTTTTGAAATTGTGTGATGTAGTCTCTTACTAAGCCAATCTGCTTCAACTCCGCCAATTTATCTTGTGCAGCTAGGGTGGCATTTATACTTTGAAATTGACCAAGTATTGCATCCTTGAATTCTGTCCATGTCAAGATTGGTGCAACAATCTATCATTCAACTTGCTCCACTCAGAATCACCACCAAATTTTTGCCACACCATCCAATTGGCTAGAAGCCAAGAGAATCTGTTTTTGTTCATCTTGAAGATTGGTAGCTTTGAAGTAACGTTTGCAATCAAACACAAAATTCTCCACTATGCTCAGAAGATTCTTGCCTTCAAACACCTTGGGTTTTGGAAATTGAATACAATCTTCTCCATCTTGGACTGGCACTCTCTCTATATGTTCTTGTTGTTGTTGGTCTCGATTATCCAACAATCGAGTAATGTGCTCAATTTGTTGTTGCATCACATGGATAACATCCGGTATTGCCGCCATAGCTACTACTCTATCCTACAACTCTCAATTTATATAATCGATTAACACATAGATACATCATATCCACCTTTCTCCATAAGTGACAACCAAAAGTATCAAGGGTTCCTCAGACACGGTGATCATATGTAGAAAATCCTGCCCAAAGCATGAGGTGATGAATTGTGTGAAGCGGTGCTTGGGTAATATCTAGACATGAAAATCCCAATGGTTTTGCAAAAGTGGATTTGGTGTTCCATAAATTCCATCCATCCCATTCCTGCTCTAATACCAATGTAAAAGACCAAGACCAAGGAGAGAAATATGAGAATGGAAACTCACATTGGGACACTTGAATATGGGAAAACTCCAAATGCCTAGCATGAGCTTTGGCTTTGGTATTTATAGGTAGCATACAAGACCCTTGAGAAGCTTCTCAAGAAGCTTCTTCAAGCCACTTTCTTAGAGTGCAAGCCAAGTTAACTAGGAAGCTTCTCAACAAGCTTCCTTCTAGAAGCCGCCTACTTGGCGTGCAAGCTAAGCTAGTTGGAAGCTTCTAGAAGCTCCTTACTTGAGGTGCAAGCTAAGCTAGCCAAGAAGCTTCCCAAGAAGCTTCCTAGATACTTCCAGAATATTCGAGGCTAATTTGTCTTATGTGCTACTTCTTAAGCCTGACTAACTTTGTCGCTAAACTCTATATTGTTATAGAGTCTCTCTCTCAAACAATAATCTATCTTGCTTCTCCAAGCTCTCCAATCTATTCTCATGCTCAAGCACTAATCTCTCTTGCTCCTCTACATTCTCCAATCTACTCTCACACTGAATCACTAATCTCTCTTGCTCCTCTATACTCTCTAATCTACCCTCGCACTCAAGCACTAATCTCTCTTGCTCCTCTACACTCTACAATCTACTCTTGCCTTCAAGCACTAATCTCTCTCTCTCTCTCTCTCTCTCTCTCTCTCTCTCTCTCTCTCTCTCTCTCTCTCTCTCTCTCTCTCTCTCTCTCTCTCTCTCTCTCTCTCCACAACTCTCCAATCTACTCTCCTGCTCAAGAAGAAGTCTCTCTTGCTCCTCAGCCGCTTGGGCACAATCATCTTATACACTTTCTATGTCAAAAAAACAAGAGGGGGAAGGGACTCTTGGATGCAAGGAGTGAGGTACACTCTCCAAGGATGGAAAGTGGAAGAAGAGGGAGAAGGAACTATCTCAAAGGATGAAGATGTATAAGGAACTCTCTCAAGAAACTATCACTCCCCAACCTCACTATTGGTAAGTCATGTGTCTCAACACAAATCTATTGAACAATTGTTCACAATAGGTACATAAAGTCATTCATCAAGTAAAACTAACTTTCAATCAAATAAATACACAAGTTCATTGATTTAGGCATGTAAAATTAACTTATTTATTAAATCCAATAATGGTGTTTACAATAAATACTTTGTATGTTTTCCAGCAATGAAAACATATAAAATATGCCAAAACTCAATACTCTCAAACTATCTAATTGTTCACTCACCATCCTCATCCTCTCCATCACATATAATCTCCTCCTCTCCCTCACTCAAGTAGGACACTTCCTCCTCAAGGATATAACCTCTCTCCACAAAGTGGTGAGTGAGTATCTACCCAAGGAAGGTGACTCTAAACCGGCCTTGTGCCTCTTAGGTCTCCTCAATTGGCTCTACAAACTCTCTACCTTTGTAATGATAGCTCAAAATGCTAACTCTCCCCAATTGTAATCCTCCATACTAAATCTCCTCAACTTTGTTTTGGTGTGGAGAACCAAATGCCCATGTACAATTGGGCTGAATAGTTGGTGCCGCAAGTGCACCCATCATATGGAAGAAAGCCCTAAATGCAAGATACACACATTGCCTTGCCAAATACCTCTTTGCAACCATGTCTCTTTATGGAAACCAATCTGAAATAGTTGTGTAAGGAATTGTCCTCCTTCTTGGTGCCTCACTCTTAGCATTACAAGTACATCTTGAATTATAACCATTGTCAATGGAAACTACCTCCCTTTACCTAACCTTATGCAAAATTCTTCCCAAGAATGCACAAACTCTATACATGTAAGTACTTGGAAAAGTCTCCAAAAAACAAGTGTAAGCATGTAAGTTCATCAAAGAAGTTGCTAGATGCCGCCCGGTAACACTCCCAGACAATGAAAATATCATGGGACATAGTTGAAAGTCACCCTAGGGCCTTGAGGGACAAAGGAACAATGCTTGACATCATTGAAAGTTGTCCACTAACATTGTAGGATAAGGCAAGCAAAGAGGAAAAAATTGGAAGACACTTGGTTGTGCACATCAATGCTATGGGACAAGAAAAGGCATTGGGTGACCAATGCAAGGTTTTATGGTTTAAGGCGGTGTGACACCCAGAGATGCTACTGGAAAAGCCAAGCACCACTAGAAGATGCTTGCACATGCTATGGGATAGGGCAAGTGACACAGGTTGGTGCCAAGTGACGCCCATAAGCACTGATTTGACTCAAAAACATAAGGAAAAAACTCAAATGGGGTTCAAAAAGTGAGAAAAAGAGGAGAATGTGAGAAAAACTTATATTTGGCCAAAGGTAGTGTAGCCCAAGGGTTATTTTTAGGCCAAGAACATCAATATCAACCTCAATTCCAACAGTAGCAATTTGAACTTGGTGTTTATCCATCCAAGACCAATTTATGAAGGTAACTAGGTGTTAAATTGTGTGAAAACCAATCAACCAATCTCCTTTTTGAGTATTGATCATATCTTCACCATTAACAATCTTCTCTTAACCACAAATTTCTGCCATGGGAAATCTTTGACTTCACTTCTAAACTTGCTTTCCTCTCAACACTTGATCTCTTTCAAAAAGAAATTCCTCTCACTCTTTCCTGCCAACCTTTCTCTCTCAAACCCCTCCTAAATAGCACTACCTTTTGCTCCTAAATGGCACTCCTGATCTTGAATAGCAACAAGTCACTCCTGATCCCTCTTGAATTGCACTTCTTCTTCTACTTTCTTTCTACTTTTAAGGTGCTCTCTTGAATGGCACATACCTTTGAATGGCAATCCTCCTTCAAAAACTGGACATTGTTTCATCTTCAAACACAAGTTTGTTCCTTGAAAAATAGAGTTGCCTTCCTCCTTCAAAATCCAAATTGCTCTCCAAGAATGTGAGAAATGGTAACTTCTTTGCAATAGGTGTGAGTTTATATAACCACTCAGATGAAATCCTAAATCTATATTTTGTTGGGAAAAAATCACATTTCACCACAAAAGAACCCAAAGTCTAAAAAATATACCAAATTCTAAGCGGCAACCAACAATGACATGCAACACAACATGTTCTCAACTAGTGCACCCAAACCTTGCCTTGAGAACGGGTTGGAACTTTTTGTCCTAAACCTAAACACCACACCGGGCGGCAACAAGCACCAACCTTAAATTGGAAACCCTTTTCCATCTTCACCGAGCGGCAACCAATGTCTACTTGTGCCTTTTCCATCCATGCAAAGCATCAACTAGTGTTAGCCTACCAACCAATGCCTTTCCATTCACACCATGCATCAGCCAATGCCTTCTAGCATCCACTTCAAGTGTCAATGGATCAACCATGGCATGAATAGGCAGCAACCAATTTGATAGCAAACTTGGAATACTAAATTGTAAATACTAAATGGAATTCACAAAATACTACATTGTAGATAAAAACAAGTTCTTTCATAGGAACAATACTAGTGCTTAACATTATCCAAACAATACTAGATCATGAAGAAGAATAAGAGAA
Source organism: Lunularia cruciata (assembly GCA_948567375.1). Classification (NCBI taxonomy): domain Eukaryota; kingdom Viridiplantae; phylum Streptophyta; class Marchantiopsida; order Lunulariales; family Lunulariaceae; genus Lunularia; species Lunularia cruciata. The sequence continues at coordinate 79,029,840 of OX419755.1, read as the reverse complement.
CACTTGGTGCTTATCATAAAGGATATTTTTAATACAAAAGAACATGTTCTTATTCCATATCCTCAAGATGATGAGCAAAGCATTGTTGTATCACCCTTGACCTACTTTCTTCTCTACCAAGCTCCACTCCAATGAGAGAAATTTTTGTATCTACTTCAGTTTCCTTGATAAATCTGCCATCTTCTTCTAACCAAACATCATACCTATTGGTACAAAGTTATGTAAAATAATACAAACTAAAACTCACTTTAAGAAATATATATTTCTACTATTGTCTTTAAGTTGCACTCTCAATTCTCAAAGAGAATGCCATCTAGCTTTCATAACTCCTATACAATGCGCATTTATCACCCTTTCCTTTGCTAAATATTTGTTGAACTCTTGCTTGTCCTCTGTTTGGGCTTGCTTGAAGGTAGGAACTAGGTGATGCATGGATACATAACAAGAATCACCTAAAAGGTACTCTTTGGTCTTGAAACTAAGACATCACCCTCTCCAGTTCAAATCACTCCACAATGAGGATTTTTTCAAACACATCATGTCGTGACATGTCCTTGGCATTCTTGCAAATAAACAAATCAAATTGGAATCAAATCATTGCAAATCAAAAAATCAAAAAAAGAAGGTGCACAAAATCTAATCAATTGACAAAGGAAGAATTAGATATTGAACACTTACCTCAAGTAAAATGTATAATTTTCCTTTTACAATCACAAATCACTTGGCCATTTATAGAATAGGAGCCCTTTCAGCTAAAATGTATTTCTCCATCCATAGTAGGTCAAGTTGAGAGAGGAAACAATGTTCCATTTAACAAACCTACACAACCAGTGAAACCTTTGTGTGCAAAAATTACTGATATTCTCCTTCTTTCCTTGTGCTCAAGCCGTGACACTTGACTCCTCATCAAATTTAATATGGCTGTCATGATTTGATTTCTAAAGGTAATTGTTGAACTTGCACTAATGCCCGAAATATTTAACCCCCTTGCAGCACAAGTTTCATTAGGTTGATGTCCAAAATATATCAAGAGCAAGAGCTACTTGGATCCACCCTACTGTTTACTCTCATTGGTAATTCTTTTACACTATAAGCCTTTATCAGATCTACTAATGTTGAAAAAGAATCAACGTCCATTCTAGTGAGTTGGCAAAATGCCTTCACATCTAGGCCTCTAAAATATTTAATCACAAATTCCCCACTGCAAGGGTACGTAACTCTAGTTTCTAAGTACCTATGTGTATGTGCATACTCCCACCCACCGATCAATAGTTCTAGCATATCTAAATCTCCTTCTTCATCTTCTAGTTCATCCAAACATTATCTCCAAATTTAAATAAATAATCCATTATATACATTTCCTAGTATTTTTGGTTAGTTCCCTTGAGTGTTACCTCTTAGTATGCTCTACTTTTTTCTACTCAATTCTCAAATCCACAAGCAAAATTACACCATGGATTCACTCTCTTCACATTCAATATAGAGTGAACACTTAGAGAAAATTCTTCAAGAAAACTTAATCAGTATAAATTCACACTCAAGCAAGTAAATTCACACTCTCTAGACCAAGAGAACCAAGATTGAGCCAATAGATTGATCATTATGAATTCACATTGGTGGAGAGCCCCTTTCAAGTAGGGCAATTGCAAAAATTAGATTGTGCTGCAACTGAATTCACTCCCCGTCCTTCCTACCTGCAGTCAATTTCATGATCTCTAGATCTAGATCTAGAGAGGAACCACCTCCTGTTTTGGTGGTTGACACCTAGATTCAAATAAAATCAGGCACTTCATTAACCCTAAATTGTAATTAATGCTTTATGGTGCCAACCGAAAACTTATATCATATCCTTCTTTCCTATGAACCACCTATACTGGAGTTTGCTAATAATAAAGAACTTGGATGGAAGTCCGGAGTGGGTCCCTTTCTTCCTCTCGCCCGAACCCATACCAATTTTGTTGACACATCGTAAAAGCTTATATGAAGATAATAGAGCTTCTTAAAACTATTTCTGAAACCCCTATTATTCTATTCAATGTTTTTTTGGTTCACATAAGTGGACAAATGTAGTGTCCTATAATGGGAGGTGAAATAGTTTAAATTTAACAATCCAAATAGTGCTAGTTGATATAGGCCAAAAGTAACAACTTGATATACTACCAGCCCAAATGAACGTGTTTAGTCTTTTTTATCGTGCGATTCTTGTCTTGTCAGCCTGATGTCTATGGATGAAGGGTTGAATTTCTGTGCGAAAGGATTCGGTTGTCGTGGAAACCGAGTAGGAATATTAACACTAACACGGAAACAAACGCAAGACTTGTTTTGTTTGTAGTTACTCTCATCTTGGTTATGGAGCAACTGGAGATCGAATCTAATCAGCATGCAAGTTTTGGAAGTTTGCAATCTGAAACAGGAAAGCAGACATCTGCAAGCCAAGCTCACACAAAAGAGGAACAGATCTCTCCCCGTCTCTAGAAGCTGAATCATAGAAACAAATGAAGCTGAGTCCTTTGTATTGTTGCATATAGAAGCTCGTCAGACGAGTCGTATTTCCTGGGTATTCAGAGAGGGAAGACTGCTGCTTAAGACTAGTCTTCTAATTGTATTGGTAGAACTGACTTGTTCATATTTTTCTAACTGCTGTAGCTGATTTTGTTGCAACCATAATTGGTATGACTTGCAGCACGTTGTCAACGCCGTTTTCAACTTCAGAGTAAAAATTCCCAATAATGACACCTCACTCATATAAATAACATCTTTTCATTAGTGACCAAATGAATAACATCAGATTGTATATCAGGTAAGAAAAATCCAATGGAAACACTACAAAAGTCGTGCTGGTACCTATACTCGAGAACAAAAAAGCACGCTCTTTCCTTGGGTGAGTAACATCTACTCCTAGTACCAATGTATCATGATATTGGGAGGCTTTACTCCGAAATCAAATTATACATCATTGAATAACATTGACATGCTTCCTGCAATAATGGAAAGATGTTATTCATTCACATGTGACATCTACCTCTAACACTAATAATCTTTGAAGTTTTACTGTTCACATCAGATCGTACATCACTGAATGCTTCCTGCAAAATCATAATAGTTACTCCAATAGTGAGTAGTGGGTAGATGTCACTATTGGAGTACCAAATGTATGACAATAGTGGAAGGTTTTACTCTTATATCATATTGTACGTCATAAATATTTCATACAAAACCACAATAGCTGCTCCAATAGTGACATTTACCCATAGTACTAGTACTGTGAGGTTTTACTTTACACATCATTGAATGTTTCTTTCAAAAGTATGGCAGCTGCTCCAATCTCCTGCACTTCACCCAATTAGTTATAGATGCTTCCTCTTAAAGTTTAGCAGGATAAATAACACAAACCTGCTGAGCTAATATTTGTGAAATAATGAACTGACAGAAACAATCCCCAAGTCTTTAGCAGGTAGGGATTGAGTACCATTCATAGCCACGATGAATTTACTTTGCCGCTACTCTAATTGCAGAATAAATACATTGTGATATATCACCTAACACGAATCACCGAGCAAACATCAAGGTAGTGATTGAGTACCATTCCTGGCCACAGTGAATCTACTTTACCGCTACTGTAGTTGCATTTTCCAACAGTGACAACTCCTTGAGAAGATAGTTCTGTAGGTGCATAATTTCGCATAATAGCAGAAACTCCTCAGGTCGACTATAATGCCAAGCTCCTGTAGTCCGTCTCTTGACAAGTTGTTCATGTCCGTCAACATGTTTATAGGAACAACACCTCGAGGTTCATGCATTTTGTCTTCGGTATGTATGCTCGCAAGATGTTCATATAGAGAGCTAACTTGTCCTAGTTTTCCACAAGCATCGATCATAAACATCTTGTCAGGAGACCAGAAGGAAATCGCAGGAATTTATCCTGGGTAGATTATCTACAGCCCAAAAACTCGTAGTTCATATTGTCATGCACCAACGGGATAGTTCCTCACAAGCTCATAACCTAGGTACCTACCGAAGGACGTAGGATGTCTCCTCTGCAGCCGTTGTCAATCAACCCAACACAAGGTTCTTGACATTTGACACTGTTCATAGGCGGTTTCAACTCGGGTAGACTCGTTCAACTCTTCGTGAACAGCTAGGGAGTGGTTCCTGCTATTGTCATCGGGGATATGGTGCGATCTATTTTCTGTTCAATTGATGTACTGTTAAGTATATCTTTTGAACAAGTCATTTAAGAGAAAATTGGCGCCACAATATGCCTGAGGAAGTTACGGCACCTTGGAGTTGTATGGCATTCAAGTTGAACCCTACAATGTAAAATGTGAAATACTCGTCGCATGGCACCGTGTCGCCCTCCACATGAACGGAGTTGAGTTTACTAATCCCCAGTCAATGGGTAAACTTGCTCAGTACGTGAACTTCAGATCTCAACGAACTTCAATCCTGTGTTACTAGTACTTTTTCATCCCAAGCTAAATGCTCCTCTATATGAAAGCAAGGACACTTGACTTATGGTAAAGATGGACATGAAGACGAAGGTGAAAATGGAGATCTCGAATGGCGTGGAATGCCTCTTTCTTGGCGCTTGGCCCGCATCGGGCGCTTTCATCCACAGCGAACGGCCAACTTAGAACGGGTAGAGATAAGGGGATTCGATTGCTCAAGTAAAACTAAGCATTCCGATGGTCTCACGAAAGTACTCGACCTCCCTCTGGTCCCCATTATTTCTGCTTGATAATGAGGAAGCTTTACTCAACTAATCTAAACCCGGGGTTGGCTCAACCATCTAGCAAGATCACCAAATTCGGCTGGACTCTTCAATCACAAACTGTCCCTTGAAACTTGAACTTACACTTGCACACTCGCTATACCACTCAGTGACATACATTCCATGTCCATTCTGGATGCCAAATTCCTAGTCTTTTGCAGCATAGATCGGCGGTGTATGTGTAGTATTGAAGAGCAGCTATATCATGCCCTGCGCATGGTTATTGTGGCATGAAAGAGGCTATGTAATCCTGTGCTTGTTCCAGGCCTCCATTGTCTATCCTATTGATGACAGTTTTGCCTCCAGCTTGTCAGTTCTTCCAAAATGGTATCAGAGCAGACTTAGTTCAGGAAACTACGAAAAAGTTTTTTCTTGAAGGCTTAGTCAATAGATAAGAGTCACCCGCCGATTGCAGCGGAATCGTTCACTGTAGTGCGCGGGACGCTAGCCTATCCTCCAACAAATCGATTCATCGCATGTGGTGAAACATGAAATAAAGAACAAATGGCGTCAGCTTTTTACACTAAGAAACAGAAACCGACTCGATGAAGACAAAAGGTTGAGATTCTGACTTACTGAAGATTTGGACTTGAAGTCAGACACTCCCAGAATGACAAACTAACCACTGTGTCGACACAAAATCGTGGTCAATATTCGATGGCACTTTTCACAAAGCCTGGACGCAGAAAATCCAGGTTAAAGTGAAAATGGAGAAATTGTGGGATATGGTTTCCGGAGCAACGTCGAAACTTGCATCTCAGCCGGACCCAAACTCCACTACAACGAATCCACTGCCACCCACAAACCAAACTCAAATCGTAGACGGGGAAAAAGGAGACGAAATCGCAAAGGTCAGCATTTTGGGATTGGGTGCGAATGAGATATATGGGCAAGTATCATAGTGCGAGACATCGAAAGATGCATGGCATGCACTTGCGTATACTCCAAATCTCCGAAAGTTTTCATAGAATCAGGGAACCCTGGCGAATATTCTATGCTCACTGGTTTTCCCACCCCACTGAAGATAAACACTAGACGCGAAGAATTCCTCGTTTCGGGGGGTGAAACCCCCGAAAGCTTGGAAAAACTCCTTGACGATACGCGGACCCTTCTCACCCAATCGAAGGCGAAGGTCGATAACTGCTGTGTCGCTGATTTGTCTCAAGATTTTCGGCCACTGATGCAGTAACATAGATGCAATTAAGCAGTTACTAAACCAACTGCGCTCAACAAAGGTCAGTACAACCTCAAACAAGAAAGCCTTTCAATGGTGCGAAGCATGCATGCACAGCATGCCATGCTGATTCAAACATTGTGCCAGGCCGACCAAATACATTCCATCGAGCAGTTGGATACTATATTCATACAAGACGAAACCGCGATAAAGGGTTTCCTCTCCGAATAGCATGCCCTGCAACGACCGGCAAGAAACGCACGATCCTATCTATCAGGGGAAAGAGGCTACCGCGTAGGATGACAAGAAGGATAGGAAGACCCCCATGAAGCAGGCGTACGAGGAAAAGACACACGGGGTAAAATGGGGCCAAGCCCAAATATGTATCATGCCCAAACATTGCGTTTCATTAAAAATTAAAAAAGGGTTATGAGGGCCTTAACAGAGGAAAGCTGAGATGAGAGTAACCTGAGAATAACATATTCATCCTCCACTAAATAGAGCAAGTACCGGGAGTGTGAGTACTCAAATTTGAGAAGTGTTAAACTTTTTAAATGAACTTTTAACACAAGAAAATAATATTTATTTTGTGGAATTTATGAACTCTTTTAAAAGATATCTGAGTAACAAAGACATTACCATGTACACCAGGAGTATTTTCATCACCAACTCAATTTAATCAACTATAAAGACTCCTAAGGAAGAAATTTGGAGTGGATGATGTCTTGATCTCAAAGCAACAATAAGATTAAAATGTGTTGGATAATATTAGTAATTACAAGGCCAATATTGATTAATTTTGTTAATTAGTGTTAATTACTTGATTTCAATCCTACCTTGAGGAATGAACTTTGGGATAGTTTGAGTCCTACAAAGAGCATAAGAAGAAAGTAGAAGTGAAGACTTCAGTATTATTGGGTTGGTAGATGCAAAACAAACCATCATGGGAGGCTTGTGAAAGTGCTTCTAAAATTGATGTAAAATTGAATGGTCACAATATCAAGGATGCAATTTTGAATGAAGTATCTCTAGTGAATATTATGTTTAAAAGATTGATGCAGTTAAAAAATTAATACCTTGTAGACATTCAACATTTGGGGTGAGCATGGAAAATAAACAAGTTTGATGAGTGTGTGAAGGAAAAATAGGTTATTTTTGTTATGATAATTCAAAATCTTATGACTTTCAAAGGCTTGAAGAATTCAAGGTATTATTTCTACTTGGGAGTACATAGTTGAGAGCAACTTGTACAATTGATTGATGGTACAAAAGGTACTTGAGAATTGGATCATCAAAGCATTCAATTTTTCATAGATTATATTGAATACAGTTCATATTCAACTGTACCATCTTCCAAATATTGGGAATCAGATTTAAAAGAGTTTGGTGTGTATACAAGTATAAAGAAATAGATCTCTTTGGAGGATGATTCTAATTTTTATTCAAATGTTCATTGCTTCTCTACTATGGAATTTGTGTCCAGGGATTTTAATACATCTATATCAAAACTTGAATAGATAAAGAGTAGACTATATATCATGCAAAGGAGAAGAAGATAAGAACTCAAGTAATATCTTACAAGTACATCCATGTGTTTGCTATCAATTTACAAGGATATCAAGGAATCCACTTTAGAGGAACACCAATATATGTAAAACCATATGCAAGCTCTGCTTATCAAAAACAACAATGTATTTATTCAAAAATACTTATATTTTGAAATAAGATATAAATAAGCTCAAGGAGAAAAAATTTATCTTTGATGTGGAGAATTGATAGTGCATATCTTTAATTAGAATTGTAAAAACAATGGAAAACTCTAGGTATGTATAGATATAAAAAGCACAATTCTTGCACTAGAAAGGATTTTTATTCCTTATCATCCATTTGCAAGAAGAGGTTAGGTCATAAAAGATACTATTTTAGAGATGGATAAAGTGACTTTAACTTAATTATGATTATACTAGAGCATCAACCACTTACCCAATTCACCACAACTTTGCTACTTATGCTTTTAATGTCATATATTTTGGGCTTTATAATGTTTAAACTACATTTCAATAGTTCATGAACAAGGTGTTTGAACTTTTCATCAAGAAATTTGTATAAGAATTTATTGATAAATTGTATGTCTATAGAAGAGCATTTTGAGCACTTGATCAAAGTCTTACAATGCTTAGATAAGGTTACTTTATTACTCAATTTTAATAATTGTATATTTGGTTGCAAAGAAGTTCTAATTTTATGGAATGTGATTTCTAAAGATGAGATAGTAGTGGATTTTGAAAAGATGAGGAAAATTCCAAAACTCCCATTCCATACAAGCTTGATATGGTTGCACAAATTCTTGGGAATGATTAGGCACTAAAGAAGATTCATCTTTGTATTTTTCAACAAGGCTTATGCATTTACTATATATATGAAAAGGGTATAAAGTACACAATGATTTGGAGAGTAAAAAGGATTTCAAAGCTTTTGAGGAGCTCAAGAAATCCTTTATTTTGGCTCCTATTCTTGCTAAACCTACTTAGAGTAATCTTTCCTTTTAAAATTAATGCTATATAGTTACAAGATGCACTCTAAGTCAATTAGACCAAGATGGATGGCTTATTCAAGTAGACAAATAGCTTCAAAGAATAGAAACTATGCAATTATATAGAGGGAAAGTTTGTTAGTGATCTTGGGTCCCAATAAATTTTTCATTACTTGATTTGAGTGGATGCCACAATTGTCAAAGATACAAAGCAATAGAGGATATTATCAACAAGCTTAATATGGAGGAGAGATTAGTTAGGTAGATGATACATTTATTTGAGTATGACTATACCATTGAAGCTAAGGCTAAGAAGAAACACACTAATGCTAATTTGTTTTCTAAGGCTTATTGTAACAATATAGAGTTTAGTGAAAAAGTTAGTCAAAGCTAACAAAGTAGTAATGGGCCAAATTAGCCTAGAATATTCTAGAAGTATCTAGGAAGCTACTTGGTACACTCCAAAGTATTGAGTAATGTGCATGCCAAGTGCAAACTTCTAGGAAGAAGCTTCTTGGCTAGCTTAGTTTGCACCCTAAGTAGGAAGCTTCTAGAAGCTTCCAACTAGCTAAGCTTGCATGCCAAGTAGGCAACTTTTAGAAGGAAGCTTCTTGATTAACTTGGCTTGCACTCCAAGAAAGCGGCTCTCAAAAGCTTCTTGAGAAGCTTCTCAAGAACAGCCTTGTATGTTCCCTATAAATACCAAAGCCAAAGCTCATGCTAAGGATTTGGAGCTTCCCACACTCAAGTGTCCTAGTGTGATCTTCCATTCTCCTATTTCTCTCCTTGGTCTTGGTCTTTTACATTAGTATCAGAGTAGGAATGGGATAGATAGAATATATAGATCACCAAATCAACTTTCACTAAACCATTGGGATTTTCATGTCCGGGTATTACCTAGCATCATTTCACACAATTCATCACCTCACAATTTAGGCAAATTTTTTTGAATGCAATCACATTGTCCAAGGAATGCTTGGTACTTCCAATTGTAACTTATGGAGAATGGTGGACATGTTGCATCTATGCGTTAATAAATTAGATAAATTAGGAGTGGTGTGATAGAGTAGTAGCCATGGAGGCAATGCCAGAGGTTATCATTGTTATGCAACAATAAATTGAGCACCTTACTTGATTGTTGGATGAACAAGACCATCAACAACAAGAGCACGTAGAAAGAGCACTAGTTTGAGAAGGAGAAGACCAAATCCGATTTCCAAAACCCAAGGTATTTGAATGCAAGAATCTTCCAAATGTAGTGGAGAATTTTGTAGTTGATTGCAAATGTTATGTTGGTACCAATTGCTATGCTACCAATCTTCAAGATAAATAGAAATAGATTCTCTTGGTTTCCAACCAATTGGATGGGTAGCAAAGCTATGATGGCAATTTTGAGTGGAGTGAGCTGAATGGCAATTTGTTACACCAATCTTGACTTGGGTAGAATTCAAGGGTGCAATAATTGTTCAATTATAATTTATAAATGCCACATGAATTGTACAAGATAGGTTGGTAGAGTTGAAGCAAATTTGCTCTATAAGAAGTTACATCACGCAATCCCAAAACACCATTATGCAAATTCTAGATATAATAGAAGGTGAAGCTCTTGATCAATTTATGAGGGGCTTGAAGTCACAAACCAAATTAGAGGTAGCTATGTGAGAGCCACAACACTTGGAGGAAACCATGTAGTTGGCCAAATGCTTTGATTACTTGGTTGCAACAACTTGGTCTTGACCTCAGCCTCCACAGAACCTACCAATACATTACACACAAGTGGAGGAGCCAACACCAATGGAGATTAATGCCATTCAATAGAGACCACTTGGCACCATAAACAGAGATAAAATTTGAAAAAAGGGTGGTTGTTTTTATTATCACTAAATTGGACATTGTATTGTTAAATGTACACTCAAGAATGGGCAACCTTGACAAGTGTAATATCAATAGTTAGACATATGATCTAGAGGTGAAATTTGGTTTGGTAATATCTAAAAGGATTTTATACATGATGGACTAAATAGATCAGAAAAGGTATCACCAAAAAGTTACCTCTAGTAATAGTGCAAAAACCAAAATATGCATGAAATCTTAAGAGGTAATTTTAAGGGTCTAAATGTATGAATTAGGCTAAAAATGTGCATCCTTTCCTCCCTCCCTAAGGAATAAAAGGCTTGCCTTCCCTTCCCCCTATTTGTCTTATCAAGAGCTTTCCAATGGTACCACACCCATATGATTCAGAGATTCTTGCAAGAAGATTCACTAAAGATTCCTTTTGGTCAACACTAGTTTGACCAACCAATAGGAACAGATCCAACAAGGCACCCATGCATGCATCTAATCTGAGGTTGGAGATCAATGACATGTCACAAATTCATGTATCTAATCCAAGGGTTATGCATCCGTTGAGTGTCTCTAATTTGCTATATAATAAACCCAAGGTGTTCCTTTAGGGCATTGAAATTTCAGTGTGAAACTTGCATTTTCTCTTATGTGTTTCTCTATTATCCTCAAATAATTACATCAACTCACCAAGATGGAGTTGTGGAGTAGAATGATTAGAGAAATCAGGAATCACAATAGGATATTTTAAGCCGCCTATTGGGAACTTGATTAGTTCCAATGGGACCAAAGGCTTGACCTATGCAAGTTTACTTCACTTGCAAGGTATGATGTCTTATTGTGGTTGTAGGATTTTGGTTGATTCTAGAAGTTCAAAGAATTGCATATCCATGCAATAAGCAATGGAATTTTTTATTCCTATCAAGCCAATAATTGGAAGCAAATTGATGATGGTGGATGGTAGAAAGGGTTCTACATTCCGTACCTCACATCCTATTACATTCAGGATTGGGAAGGAGAATTTTGAATGTATGAGGTTTGTAGTGGCACCTCTAAACTATGATGTCATTTTGGGTTTGCCTTGGCTTGAATGTCATAAGGTTTAATTTGATTGGACCCAACGACAAATTCAAGTACAACACCAAAGTCGGAATTTCCAATTAGGTTGTTTGGCACCTTTGAGTAAGACACCTAAGAATAGTCAACCACAAGATAAGAAGTTTGTAAGGAAAGCAACCATAGAGCAAGCTTTGAAGGAAGATAAGTCCCAAGATGGGAAGTTTGTCAAGAAAACAGCCATAGAGCAAGCTTTGAATGAAGATAAGTCACAAGATAGGAATGTTGTCAAGAAAGCAACCATAGAGCAAGCTTTGAAGCAAGATAAGTCCCTTGATGAGAGTTTTGTCAATGAAGCAACTATAGAGCAAGCTTTGGAAGAAGATAAGTCTTTTTTTTGCGGTGTAGATCAAGTTGATTGTGCAAGGGGAATATGAGGAGGGTCAAGAGCCTCATCAAGCAATGGTTGATCAAATAGTTCAAGATTTTACAAATATATTTTTGGATATATTGCCAAATGGATTACCCTTTGATTCTAGTATGCACTTCAAGATTGATTTATTGCCAAAGAGTACTCTACTAAGTAGACTAATCTATCAGATCTCACCAAAGGAGCTGGAGGAGTTGCAAATAATACTTACAGAGTTGTTGGACAAGGATTTCATATGACATAGTACATCTCCTTGGGAAGCACCATTACTATTTGTTCCAAAGAAGGATAGAGGCCTTTTTTTTGTATTGATTACCGTGGGGTCAATAAACAAACAAAGAATGCATATCCCTTGCTTGAAATTGATGACTTGCTTGATCAATTGAGTGGAGCATAATACTTCTCCAAGTTGGATCTTTGTAGAGGCTATTTGTAACAATATGGAGTTTAGCGACATAGTTAGTAAGGCTAATGAAGTAGAGAATAAGCCAAATTAGCCTAGAATATTCTAGAAGCATCTAGGAAGCTTCTTGGGAAGCTTCCTAACTAGTTAACTTGTGCCCCAAGTAGGTAGCTTCTAGAAGGAAGCTTCTAACTAGTTTAGCTTGCATACCAAGTAGTAGGCTTCTAGAAGGAAGCTTCTTGAGAAGCTTTTTGGTTAACTTGGCTTGCACTCTAAGAAAGCGGCTCAAGAAAGCCTCTTGAGAAACTTCTCAAGAGCCTTGTATGCTACCTATAAATACCAAAGCCGAAGCTCATGCTAGGCATTCAGGGTTTTCCCTTATTCTAGTGTCCCAATGTGAGTTTCCATTCTCCTATTTCTCTCCTCAGTCTTGGTCTTTTACATTGGTATTAGAGCAAGAATGGGATGGATGGAATTTATGGACCACCAAATCCACTTCCACCAAACCATTAGGATTTTCATGTCCAGATATTACCCAAGCATTGTTTCACACAATTCATCACCTTGCGCTTTGGGCAAGATTTTCTACATATAATCAACGTGTCTGAGGAACCCTTGATATTTCCGATTGTAACTTATGTAGAACAGTGGACGTGTTGTATATATGTGTTAATCAATAAGATAAAGTGGGAGTAGTAAGATAGAGTAGTAGCTATGGCAACAATACCAGACGTTATCCTTGCAATGCAGCAACAAATTGAGCACCTTACTCAATTGCTGGATGAACAAGATCAGCAATAACAAGAACATATAGAGAGAGCGCCAATTCGAGATGGAGAAGATTGCATTTGATTTCCAAAACCCAAAGTGTTTCAAGGCAAGAATCTTCCGGGCATAGTGGAGAATTTTGTGTTTGACTACGATCGTTACTTTGACGCCACCAATCTTCAAGATGAACAAAAACAAATTCTCTTGACCTCTAGCCAATTAGATGGTGTGGTAAAACTTTGGTGGCGATTTAGAGTGGAGCAAGCTGAACAACATATAATGCACCAATTTTGACTGGGCAGAGTTCAAGGATGCAATATTGAGTCAATTCTAAACTATAAATGCCACCCAAGCCGCATGAGATAAATTGGTGGAGTTGAAGCAAGTTGGCTCAGTAAAGAGCTTCACATAATTTTAGATCATCATCATGCAGATTCCAGATATACAAGAAGGTGAAGTTCTGGATTGATTTGTGCGAGGATTGAAATCACAAACCATATTGGAGGTGACCATGTGAGAACCACAGAACATAGAAGAAGCCATGAATTAGCTAAGCACTTTGATTCCTTGGTTGCAACAACTTGGTCTTGACCTCAACCTACACAAGGCCTACCAGTACACTATGCACAGGTGGAAGAACCGGCACCAATGGAGATTGATGCTATCCAACAAAGACCACTTAGTACAATGGATAGTGAAAGATTGCAACAAAATGGAGGTTGTTTTTATTGTTGCCAAGTTGGACATCACATTGTTGAATGCCCACTTAGGAATGGGCGACCTTGACAAGTTGCCCAGATAGAGATTGTGGAATAGAATGATCAAGGAAATGAGGAATCCCAGTAGGAGATGTCGAGCCGCCTACTAGGAGCTTGATTAGTTTCAATGGGATTGAAGGCTCAACTTATGCAAGTTTGTTTCACTTGCAAGGTACGATATCTAATTGGGGTTGTAGGATTTTGGTTGATTTTGGAAGTTTAGAGAATTGCATGTCTATGCAAGTAGCAAAGGAATTGGGTATTCATATCAAGCCAATGTTTGGAAGTAATTTGATGATGGCGGATGGTAGAAAGGGTTCTGCATTCCGCACCTCGCATCCTATTACCTTCAAGATTGGGAAAGAGTATTTGGAGTGTATGAGGTTTGTAGTGGCACCTCTACACTATGATATCATTATGGGTCTACCTTGGCTTGAACATCATAAGGTTCGATTTGATTGGACCTAATGACAAATTCAAGTATAACACCAAGGTAGAAATTTTAGATTAGGTTGTTTGGCATCTTTGAGTAAGACACCTAAGAACAATCAATCCCAAGATGGGAAGTTTGTTGAGCAAACTTGGAAGGGAGATGAGTCCCAAGATGGAAGTTTGCCAAGAAGGCAACCTGGAGCAAGCTTGGAAGAGAGATGAGTCCCAAGAAGGGAAGTTTGTTAGTAAAGCAGCTATAGAGCAAGCTTTGGAGGAAGATAAGTCTATATTCGCAATGTCGATCAAGCCGATTGCACGAGAACAATCTAAGGAGGGCCAAGAGCCTCATCAAGCAATGGTTGATCGAATAGTTCAAAAGTTTGCGGAAGTGTTTCTGGATAATCTGCCAAAGGGATTACCCTCCAATCAAGGTATGCACTTCAAGATTGAGTTATTGCCAGATAGTACTCCAATGAATAGACCGATTTATCAACTCTCACCAAAGGTGTTGGAGGAGTTGCAAACAACACTTATAGAGTTGTTAGAGAAGGATTTCATATGACATAGTACCTCTTCTTGGGAAGCACCGGTACTATTTGTTCCAAAGAAGGATGGAGTACTTTGTTTCTATATTGATTACTGTGGGCTCAATAAGAAAACCGTGAAGGATGTATATCCTTTGCCTTGGATGTATGACTTGCTTGATCAACTAAGTGGAGCACACTACTTTTCCATGTTGGATCTTTGTAGTGGCTATTGGCAAATTCCTATTGAAAGAGAGGATGTGCAAAAGACTGCCTTCCGCACAAGGTATGGGCATTTTGAGTGGAGAGTTCTACCTTTTGGACTCACTAATAATCTAGTAGTCTTCATGGATCAGATGCATCAAGTGTTGGAGGGACTATTGGATTGGTCCGCGGTGGTGTTCTTGGATGATATCTTAATCTATAGCAAGATAGAGGTAGAACACGTGAATCATGTTTGAGAAGTCCTAAGACGACTATGACAATGGAAATTTTACTGCAAGAAGTCGAAGTGTGCCTTTTGGCAGAAGGAGGTTACCTTCTTGGGTCATAAGATCTCATCAGAGGGGATCAAGATGGAAGAAGAGAAGATCAAGGCCATTACTGATTGGTCTACCCCGAAGGATGCTACAGAAGTATGGGCATTCAATAGATTGGCCAATTTTTACCGACGGTTCATCCACTATTATGCTCATGTGGCTGCACCATTGACTGACCTCTTGGGAAAGAACTTGAGCTTCCAATGGACCACCAAGCATGAAGAAGCATTCTAGAAGTTAAGGCATATGGTGTCTTCAAGACCCATTCTTCAACCATATGATCCTCAACTACCTTGTGTGGTTGATTTTGATGCTTCTAACTTTGCA
The DNA here is from genome assembly GCA_948567375.1 of Lunularia cruciata. Classification (NCBI taxonomy): domain Eukaryota; kingdom Viridiplantae; phylum Streptophyta; class Marchantiopsida; order Lunulariales; family Lunulariaceae; genus Lunularia; species Lunularia cruciata. Next base: position 79,014,283 of record OX419755.1, on the reverse strand, counting down.
ATTGGAGTTGTGTTGCAATAGGAATTCCCAGATGTACTACATCCCATTGCCTTTGTGTCTTGCCAACTAAATACAACTGAAAGAAATTACTCTTCTTGAGATCAAGAACAACTTGCAATGGTATATGCAACCAAGGTATGGAGGCATTACCTCTTGGGAAAACAAGTGGTCATGCAAACTGATCACAAGCCATTGTTGCAAACCTTACACTTGGAACATATGAAGAGTCAACATCATTGATGGGAAGAGCAACTCCAATTGTTTGACATCAAACTTGAGTACAAACCAAGTCGGTTCTATATCGTCCCTGATGCTCTATCAAGATGACCCGATTTGAAGTCTCTTCCTCTCATCACGGTGGCAATTATGACGGTATCAATTGACCCCAAGGTCCATAACGAGTTTTGATTAGCTCTAAAACAAGATCCCTTCTTTCAAATGGTACATGGTTGTCTAACAACAGGCAACAAGGAGTACAACACCTTCTCCTTCTATTCCATACGGACCGGAACTATGTTCCAGCCAAAGGTGATCTCCAACTTGTGCGCCTTCAAGAAGCCCATGATTTACCAATAGCTGGTCACATGGAAGTAGACAAGACGCTAGGTACCCTCCAACGCCAATGGTGGTAGCCCAACATGACATGAGATGTTCAGGAGTTTGTTCGATCGTGTGAGAGTTGTCAACGCAACAAGGCTAGTAACCAGAAGCTGAGTGTACTTCTTCAGCCACTTCCCATTCCAACTACTCATTGGGAACATGTGAGCTTAGATCTCATCACCTCCTTGCCCAAGATACAACAAGGTCACACATCAATTGTGGTGTTTGTAGATAAGCTTAGTAAGCAAATCCATTTGGCACCAACGGTTGATATTGTAGATGCTCCAACCTTGGTGCAACTCTACTTCAATAATATATTCAAACATCATGGGTGCCATGTGTACTCATCTCTGACCGTGATCCTCGCTTCACCAGAAAGTTTTGGCAAGCCCTCTTCTAGATACTTTGCACCAAGCTCACTTTGTCCATAGCGTATCACCCTCAAACTGATGGACAAACTGAATGTGCAAATTGCACCTTGGAAGATATGCTTCATGCCTTTGTCAACATTCACTATACCAATTGGGATGAATGTCTTGCAGCTACGGAGTTTGCACACAACAAGTCTAAATAGGCAAGCACTAGATTCTCTCCTTTCTTTCTTAATTTTGGCCAAGATCCGCTTGTCCTAGATCTCTTCTTGCTCCTCCTCCATCTCAGGTCCCTCATACTTCAACCTTCTTGACCACCATATCCAAATCTCTCCAACAAGCCAAATCTCACCTCCTTGTTGCTCAGAATCATCAAAAACAATATGCAGACCACCATCGTCATGATCTCACCTTTGAAGTTGGTGATAAAGTTATGCTATCCTCTAGTAATCTACCCCTTCCGCTTGATACCCAAGTTTGTAAACTTGCCCCTAATTGGATAGGACCTTTTGATGTCATCCAAATTGTCTCTCTTGTTGCTTATCGACTTGCATTGCCTTGTCATATGTGCATCCATCCTATCTTTCATGTTTCCAAGTTGAAACTCTTTGTTCCTAATCCCTCTTCTTTTTCCTCTCAAGTCCAACCTCCTCCTCCCCCTATCTCTATCAATGATCATGAGGAGTACAAAGTTGATCGTATCCTTGTGTGTTGCCACATCCAACGAGGATGCTAACAACATATGGAGTACAAGGTCCTTTGGAAAGGGTATCCCCTTCATTTTGCCACATGGGGACCTCTTTCTCACCTCCAAAATGCACAAACGGCCATTTAGGAGTTTGAAGCTTCAATGGCGACGAGAGCATCACCAACAAGCGGTGGAGGAATATGTAACAATATAGAATTTAGTGATATAGTTAGTAAGGCTAATGAAGTAGAGAATAAGCCAAATTAGCCTAGAATATTCTAGAAGCATCTAGGAAGCTTCTTGGGAAGCTTCCCAACTAGTTAACTTGCGCCCCAAGCAGGTAGCTTCTAGAAGGAAGCTTCTAACTAGCCTAGCTTGCAAGCCAAGTAGACGGCTTCTAGAAGGAAGCTTCTTGAGAAGCTTCCTGGTTAACTTGGCTTGCACTCTAAGAAAGCAGCTCAAGGAAGCTTCTTGAGAAGCTTTTCAAGGGCCTTGTATGCTACCTATAAATATCAAAGCCAAAGCTCATGCTAGGCATTTGGAGTTTTCCCTCATTCCAATGTCCCAATGTGAGTTTCCATTCTCTTATTTCTCCCCTTGGTCTTGGTCTTTTATACTATTTTCAAATCTCTATTGATAGAGAGGATGTGCAAAAGATTATCTTTCATACAAGGTATGGCCATTTTGAATGGAGAGTTCTACCTTTTGGGCTCACTAATGCTTCAGTTGTCTTCATGGATCAGATGCATTGGATGTTGGATGGACTATTGGATCAATACATAGTGGTGTTCTTGGATGATATTTTAATCTATAGAAAGATGGAGTCAAAACACACAAATCATGTGCAAGAAGTCCTAAAGCAACTATGTCAATGGAAGTTTTATCGCAAGAAGTCAAAGTGTGCCTTTTGGAAAAAGGAAGTTACCTTCTTGGGTCACAAGATCTCATCAAAAGGGATCAAGATGGAAGAAAAGAAAATCAAGGCCATTATTGATTGCCCTACTCCATAGGATGCTATAGAGGTGCAAGCATTTAATGGATTTGGTAAGTTTTTACCAAGGGTTCATTTACTATTATGCGCATGTGACAACACTATTGACCAACCTCTTGGGGAAAAACTCAAGCTTTCAATGGACAACCGCAAAGCATGAAGAAGCATTCCAAAAGTTAAAACATATAGTGTCTTCAAGACCCATTTTTCAACTACCTTGTGTGGTTGACTTTGATGCTTCTAACTTTGCCATTGGAGCTATATTATAGCATAAATTCTTAGATGTGTTACATCCCATTGCCTTTGTGTCTCATTGATTAAACACCATAGAAAGGAATTACTTTGCACAAGATCAAGAACAACAAGCAATAGTATATGCCACCAGGTATGGAGGCATTATCTCTTGGGAAAACAAATGATCATGTAAACCAAACTCTTTTTATAGACATTACATTTGGAACACATGAAGAGTCGACATCATTGATGGGAGGAGCAACTCCAATTGTTTGACATCAAACTTGAGTAAAAACTTGGTCAATTACATGTTATCCTTGATGCTCTATCACGATACCTTGATTTGAAGTCTCTTCCTCTCATCACAACGGCAATTACAATGGTGTTAGTTGTCTCCAAGGTCCAAATTGAGTTTAGGATAGCTCTACAGCAAGATTCCTCCTTTCAGATAGTATAAGGTCATCTTGCAACATGCGACAAGGAGTGCAACACCTTCTCCTTCAAGCAAGAACTTTTATTCCATGAGGACCAGATACATATTCCAGCCAAGGGTGATCTCCGACTTGTGCGCCTCTAAGAAGCCCATGACTTATCAATTGCTAGTCACATGGGTATGTACAAGACCTTTGGCACCCTCCATGCCAATGGTGGTGGCCCAATATGGCACAAGATGTTTGAGAGTTTGTTTGATTGTGTAAGAACTGCCAATTTAACAAGGCCAACAACCAAAAATTGAGTGGACTCCTTCAACAATTCTCCATTCCATCTACTCAATGAGAACATGTGAGCTTGGATCTCATTACATCCTTTCCCAAGACAAAGCAAGTTCACGCAATGATAATGGTATTTGTAGATAAGTTTAATAAGCAAATCCATTTGGCACCAACCTTTGATATCATGGATGCTCCAACATTTGTGCAGATCTACTTCAACATTGTCTTCAAGCATCATGGGATGCCTTGTGTACTCATCTTTGACTGTGATCCTCAATTCACAAGAAAATTTTGGCAAGCACTCTTCTAGATACTTGGCACCAAGCTTGCTTTGTCCACGGCCTATCATCCTCAAACTGATGGACAAGCTGAACATGAAAATTGCACCTTGGAGGATATGCTTTGGGCCTTCATAAACATTCACTATACCAATTGGGATGAATGCCTTGTAGTTGTGGAGTTTGCATATAATAATTCCAAATATGCAAGCATCGGATTCTCTCTTTTCTTCCTCAATTTTGGCCAAGATCCACTTGTTCTAAAATCTCTTCTTGCTCTTCCTCCATCTCATCTTCCTCATATTTCCACCTTCTTGACCATTATATCCCAATCTCTCCAATGAGCTAAATCTCAATTCCTTGTTGCTCAAAACTATCAAAAATTATATATATATATATATATATATATATCACCATTGTCATGATTTCACCTTTTAAATTGGTGATAAGATCATGCTCTCGTCCAATAACTTACCCCTCCCACTTGATACCCAAGTCAGTAAACTTGCTCCTAATTGGATAGGATCCTTTGATGTCACCTAACTCATTTCTCCTATTGCTTATCAACTTGCCTTGCCTTATCATATACGCATCCACCCCAACTTTCACATGTCCAAGTTGAAACCCTTTCTTCCTAATCCATTTTCTTTTTCCTCTTGTGTCCAACCTCCTCCTCCTCCCATCCCTATCAATGATCATGAATAGTATGAAGTTTGATCGGATCCTTGCATGTCATCACATTTAACGAGGCCGTTGACAACATACAGAGTACAAAGTCCTCTAGAAAGGGTATCCTCTTCATGATGCTACTTGGGAGCCTCTTTCTCACATGTAGAATGCATAAATAGCCATCCAAGAGTTTGAAGCTTCAATGACAATGAGTACGTCACCAACTAGCGGTGGAGGAATATGTAACAATATGGAGTTTAGCATTGAAGTTAGTCAAGGCTTACAAAGTAGCAAATGTGCCAAATTAGCCTAGAATATTCTTGAAGAATCTAGGAAACTACTTGGTACAGTTTTAAGTATTGAGTAATGTGCATGCCAAGTGCCAACTTCTAGGAGGAAGCTTTTTGGCTAGCTTAGCTTGCATCCCAAGTAGGTAGCTTCTAAAATGAAGCTTCTAGAAGCTTCCAACAAGCTTAGCTTACATGCCAAGTAGGCGGCTTCTAGAAGGAAGGTTCTTGAGAAGCTTCCCAGTTAATTTGGCTTGCACTCCAAGAAAGTGGCTCAAGGAAGCTTCTAAAGAGCAATTATTTATTTCCTATAAATATAAAAGCCAAAGCTCATGCTAAGGATTTGGAGTTTCTCACACTCAATTGTCCCAATGTGATCCTCCATTCTCTTATTTCTCTCCTTGGTCTTGGTATTTTCCACTTATGATCATTATGGAGTTGAGCCAATGGATTATTCATGCTTGGATGAAGAGCTTACATTTATTTTACTCAATCAAGAAATTCAAATAGAGTATAAAGATTGTAGATTTTATCATAAGAAGTAATTATCTAGATAGGAAACATGATAATACATAATTATCTAGGGAGAAGGAAGCACTTCAAGTAAGATATAGATCTTATACAATGATAGAAGATATCTTTTTTTACCAATATCATGTTGTTTACTTCAAAGAGCAATGAGTAAAAAAGAGTCTATCTAACTCATGAATGAGTTTAATAATAGGTTAGTAGTGGAGGTCATCTTATAGAAAAGGTGATTGTTTTTAGGAATCTAGATGTAGGCTACCATGAGGGAGTGAACATTCTTGATTATTGCAATACTTTTTAGCTTTTTCTAGGAATTCCATCTCCACTCTACCTCTTGTATCAATTCAATTACTAGTGGTCATTTGAGAAGCAGGATATTGAATTTTTGGATCCTCTTAATAGAATTTCAAGGAAAAATTGGTATATTTTGGTAGTTAATAATGGTCTTAGAGGAGCAAACCCAAAGGAAGAAAAGGAAATCTATGATAAGAAGTAAGGCAAGAAGACGGTGGAAAACTTCAAGGAAGGTGGTTTGGATAATGTTTGATTATATTTGATCAAGAGAGTACAAAAGAAGTTTTTGCCAAGTAATTTTGACCATTTTGCAAATAAAAATAATTCAAGTCCTTCCTCCCCATACCATAAGATATTCCTAGTTCCTAGTAATTCCTAGTCTCTCCATACCATAAGATATTCCTAGTGAAAACAAATTTGTGCATAATTTCTAGAACAAAGATCATGTCAACATCAAGCAATATCAAGAATAACAATACAAATAGAACCCCCTTATTCACTCCTAAATGTCTCATTTACTCCCCAAAACATGCATCCTTTCTTATGCCAAAGCTCCTAAAAAATGCTTTATAAGGAAAGGCTTTGACAACATTAATATAGAAGGTCATATTCACAAAAGGTTGTTATGGAGTTAAAGGTTCATCCAAGATCTTCAACCATAATAACTGCAGTCTACAATAGAAATCTCATTTGTTCTTAACAAATTTAAGTATTACTTACATAGACTCCTTATTCTTAATCACTCTATACTCACTCAGATATAAGTATTACTCACATAGCCTCCTTCTTCTTAATCTCTCTTTGAGGAATGGCTGCCTTTCTTATCCTAAGCCTCTACTTATGTATTACCAAAGCTATCATGGTAAGCATCATGGAAACTTGGTAAAATATATTTTACCAAAATCACCCTAGGTAAGGAATCTTAGGTTAATAAGCCTTCCATGGGTTTCTACCTCCCTTTAGAATCTTCCAAGCATTACCTCTTTGAATCTAAGGCCTTTCCTAATTAGAAGTTACAAAATATTATAAACTGGAGTAAAAAATACCTAACTTGACCTACCTCCATTGCCAAAGGTCACCTAACTTGATCAAGTCTATACAATTTTGACATCTCTTATATCACTAGTCAATCTGGCCTTACAAAATCCAAGGAAATGATCTAATTTAATATAAAATTATTGTAAGAGATTTTAACCCAATATAATTAAATTTAAAATTCACTAAGGGTCCCATTGAATATATAGCTATAACATATTGGATCTCTTCCTTCCATTATTACTATGATTAGTAAGTTATTACTAAAATTAGCTAGCTACTAAGTCAATACCACCAAAATACTACTAGAGATTGATATGCATCTTGGGTTGTTACACTTCACAAGGGAAGAAGTGTGATGAAATTATACCCATGATCACAAGGAGTTGAGAACAGAAGACACTCTCAAAAGAAGACACTCTCAAAAGAGCAATCATGATAACCATAAGTTCAACTTTAAGCTGAATTTGTATCAAAAAAGGTAAAGGGATATTCACTTTGGTGACAAAGAGAAATCTTAGTTCTATAAATGTAACACTTATAACTGCAAGTATGCTCTCTTAAGGTATCTACTTTGGTAATGTGATTAACTGAAAGATTTTGTTTCTATAGAGTTTAATAAAGATTTTTAAATTTGATTAGCTAAAGTTAGTTCTTGCTAAGAAAGATAAAATATTAATGTAGATGGGTTTGAAAGAGTGAGTACTACTAATTTACAATTTTACCGTATCAACCTTGTATCCTTTCTAGATATTTGGATTTGGCTTTGATGAAAAAATTGAGATCTATTGGATACATAAGTCTTTTTTGTGCAAAGCTTTGCCCTCCAATCTAAACCGCTTGGTTTGTTGAAGGACACTATCTCTCTCCTTAATACCAACTATGCCACCCACAACATCAATGCAAAGATAATCCATCATTAAGACATCATCATGAATTTCTTGCTAACTTGTACCAATATCTCCATCCTTTGGATATGCAACCTCAACAACTCTTCATGTATGTGTTGAGAGAGATACCATCAAAGCCTTAGAAAATATATATAGAAAGGTAGATGTATGCTAACTTGCCATCATCTCCTCATTGGTCTCACCATGCCAATCTGCTTTAGTATGATCTTACTGATTGGGATAGGGGTTTTTTACTCAACCTATCTACATCACAATTCACCACTCAAAGGTCTATGAATAACCAAAAAATCATACTCTTGTAAAATCAGACCCCATTGTTCAAGCTTCCTTGAAAGCTTGTCGGACTCTATCAACCACTTTAGTGTGTGATGATCAATGATACAAGTGAAGGGGTTACCAAATAGGTAACATAAGAAATGTACTACTACTCACACTATGCAAATCACTCTCCTTCATATAAACTATATTTCACCTTTGTTGAATTTTTAGAGCAACTAGCATATGCCACCACAAACTCACGCCCCTCATCATCTTGTTGGGTGAGCATTATTCCAAGCCCCAAAATATTTTAATCAATATGAACTTGGAATAGTTCCTTTGATTGGTTTCTTGAGAAAAAAGGCAAATTTCAACCTCTCATTGAGCTCTATAAAAGCTTTTCCCTCCAATCTACACATATAGGTAGATATATGGAGATTATTGTCTTATCAATTGCTAAACTAGGGCTAATTGGTATGTTATGCCTACATTGGAGGAGATCTTTGATGCAATTGGGCATGTAAGGGTCTTAAGTACTTTGGATCTTCAAGCAAGATACTACCAATTGCCAATCAAAGAGAAGGAAAAGTCCAAGACAACATTTTGGGCTATTAATCCTCATGGTAAGGATATATTGTATCAGTGGAGTTTCTTACCATTTGGGTTAAAGAACACTCCTACCAAGTTCTAGAGGATCATAGCCAAGATCCTAGTAGGATTAGATTTTTCTTGGTGCTATATTGATGGCATTTTGGTCTATAGCACCATTATGGAGAAGCATGAGAGACATTTGTTAGAGATGTTTGAGAGATTGAGATCTCATGGACTCAAATTATATCTTAGAAATGCAAATTCTTCCATGGATAGATTGAGTATTTTTTTACCCAAATACTCAACCATTTACTCAACCGTACTCAATACACACTATCTACCCTAGTGGACTTGGTGCTCAGCATATCAAGGTAGAGGTTATTGCATGTATTCCTTGGCCTATGGATGTAAGCAAAATGCAAGCATGTCTTAGGTTAGTCAACTTCTATTGCAATATGTTAGAGGATTTGGTGCTATTGCCAAGGCCTTGATAAAGCTAACAAAGCTTACACATGAGTGGTGTTGGGAAGATGAGCAAGAGAGAGCTTTTATAGAGCTTACTATAGCTAAAGCATATTCTCCATGTGAAGTCTCTACCAACCTCAAAAAAGTCTCTACCTTGGCTCTAAATCAATGCTCTCTCATATCAATATATTTATAGCAACATAAAAGAATTGGTGTATCACTAGTCAGCTCAATTTTAGTACCAAGCTTTTATAGCACCCATATCCTTCATAATAAAGACAAAATAACTCATGTAGCTTCTCAGGAACCTCCAAACTCTGTCTTTGTAAGAGGTGGTCCAATGTTTGGCTCTCAAGTGTCCTTTATAATTGATATAGGAGTGGAAGACACACTGACTAGTTGTTACATCTGCCCTTGAAAGTAGTATGCTCATGCTCCTAACCGCTAGAGTTCCCAACCTAAGAGCAAAAAACTCTCTCTACTCTAGTTATGTCCTCTAGTTGTATCACAAGAAGACCAAGGGTGTAACCCAAATAGACCACTCTCACTAGTAGCCATTGGTTATGTCCCAAGAATACCATACCCACTTGGTCCATTGCCCTCATCATGTACTTGAATCATCTTGATAAGCATAAAGCTCACAAGTGTCCAAGTGGTGTGATGCATATCAGGTGCATCTTATAGTGCTCCGTCAAGCCAAGGCTCACAATCCATGTCAAATAATTCAATTCCATAGCCTAACCTAATACTTGATGCATGGATGTCTCTAACACTACTAGAATGGCAATAATATCAATAGAAAAACCCATTTCACACTCTCTCTTATCAATGTTGGGCTCCACCAATTGTCATAATTGTGAGTCCCAAACAAGTCCATGACCTCCCTCTCAAAAAGCATGTGAGCTTAGGCAACTCATGAGTGTGGGTATAGTGGTTCTAGGCTGCCCATCAAGGTTCACCACTGCCATTGGTGGCCTATTAGCCACTACCACTATTTGAGACTGGTGCCCAACATCCAGATTATTGTCAATGGTAAGGTGGGCTAGCCGTTAAATCCCATCATAAGCACATTATAAAACCTTTATAGGTAAGAGAATTGTCCACCAAAGTCAAAGATGATGGGCATATGGTCTAACTCTGATTACATCTAACAATATGGCAAGTCCCATGCAAGAATGGACATGATGTGTATTTACCACCACTCATGTGCAAGAATTACCCATCAAAAGGAAGTTCTCCAAAATGTAAGATGGAGAAATAGATTGATAAACCTAGAGATGTTTTAGTATATGTAACATCTCCCAAAATACACCAAAATGGGGATCTTGTAGGCCTTGACATTGGCCAACATGAGTATGTCCCTAACATGGCCATCCAAAAATCACCAAATGATTGAGATCATGTCTCGCTAGATCTTGCGCCCCCAACAAGGAAATGTTTATTGGTAGGATCTTCTTGTAACCCTAACTCTTGACATTGGTAATAACTTAGGATACCGAGAAACCAAGTGTACTTCATGATGTAGAGAGACTTGCCTAGCAATCTCATCTCTCTCCCTATACAAGTACCTCTAAACTTGTATACTTGCATGTTGTATTGCAGTTAGTGCAATGTTAATCCCACCAAACAACTATAATAAGCATATTCTCTCTATTAGATATTGCCAAGCAATAAGTGTGATATCCAAAGGTGAAAATGTAATAGAGTATGGAGGTTCATCCTCACACTTGTCTCTTGGTGTACAAAGGCTCCACTCCAAGCTTGTTGTACCAACTAATCCGCATCTTGTTGCAATGCCTCCTCAGAATTCCACAATAGAACATCCAAGGAGGATAGAAAAATCCCAATTTTACTCCAAATCCAAGTGATCTCCTTTGGTATTAAGGTATCCTCCACATGTGCATTCTCCTCAAATAAGTCACCAAGCCAAGAAATGGAACTATTGAAAGATCAAACTAACACCATGGTCCTTGATTGCAGTGAGCCAAGACCACTACTACTAAAATGCACCAGTAGGCAACACACCCATCCCTCATCTAATTGCCAACCGAGCTCATAAGAAGTTGTCTCCTCCCAATAGTCAATATTGAAAGCCATGGAGTAAACATTACTCCACCAACTAACACATCATATGACTCTACTATTGTCTCAAGGGCTTGAGCTCTCACCATAGAGCTATCAATTGGATGATTGGATTGAATTTGAGCAATAAGCTCTCCACATGTGATGTATTGTATAGAACCACTCCCTAGAGATTTTTGGATCTGAGATAGACACCTCTTTACATCAGTCTTCCATAGTCCAAGACCGATAACTACATCCTTCCTATAACAATATGGAGTTTAGCGACGAAGTCAGTTGGGCTCACAAAGTAACACATAAGACAAATTAGCCTAGAATATTCCGGAAGTATCTAGGAAGCTTCTTGGGAAGCTTCCCGATTAGCTTAGCTTGCATCTTAAGTAAGTAGCTTCTAGAAGGAAGCTTCTAGAAGCTTCCAACTAGCTTAGCTTGCACGCCAAGTAGGCGGCTTCTAGAAGGAAGCTTCTTGAGAAGCTTACTAGTTAACTTGGCTTGCACTCTAAGAAAGCAGCTTGAGGAAGCTTCTTGAGAAGCTTCTCAAGGGCCTTGTATGCTACCTATAAATACCAAAGCCAAAGCTCATGCTAGGTATTTAGAATTTTCCCTCATTCAAGTGTCCCAATGTGAGTTTCCATTCTCCTATTTCTCTCCTCCGTTTTGGTCTTTTACATTGGTATCAGAGCAAGAACGTGATAGATGGAATTTATGGACCACCAAATCCACTTCCACCAAACCATTGGGACTTTCATGTCCAGATATTACCAAAGCATTGTTTCACACAATTCATCACCTCGCACTTTGGGTAGGATTTTCTCCATATGATCAACGTGTCAGAGGAACCCTTGATACTTCCAGTTGTAACTTATGGAGAACGGTGGATGTGTTGCATTTATGTGTTAATCAACTAGATAAATTGAGTGTAGTGGAATAGAGTAGTAGCGATAGCGGCAATACCGGATGGTATTCTTGCAATGCAACAACAAATCGAGCATCTTACTCAATTGTTGGATGAACAAGACCAGCAACGACAAGAACAGATAGACAGAGCGCCAGTTCGAGATGGAGAAGATCGCATTCGATTTCCAAAACCCAAGGTGTTTGAAGGCAAGAATCTTCCAGGCATAGTGGAGAATTTTGTGTTTGATTGCAAACGTTACTTTGAAGCCACCAATCTTCAAGACGAGCGGAAATAAATTCTCTTGGCTTCTAGCCAATTGGATGGCGTGGCAAAACTTTGGTGGTGATTTTGAGTAGAAAGAGCTGAACGACAAATTGTTATACCGATTTTGACATGGGCAGAATTCAAAGATGCAATACTTGGTGGATTTCAAACGATAAATGCCACCCGAGCCGCACGAGATAAATTGGCAGAGTTGAGGCAGATTGGCTTAGTGAGAAGCTACATCACACAATTTCAGAACATCATCATGCAAATTCCAGATATCCAAGAAGGTGAAGTTCTACATCGATTTGTGCGAGGATTGAAGTCACGAACCAAATTGGAGATGACCATGCGGGAGCCACAAAAGGTAGAAGAAGCTATGCAATTGGTTGAGCGTTTTGATTCCTTGGTTGTGACAAATTGGTCTTGACCTCGACCTGCACAAAGCCTACCAGTACACTACGCACAAGTGGAAGAACCAGTACCAAGGGAGATTGATGTTATCCAACGAAGACCACTTGGCACAATAGATAGAGAAAGATTACGACAAAATGGAGGTTGCTTTTATTGTTGCCAAGTTGGACATCGCATTGTTGAATGTCCACTTAGGAATGGGCAATCTCGACAAGTTGCTAGATGGAGTTTGTGGAAAAGAATGATCAGGGAAATGAAGAATCCCAATAGGAGATTTCGAGCCGCCTATTGGGAGCTTGATTAGTTCTAATGGGATTGAAGGCTCGACCTATGCAAGTTTGCTTCACTTGCAAGGTATCATATCTAATTGGGGTTGTAGGATTTTGGTTGATTCTGGAAGTTCAAAGAATTGCATGTCTATGCAAGTAGCAAAGGAATTGGGTATTCTTATCAAGCCAGTGATTGGAAGTAGTTTGATGATGGCGGATGGTAGAAAAGGTTATGCATTTCGCACCTCGCATCTTGTTACCTTCAAGATTGGGAAGGAGTATTTGGAGTGTATGAGGTTTGTAGTGGCACCTCTACACTATGATATCATTCTGGGTCTACCTTGGCTTGAACGTCATAAGGTTCAATGTGATTGGACCCGATGTCAAATTCAAGTACAACACCAAGGTAGGAATTTCCGATTAGGTTGTCTAGCACCTCTGAGTAAGACACCTAAGAATAGTCAGTCCCAAGATGGGAAGTTTGTTGAGAAGGTAGCCATAGAGCAAATCTGGAAGGGAGATGAGTCCCAAGATGGGAAGTTTGCCAAGAAGGCAACCATGGAGCAAGCTTGGAAGAGAGATGAGTCCCTAGAAGGGAAGTTTGTTAATGAAGCAGCCATAAAGCAAGCTTTGGAGGAAGATAAGTCTGTATTCACGGTGTGGATCAAGCCGATTGCACAAGAACAATCTGAGGAGGGCCAAGTGCCGCATCAAGCAACGGTTGGTCTGATAGTTCAAGAGTTTGCAGATGTGTTTCCGGATGATCTGCCAAAGGGATTACCCTCTGATTGAGGTATGCCCTTCAAGATCGAGTTATTGCCAAGGAGTACTCTAGTGAGTAGACCAATCTATCGGCTCTCACCAAAGGAGTTTGAGGAGTTGCGAACAACACTTACAGAGTTGTTGGAGAAGGATTTCATACAACATAGTACCTCTCCATGGGGAGCACCGGTACTATTTGTTCCAAAGAAGGATGGAGGACTTTGTTTTTGTATTGATTACCATGGGCTCAATAAGTAAACCATGAAGAATGCATATCCCTTGCCTCAGATTGATGACTTGTTTGATCAATTAAGTGGAGCACGCTACTTTTCCAAGCTAGATCTTCATAGCGGCTATTGGCAAATTCCTGTTGAAGGAGAGGACGTGCAAAAGACTGCCTTCGCACAAGGTATGGACATTTTGAGTGGAGAGTTCTACCTTTTGGACTCACTAATGCTCCAACGGTCTTCATGGATCAGATGCATCGGGTGTAAGAGGGACTATTGGATCAGTCCATGGTAGTGTTCTTAGATGATATCTTAATCTATAGTAGGACAGAGGCAAAACACAAGAATCATGTGCGAGAAGTCCTAAGACGACTACGACAGTGGAAATTTTACTACAAGAAGTCAAAGTGTGCTTTTTGGCAGAAGGAGGTTACCTTCTTGGGTCATAAGATCTCATCAAAGGGGATCAAGATGGAAGAAGAGAAGATCAAGACCATTACTGATTGGCCTATCCCAAAGGATGCTACCAAAGTACAAGCATTCAATGGATTGGCTAGTTTTTACCGACGGTTCATCCACTATTATGCTCACGTGGCTGTACCATTGACTGACCTCTTGGGAAAGAACTTGAGCTTCCAATGGACCACCAAGCATGAAGAAGCATTCCAGAAGTTAAAGCATATGGTGTCTTCAAGACCCATTCTTCAACCATATGATCCTCAACTACCTTGTGTGGTTGATTTTGATGCTTCTCTTTGCAATTGGAGCTGTGTTGCAACAAGAAATTCCAGATGGACTACATCCTATTGCCTTTGTGTCTCGCCGACTAAATACAGCTGAAAGAAATTACTTTGCTCGAGATCGGGAACAACTTGCAATGGTATATGCCACCAAGGTATGGAGGCATTATTTCTTGGGGAAACAAGTGATCATGCAAACTGATCACAAGCCATTGTTGCAGACCTTACACCTAGAGCACATGAAGAGTCGACATCATTGATGGGAAGAGCAAATCCAATTGTTTGACATCAAACTTGAGTACAAACCAGGTCGGTTCCATGTCATCCCTGATGCTCTATCACAACGACCTGATTTGCAGTCTCTTCCTCTCATCGCGGCAGCAATTACAATGGTGTCAATTGATCCCAAGATTCATAATGAGTTTCGGTTAGCTCTACAGCAAGATCCCTTCTTCCAAATGGTACATGGTCGGCTAACAACAGGTGACAAGGAGTACAACACCTTCTCCTTCAAGGAAGACCTTCTATTTGATGCGGACCGGATCTATGTTCCAGCCAAAGATGATCTTTGACTTGTGCGCCTTCAAGAAGCCCATGATTTACCCATTGCTGGTCACATGGGTGTGGACAAGACCTTGGGTACCCTCCAACATCAATGGTGGTGGCCCAACCTGACACGGGATGTTTGAGAATTTGTCTGATTGTGTGTGAGTTGCCAACGTAACAAGGCCAGCAACCAGAAGCCGAGTGGACTCCTTCAACCGCTTGCTGTTCCATCAGCTCGTTGGGAGCATGTGAGCTTGGATCTCATCACATCCTTGCCAAAGACAAAACAAGGACACACCACCATCGTGGTGTTTGTGGATAAGCTTAGTAAGCAAATCCACTTAGCACCAACCTGTCATACCGTGCATGCTCCAACCTTAGTGCAAATCTACTTTGACAATGTCTTCAAGCATCATGGAATGCCACGCGTACTCATCTCCGACCGTGATCCTCGCTTTACCAAGAAGTTTTGGCAAGCACTCTTTCAGATACTCGGCACCAAGCTTGCTATGTACACGGCCTATCATCCTCAAACTAATGGACAAACCAAACGTGAAAATCGCATATTGGAGGATATGTTGCGTGCCTTTGTCAATATCCACCATACCAATTGGGATGAATGTCTTGCCACTGCCGAATTTGCCTACAACAATTCCAAACAGGCAAGCACCGGATTCTCTCCTTTCTTTCTCAATTTTGGCCAAGATCCGCTTGTTCTAGATTCTCTTCTTGCTCCCCCTCCATCTCAGGTTCCTTATACTTCCATATTCTTGACCACTATATCCCAATCTCTCCAACAAGCCAAGTCTCACCTCCTTGTTGCTCAAAATTGCCAAAAACAATATGCGGACCACCATTATCGCGATCTCACCTTTGAAGTTGGTGATAAAGTCATGCTATCCTCTAGTAACCTCCCTCTCCCACTTGATACCCAAGTTCCTAAACTTGCTCCTAATTGGATAGGACCCTTTGATATCACCCAAATTGTCTCTCCTATTGCTTATCGTCTTGCCTTGCCTTGTCACATGCATATCCATACTATCTTTCATGTTTCCAAGTTGACACCCTTTGTTCCTAACCCCTCTTCCTTTTCCTCTTGAGTCCAACCTTCCCCTTTTCCTATCCTTATCAATGATCATGAGGAGTACGAAGTTGATTGTATCCTTGTGCGTTGCCACATTCCATGAGGCCGTTGCCAATATACGGAGTACAAGGTCCTTTGGAAAGGATATCCCCTTCATGATGCCACCTGAGAAACTCTTTCTCACCTCCAAAATGTATAGACGGCCATCCAGGAATTCGAAGCTTCACTGGCAACGAGGACGTCACAAACTAGCGGCGGAGGAATATGTAACAATATGGAGTTTAGCAACGAAGTCAGTTGGGCTCACAAAGTAACACATAAGACAAATTAGCCTAGAATATTCCGGAAGTATCTAGGAAGCTTCTTGGGAAGCTTCCCAGTCAGCTTAGCTTGCATCTTAAGTAAGTAGCTTCTAGAAGGAAGCTTCTAGAAGCTTCCAACTAGCTTAGCTTGCACGCCAAGTAGGCGGCTTCAAGAAGGAAGCTTCTTGAGAAGCTTACTAGTTAACTTGGCTTGCACTCTAAGAAAGCGGCTTGAGGAAGCTTCTTGAGAAGCTTCTCAAGGGCCTTGTATGCTACCTATAAATACCAAAGCCAAAGCTCATGCTAGGCATTCGGAGTTTTTCCCTCATTCAAGTGTCCCAATGTGAGTTTCCATTCTCCTATTTCTCTCCTCGGATTCGGTCTTTTACACTTCCCCAACATAAGAGGCTACTTAGAAGAGTCTAATAAGACCTATATGGTGTATAGACTTTCCTTGAAGGTCCCACCAAATGGAAAATCCCACTCTAGTTATCCAATAGGATAACTCCATTGCAAACCAAGCTCACTCAAAGGCAAGTCTAGTTGGTAACTCCTCCAAACTAGTTGTTGTTGCTTGCTATAAACAGTTGACTTGTTGCTATATGGATCCCATGCTCAACCAACCAAGTCAACCATCAATCTCAGCCAAGTCAGCTCTACTATCAATCACCTCTGCTCTAAAAGCAAGAACCACATCATCCCTACTCTCAGAAAGTGTGGCAAGCAACCAAAACACTAGAGTTAGGTCAATTCCAAATTATCAACATGTCATTAGTTGAGAACAAAGAGAAGCACATAATCAACTAAGCCGCTCCCAACATCATGCTAGACTCAATCTATGTAGTAGCCAATGGTTGACTAATATCTAACCCTTCATGCACTCCATCACCACCGACCACACTTGTACTAGGATGTCTAAGAACCATGGATGTTGTCTTTAGTGCTTCAAAGAGTGTGAAAGACTAGCGGAGTCTACCTTTTTTACTAGCCTCTCCTCTCTATGGTTCCAACTCCATTGATCCTCCTCTGTGCCCTAGAGCATGTACTTCACTCCTAGTCACTACGGTAGATGCATCTACCTTTGCTACTCCACACATAAATTCTAGGACATCTCTATCACCAACATAAGGAGTAAAAAGCCTTAGCACCTGAATCTGATCTCCTCTAAGTTATAGTCATGCTAGCAAATCTTTGCTCCAATTGCTCAATTTGAGTAATTATGGCTTAATAGAAACAAAACCAAGAATTGTACCACTAGCTAGAAAATTAAGCTATAGGTGAAAATTGCCTTGGTAATATATTTAGAGATATATATATGATGGTCTAAGTAGATTAGATATTGGAGTCACAAAAGAAAACTTCTCCCAATAAGGTAAAAGTTAAAAACCACACCAAAAACTTTTGAGCCAATTTTGGAGGCCATGAGAATCAGTTGGACCCAAATATCTTATTATTTACACTTGAGCATAACATACTCCATATGCTAGAAATAACACAGATTTTATTATTTATACCTGAGATATGTATAAGCTACTTTCCTAGAGAAATAAGTCACAGATTTTTCAGTCTATCAATTTTCTAACCAAGCTCAAGTTTAAAAAAGTTGAGAAAAGAGCAACCACAAAAACACAAAGGATGGGAAGATCCCATCAAGCAATACAAGGGTGAGACAAAATAGATAAAATAGTGCTAAGCTCCAATAGATTCAATATGAGAAAAGTTATTCAATACTTTACTACCCACACTCTAAAATCTAACTAGGCTTTCTTGTTCTTTATGAAGGGTTGTAGGTACATCTATATACATAAATATATAATAGATTTGGATTCCATTATGTCCTTAGCGGTCAACTGTTCAGGTGTTACATTAGGCAGACAGACACTTTTTTATCACTTTTTGGCAGAATTTTTGACCGAGAGGGGACAAGATGCATACTTGGTCTTTAATGGTTGACTGAATTGGATTTCTTGCTTGTTTTTCGAGAAGGAGATTAGCCGGAATTGGAATTTTTTTTGCAGAATTTGTGATTGAGAAGAGGATTAGATTAAGCCGTTCAGGTGTTACTGCATGCTCAATGTATTCCACTTAATCTCATTATTTGATGCTTTTACTTTGCAATAGACTAGTATATATATCATAGATTTAGTTTCCAATATGGTCCT
This sequence comes from Lunularia cruciata, assembly GCA_948567375.1. Taxonomy (NCBI): domain Eukaryota; kingdom Viridiplantae; phylum Streptophyta; class Marchantiopsida; order Lunulariales; family Lunulariaceae; genus Lunularia; species Lunularia cruciata. Next base: position 78,995,620 of record OX419755.1, on the reverse strand, counting down.
TAGCGATAATGTTTTATGGTCCTTATCAGCAGTCAGATTCCCCTAGCGATGGCTAACGGTTCAAGTGTTACATAGGACAGATGGATGCTTTTTGGTCCTTGGGGCCGATGGATGAATCTGAGTTTTTGTGAGCTGTTCAAGTGTTATGGACTCATCAAGAAGAATGGAAGACCTCATCAAGCTGGATAAAGAATATTCAATGTGACAAAAAGAGTAGCAAGCCCCAAGAGCATTAAATGAATTAATTTTCCCTCAAGCAATTGCATCTAAAATATCTCTAAACATCATAATCATATAGACAGTATGGCTTATACAGCATTGAAGCATGCAAAGAAATATCACATATTGTAATTTCTCTATTGTATATTGTTTCAACAAGTGCTCTAAATTGAGCAATTGATATCATTGTCAAAAGTAAGCTACTACGTCAGAAAGTAATAATAAATCTTTATTATTTCTTTAGCCTAATACAATAAGTTCTTGTGAAATCTTTGATAAATATACCAAATTTTACATCCATTACTCTATCTAACTAAGCTAGAAGAACAAAGAAGTGATTTCACTACATAGTCTTACAATTGGAAACCTAGTAGTTGTTACTCCACTTGTAGTCAATCCCTTTCTTAGAGATTGTTGCTCCACTTTTTTGCCATCCAAAGGAACTTGTAATCATCAATATCAAAATTGCTTCAGATCCTAAATCATAATGTTTTTCATTTCTATAGTTTGATCATATGTAATCATTCTCTAATTGGTTTCATTTGCCATACAAATTCTCTCTCTCTCTTAGATAACCACTCTCTTATGTTATCATAAAACCACATCCTTGATGATATTATGTGTAATAACAGGTCATGTGCACTCATGTTGCACCTAAGATAATATCACATTCAATAGTGAAGTGAGTACATGAAATGAAAATGTGTGCAAAAACAAAAACTCATTTTTCTATATAAAAAAGAGAGTTGGTACAAGTATAATTTAGAAATCTAAAAAAGCTTCTACTAAAAGAAATTTAAGGTAAGAGTTTCTAGGTGTTATTCTACTTTTTTGATGTACTAAAGTGCTAGCACAAATCATGATCTCCAATATGGATCATTTATGTAGCATGTAAGATAAACCCAACTAGCATACTAATCAAAGATTTTATTTGCAAGGCCTATTAAACAAGTCTTCACTAACTAATAGACTCCACTAATGAGTCTAAGCTTAATTTTTCCTAGAATTTTTCACCCAACTTCAATATTATTAAATGTCCTTTGATTTTCTTGATTGTGAGAATTCTAAATTTAGTTAAACTAGCTAAAGATGAGTATAAACTAACCCTCATTCAAGTCATAATATTCTCATTATGTGACTTTTCAAGCACTACATATAGCAATAGTACATTTGCTAAGTGAAATAATATTCACATGTTTCATTTAATAAATATCCTTTTCATTTGACCAAGTACTTAGTTTCTTGATGTTTATGACTAGGTATATATTTTTGACTATTTATGGTACCTTAAAATGCACATGATCTTCATTCAAATGCGGTAAGAATGGTAATTGATACTATTTATAAATTATGGAGAATAAGGCTTATAATTTCAAACGACACGCACATGAAATACAAGATGTTCTATAATATGACATGACAGCTCCAATTGATAAACCATAACTCTGATTTATGTCTTTATAATGTATTTACTATTGTACCGTGGGAAACTCCCTTTTTCTTTGCTCAAGTTAAACTGGTAGTGAATACCTACTTGAACTCCAAATCTTACTTATGAGGTATATTCCTTTAGTATTGAACTCTTGGAAGGATTGAATCACAAACTCTTCATTTATTACAACTTTGGTGGTATTCTTATAGCTCTCTTTATTGTAGAAGAAGATGTTGTAGATGAGTATGCATTTTAAGTGAGTAATATGATCTTTCTAGATGCATTTATAGAATTATTATGTGAAAAACCTATAATATAAAGGTAACAAGGTATGCCATGCTTCTTGTTTCTCAAGATGAATGTTTTAACATAACTTGGAAGGTTTTGTTGGATTGCTCTATTTTCATATCACTTTGATAATAGTAAGTATATTGAGAGTAGTCAGCAATTATGATTATGGTTAAACTATTTTCAAATTTGGAAATATTCTCTAGAATATACTTATAAATTGAACTTGAACTCCTCTATTTATGATAAGAACAAAAAATACTCCATAAAGACCTCATTATTAGAAGATAGAATCTGTATAGTTATAATCAAACTTCATTTAGTAATATAGTTATGGTTGTAGATCATAGATCAATCATCTTTCTATTTTTATCTACAAAGATATTTTTGGAATCAAAGCAAGTAGATGTCTATTAATCTTGAGGGAATAAATTAATGTTGTAACAAACTTGCAGACTTTTTATTTTCCAACTTTATTAATTTGACATGCCAAAAAATTCTGCATGTAGCACCTTATATAGATGGCATTTCTTCTTGTGTCATGGCCCAATGATGCTTGTACATGACCACTTCCTCATAATTTTTTTGCCAAAGGTATATTTGTTGTATTGTATCTAATTTAATCTTGGTCTTAGTACAACAACAAGGGTTGAGTCGTGATATTCACTCAACACTAATATACATAGCTTTAGATCTTTTAGGGTTTAAATTATTCCCTCCTTGGAAAAAAAATTTATGAATTAAATTAGCTTGGTTGGACTATCATACCTCATGAATCTCTTCATCCTCTTTTGTTGCTTGTCCTAATATCTCCTACCATTCTAACCTTATCAACAAGTTGATAAGGTTCATTCTTGATAGGTGAGCCAAAAGTATTTACAAGTTGCATTTTCCTCTTTGTATTTACAATCATTCCGTTGAATTATCGCTCAAACACAACCCAGAAATTTTATTCTTTGACTGGCTTTAAGTATCTCCAACTATATAAAACAATTATAGGTTGTTTTAACCATAAAATCCTTGTCTTTTAAAATTTATTTCCAATGATTTATAGAAAATAAAATATAACATAGCCTTCATATCTGCTGTGCATTAATTTTGCTTTATCAAAAGTAAAAAATTAAAAGAAGAAAATAATTAGATGCAAGTTATCTTCTTACTCTTGTTAAAGAATTCCACCAATAATTGATCTAAATACATGTATAACAAGCTTACCAAGCCTTTCCAAATCATACCACTCAAAGATAGAAGCATTTAATGGTACATCCCTTAAAGCTTGAAAAGGAACCTCTTTTATTATTCTCTATTTCCAATGTTTTCTCTTGCTTAAAGAGAAAAATTAAGGCTTGTACAAGCCTTGCAATTGATTTGAAATATCTTTAATGTAATCATGTGTGTTTAAAATATTCTTTAATTAATTTTGATATTTATATGAACTCTATTTGTAGCTCACTTCTAACTTGTTATTTATTACTTTAATGCTTATTTCACTCACTTTATAGCCTAAATATTCAACCTCATGTCTACAAAGCTCACACTTGAAGCTTTTGATTATAGTTCATTTTCTCGTATGATCTTAAAGACATATCTAAGATGATCTTCTAAGATTCAACTTTAGACCAAAATGCATTTTTAGTATATGGTGAACTACTATATATGAATCTCTTTATCTACAATCCAAATTTGATTTGATTTAATTTGTACATCCATATTAGTGAAGTATTTAACACTATAAAGTGATAATATAAGTCATCTATCTTAAGTGAGGGATATTTGTTCTTGAAAATTTATTGATAAGTATACAATTAGTCAATACACATCTTCATACTTCCATCCTTTTTCAAAAATAGGACTAAAGTTCCAATTGAGTACACACTTGGTTGGATGAATCTATTCTCTAACAATTACTCTTCTTAAGCTTTATAGTCTTCTAGTTAATTGGAAGTAAACCTAATGAATATTTATATGATGGTATAATTCTTGCAAGGACCTCAATCTTGTGCTCTACACTTTTATTTTAGTGGTCAACAAATTGATACATTATTTTATAATATTATGTATATTCCATCATCTCTCTCAATTCACAAAAGATCTCAACCTCTTTCTTTGCATTCTTTGCATTAATTACATTTGTTCTTAGCTCCCAAGAAACACATATCTTTATGATGAATGTTAATTTCCATTATCACAAGGAAGAGTAATTTTTCTTCATAATCTCATTGTATCTCCATAAATTATCCAAGCACTTATTCTTGCTAATCTATTTTCTTTAATTGACTTTTGGATTATATTATCCTATTAAATGCATCTATGAGATTACATCATAGTAAGTTAATCAAATTTACAAATTTATTTTGGAGTAGCTTTAGCATAAGATAACGAATAAGTGATTTTGGATAATGAATGAGAGATATCTTTTTGAGTTATTATCCTTGATAGTGCTTGATACCAACTTTTTCCTAGTATAAGGTGCAGCTAAAAACTATAATTATAAGTATCCACTAGGTGAGAAATAAGCTTAACATAATCTCCATATGCAATCCTAACAACAAAATAGGTGTAGATGGTAATTGAGTAGTGGGAGTAATGGCAAGAGGTTGAAGTCCATTTGGAGTATGATGAAATAATGGATCATTTTAGAGATTTGTGTCATCAAGTGAAGTAATATGAAGGGAAAAGTAGTTTATGGATCAAAACTCCTTTGCAAATAAGGCATTTTATGAGGTGAAAGAATAAGCATTAGAGATACATTGAAGTTGATAGGCTTTGTTGACATAGCTATAGCCAAGCTAAATACACTCATACATGGAATTGTCTAGTTTGTATCTAAGATCCTTGGACACTTGGGACAAAGACATTGTACTCAAAACACTATAAGGTGAGATACACCATGATTACTTTGATGTTAGAGCTTATTAGGTGTGCTACAAAGATGATTGCTTTTGTGAGATAGTAATTTTGTAGATAACTTGCACATGTAATAGCTTTGCCTTAATGAAAAGGAGTAAGTTGACATTATATTAAATATAGCAAAGAGAATTAAAAAGAGCAATGATTTTTTCTACTATGTGATTTTGTTGCTACTTAATGTAAGAAATTGATATAATGTTGGATATAATGAACTTACAAGTATATAATAAATTTAAGTGACATGTACTTACAACTCCATCAACATCTTGATTTAAACACAAGGATGAGAATTATTGTCCTGCCTTTCAACCCAATTATAATATTTGCAAAATAGATTTAAACTCTCATTATAAGAATGGAGGAAGCACGATGGTCATAACTACTCATGATGTGATGAGTAGTTATGACCGTTGTGTATAGTATAGACCACCTTGTAAGTATAGAAATATGACCACTCATGTCAAAATGTAAAAGTTTAAGACAATGTGAGGCATCAAAAGTAGCAATCTTGGTAAATTTAGAGCAAGTATTGCAAGCCTAGTTTTTCCAAGCTACTATTTTGCCTTGAAATTATGTATACAAGGTAAAATTTTCTTGTAACTTGGTGTGTAATTTGCACCTTGGAAACATTTCTTAATTCTCAAGAAGATTAATGTATCACAAACCACTTCTCCAACCTGAAATTGAGAGCAAATTAGCATTGGAGTGTGAAGTGATCCTTAAGTCCAAATGCAATCCTTGTTGCAATTGAGTTACAAAGAATGTAGTTGGGCTGATTGTAGATTGATTATGATAGTGTAATATCATTAGCTAAACATATTATCTAGAGGTGGAAATTGGCTTAGTATATGGGAGGGTGATATATCTGATGGTCTAGTAGATTAGATATAGATGTCACCAAAAGAGAACTTCCACTAATAAGGAAAAGGTTAAAAACATCTTCAAAGCCAATTTTGGAGGCCTAAACAAAGGAATTAGACCTCAAAAAATTAGAAATAATTCTTTCATTTGGTAGAAAAAGGCATTGCACTTAACCCCATTTTTGCTTCATCAAGAGATTTCCAATGGTATCTCACCCATGCTATTCTGAGCTTCATATAGGAAGATTTTCCAAAGAGTCACTCTAATTAAACTTGTTTGACTAACCAAATAGGAAAAAGGATCTATATGTCACCCATCCATGCAACTAATCTAAGGGTGGATCTTGCTTACATGTCACTAATCCATATATATATATATATATATATATATATATATATATATATATATATATATATATATATAAATCCAAGGATGGAGCTCCAATTGAAGGGACCCTCTTTTTTATATAATAAAGACAAGGTGCTCCTTTGGGGCATAAAAGTATTGAGTGTTGAAGATTTGTGTTTTTTCTCCTATGTTTCTCTTGAGGGTTCTCCTATCCTTGGAATATTATAATGATATCAAAGTAGGTGTTTTAATCTAAGAGAGAGAATCACCTCTCTTGGAGGAACATGGGCTCTTGAGATTGAGTAATTTCAAGTAGAGAAAACATAGTGCAATCTATACACTGGGGGTGTTTAGAGAGAGAATGGATGGAGGCTCTTGGAAGACAATATCCTACACCCTGCTTGCTATTCTCAAATCAATTCCATATCAAGATTATGTACATCTAGCATGAGCAAGTGAGAGTATATCCTGTTTACCATTTAGGAGTAGAGTTCATGGACTTAGTGATGAATTTGCCAGACTCAATGATTCTACATGTGGTGATATATGATAGAGAGTGGGATTTGACAATCTATGTTTTGTTATGAGGCAATGGATCTAAATATACCAAATCCTCTCCCTTTCAACTCTCAAGTAGAAATCCATTTGTGGTTAGACCAAAAGTGATATTTAGGGATTTCATAATTTGTAATTTTGGTGAGGAATATTATCAACAAATGATAGCCTTTGAGGTCCCAATGGTAGTCCCAATAGTCTATATCCCCTCTCAAGTAATCATATTAACTCTGTATTGAAGTTAGAAGTAGCAATTGAGCATTTGTCAGGTGTATAAATCATGGAGCCATAGTTGTAGGATCTGATGCAAGGAATGTAAGAGATGTTGAACGAGTTTCAAGAGATCAAGATGAAAATGGAGGCATTGCAAAAGCATTGAAAGGCATTGTGTTTCTCTTGGAAGTTCTCTTATCCTTGGAACATGGAAAATAGGATCATGTAGCTAAAATTTCCCGTGCATTGACCATTTTTAGTTTATTGTGATTGAGTATTGACTTAATCAACTTTGTGGATTAAGTCCACTTAATCCACTTAATCTACCATTTTTGGTTCATTTTTGGTCAATCATAGGAAGGGAATTGAATTTAAAATTTAAGACACATGACAATTTGAAGAAGTTGTTGAGTAAGCAACATTGGCATGAAAATAGTGATAGTTGACCTGACCAAAGGAGGGAGAAATGTGTCACAACATTTGCAGCACCAAAGCTAGTTTTCTTGGACATTGGAGTGATAGTCTTGGCTATGGGATCCCCACCATCACTTGCACTATTTTCACTATCAATAGCACCATCAAGGCTAGAGATCTAGTTTGAGCAAAGAGGTATAACTTCAAATTGTAGCTCCAAAGAGCTCACTTCTTTGATATTGAACCTTTGAGCTTCTAGCTATGATGCACAGAGGCCAATAAGCATCATCTAGAGTCTCTAAGCTAAAGTGTGCATGATTTGATTGTAATTAGAGCCCATTGTTAGCAGACCATTGAATTGAGGATTGATTTTGATCCAAATTGAGTGTGAGTCAATTTGCGGCTTTGAGACATAATGTTGTGGGCTAGAGAGGCTTAGAAATGTTAGAAGGGCCAACAAGCCAACTTGCAAACATAAGGTTAGCCAGTTTGCTAGTACGAGGTTAGCCAATTTTGTTGACTTTTTGGTAATTGTTTGGCAGAATCTTCACACCATTCAAGATTGTGTGAAAATCTCTAATTCCTAGACTAGTGCCCTAACCAATTGGTACACCCTCACTTGTTGTCATAGTAACTAGTAGCCTGATTTATATACTCATGTAACTTTGGTTAGGAGAGGCAATTTGAACCCATCCTTGGTAATCTTGATAGCATAGGAGTAGATAAACACTCCTATTATTTGAAATGACAAATGGTAGTAGGGTGTAACAACACAAGAAGCACACACGATTGGAACTCTCAAAAAACTATGATGCCCCAAATGAGCACCTTGTCTTTATTATATAGCAAAGAAGATCCATTGAAAGGAAGCTATACCCTTAGATGCATAGATTGGTAGCATATTGATTCTTGTCTTATTTGGTTGGTAAAACAAGTTTCATCAAAGGGAATCTATAGGAAGCTTTTTGTAGGAAGCTTGAAATAACATGGGTGAGGTACCATTGGAGAGATCTCTACAAGACAAAAAAGGAGAGAGAAGGCAATGCCTTTTCACTTAAAAAGAGGTGGAAGGGAGGTAAGTTTCCATTTTTCAAGGCCTAATTCTTTTGTATAGGCCTTTAGAATTGACTCTAAAGTTTTTGGTGTATTTTTTACTTTTACCCTATTAGTGGAAGTTCTTTTTTGGTGACTCTTCTATCTGATCTACTTAGACCATTATGTATAATATATCTAAATGTATTACCAAGCCAATTTTCACTTATAGTTAATTTTTCTAGCTAATGGTATTACAAACCTTATCCCATTTAAGATGTAATATCTTCATTGCAAAGTTGGTGCTCAAAAGATTGCAATACTACCAATGCATTGGTCAAGTTAGCTATAGGTTCCTATGTGGCTTCATACAATGGGTAGCCTTTCCAATGGAAAAGATATTGCACTCACTGATGGTGGGTACCTTGGATACATTTCTATAGAATATGCTTGACTTTGTATTTGTTCGTTCCATCAATGAGTGCTTGACACGTCCAAGCTTCTAGTATAGAAGGAAAGTATGGAGGTCAGAGTTCATAACATTATAGCAAAGAAATATGAAAAATTGAATGGATCTTCATCTGTGAAGGTATCTTGAGATGATATGCCATTGCTTTGATTCATTGGATGATGGGAAAAGGACCAATGAAGCGGGGTTTTAGGTTACAAGAGCCAACAGATATAATGTTGATGGTGGACAACCACACTTGATCCCTAACTTCAAACTCCATGTGCCTGAAATGTGCATATGCATATTGGTTCTAGCAACCTTGTGCTCTTTGCAACCTATTCTTGGCATTCATCATGCCTTGTTAGATTTGAGACCAAAAAGTGTTGACAATATCAACTTTGTTAGCCATTAGGCTGACCTTTACTAGGCTTGAAGGTGTGAAAGGGTTTTCTCTATACATGAGGAAGAATGGTATGATTTTTGTAGATGTGTTCACCAAATTGTTTTAGGCAAATTCCACCAAAGGAAGGAGTGTGTCCTACCTTTCTTGCTCCTCCAAAGTGAAGCCTTGTAACATGTACTTGATAGTGTAATTGGCCCAATCTGTTTTTCCATTGGTTTGTGGATGGTAGGCCATGGACATTACAAGTTTAGTTTTGAAGAATAGTGTGAGTTTTGTAGATATGTTCACAAAATTGTCATAGGCAAATTCCACCATAGGAAGGAGTGTGTCCCACCTTTCTTGCTCCTCCAAAGTGAAGCCTTGTATCATATTCTTGATATTTGATTGAACTAATTTGTTTGTCCATGAATTTGTGAATGGTAAGCCATAGATATTGCAAGTTTGGTTTTGAGGACTCCAAAGAGTGTTCTCCAAAACAAACTAGTGGATTGAGTGTTTCAATCTATGATGAACACCTGGGACAAGCCATGTTGAGAAAAGACCATAGCTACGTACAATTGAGCCAATTGCATGCAATTACATCTTTGGTCATAAGATACAAATGAATGATTTTGCTCAATTGGTCCACAAAGAATCCAATGGAGTCAAAACTTGATGTAGTCTTGTGTAATTCACAAACTATATCCATGCTAAACTGCTCCAAACATTATGTAGGGGTAAGAAAGGGTTGAAAGAGACCTACAAGAGCTTGGTTAGGGGCTTTATTTTGCTGACAGATTATAATATTCCAAAGATAGGAAAACCTCCAAGAAACACAAGAGAAGAAATACAAAGCTCAATACTTAATACTTTGATGTCCCAAAGGAGCACCTTGTCTTTATTATATAGCAAAGAGGATCCACTCAAAGGAAGCTCCACCCTTGGATTAGATATGTGGATTGGTGATATGTTAACAAGCTCAATCCATAGATTAGTTGCATGGATAGGTGACATGTTTGTCCTTGTCCTATCTAATTGGTTGAATAAGTTTGACAAAAGGGAATCTTTAGGAATCTTCATGTAGGAGGCTCAAAATTGCATGGATGAGTTACGATTGGAAAGCTCTTGACAAGACAAATAGTGGAGAGAGGAATGTTTCTAGAGGGAAGGGAGGAGATGATTTAATTTTTGAAGCCTAATTCATCCATTTAGGCATTTAAAATTGGCTCTAAAGTTTTCAAGGTGTTTTCAGCTCTTGCTCTATTAGTGGAACTACTCTTTTGGCAACACCTCTATCTAATCTACTTAGTCCATCATATATACATCCTTCTAGATGTTACTAAGCCAATTTTCACCTCTAGATAATTTGTCTAGCTATTAATATTACACAAATGATGTAGCTACAAATATACTCAATCACATCTTGGTCCATCTTGGGCCAATACTAATTGTCTTTGACTGCATCTAAGGTTTTGTCCACTCTAGCATGACCTACACTAGTGGAAGCATGACACTCAACAAGAATGGTGGTATGTAGGTTAGAAGCATTTGGGGTCCATAACCTGCCATCAAAGAAGGTGAGTCCTTGTATACGGATGATGCCCTTGGATGATTGAGCACCTATAATTTGTAGATCAGTCTTTGTAGCCTCCATGATCCACATCCAAAAAAATTGGTGTATCTTGATTTCTACAACCAAATTGTTCATCGTAAGCATCCAAGTGAATGCATCCATGAGTTGCTTCTTTCTCTCCACATATGTAATACTCATGTTGTAATTGTTGTCTCCACTTTTCCCAAGAATCTATCAATGAGATAGATCTTTTTGTGTCTCTAGGTAGACTAGTGGTATAAAAGACCAAGGAGAGAAATAGGAGAGTGGAAGATCACATTGGAACTTTTGAATGAGTGAAACTTTGAATGCCTGGCATGAGCTTGGGCTTTGGTATTTATAGGGAGCATACAAGGCTCTTGAGAAGCTTCTCAAGAAGCTTTCTAAAATTTGTCTTCTTAGTGTGCAAGCTAAGCTAACAGGGAAGCTTCTCAAGAAGTTTCCTTCAAGAAGCCGCCTACTTGGCATGCAAGCTACATTAGTCGAAAATCATCTTTCTAGATACCATCTACTTGGCTTGTAAGGTAAGCTATCCAAGAAGCTTCCCAAGAAGCTTCCTCCTAGAACTCACCACTTGGCATACACATTACCCATCCCTTGGAAGGTACCAAATAACTTCCTAGATACTTCTAGAATATTCTTATATTTTTGGCTAATTTGGTCTATTTGCTACTTAGTTAGTCTCAACTAACTTGTTTAAAAGTTGCATAATGTTACAAGTGGTTTGTGGTCTTTCTCAACTACAAATGCCCCCTTGCCAAGATAGTGCTTCTAATGCTTGGTAGCAAGGACATTTTCCAACTCTTCTTGTTTGGTGGTATGATAATTCTACTCCAATAATAATAGTTTGTGAGAGAAGCCTCCCATTCTTGTTGTAGCATAGTTACTATTGCAATGCTTGATGTATTTGTAGCCTAATTCATTAGACATTTGGAATCATACCATTTTAAGATTTATACATGTACTAATGCATTTTTCAATGCTTGAAAGGCAAGTTCCCATGTGGTTACTCACTTTTTTTTTCTGCCCTTGCTAAGTAAGGATGTTAGTGGTTGTGCAACCTTGGAGAAGTCATTGACAAAACAATGATAGAATCCAATTAATCCCAAGGAATTCTTGAATTGAGTTTGATCCTCTTGAGCACTCTACTTTTGAATGACATTGAATTTATATATTAAAACTTGGATATCTTTTTCACTTACTCTATGACCCAAGTAATTGACCTTAGACTTGCCAAATTCACACTTTGAGATTTTGGTGTACAATTGATTCTTTTGCAAAAAATTGGAGAACTTCTAGCAAATTTTGCTTATCCTCTTTCATTGTCATACTATAGACTGAGATATCATCTAGAAAATTGATAAAAAACTTTTTTAAGCATGGAAAAAATATATCATTCATCAAACTCATGAAAGTGGCCACTACATTGGTGAGGCCAAACAACATCACAAGGTACTCAAAATGACCATACCTTGTTCAAAAAGCAATTTTGTGTATGTCTTCTTCTGCAATCCTGATTTGGTTATACCCACTCTATAGATCAAGTTTAGTGAAGTGTTTTGACCCATTGATTTGATCAAATAGGTCATCTATTTAAGGTAGTGGATATTTTTTCTTCACCGTTTGTTGGTTTAGACCTTGATAGATAATGCATATTTGCAACATCTTGTCCTTCTTCTTCATGAATGAGACAATAACCTTATATGGTGATAAGTTAGGTTTCTATAGCATATCTTAAATTCAAGCCTTGCACTCCTCCAACTCATGAGATGATAGTTAGTATGGAAGTATTCTCCCCAAAAATATCTCAATTTTATGATCTACTCTCTTTCTTGGTGGTAATCTTGAGGTAAATCACCAAAAAGTACATCCTTAAATTCATTTACCACATCTTTTAGACTATCAAAATTTATCCATTGAGTTGTGCACTTTGAAATTCTCTTATTGGCACATGAAACACATGTCCATCTTATTGATAGATGTTGTCCATATGACATAGAGAGGCAATTCTTACCTCTCTATGTCTCTATGTCTGGGATTGTATCCTATCTCTAAATATCTTCCATCGGCTAGTTTTCACTATTTTCCTTTGCCAATCTATAGTGGGGTTGTCGTGCCCCATCCATGGTATACCCATGATCACCTTATAACTAACTAACCACCAATTTCTTCTTGCCACTCAATTTCTTCCTTATACTCTCCTATAAAGAGTGTTACCCTTTTAAATAACGACTCAATCCTCTCTATTTGACCATTAGGTAATTCTATTTCTCCCCTCTCATCCTACTCTAGCTCCATCCCCAACCTTATTGCAATAGATCAAGACAAGAAATTCTCTATTGTTCCAAGATCTATCTATAACAATGTGGAGTTTAAAGACAAGTTAATCAAGACTAACAAAGAAGCAAAAAGGTCACATTAGCCAATAATTATAAAAATATTCTATAAGCACTAAGAAGTTATTTGGTACCTTCCAAGTGTTGATTTATGTGTATGCCAAGTGGTGACTTCTAGGAAAGAGTTTCTTGGGAAACTTCCCACCTAACTTAGCTTGCATGCTAAATAGGTGGCTTTTAGAAAAAGGTTTCTTAAGAAGCTTCTTGACTAGCTTAGCTTGCATGCCAAGTAGGCAGTTTCTAGAAAGAAGATTCTTGGGTAGCTTAGATTGCACTCTAAGAAGGTGGCTCTTTAGAAGCTTCTTGAAAAACTTCTTAAGAGCTTTGTATATTCCTTATAAATACCAAAGCCTAATCTCATGCTAGTCATTCTGAATTTCTCTAATTCAAGACTTCCAGTACAATCTTCCATTCTTGTAATTCTCTCCTCAATCTTTTACATTGGTAAAGAGCAAGAATGGGATGGATGGATGGAATTTATGTACCACTAAATCTATTTCCTTCAAACCATTAGGATTTGAATATCCATGTACTTCCCAAGAATCATTTCACACAATTCATCATCTTGTGCTTTGGGCAGAATTATCTCAATGTGATCACCTTGTCTGATACCTTGATACTTCCAATTGTAACTTACAAAGAATGGTAGATGTAAAAGACCAAAACCAAGGAGAGAAATAGGAGAATGGAAATTCACATTGGGACACTTGAATGAGTGAAAACTCCGAATGCCTAGCATGAGCTTCGGCCTTGGTATTTATAGGTAGCATACAAGACCCTTGAAGCTTCTCAAGAAGCTTCTCAAGAAGCTTCCTTGAGCCGCTTTCTTGGAGTGCAAGCCAAGTTAACTAGGAAGCTTCTCAAGAAGCTTCCTTCTAGAAGCCACTTACTTGGCATGCAAGCTAAGCTAGTTAGAAGCTTCTAGAAGCTTCCTTCTAGAAGCTACCTGCTTAGGGCGCAAGTTAACTAGTTGGGAAGCTTCCTAAGAAGCTTCTTAGATGCTTCTAGAATATTCTAGGCTATTTTGTCTTATTCTCTACTTCGTAAGCCCGATTAACTTCATCACTAAACTCCATATTGTTACATATTCCCCCGCCGCTAGTTGGTGACGTCCTCGTCACCAGTGAAGCTTCGAATTCCTGGATGGCCATCTGTGCATTCTGGAGGTGAGAAAGAGGTTCCCATGTGGCATCATGAAGGGGATACCCTTTCCAAAGGACCTTGTACTCCGTGTGTTGGCGACGGCCTCGTTGAATATGGCGACGCGCAAGGATACGATCAACTTCGTACTCCTCATGATCATTGATAGGGATAGGAAGAGGGGGAGGTTGGACTTGAGAGGAAAAGGAAGAAGGGTTAGGAACAAAGGGTTTCAACTTGGAAACGTGAAAGACAGGATGGATACGCATGTGACAAGGTAAGGCAAGACGATAAGCAACAGGAGAGATAATGTGGGTGATATCAAAGGGTCCTATCCAATTAGGAGCAAGTTTACAAACTTGGGTATCAAGTGGGAGAGGGAGGTTACTAGAGGATAGCATGACTTTATCACCAACTTCAAAGGTGAGATCACGACGATGATGGTCTGCATATTGTTTTTGGCGATTTTGAGCAACAAGGAGGTGAGATTTGGCTTGTTGGAGAGATTGTGATATAGTGGTCAAGAATGTAGAAGTATGAGGAACGTGAGAGGGAGGAGGAGCAAGAAGGGAATCTGGAACAAGCGGATCTTGGCCAAAATTGAGAAAGAAGGGAGAAAATCCAGTGCTTGCCTGTTTGGAATTGTTGTAGGCAAATTCTGCAGCTGCAAGACATTCATCCCAGTTGGTATGGTGGACATTGACAAAGGCCCGCAACATATCCTCCAATGTACGATTGGCGCGTTCGGTTTGTCCATCAGTTTGAGGATGATAGGCCGTGGACAAAGCAAGCTTGGTGCCGAGTATCTGGAAGAGTGCTTGCCAAAACTTCCCGGTAAATCGAGGATCACGGTCGGAGATGAGTACACGTGGCATCCCATGATGCTTGAAGACATTGTCGAAGTAGATTTGCGCTAAGGTTGGAGCATCCACGGTATCACAGGTTGGTGCCAAGTGGATTTGCTTACTAAGCTTATCCACAAACACCACAATTGCGGTGTGTCCTTGTTTTTTCTTTGGCAAGGATGTGATGAGATCCAAGCTCACATGCTCCCAACGAGCGGATGGAATGGCGAGTGGTTGAAGGAGTCCACTCGGCTTCTGGTTGCTGGCCTTGTTCCGTTGGCAACTCTCACATGATCGGACAAAGTCTCGAACATCTCGTGTCATGTTGGGCCACCACCATTGGCGTTGGAGGGTGTCCAAGGTCTTGTCCACTCCCATGTGACCAGCTATTGGTAAATCATGGGCTTCTTGAAGGCACACTAGTCGAAGATCACCTTTGGCTGGAACATAGATCTGGTCTGCATGGAATAAAAGGCCTTCCTTGAAGGAGAAGGTGTTGTACTCCTTGTCGCATGCTGTCAGACGACCGTGTACCATTTGGAAGAAGGGATCTTGTCGTAGAGCTGATTGAAACTCATTGTGGACCTTAGGGTCAATGGACACCGTTGTAATTGCCGCCGTGATAAAAGGAAGATCCTTCAAATCAGGTCGTCGTGATAGAGCATCGGGAATGACATGGAACCGACCTGGTTTGTACTCAAGTTTGATGTCAAACAATTGGAGTTGCTCTTCCCATCGATGATGCCGGCTCTTCATGTGCTCCAAGTGTAAGGTCTGCAACAATGGCTTGTGATCAGTTCGCATGATCACTTGTTTCCCCAAGAGATAATGCCTCCATACCTTGGTGGCATATACCATTGCAAGTTGTTCCCGATCTCGAGCAGAGTAATTTCTTTCCGCTGTATTTAGTCGGCGAGACACAAAGGCAATCGGATGTAGTCCATCTGGAATTTCTTGTTGCAACACAGCTCCAATTGCAAAGTTAGAAGCATCAAAATCAACCACACAAGGTAGTTGAGGATCATATGGTTGAAGAATAGGTCTTAAAGACACCATATGCTTTAACTCTGGAATGCTTCTTCATGCTTGGTGGTCCATTGGAAGCTCAAGTTCTTTCCCAAGAGGTCAGTCAATGGTGCAGCCACGTGAGCATAATAGTGGATGAACCGTCGGTAAAAACTGGCCAATCCATTGAATGCTCGTACTTCTGTAGCATCCTTCGGGGTAGGCCAATCAGTAATGGCCTTGATCTTCTCTTCTTCCATCTTGATCCCCTCTGATGAGATCTTATGACCCAAGAAGGTAACCTCCTTCTGCCAAAAAGCACACTTTGACTTCTTGTAGTAAAATTTCCACTGTCGTAGTCATCTTAGGACTTCTCGCACATGATTCACATGTTCTGCCTCTGTCCTGCTCTAGATTAAGATATCATCTAAGAACACCACCACGGACCGATCCAATAGTCCCTCCAACACTCGATGCATCTGATCCATGAAGATTGTTGGAGCATTAGTGAGTCCGAAAGGTAGAACTCTCCACTCAAAATGTCCATACCTTGTGCGAAAAGCAGTCTTTTGCACGTCCTCTCCTTCAATAGGAATTTGCCAATAGCCGCTACGAAGATCCAGCTTGGAAAAGTAGCGTGCTCCACTTAGTTGATCAAGCAGGTCATCGATCCGAGGTAAGGGATATGCATTCTTCACGGTTTGCTTATTGAGCCCACGGTAATCAATACAGAAACGAAGTCCTCCATCCTTCTTTGGAACAAATAGTACCGGTGCTCCCCACGGAGAGGTACTATGTCGTATGAAATCCTTCTCCAACAACTCTGTAAGTGTTGTTTGCAACTCCTCCAACTCCTTTGGTGAGAGCCGATAGATTGGTCTACTCACTGGGGTACTCCTTGGCAATAACTTGATCTTGAAGGGCATACCTCGATCGGAGGGTAATCCCTTTGGCAGATCATCCGGAAACACATCTGCAAACTCCTGAACTATCCGATCAACCATTGCTTGATGCGGCACTTGGCCCTCCTCAGATTGTTCTTGTACAATCGGCTTGATCCACACCGCGAATACCGACTTATCGTCCTCCAAAGCTTGCTCTATGGCTGCTTCATTCACAAACTGCCCTTCTAGGGACTCATCTCTCTTCCAAGCTTGCTCCATGGTTGCCTTCCTGGCAAACTTCCCATCTTGGGACTCATCTCCCTTCCAGATTCACTCTATGGCTACCTTCTCGACAAACTTGCCATCTTGGGACTGACTATTCTTAGGTGTCTTACTCAAAGGTGCCAGACAACCTAATCGGAAATTCCTACCTTGGTGTTGTACTTGAATTTGGTGTCGGGTCCAATCAAATTGAACCTTATGACATTCAAGCCAAGGTAAACCTAGAATGATATCATAATGTAGAGGTGCCACTACGAACCTCATACACTCCAAATACTCCTTCCCAATCTTGAAGGTAACAGGATGCAAGGTGCGGAATGCAGAACCCTTTCTACCATCTGCCATCATCAAACTACTTCCAATCACTGGCCTGATAGGAATACCCAATTCCTTTGCCACTTGCATAGACATGCAATTCTCTGAACTTCCAGAATCAACCAAAATTCTACAACCCCAATTAGATATCATACCTTGCAAGTGAAGCAAACTTGCATAGGTCAAGCCTTCAATCCCATTGGAACTAATCAAGCTCCCAGTAGGCGGCTCGAAATCTCCTACTGGGATTCCTCGTTTCCCGGATCATTCCGCTCCACAACCTCCACTTGGGCAACTTGTCGAGGTCGTCCATTCTTGAGTGGACATTCAGCAATGCGATGCCCCAATTGGCGACAATAAAAGCAACCTCCATTTTGTCGTAATCTTTCTCTATCTGCTGTGTCAAGTGGTCTTCGCTGGATAGCATCAATCTCCATTGGTACCGGTTCTTCCACTCGTGGTACGGGTAGGTTTTGTGTAGGTCGAGGTCAAGACCAAGTTGTTGCAACTAAGGAATCAAAACGCTCAGCCAATTGCATGGCTTCTTCTACGTTCTGTGGCTCTCGCATGGTCACCTCCAATCTGGTTCGTGACTTCAATCCTCGCACAAATTGATCCAGAACTTCACCTTCTTGGATATCTGGAATTTGCATGATGATATTCTGAAAATTGTGTGATGTAGCTTCTCACCAAACCAATCTGCCTCAACTCCGCCAATTTATCTCGTGCAGCTCGGGTGGCATTTATAGTCTGAAATCGACCAAGTATTGCATCCTTGAATTCTGCCCATGTCAAAATTGGTGTAACAATTTGTCGTTCAACTCTTTCTACTCGGAATCGCCACCAAAGTTTTGCCACGCCATCCAACTGGCTAGAAGCCAAGAGAATTTGTTTCCGCTCGTCTTGAAGATTGGTGGCTTCAAAGTAACATTCACAGTCAAACACAAAATTCTCCACTATGCCTGGAACATTCTTGCCTTCAAACACCTTGGGTTTCGGAAATTGAATGCGATCTTCTCCATCTCGAACTGGCGCTCTGTCTATCTATTCTCGTCGTTGCTGGTCTCGTTCATCCAACAATCGAGTAAGATGCTTGATTTGTTGTTGCATTGCAAGGATAACATCCGGTATTGCGGCCATTGCTACTACCCTAATCCACTACCCTCAATTTATCTAGTTGATTAACACATAGATACAACACGTCCACCGTTCTCCATAAGTCACAACTGGAAGTATCAAGGGTTCCTCTGACACGGCGATCATATGTAGAAAATCCTGCCCAAAGCGTGAGGTGATGAATTGTGTGAAACGATGCTTTGGTAATATCTGGACATGAAAGTCCCAATGGTTTGGCGGAAGTGGATTTGGTGGTCCATAAATTCCATCCATCCCATTCCTGCTCTGATACCAATGTAAAAGACCAAAACCAAGGAGAGAAATAGGAGAATGGAAATTCACATTGGGACACTTGAATGAGTGAAAACTCCGAATGCCTAGCATGAGCTTCGGCCTTGGTATTTATAGGTAGCATACAAGACCCTTGAAGCTTCTCAAGAAGCTTCTCAAGAAGCTTCCTTGAGCCGCTTTCTTGGAGTGCAAGCCAAGTTAACTAGGAAGCTTCTCAAGAAGCTTCCTTCTAGAAGCCACCTACTTGGCGTGCAAGCTAAGCTAGTTAGAAGCTTCTAGAAGCTTCCTTCTAGAAGCTACCTGCTTAGGGCGCAAGTTAACTAGTTGGGAAGCTTCCTAAGAAGCTTCTTAGATGCTTCTAGAATATTCTAGGCTATTTTGTCTTATTCTTTACTTCGTAAGCCCGATTAACTTCGTCACTAAACTCCATATTGTTACAGTAGACGTGTTGCACCCATATGTTAACTTAAATAATTGTAGATAGTTTGATAGAGTAGTAGCCATCGTGGTAATGCCCAAAGTTATCATTGCTATGCAACAAAATATTGAGCACCTTACTATTGTTGGGAGAAAGAGACCATCTATAAAAAGAGTATGAAGAGAGAGAACTAATTTTAAGAAGGGGAAGAGCAAATACCATTTCCGAAACTTAAGGTATTTGAAGGCAAGAATCTCTCAAGCACAATGCAGAATTTTGTGTTTGATCAAAAATATTATTTTGAATCTATAAATCTTCAAGATGAACATGGACAGATTCTCTTGGCTTCAAGCCAATTGGATGGAGTCGCAAAACCATGGCACCATTTCCAAATAGAGAAAATTGAATGGTAGTTTATTATGCAAATGTTGACATAAGAAGAATTCAATAGTGCAATAATTGGGAAATTCCAAGCTATAAATGATGCATGAGCTACACAAGATAGAATAGAAAAATTGTAGCAAATTGGTTTTATGAGAAGCTACATCACTCAGTTCCAAACACCATAATGCAAATTATAGATATACTAGAAAGTGAAGCTTTGGATGGATTTGTGAGGGGCTGAAGTCATGCACCAAATCGGAAGTGCCCATGTGGGAGCCCAAACACTTGGAGGAAACTATGTAGTTATTTGAGTGCTTTGATTCCTTGGTTGCGACAACTTGGTCTTGACCTCAATCTTCACAAACTTACCAATATATTACACATAGTGGAGGAGCCAACATTGATGGAGATTGATGCCATCTAACGGAGACCACTAGCTACTAAAGATAGAGAAAGATTACAACAAAGAGATGGTTGCTTTTAATATCATCAGATTGGACATTGCATTGTTGAATGTGTAATCAAGAATGGATGATTGTAATGTTGCAAGGATAGCATAGAAACACAAAAGCAAAAGCACAAGTTCACACTCAAACTTTGATGGCCCAAAGGAGCCCCTTCTCTTTCTTATATAGCCAAAGAGGATCTCTTCCAAGGAATCTCCACCATAGGATTAGGCACAAAGATAGGTGACATATCAGCAAGCTCCACCCTTAGATTACTTGCTTGGATGGGTGACATGTTGGTCCTGGTCCTATTTTGTTGGTCAAATATGCTTTGACTAGAGGGAATCTTTTAAGGAATCTTCTTGTAGGAATCTCAAAATCACATGAGTGAGGTATCGTTGGAAAGCTCTCGACAAGACAAACCTGGAGGGAGGGAAAGGCCAGCCTTTCTTTGTTTGGGGAGGGGGATTTTCACATTTTTTAGGCTTAATTCATCGGTTGAGGCCTTCAAAATTGCCTTCAAAGATTTCAGGCATATTTTGGTTTCTACTCTATTAGTAGAATTCCACTTTTGGTGATACCTCTTTTTGATCTGTTTAGTCCATTATGTGTAACATCCTTCGAGATGTTACCAAAACAATCTCACCTCTAGATCACATGTCTAGCTATTGGTTCTAAAGTTTTCAAGACTATTTCCATTTCTACCCTATTAGTAGAAGTACTCTTTTTATGATACCTCTATTTGATCTATTTTTTCCATCATGTATAACATTCTTCCGGATGTTACCAAGCCAAATTTCACATCTAGATCATATGTCTAAGTGTTACAACAACCATGACAAATTGCACAAATGGACTTTGTGTAGCATGATGATGAAGGAAATGAAGAATACTAGTAGGAGAATTCAAACCATCTATTGGGAACTTGATTAGTTCCAATGGGATTGAATGCTTAACCTATGCAAGTTTGTTTCACTTGTAAGGTATGATATCTGATCTTGGTTGTAAGATTTTGGTTGATTTTGGAAGTTCAAAGAATTGCATGGACATGCATCCATACAATTAACAAAGGAATTACTTATTCATATCAAGTCAATAATTGGAAGTAGATTTGATGATGAAAAATGGTAGAAAATATTTTTCATTCCATACCTCACATCTTATTACATTCAAGATTGGAAAGGAGTATTTGGAGTGTATGAGGTTTGTAGTGGCACCTCTACATTATGATATCATTCTAGATTTATCTTGGCTTGAATGTCATAAAGTTCAATTTGATTATATCCAATGGTAAATCCAAGTACAATTCCAAAGTAAGAAATACTGATTAGGTTATTAAGCACCTTTGAGTAAGACACCTAAGAATAATCAATCCCAAGATAGGAAGTTTGTAAGTAAAGCAATCATAGAGTAAGCTTTGGAGGAAAATATACCTATTTTTGCAATGTAGATCAAGCTTATTGTTCAAGGAAAATCTGATGAGGGCCAAAAGCCTCATCAAGCAATGGTTGATCAAATAGTTAAGAGTTTGCATATGTGTTTTCGGATGATTTTCCAGAAAAGTTACTCTTCAATTGTGGTATACCTTTCAAGATTGAGTTATTACCATGAAGTACTCTAATGAATAGACCAATCTATCAACTCTCACCAAAGGAATTGGAAGAGCTTCAAACAACACTAATAGAGTTGTTGGTATATGATATAGATTGCATATGATATAGTACATCAATGCTTGGGAAGCATTGGTACTATTTATCCCAAAGAAGGATAGAAGACTTCACTTCTGTATTGATTATTGTGGACTTAATAAACAAAAAATAAAGAATGCATATCCCTTGCCTCAAATTGATGACTTGCTAGATCAATTGAGTAGAGCACATAATTCTACAAGTTGGATCTCCAAAGTGGTTATTGGCATATTCTCATTGATAGAGAGGACGTGCAAAATATTACCTTTCATACAAAGTATGGGTATTTTGAATAAAAAATTCTACCTTTTAGGCTCACTAATGCTCTAGTAGTTTTCATGGATCAGATGTATCAAGTGTTTGATGGGCTATTGGATCAATACGTAGTGGTATTCTTGGATGATATTTTAATCTATAGAACATGTGAATCACATGCAAGAAGTCCTAAGATGGTTACATCAATGGAAGTTTTATTGCAAGAAGTCAAAGTGTACCTTTAGGAAGAAGGAGGTTACCTTCTTAGATCATAAGGTCTCATTAGAGGAGTTCAAGAGGAAAGAGGAGAAAATCAAGGCCATTATTGATTTGCCTACTCCAAAGGATACCATAGAAATGTAAGCATTTAATGGATTGGCAAGTTTTTACCAACAATTCATCCACTACTATGCTCATGTGACCGTACCATTGACTGATCTCTTGAGTAAGACCTTAAGCTTTCATTAGACCACCAAGAAAAATTCTAGAAGCTGAAACATATGTTGTCTTCAAGACCTATTTTTCAACCATATGATCCTCAACTACCTTATATGGTTGATTTTGATGTTTCTAACTTTACCATTAGAGTTGTGTTGTAATAGGAATTTCCAAATGGGTTACATCCCATTGCTGTTTTGTCTTGCTGACTAAACGCCACAGAAAGGAATTATTCTACTTGAGATTGAGAACAACTAGCAATGATATATGCCACCAAGGTATGGAGGAATTATCTCTTGGAGAAACAAGTAATCATGCAGACCAATCACAAAAATTTGTTCTACATATTACATTTCAAGCACATGAAGAGTCAACATCATTGATGGGAGCAACAACTACAATTTTTTGACATTAAAATTGAGTACAAATCTAGTAGGTTCCATGTCATCCTTGATGCCCTATCATGACAACCTGATTTGTAGACTCTTCTTGTCATCATGGTGGCAATTATGATAGTGTCAATTGATTCAAAAGTCCAAATCAAGCTTAGGATCTCTTTACAACAAGACCCCTTATTTCAGATAGTATAAGGTCATCTTGCAACACATGACAAGGAATGCAACACCTTCTCCTTCAAGGAAGGCCTTCTATTTTGTGAAAAAAGATCTATGATTCAGCCAAGGATGAACTCTAACTTGTGCACCTTCAAGAAGCTCATCATCTACCAATCATTGGTCACATGGGTATAGACAAGACCTTGAGTACCCTACAATGCCAATGGTGGTGGCCCAACATGGCACAAGAGGCTTAAGAATTTATCCAATCTTGTGAGAGTTGCCAATGCAACAAGGCCAATAACTAAAAACCAAGTAGACTCCTTCAACCAATTCCCATCCCATTTTCTTGATGGGAACATGGGAGCTTAGATCTCATTATATCCTTTCTCAATACAAAGAAAGGTCACAAAGCCATCATGTTGTTTGTTAATAAGCTTAGTAAGCAAATCCATTTGGCACCAACCTTACTGGTATAGTAGATGCTCCAATATTGGCCTTGATCTACTTCAACAATGTCTTCAAGCATCATGGGATCCCTCTTGTACTTATCTCTGACCATGATCCTTGATTCACTTAAAAAAATTGGTAAGTACTTTTCTAGCTACTTGGCACCAAACTTGTTTTGTCCATGGCCTATCATCCTCAAACTGAATAAACCAACAAACCAAACATGAAAGTTACACCTTGGAGGATATGCTTTGTGCCTTTGCCAATATTCACCATACCAACTAGGATGAATATCTTGTAGCTGTTGAGTTTGCATACAATAAATCCAAGCAAGCACCAAATTCTCTCTCTTCTTCCTTAATTTTGGCCAAGATCCACTTGTTCCAAATTTTCTTCTTGCTCCTCCTCCATCTCATGTCCCTCATATGTCCACCTTCTTGACCAAAATATCCCAATCCTTACAACAAGCCAAATCTCATCTCCTTGTTACTCAAAATCATCAAAAACAATATGCAAACAAACACTGTCAAGATCTCACCTTTCAACTTGATGATAATGTCATGCTTTCTCTAGTAACCTAATCCTCCCACTTGATACCTAAGTTAGTAAATTTACTCCTAATTAGATAGATCCATTTAATGTCTTCCAAATCTTTTCTCTCCTTGCTTATCAACTTACCTTACCTTATCATATGCAAATCCACCTTGTCTTCCATATTTCCAAGTTGAAACCCTTTATTTCTAATCTGTCTTCCTTTCTCTCTTGTGATTGTTGATAGGGATGGGAGGAGGAGGAGGAGGAGATTGGACACAAGAGAAAAAGGAAGACAGATTATAAACAAAAGGTTTCAATTTAGAAATATGGAAGATAAGGTTAATTCACATATGACAAGGTAAGGCAAGTTGATAAGCAAAGAGAGAAAAGATTTGGGTGACATTAAATAGACCTATCCAATTAGGAGTAAGTTTACTACCTTGGGTATCAAGTGGGAGGAGTAGGTTACTAGAAAAAGCATGACATTATCATCAAGTTGAAGGTGAGATCTTGACAATGTTGGTCCGCATATTGTTTTTGATGATTTTGAGCAACAAGGAGATGAGATTTGGTTTGTTGTAAGGATTGGGATATTGTGGTCAAGAAGGTGGAAATATGAGGGACATGAGATGGAGGGGGAGCAAGAAGATAATTTGGAACAAGTGGGTCTTAGCCATAATTAAAGAAGGGAGAGAATCTGGTGCTTGCTTGCTTGGATTTATTGTAGGCAAACTCAACAGCTACAAGATAATCATCCTAGTTGATATGGTGATGGGATGCTTTGACCAAAGGGAATCTTTAGAGAATTTTCTTATGGAATCCTAAAATTGTATGGGTGAGGTACTGTTGGAAAGCTCTTGCAAAGACACACAAGGAGGAGTGGAGGCTAGCTTTAGCTCTCATTGGGAATGATTTCGCATATTTTTGAGGCCTAATTCATCCATTTAGGTCTCCAAAATTGGCTCATAAGTTTTTAGGCTATTTTTGGTTTCTTCTTTATTAGTAAAAGTACTATTTTGGTGATATTTCTATCTGATCTACTTTGTCCATCATATATAATATCTTTCTAGATATTACCAAACCAACATTTACCTCTAGATAATATATCTAACTATTGGTATTACACATCTTCTTCCTTGGGGACCCCATCTCTCCTTTCTTTGACACATCCTCATTCTCCTTGGAATTGTTTAGCTCCGTAGTCTCAAAAACAAATGTTGCACAACTCCATATGAATTGGTCCACTAAAGTGTAATGGTTCAGGCCAATGGTATTTTGTTGGGGCTATGCCTTCACCACCTCCAAGCACTCCTACTATTCTTTGAGCATAAGAAATGGCTTCAAAAATTGTGTGAGGATTTTGTACCATTGTGTAATACTCCAAGGACAAGAGAAGAGAGAAAACACAGATTGCACACTCAAACAATCGATGCCCCAAAGGAGCACCTTCTCTTTATTATATAGACAAAGAGGATCTCCTCCAAGGAAGCTCCACCATAGGATTAGGGACACAGATAGGTGACATGTCAGCAAGCTCCACCCTTGGATTACTTACTTGGATGGGTGACATGTCATCTAGGTCCTATGTGGTTGGTCAAACAAGCTTTGATCGGAGGGCATCTTTTAGAGAATCTTCCTATAGGAATCTCAAAATCACGTGAGTAAGTTACCATTGGAAAGCTCTCAATGAGACAAAGCAGGGGGGGAGGGAAGGCCAACCCTTTTTCCATTAGGAGGGGAATCTACACATTTTTGAGGCCTAATTCATCCGTTTAGGCCTCCAAAATTGCCTTCAAAGATTTCAGGCATATTTCGGTTCCTACTCTATTAGTAGAAGTCCTCTTTTGGTGATACATATTTCTGATCTGTTTAGTCCATCATTTGTAACATCCTTCTAGATGTTACCAAACCAATTCTCACCTTTAAATCATTTGTCTAACTATTGGTTCTAAGGTTCTCAAGTCTATTTCAGTTTCTGCACTATTAGTAGAAGTACTCTTTTGGTGATACTTCTATCTTATCTATTTTGACCATCATGTATAACATCATTCTAGATGTTACCAAACCAAATTTCACATCTAGATCATATGGCTAGCTCTTGGTATTACACATTGCCTCTTGTCAAACTTGCTCTTTTAATCTCTATTTGAAGTTATCAAAAGCTTTTACTAGGTCTGTATTAATTATGGCAACTTGCAGATCAAGAAATACCTCCTTGTATTCTTGGATGTTATTCTTTTGCTTCAACCTCCATAGATAGGTTTGAGCCATTTGTGTAAAATCCACCACTTGGAAATTCTTCAATAACTCTCCTTGCATTATCGTCCAAGGATCTCCCTTCCTTCTACCAACATTGGTTATTTCTAAGTATCATACCAAGTAAGAGCTTTATAAATCAAGTACCCATATGCAAATATGCTTGCATAACAATCTATGATCTATATTGTGAATAATCAAAGATATTGATTCATTCTCAAGATTCAATTCTCCACTACTCCCATGGAGCATTATTCCTTGTAAGATTTTGATGTTGCATGTCTTTGTCATTCGTTTTTTTATCAAGGTTTGGGTCACTGTTGTGGGTGATTCTACAAGTACTTTGGTCATTGTCATTGGGTTTTGGGATGATCTCACTCTTGCATTTTACGATTGCTCTTGAATGGACATACTTGACTTTGTAATGCTTCCATTATCATCTTGATCTCTTGAAAATAATTTAAAATCCTTTGCATTTCTTGCATTAGATCTTGCAACAAAATAATTGTGATCTTTGTTGTGAATAATTGAAGGTATTGATTCATTCTTGAGATCTAGTTCTACACTACTGATGGAACTTTATCCTTTATAAGACTCAATGTTGCATGTGTAGGTCATTGTTATGGTGACTCTTTGGGTGACTCTACATGTACTTTGGCCATTGCCAATAGGTTTTGGTACAATCTCCAAATTTGCATTACATTATTATTCTTGAATGTATGTACTTGATTTTATAATGCCTCTATTGTCATCTTTATCTTTGGAAACTTGTTCAACATCCCTTTTATTCATTGCATCAGATCTTGCAACTAAGGTTCCATGCTTTGTACACACTATAGACTCTTTAAAAATATTTCCTACTTCAATACAAGGTTAATATGATCACTCGACAAGAGGTACAGGCTCTTAGGACTACCATTGGGACCTCAAATGTTGTCACTTGTTGATAATACTCCTCACCAAAAGTGAGAATTACAAAATCTCTAAACATCACTTTTGGCCTAATTACATAACAAATTTCTATTTGAATATTGAAAGGAAGAGGATTTGGTATATTCAAATCCATTGCATGATAATAGACTATAAACTATCAAATCCTACTCTCCATAGTATATTACAATAGATAAAATGACAAGGTTTGGCAAATTCATTATTATGCACTGGAAATGCACTCCAAGATGGTAAACAAGGTACACTCTCACTTCCTTGGTTGGATGTACATAATCTTGATATAGAAAGGATTGAGGAAGGAAAAATTAGGTGTTAGAAATTGTCCTCCATGAGGATCGATCCCATCATCCCTCCCAAACATCAAACCTTGCAATTTCAAGTACTCTTTTTACCCTCAAAATTACTTAGTCTCAATAGCATGCATTCTTCCAAGCGGGGTGATCCACTCACTTGGATTAGAGCACCCACTCTAATATCATTGTAATATTGTAATATTCTGATGACAAGAGAACCCCCAAAAGAAACACAAGAGAAGAAACACAGCTTCATACTCATTACTTTGATGCACTAAAGGAGCACCTTCTCATTATTATATAGTAAAGAGAATCCCTTCCAAAGAAGCTCCACCTTTGGATCAAATGCATGGATTGGTGACATGTTAGCAAGCTCCACCCTTAGATTAGTTGCATGGATGGGTGGCATGTTGATCCTTGTCCTATATAGTTGGTCAAATAGGTTTGATCAAAAGGAATATTTAGGGAATCTTCCTATAGGAAGTTCAAAATTGCATGGGTGAAGTACAATTGGAAAGCTCTCGACGAGAAAATTTTAGGGGGGGGGAGAGAGAGAGAGAGAGAAAGAGAGGAGAGGGCCAACTTTCTAACTCATGGAATACATATGTCCCATTTTTGAAGTATAATTCATCCGTTTAGGCCTCCAAAATTGGCTTTGAAGTTTTCAAAGTGTTTTTAGGTCATGCCTTATTAATGGAAGTAATCTTTTGGTGACACCTTTATCTAATATAATTAGTCCATCATATATAGCATCCTTCCTGACATTACCAAGCCAATTTCCACGTCTAGATAATATGTCTAGCTACTGGTATTACAATTGTCCAGAAGCCCACAAGATTGGAACTCTCCAAAAACTACGATGCTCCAAAGCAACACATTGTCTTTATTATACAACATAGAGGATGCACTCAAAGAGAACTACACCTTTAGATTAGATACATGGATTGGTGACATGTCAACAAGCTACACCCTTAGATAAGCTGCATGAATTGGTGACATGTTCATCCTTGTCTTATTTGGTTGGTTCAACAAGTTTGACTAAAGGGAATCTTTGGGAAATCTTTTTATAAGAAGCTCAAAACTGCATATGTGAAGTACCACTGGAAAGATCTCAACAAGACACACGAGAAGGAGAGAGAGAATGTTGATTTTTCTAGGCTTAATGCTTTTTCATTTTGTTTTTTGATATCTCATATCTGGTTTGCTTTCTTCTTGGCCCATTTCTTTAAAATCACTCATTTTATCATTTCTTTCACAAATTGTGAACAATGAATGCCCTCCATTGGTGGGATTATTCCCACTTCCCATAGCACGAAGAGAAGAAAAACCCTTCATGATCTCATGCGCTTTACACAACATTCTGTACACTTTAGAGCAAAAACTATAGATGAGCATTTATATCAAGTTCTTTTTGTATCTAGCATATGCCCAAAAGACCCGAAAATGTGCGGATTCTAGACCTGAATTTCAATTATCACTCGTCAACCCACTTAAAATTGCTAACTTCATCAACTTTCTCTTTATCAAGGCAATATACGACTGTCCTTTTCCTTTTCATCTATCAGCATCGTGAGCAGTTTCCAGTAACATGCATAAATTAAATGAAAGTTAACAACATGAGAGAGACTTGACTACGTCTTTACTTGGATGTATATTCCCTTGTTGCGTATGCATGTAGCATGATATCCTTGCCTCAAGAAGCAGGCATTTGTTGGTCAACTCCATTATAGATACCTAGACAAAATAAATCTTCTGGCCAAGATCCAATCCCTAGGCAGAGATTCTCAATACAGAGATAGAATGCCTGGTGGGGTTGGGAGACCACTAGATACAAGGAATGTTAGTCACCCAATTGCTCGCCTTGGAATCAACTGGATCATGGTGGACCAGTGCAGGATTGAGCATCATATGGACACACTTTCCAAATGCAATGATCGAGGAAAGAGTTTGTTCCACATTAACACTAACGTGTTTTATGCACATTCTTCTTCTACGGAAGCAACTTGCGCCAAGATTTATTTACTCGTGAAAGTCAGGTCATGTGAAGACGAAGACTTTAGGGCTAAAGATATGCTAAAAGGACTCAAGTCTACGGAGCAGAGCAGTATAAATAAGCTCGCTACGGCTCTGTTTGTGGAATTTCGTGCGGAACTTTTTCCATTTGTGGGACCGGATATCAAAAGGATGATTCACTGGTAAGGAAACTATGAAGGGCTTTTTCTTTCTTTTATATTATAGTTCCATAATTCTGTTGCGAAATTTGATGATTCATTTCCCCAAGAGCTTATTGAAAAGTTGAGCGCTATCTATCTATACTACTTCAGATTCCTGTCAACATCATATGGAGAAAACTCACGGTTGCACTCCATGTGGCTTTGTTCTTTGATGTCCGACACAACGAGTACTTCCAAATTGTAATATAAACTAATCTAAATGTCTGGTAGATAAACCTGGAGGACAAGTCCAAGTTGTAGAATTGGTCCAAAGATCACTGTTGGTCTCGATGTGTTATTGGCTGAGACCTGCTTCTCAACCACAATCACGATAAGTCAAATCAACTATTTTCCGTGCAGAATACTGTGCTTGTTTTGGCTTCTGGATTATCGAAATCTACAGAATTATGAGAATGTAGAAAGGATTCAGACCTTCGAGCATGGGAACAGTTAAGAGTAAGCATGATTTTATTTGCTGTATCTTGATACTGTATTCATGGGAGATCCCTTTGTTCCATTTAACATCTTTATGCAGTGCGTTGAATTCCCTCACGAGTAAAACTTAAAGCAACTTCAAATTCCAAAATTACTTGCCACAAATACTCCTTCCTTTGGCCCAAAAAATAGTTTCAATTCTATTTGTAGGTTCTGAAGTGTTGTCCAAGTTCCAGAAAAGAAATTCGAAAGAGAAGTATCAGCTGGAATGATTATATCCCTGAATTTATTAAAGGCCCACTTCTTTTGCCTGAAGCTACCTGAAGTAACTAACTGTTTCATTGTTCTCTCTGCGAGAGATTTACTACCACACAAATATGCAAACAAACTATACAAATCCGAACGCCCGTACGATGTCCTATATCATGGGCCTCCGAGTCAGTTCTAGAGTTTTAAAGATTCCAAGAGCGAAATCCCACACTCAAATCTCTTGGGCTCAAGTTACTATTACTACTACTACTTCCACTCCCAAGAGAGGCAACAGAACTGCAGACCTCGGGAGCAGTACTGCAGTTGTGAGTAGCTACAGTGGCCCGTAGACGAAGTTTGACGCAGTCACATGCAGCGCAAGCCATTTGCTCTTGCGGAATCTGCCCAGAACGGAGGGCTCACGTGGGTGGACTTGGACGGAAGTCTCCGCCATTTCCGTCTCTCATCCCTCCACAATTCTACTCGATCCGTGAGTTCGGACAGCACTAGAAACAGCAGCGCTGTTATCGGGAAAAAGCGACCACGTAGAACACATGAAGGATGAAGGAGGGGAAGATCCCATCGAGCCGTACAAGCGCTGTTATAGAGCTTTGAACTCGTCTTCCCAGTGCACATGGGCACGGCTACTGTTTAGTTTCCTGTGGTCTGGGATGAGGATTGCCACCACTTTTGTTCCAGTCTTTTCTTTTAACTCGTCGTCATCATGGTTAACTGAATGTACTGGACCAAGCTAATCTACTCACTGAAGGGTTACAGTACTGTGCTCATCTACTGTTTAGTGTCCTGTTCTCTGGGATCCTGAATTGATACCACTTGTGTCTCTAATTCTTCATCATCATTAGCATCGGCTGATTGGTCTCGACCGAAAGAATTAGTTCAGTGCCGTAGTTTCTGCTGCTGCTGGAGGAGTTGTAAGGTGCATGCACGAAAGAGGAGAAAAAGAGACAAGAGTAGGGGAGAGGAGAGAAGATCCCTAGAGAAGTGAATGAATAAGGAAGGGGTATGGAGATTTGGCTTGGAGAGGAAAGAACAGAACACTGTGGAGGTCCGTGGACGTACGTGCTGCTGGTGCTGGTGCTGGTGATGGTTTTGGCAGGACTTTTGACTTAACCCTCGTAATGGGAAGGATGGGTCGCACAGACAATGGCCTAGGATTCGATCCGCTTTGTTTAGAAAGGGGCGTGGTTAAGATGGACCTTGTTGACCATTGATGAAGATTAGTTATGTAGCCCTCGAGGGTAGTGAAGGGTGAAATTCCTGATGATGTGGAGCGGGTGACGAGTGGAGTAAAGGGCTGTCCTTTCCTAAAGTCGGGTCCCATAACTTCGCGTGGATGAGATTTTCAGATTAGAGAAGGAGTTTGTTGAGAGGAGCTAGATAGTCAGTGGCTGGCCATGCAGTGACTCCCCAGCTATTGATCAAAGGCGTCCTACAATCTGCTGTTACTCCTGCTGCTGGCACCTGATGAGAGGCAAAACAGCGAACAAAATGCTCCCCCTGCTAACTAGTAGCAGCAAACCCACAAAAGGTTTCCGCTTGTCATTCAGCTTGATGCATAGTTTGTGTTTGTGACCAGAGCTTAAGCAGCAATGGTGAACGATGGACGCCGAGGAGCCTAAATGGGGAATGAATGAATGCTTTGACAGTGAGTAGTAGTGCTCTATATTCTGTATGGTGGACGTACGTAGCCGGGATGGGCTTTGGTGTGAAGCCCCAATAGCCATCGCCTACAAGTTGGAGCGCCGAGAACGTGGGACCCAGATCCTATGAAACCGCAGTCTCCAGAAGAGAGAGGGAGAGGGAATCTGTGTTAAATAAAAATTCGGAGGAGCTGAGAACATGACGAGAAGAGATGCTAGGATGGTAACGTAAGGTAAATGAAGTGAGAGGAAGAATGAGAACTGGATCCTCGGAGATGAAGTGGCTGTTGGGGATTTATGAGGGATAATTGTACAAATTGAAAGTACGCGAAGGGGGAATTGATGGACGGGGCGAATAATGTCCGAGTGAACACGAGAGGCGAAGTGGTGTGAAGTGAAGTGAATAGGGGAGAGGGGTGAGGCGTGAGGAGGAGCGAACAGGGCCTCCATTCTCTCAACAGATGGGACCCACAAAAGGTTAGAGAGAGAAGAGAGAGAAGAGAGCACGAGTGCGAGCTCCTAGAGGCCAGGACTCGGACCCTCAAGACTGTTCAGGGACAAGTCCTGCCAGCTACTTGTCGTTCTTTATAACAAGTCCGAACTCTGGCCGTGACTCTCTCTTCTGCCCTCTCATCCGGTTCTGTTCTGTTCTCGACTACTTCTCGTTGTGTGCTGGATTTTCTGGGAAGTAAGGGCTTATTCAAGTCTGCACACACCAGAGAGACGAGAGACCCTGCATACAAGCAAGCAGAAGAGAGCTAGAGAGAGTGAGAAGAGAGCAGAGAAACAGCGCAATGTCCTGGGTGTGGAGAAACTTGGACAGATTGAGTCCCTGGTCCTGGTCTCATTGACAAAGTCGGCAGTGTTAGGTGTTAGCGAAGATGGTAGGATCTCCACATAAATCCAGAGAGTGCTCGAGTTACAATACGATCTCAGGAACGTGTCACTTTCAGAAATTGGGAACAGATCTGGAAGAGTTACTTGGCGGTTTGTTGGCGGATTTTAGAATCTCGGTGCAGGGTAAAACATATCCTTTACATCGGTGTATCCTCGCAGCTCGGTGCAGCTTTTTCCGAAAGCATTTTGAGACTCTTCCGAGTGATGAGTCCAAGTCGGAGCTGGATCTGGGGAAGGTGGCGAATCTCGAAAAGGTTGGACAAGAAGCGTTCGGGGCAGTGATCAAGTACGTTTACAGTGGGCGAGTGAGGCTCTTAGGAAGCGCTGTCACTTGTCTCGACGAATTATGCGCTCATGAAGCTTGTAACCCAGTTGTAACGTTTGTTCAAGATTTCCTCCGCACAGCAGCCGTATTTGACCTACCAGAGCTGAAGGTTCATGCTGAGGTAAAAACTCCGCACTCCAAAATTTTCCAGTTATGGGTCTAGCTGCCTCTCGTTTCTTCTCATCGTCTTCATAAACCATGAGGACGTGTCTGCACCTGGTCAAGTTTTATTTGAGAATGACATGTGAAAATCGTGATGGGAATTGCTTGTCTAGTCCGGATAAAAAGAAGTAAACTTCGCAAGCCCGGTACGAGGTTAGTCTATTCGTTTGCGGGAGTTAACGCGCGCGACCTGCAAATTTTTATCTACTCAGTTGTCTCTAACGGTTGCATGCATTGTGTAAGGTTTGACGGTAGCTGGTGTTCTCATTCTTTTTGTTCTGAGCAGGTAGTGCAGAGCAACGATCAACTTCTTTTTTTTCTGATGTTTCTTCATCCCAAACGTTCAATCAGCCTTGTAGCAATGCAACTTAAGTGTATCCATTACTGCGCTTGACAGCATCTCGTGTCTTCCTTCAGATCTTTTAGTATCACGTGATGTGGTCTGATGAGTTCTATCTCTTGTTTGCTTTCTAATTTTGGAGCTATGTGGTGGTGCTTGGAGGAGATTTATAACCTGACATTGACCCTTTGACTGCCTCGGATCAGGAGTCCTACCATGGTGAACAACGTCTTGTCGAAGACTGTTTGCTGCAACAAACGGAATGGTAGTAAGCTCTGTGATTACTCAAAAGTCAATGCATCCTCTTGCCTTCAGTTCCCTGGAAACAACCAGCAAAGGGGCAGAAGAGTTTATCCTCTCGTTTCAACCTCTAGTAGTGTCTTCTGGACTTTTACCTTTCTTCATCGGTGGCCATCAAAAGCTTTATTTTGAGCTTTGGACCGGATAAATCGTGTATGTTTCTACGTGAGTTCAATGAGAGAACGTTCATCGCATAAAACTCACGGGTTTAAAATCAGGTGTTCTTAGTGTCTCCTGCCCTTCCTTACACGCCTTCCTGAGATGGACGATACTGATGCTTGGTTATAGATTATCTTCACAACATTATTTATAACTTACTCGTCCAGTGCTTTTACAATTCCAGTTCATGACTCTCACTTTGTGCTATACCTACTATTGATCGTAATCAGGTCCTAGTCACCCTAACCACAGATCATATTGTGCAGTGAAGGGTTTATAATTTAGTGGCATTCTGTTCTATCAATCTAGTTTCATAGGCTCGTATGTCTAATCATCATTTTGTCTAGCTATAAGGTATTGTCTATTGTAGATGATCATGGTAGATATCGAGCCCTGGCTTTAACGTGAAGGCATGCCGTGGTTTGCCGAGTGTTTCGAATGCACCTTTATTCCCGAAAAG
Source organism: Lunularia cruciata (assembly GCA_948567375.1). Lineage (NCBI taxonomy): Eukaryota > Viridiplantae > Streptophyta > Marchantiopsida > Lunulariales > Lunulariaceae > Lunularia > Lunularia cruciata. Next base: position 78,960,761 of record OX419755.1, on the reverse strand, counting down.
GATTTCACAGCTCTGACAAGACATCCCGTGGGTTGGTGCAGCAACTTTTACTAAATCTGGTGGAGAAAGTGCCTGAAGACTACTTGACAAATATGATGAAAGTTGCAAAGACTCACGGTGCTCAACGCTTGTATAATCGATCTATGGAGATTTTGGCTAACAATAATAGCTGGAACTACCTCGGTTTGGAGAAGACCTTAGGGAAGGAACTTGCGACTGAGGTCAAGGAACTTCGGAGGAGGTTGGAATTGTTAATGCCAACAGACGAGGAAGAGCATCGTTACAAGCAGGCCTGGCGAGTGCAGAGGGCACTTGACTCGGATGATGTTGAACTTGTGCAATTGTTGCTGAAGGAGGGGAAAGTTAGCTTTGATGACGTGCATGGCTTACACTACGCAGCAGGTCATTGTGACGAAAAAATCGTTAGGGAGTTACTTGATCTGGAGTTGTCAAATCCAAACGTTACAGATTACAGCGGTTACACGGTGCTCCACGTTGCATGCATGAGACGAGAACCAGAAATTCTTGCAGGTCTATTAGCAAAAGGAGCACGATCGCGGGACCTTACACCAGATGGAAGAACGGGAGCACAGATTGTCAAAAGGCTGACGAAGAAAGGAGGAGACGGGACTGGAACGGCTGCTGAAGAGGAATCTCAGAGAGCTAAACTTTGTCTTGAAATTCTTGAGCAAGCTGAGACCAAGACAACTTACTCCAAGTCATTCCGAGATGTCATAAGCATGGCACATACAACTGAGAGAGAGCTTGTTCAGAAACTCCTCTATCTGGAGAATAGAGGTAATAGTCGAAGATATTACTATGTTGACAACGGTGGAAGAGGATGGACAATGTGAAGATACTTATCAGTTGTTTAGCAAAACCAAGAAGATTTGACCATTTCATTATCTTAGACTGGCTGAAAGGAAGTGAGATTATTTCAAGCCCAGCTTAAGGAGACGCACCTTTAAATGTTTCAATCAGATATCTAAGGTGGTGTGCCAAACAGTCTCCTCATATTTTCGGGTATTTCTCGCAGTTGGTTTGGCGAAGGTACTCTTTCCCCGAGAGGCACAGATTGTGATGAATCTTGCACATCTGGGATCAACGTCGGAGTTCACTGGAGTTGACAAAGTCAAAGGAACTGCAAAAGCATCCAACTCGCCACAGGTTTTTTGTAAGTATCTTTCTCTTTGGCTGTGGCGTGGCTATCACCATAATTCTTAAGACTGAATGTAACTGAGGTTCGGTTTGAATATCTTTTGACAGCTAAAAATCAGCAACTGAGGCGACTTCCAATTACGAGTAATAGTACGAAGGCCTCAGAAAGCTCAGATGGAGGCCTTGATGCAGGTCTGCTACAGAGGGTCAATGCGCTTCAAAGGACAGGTACTTGTCTCTTGCGTCGCTTTTCTGCAAATAAATGAGGGGAACTTTTATAGTGGCCAATGCTGAGCCCTCCATGAGAAAATAGAAATGGTTGTAGACGGTATCTCCCATAAGCAACGTTACAGTCGGGGCCTCTCCTTCGTGGTGCTACTGATTCCAGCGAGTTTGCCTCCTGTAATTATATATGGGTATACTACGTTGAAGCTGCCACTAAGCTAGTTTCAGTTGGTATTATTTTTTCGCTGATGCTGTCAATCATGGCTTTTCCTGTCCAAGTGCATTTGCTCCTTGGTGCCATCTTGACGTCTTCTTCAAGCTTGTGCAGAGTATGCAATTGGGAATATGCCAGATCCTCTTATTCTGCCCTCTTTCTGATTGATTGGTGATGGGTGCAGTGGAATTGGGACACCGCTTCTTCCCTCGATGTTCGGCGATTCTTAACAAGTACATGGATGATGACAATGGCGATATTGCATCTCTGGACAAAGGACCTCCGGAGGAACAGTCATCGAAAAAGCAGCGCTTAGATGAACTCAAGGAAATTCTAGCAGAAGCTTTTACTCAGGATGTTGCTGACATGGACCAGGCAAAAGGTTCTGAAAAACTTCCACCTTCATTATCCTCTTCTTCCTCTTCTTCGCAAGGAGGGAGTCCAAAGACGAGGAGTCCAAAGACCAAAGCTGGCTGAGCTCAATATGCTCAAAAGGTCCAGAAGGTCATGTATACAGTTTTGACACCGACGCGAATTTCAGTTCATCCTCATTCACGATGTACAGCAATGGACCCTCGTAGGACTTAGTGCAGCCCCGTGACTTAGTCTTCTTTGATCTGTCTCAGTAGACTTAGCTAGTGCCACCAAAATAATGTACTGCAGATGCAGACGATACGGAAAGAGGCGTGTATGGAAATCTTCTTTGCTGTGCATTAATGAAAGCATGTAAAGAAGAGTTCCTGCTTGTATCCAAGTCATTGATGAGTGGTCTTTGGAGGGCTGCATCACCAAGTCTTCTGCGCAGATTTGCTTTAGGTGTCGTGTGTTTCGTGGTTTCTGCTGCTCTTATGGTGGGGGCCTTTTCTGATCTCTACAAATTCTGTATCGTCCGTCAATATTGACTTGTGGATGTCAACATATAATCACCATTCTGTTCAATTCCTACTCGTCTGATGGTTATGCCTTTATGTGTCTATGATGAATGGAGTAAGAAGGCCCCGATGCAGCTATCTTGGAAACGCATCACACTTCTGTAAAATAACGCCTGTGAGTTTCCTTTCGTGTTCATGTATTGTGAATATTTTACCGTTGCGTTTCGTGGAACTAATCGATCTGCTTTTCATCTAGCAGAGGCTGAGGCAGAAGTTCGATTCCGCGTTTTGGAACTTGGTAAGAGGTGACAAACCTCTGTACAAAAGTGGCGAGAGGTGCAGCAACTGGTGTAGGCACACACATTTCCTTAAACCAGGTTGCAAATAGTTCCTGCTACATCGGCTCTGGATACAGCTTAGCTCGTTCTCGGGGCCCAAGAAGGAAAGTAGCTCTACCACCTTGTGCACTTGATTCGCTTTCATTCATTCTCTAGCGCAGTCTTGTATATTATCTACGCTTGTGTCAGCTTAAGTTTCTCCCTGCAAGAACGTTAGTCAAGAACGTTAGTTTAGGGAAGAGACGCTGTAGAAATTTCTTTTGTTCCTGTACAACTGAACTAAGTCGTACGCAACTAAGAACAACCCGTCGTAGTGTAATATTGTAGAAGGTAGAAGTTTAGAGCTTATACTAAAATTTATACTGAAAGCTTCTGTTCTCCTCTATTTTTCATTGGCCCTCCACTGCTGTTAAGATACGTCACGATTCTGAATATGTTCCAGCGTCAAGTAAGGTCTCCTTCACTCTGAGACGGAAGCTGGTGTGACCTAGAGTCGACAACCAATTACTGGATTTGTTATCCTAATAGTTTCACCATGTCAATGAGTGTTTATCTCTCACAGCAGCTGAAGGGTGCATTGTATGGCGAAACGAATGTAGTTCAATTGCAGGTGTTTGAAATTCTTGAAGCTGTAAAACAAGTCCTCCTACGTGTGTTTCTACACGCGGCTGCAATATCTATGACAACTAGTAATCGTCTTCTATAAAACGGATCAAGGATTGTCTGTCACTACGCAGGTTGTTTATTCTTTACTAAATCATGGAAAAGCTTCAGAAGTGTCCATGTCATTGTGCAATGACATTGATACTTTACGCGCTTATAAGATGCTATATGCAGCAGGAGTTGTGCGAAGTCCTGAGTGTAAATGACATGCTTTTGTTAGTCAGCTAGTGTCTGGTGCACGTAACAAGGCAACCTGGGAGGATTGAATGAAGACTACAGTAATTGCTTCGATAGATACAAATGTGTCCTGGTTTTAGAACCCTGTGGAATGGTACTTGTCACTCGTCTCATTGTCAGATTGATTCATGTTTTACTAGTTTGGTGAGATTGCTAACGTTCTGTTAGTTTGTGACCCTGTTAAGGTTTTCGACTTCTAAGATTTAGTAGTTGGTGCCTCTAGGAGCCTACTCCGCCACTGGTTATATTGCTGCATATCCAGATAGACGTCATGTCTAAATTACATCCAATTGTACTTCTCATGAGGTCTCATGGTTTAAGGTAGTCTTTGTACACTTTATCGTACGGTAAAAGCATGAGATATATCCTATGTATTTCCCATGAACTCTCATGGTCTAAGATAGTCTTGACACCCTTTCTCATTTGGTATAAGCATTTATGTGCATATCTCGGATGACCGAAGAGACTGGCTAATTAGCTGAGGTCTAATGACCGAAGAGACTGGCAAATTAGCTGAGGGCTGAAGCAAACCATCAAGAAAACATTAAATAAAGTCTTATTAACAATAACTAGAACCTACCAGACTCTAACAAGGTTCAACCTTTTTGTTGGGTCAATGGTGAAGTTTAAGACTAGAGAGGTTAAGATAGGATATAATACCTGCATATTCACAAAGGTCTAACAACAAAACTTTGAAAGAAGAAATAGTAAATAAGACCACGGAAGAAAGATAATCAAACTCTTTTTGTTGAGCTGGAAGTGAAGTATTCACACCAGAGGTACTTTTCAGTTGATGAAAGATTCTTCATGTTTGTGAATTCCCAAAAGGTTATCTTAAATTAAGAAAGTTCAATATCACACAATGGAAAAGTTTAAGGGTAGAACGTGCTAATAGTGCTATTGGCATGAAATGGAGAAGACCAAAAGATCGTAAAGATGATCCCATGAGAGAGTTTGATTCCTTGGATTGAATACGAAAATTCAAGAGGTTAACCAAATGAGAATAATAGAAGAAGAGTCCTCATGTCTAGTGATGAATTCCTTAGACTCTATATTATAAGGTATCAAGATAATAGCAACTTTGGCTGAACTGTCTCTCTCTGTATCTCGTCGCATCGTTTTTTTATGCAAAAATATAATAGTCCTCCCAATATTGAAATCTTAACAAGGGTTTAAGAATGGACAACAAATCATAGACTCGTAATAGCTGGAACCAACTGAAGTTAAAAATTAACATGTGGTATCCAACTATTTTAGATTTGGAACTTTATCTTTTCGTTTTTATAAAACATAAAAGCGATGGTTCAGAAAAAACACTTCACATCTTCTTTTCATTTCTCATCGCTTGCTGGCTTGCATTTCTCCTTCTTTACAATCTCCCCTATGCATGTATCCGGTCCTAAGTTCTGGATCACGCGTTCCATGAACGACTTCTACTTCCAAATCAAGTAAAGACATGCATTAACATGTACGGTTATATATGTAGCCCAGTTTCCACCATTTACTACCATAGAGAAGTCCATATGTTCTAGAAGAAATATATACTAGGGTCCGTAGTTGTCCTTCTGCTGGTCCTACACTTTCCACTCCATTGTCCAGAAACCTCGATTTCATCATCTAGTGAGTTTATCAGATGTTCAAATCTAAATGATGTAATCCACAGTGGTCACGGCCCTTTGATGTTGGTTTCACGGGATTTAGCGAATCTTCCGAGGGTACGCTGATTGCGAGGATAAGGGGAAAAAATAGCTTGTTTGAGACACCCCTGCCTTAAATCCAATGCATCATCTCGGGCTTTTCTGTACAACTACCACATTCGACTCCTGCATCTCTTTTATTGAAAAGATCATCTCCAAATTATGATTAAAAGGAAAACATCCGGAAGTTCAGAATTGCTCAGAGTTGCTCACAAACGTGATGCAACATTAGTTGGGCTCGACAGGTGTACAATTGAAGGCCACAATCGTTGGTTGTGGAAGGCACTGTTCAAAGCAGAAAGGGCAAAATATGAAGTTGGTTGAAGTTGAACGAATGAAATTGATTGAGCTATGAATGATGTCTACAGTTCTCTCCACAGACGCAACACGGAGGCCTCTTCACAGTATAAGTGAAATTACCTTTAGGTCTTTGAATCTGTAAAAAAACCTTTCATGCAATACATCTGAATCAGTCTAGATTCGGTGCTCCTTATCACACCATATGCAAAGGATTTTACTTGCTGCAAGTCTGTTTGTTTATCACAAAACTATCCACCAGCCTAATGTGCAACTTATTCACGCCCCATAAGATTTGCTCAGGTTAGAGTTTCTTGCTCCATGTGACTTATTATCCGTAAGACTGCAAGAATAAGTTGCAAAAAACTGAAGGAATTTCAAATAGCATTCAATACTCAAACAGTTTGCACATAAATTCCTCGTCCATAAATTTTGGGGGAAATAAATTGATAAGACTATACACTGTGGAGGTTGAAACAGACATTCCCATTCTTCTTAATCGAAATAACGAGACAGCAAACGCTGAACTCCTTGTTCCAGCTTTTGTCGGTCACGAGTTGGGAACTGCTCAACTCGACAGCCATCCTACACAAGTTGCACGAGAAACTAGGATGTCAATGCAAGTTCCACATCTCATTAAAATACAGTTGCATCATTCTTTGCACCACATCACGGCATCCACCAGCACAAACTTTCGGGCGGTGTAGAACTTACAACAAAAAAGGAGAACATCGGGACCGAGCGGATGGAGTAGAATCGAGCTAAATCCTGTGAGATTGCCAGTTGCATGGTTCTCTTAGTTTTGATTTCATACTCAATATATAAAAGTTCTACTCACTGGGATGGATTTATGAGTGCTAATATGAACGTAATAAAATGCTCTAAAGTGGCCCTTCGAAGATAACATGTGCATATTCTCACTTGGTCAAAGATACAAAGTTTAGTAAGGGGACCTACCGTCAGATCGTCATACTCATCACGCACATTATGCTTGATAAACTGAACTCCCTTCTCATTTTCTACAGGACATTCTTCTCCGCATCCCTGTTCATCATTGAGAAAACACCAATCACAACACGAACAAAGCGTAGGGTCTCTAAAACGAAGTGTTGCATTTAGATTTTTCTAAGTAAGGCTCAAGCAAACAAATTTAATCTTCCAAGAAAAACATTTCCCCAGTGCCATCAAACAGAGAAGTAATGGCCTTCCCAGAAAATAGACCAAATGCTCAACTACTTCATAGTACTTACACGTTTGCATAGCTTTATAAACTGAGGAAGAATATACTTGCAAGACCCACATGACGAGTTGTAGAAGTCCACCACAACCTGCCACGACAAACATCATTATGTCTTGTACTTGACCGTGCATTCTCTTTGAGACACTTAGAACTCCATAAAGCTAAGAGATGAACACAAACTCCGTCATTGACGATATGATCCACTCAGTTACATATTCAAGCAACTTTCTGTATCCAGTGCCCTCTGAACTGCTTCGACAAAAGGATTTCTCTCCTTGAGTAACACGTACCCACATTTTCCAATATGAAAGTAGTGGAGCTTAAAGTCTAATCCATGTCTACGCAGACGGGAGGAACGAGAAGTTTGTAGAAAGATTACCAGAGCATTTGTCAGCTCAGCATCTTGAAGAACTCTCTCAAATTCAGCATAAGTGCGAACTTCCCGCACACAGTCAACAGGACAAGTAATCTCTGCCTCAGCCTCGCGAGCCTCTTCTGCCTGAGCTTAATCCAAAGATGAGTAATACAGAGGGTCACAGAGTTCAAATCAGTTATTCCTCTTCTGTTGCAAATCATTATCTAGAGCAAAATTTCGATTGTAAGACTGCAATCCTTGCAATTCTGCTCCGCTGATGCTATTATACCTGAGCCAAATTACAATCTCTTTTCTGCAATAACTATACCGTAACTGGACTCCAAATACATGCGCTCCACTCTCTCACCAATGAGTACCGTTGACTTTAGAACTTCTGTTTGTGCTTCTATCCTCTCGTTCAACCGAATAATATTCTTGTGAGGTTTGCTTTTCAGCTTATAAGCAGCACCAGCGAAGGGAAACGGGCAATTACGTCACTCAAGTTACTAGGATTCAAGCGACTTCTCGCTGGTGGTGTTTGTTTCGAAAAAAATTACTCATGCAAAATCAGATAACATATCTTTTAGTGTCTTATAGCAGCAAACTCCAACTGCAAAATCCCCTTCCAGCAAATCAGACAATATACCCCTGGGGTGCAAGAGGATGCAGCTTAGGGCAAGTGAAGTAGGAAACGAATGCTCACATAAATTATACGAAAGCAAGTAAATTTCTTTCCTCCCCACCAGAAGACACACAAAGCTAACAGATGTCCAACCTCTTGACGTTTCAGCGATTCATTCAAGTGAAGTTTCCTGTCGATATGAAGGCGAGCTAGAATTCCTCCTCCGCCACGCTCCTTCTTGACAATCGAAACTTTAGAAAATCCCGCAGTTGAAGAAATCCTCCTCGAACTCGAAAAGTTGAGCCAACAACGACGACGACTTCCAACTTCAGAACTACCGCCAACTCCCACTCTTGCCTGCTCCACCGGAGAATGTGATCCCAGCGCCGTGGACGACGCTGAAATCACGAACCTCTCCATCGGTCAACAGCGCGAACTCGACTCACCTCTCGCGCGCCGCTTTTCTCGATTCCAAAAATTCTGCTCTCATCAAACGCTCATTCATATACTCCACAAGGAAATGAGGAATCCTTCTCAAAGTCGTTTCCTGGAACTGCTATTCCGCGTGTGTGTGGCACTCGATTCACTGACCACAAGAATGCTCACTGACACCGCCACTTGGATTCGCTGCCTTACTGATAAATATCGCCTTTTCAGCGACGACCTGTATTCCGCTATTCCGAACTCCGGTACACGAGGGACAAGGACTCAGATCCGGCGATAACTTCGCGGGGCAGATTCGCGCTCAACAATGGAACCTTGTACGATCCTGGAGATTTACGGTAGTCTTATGGTAGGCGACCACGTAGAATACATGAAGTGGTGGGAAGATCCCATCACGACAAAAGAGGTAAAGTGGGGTTAGTACGATTCTGGAAATCCATCACGACAAGAGAGCTAAGATGGGGTTAGTAGTATATCGATAGTAACTTAGGTGCCCGCAAGGCAGATTCCTTTATCTCTTATCGATACTAAAGGCAAAAGATCTTTTCCCTTTATCTCTTATCGATATTGTCGGGGAGAAGGAGACCGTGTAGGAAAAACGAAGGATGGGAAGACCCCATCAAGAGTCTATATGACAAATCCGCCTGACCGCACCTAAGATACCCGAGCTATACAAGTCAGACGGTTTACATACAACGGGAGCATCCGAAGAAACATCACCTAATGTGATTGCTCTCCCATGGATTGCACCAACCGCTGCCCTCTATAGAGCAATGGACACACACTGTCTAAAATATGATACAAAGTATGAAAGTGAGAGTGGTACCCCCTAACACCTAACATGATAAGTTCTCGTGCACTCCTTGACAAATGTGTCAAATGCGGTGTCCATCGCTCCATATAACTCCAAGGCTAGAGGAACAAAGAGATGACCTTGTTGCATGCACCTATACTTGGAGACCTTGCAACCTGTTGTTGCACTCGCCGCCCATCCAAGGGGATAGGTAATCACTCCCTCCAAAATTGTATCCCGCATTAGGTTCGTAACGACGACATCCGCTACTGTCACCTGATCGTCTTGGACCAAGTATAAGTCTACCCTGACACATGTCGTCTGCAAAGCATACGAACGCTCCCTCCAAGCATATCCACTCTCTTGTGCCATAGCAAACACTATGTCCCTAATGGCATCATGGGTAGCTATCCTCTGTCCTCCAAAAGGACACCATGTCATGTGGACCGCTGTTGCATCTAGTGTAGAACCACACTCACAAGTGAGTAATGAAGATGCAGATGGATGGACCAAACCTAGGCAAAACCTCATCGCTGTAGAGAAAGTAGCTAGTGCGAGTCGGAATGCCCTAATGCACGGTCGAGCTAGGATCCAAGAGCTTGCACCGTTGGAGCAAGAGCAAGACGTGCCCTAGTAGCCTAAGGAATGGACGAGTCGACTAAGAGAGAATGTAGCATATGCTCACATTGTCTCTCCATCAAGGAAGATTGTAAACCTCTAGTCAAATCTGACAATAGTGAAGCAAAAGGTATTATCAAAGGTATCGATATTATTGGTGCTCTGTCTTTTGCTTGTATGGTTCGATGGAGATCTTTCCCTTCTTCTGTTGCTTTGCTTTTCACAACAGTCAGATGTTGAATCAGAAATGAATCTCACGTTATTCAATCAAATGGGTTACTAATGCCCCTTGGAAAAGAAAAATGCTTCTGTTTGAATAGTAAATCCGAACCCGGAGTAGGGCGGAAGTTGTAGATTTTAGGAGATTGGGAGAGTGTGGAACATGGGAGAGGAGAAGGAGAGATGCGAGAGGAAAGATATATACATCTTATGAGGGTTCTCTAGCATAAACACTTGAGTGAATAGGTTATTCTGTTCGGCTTTGAATTTTTGTTCCATTGGTATCTAGGTTGAACAATATGGAAAATTGAGTAGAAAGTTATGGTGATTTTTAGCTTTTTTTAGGGTTTAGAGTGATTTTTTCATATTGAGAGTGATGAGTAAAGAATTCTCAATTTTATCTCTTGGTATTCATGCTACCATCCCATGACAACTTACTTTGAAAATTTTAGAGATGGGAATTGAAAATTACAAGAGTTTCTAGTTTTTAAACTCTTGTAATTTTCAATTCACATCTCTAAAATTTTCAAAGTAAGTTGTCACGGAACGGTTTGGAGAGATAGTATCTACTCATGTGAGGGGTTGTGGTTTGTGAGTATGGGAAGAGATGAAGAGGAACATTGTGTGTTATTATCATTATTCTTGTGCTAGCCATGGTTACATTTTCCCATATGGGGTTGCCTAGAGTGGCTTGGGATACACCATGCTAGGTGCATCACCAACACTTCACCTTGCAAGGGGTAAAAGCCCATGTGAGAAGGATGCATAAGGACTATGATTGGACCACTTGGGATACTCATGTGTGGCAAGTAACCACATCAACAATAGTGACACTCTAGATTATGTATGCTTCCTCTATCCCTTTGTTAATGTAATACTCTGAGGACAAGAGAAGAGAGAAAACATAGATTAAACACTCAACATTTGGTGCCCCAAAGGAGCACCTTCTCTTTATTATATAGACAAAGAGGATCTCCTCCAAGGAAGCTCCACCATAGGATTATGCACACAGATAGGTGACATGTCAGCAAGCTCCACCCTTGGATTACTTACTTGGATGGGTGACATGTCTGGTCTAGGTCCTATCTGGTTGGTCAAACAAGCTTTGACCAGAGTGAATCTTTTAGAGAATCTTCTTGTAGGAGTCTCAGAATCACGTGATTAAGGTACCATTGGAAAGCTCTCAACAAGCCAAACCAAGGGGAAGGAAAGGCTAGCCTTTTTTCCATTGGTTGGGGGAGAATTTGTACATTTTTGAGACCTAATTCATCCATTTAGGCCTCCGAAATTGCCATCAAAGATTTTAGGCATATTTTAGTTCCTACTCTATTAGTAGAAGTCCCCTTTTGGTGATACCTCTTTCTGATCTGTTTAGTCCATCAGGTGTAACATCCTTCTAGATGTTACCAAACCAATTCTCACCTTTAAATCATATGTTTAGCTATTGGTTCTAAAGTTCTCAAGTCTATTTCGATTTCTGCCCTATTAGTAGAAGTACTCTTTTGGTGATACTTCTATCTGATCTATTTTGACCATCATGTATAACATCATTCTAGATGTTACCAAAACAAATTTCACATCTAGATCATATGGCTAGCTCTTAGTATTATTGTTAACTATTCTAGGGATTCTAATCAAGTTGTGGGAGTGGTTAGCTTCTCAAGCGGATTGCATTTTGGGGTTATTTGAGACTAGTTTTCCATTCCATATTTATTTCATAGGCTACTACGTACACTCCATGATGAGGCTAGATAGGCTTTTTGCCTACCACTTGATCATTTGGCACTTGATCCCTTGGACGAGTTAGCATGGTTCCTATTCCTCTTACTCCCTCAATGGTGTCTTTATTATGCTAGAGAGGGACATGCAAGGCATAGAGATGTGGTTGCTAGATTTCATTGATTCCAAGTGGAAGATTGAGCGGCCCTATAGGAGTGTCTATTAGGGCTACATGTCTTTGGAGACAAGTTTTGCCACATGATACCATAGAGTCCACTTGATTATGACGATGTAGGACATTAGATCAAGCACAAAATTTTAGTAGAGCAGCACAAGTGCAACATCCTTTGTCTATGGCTAGTCCTACTAATGAGACTATATTTTCCCTACGCTCAATTCATCCTATGGCAAGAGAGGGATTACCACTAGAGGTCTTAGATTATCAGCCTGAGTAGCGTTTATATTTTGATGAGTCATATTTTACCCAAGCATTATGCACTACCTCTTGCCTTTCCTTAGGAGGCTTGTTAGGTATGGCATATGAGCATCTTAAAGATCACTTTCAAGCAAATGATCCTTCTAGTTGTTTTACCAAATTGTTTCAAGTGGCTGTAATAGTAACAAGAGGAGAAATTCTTATATCTATTAGTTAGGTGTTAGGTGCTATTCAACTTCTCATGATGGAGAAGGACATTGGGGGCATTAGACCAATTGCTATTGGCGAGATATTTTTGCATTTGGTCAGCCACACCATTGTCCTTCAACATTTTTCTCACTTCAGACAACACCTCAATCAACATCAATTTGGAATAACTATACTTGGAGGATGTGAGGCTATATCTTTAAGCATTAGGGTACTCCTAGATATCCATCCGGAGTGGGTTGTCCTACAAGTGGATGTTGAGAACACTTTTAATGGCATCTCACAAGCATCCATCTTTAGAAAGGTCAAGGAGGCTAGTGGATCCTTGGCAAGTCTTATTCTTTCTGTGCGGTCTTTTTATGGCTCTCTTGCTTTCCTTCACTACCAACACAATTTTTTACAAGAGGGAGTCATTTTCTGGGAGTTAGCTATTGTTACACATCATTGAGATCCTTTATGGAGACCCTTATTTTCCATGGCTCACTTTAGAGCTCTCTTATCTACTACTTTGGCCATGCAAGGTTGTATATTTCCCTCCTTGGCAGACAATACACACATCATGGCCCTTGTAGATCAGATAGGCAAGCCTTTGACCACTTGACTATCGAGCTATATCTAGTAGGCTTAAGAGTCAAGGTGTCAAAGTGTAGGGCATGGTCCCCTTTAGGTATCCCTCCCCACCTTGAGTTGCAAGAGGAGTGTATGACATCAACAGATGGACTATGTGTTCTTGGAGTGCTAGTAGGATTTGAGGATTTTGTCACACACTCCTTAGACATTGTCCTTGTAGATGATATTCTCCATGTGGATGACCCTCCTTTACTAGGAGATCCACAAGTGGCATTTGATATATCCTCCTTTAGTATTGGTTGTTGACCAACTTACCTCCTTTGCACAACTCCACCTTCCTTGACCTTCTTATCATATTTGAGAGCCTATGATAAGAGGATTATGGGAGTCTTTGGTGATACTATTGAACCAAGGATATTGAGTGTGTGATAAGGGATTTGGCATGTAGATAGTCATCTTTACCAATCTCATGTGGAGGGGTTAGTGTACTATTTATGGAGGAGATAACACCTATAGCATTTTTGGGTAGTTGGGCTCTTCAGCATCCCTACTTTCTTCTTGTTTTGTGGTTGTTGATAGGCAAGTTTTGGATACTTCTATGACAAAGGTGGAAGAAGGATCCTTTTCTCTCTAGATGTTATTGCGGTAAACAAGAGATAGTCTATCTCCATGGGCATGCAAGGACCTTCTATCTTTTGCTTCACTATTGTTAGATTGGACTAGAGGTTTATAGTCTTCCTTGATGGAGCAACAATGTCAACATACACTACATTCTCTCTTAGTTGACTTGTCCATTCCTCAAGACTCTAGAGAACGTCTTTGCTCTTGGATCCTAGTTTGACCATTCATTAGGGCATTCCAACTTGCACTTACTACTACACTCTCTACTACAAATACTATCTCTATAATGATGAGGTTTTGCCTAGGTTTGGTCCACCCATCTACGTCGTCATTACTCACTTGTGAGTGTGGTTCTACACTAGATGCAACTATGGTCGATATGACACGGTGTCCTTTTGGAGGACAAAAGATAGCTACTCATGATGCTATTAGGGACATAGTGTTTTCTATGGTATGAAAGAGTGGATACTTGGCTTAAAAGAAGCATTTGTATGCTTTGCAGATGATATATGTTAGGGCAGACTTATACTTGGTCCAAGATGATCAAGTGATAACAGTAGATGTTGTGGTTACGGATCCTATGCATGATATAGTTTTGGAAGGAGTGATTTGTTGGTTTTCTAGTCATTACTTCTAGTATTATCAAGGATAAATATACAACATACCTAAAAAAAGAAACTTAAATGCAACATATGTGAACCAATCAAAACCAATGGAGAATATAAGAAGGTAGATAAAGTATAAAGAGGATCCAAACATAAGCAACTTAAAATTAACTATCCATACTTTTGGTACAAAAATTTCCTTTGAGCATCTGTGCTCTCTCCACGAGTTACTATAAACCAATATTTCAAATAAGGAAATTCTATGTTTTTGTTTGAAAAATAATTTTGAGGCTCAAACTAAGATTATTTCTTCTTTATAGCTTCAATTGAGATGTTCTAGGACTTAATGGAAAGCCTACAAGACAATATTTCCAATGAAATATAGAAAGCTCTAAATTGACTAATACAACTTCCTTGATAATGTCTTGAACTTAGATTGATTTCTTTGATTCAAATTGTAATTCAAAACCCTAATCAAGGTTACACTCCTAGTTCTTGGTAAAATTTAACCATATTTTTTGCTCAAGGGTTCATGTTAGTGCCAAGAATAATCATCAAGCTCCCACTTTTTCAGCCATGACCTCAAATGAGAAAGTTAACAATCAATTGTAGTTGGAGATGGAACAATATATAATTGCTTATGATAGTATTTTTTATTGAATTTTAGTGAATCAGATCTCAATATTTTTATACCCTAAGCAAACCAAAATTTTCAAAGTATTTTTTTGTGCACTTCTCAAACTTGTCGTGCTATACACATCACTGTCAACATCATATGAAGAAGCACAACTCACACATAAGTCATACATGAACTCTAAAGTGCTACAATTGCCCTCCTAGCTGGTGGTTAGGTGTAATACTCCAAGGACAAGAGAACTCACCAAGAGAGATATAAGAGAGAAAACACAAGTTACACACTCAATACTCAGATGCCCCAAAGGAGCACCTTCTCTTTATTATATAGCAAAGAGGATCCCCTTAAAGGAAGCTCCACCCTTGGATCAGATACATGGATTGGTGACATATCTACGAGCTCCATCCTTGGATTAGTTGTTTGGATGGGTGACATGTTAGTCCTTGTCCTATCTAATTGGTCAAATGGGTTTGATTGAATAGAATCTTTAGGGAATCTTCTTGTAGGGAGCTCAAAATCTTGTGGGTGAGGTACCATTGGAAAGCTCTTGATGAGACAAATCATAGGGAGAGAAGGCAAGCCTTTGTATCTTGAGGGGAGGAATCTTCCTATTTTTGAGGATAAATTCATCTGTTAGGCCTCCAAAATTAGCTCTAAAGTTTTTAGGCTATTTTTGGCTTTTGCCCTATTAGTAGAAGTACTCTTTTGATGACACCTCTGTCTGATCTACCTAGCCCATTGTAAATAACATCCTTCTAGTTGTTACCAAGCCAATTTTCACCTCCATATAATATGTCTAACCACTTGTATTACATTAGGTCCCTCTAACTCTAAATAGCCATCTACTCCAAGTGTATGGTATACCTTATGGTGCAAAAGATAAGGAGGCCGGGTGCTATCAACCCATTATTAGTCGCATGTCTGCAATTTATACCATATAAAGGATGAACTAGCTTTAGGTCAAGTACATTTTGGACATAATCACTATCCTTGAGGAACCACCACGATGGGAGGAGTCATACATATCATATGCCATTGTTTCAAACAGCTATCACACACTAACATAGTAGCAGCTCCACCAAAAGAGCCGCATAATATACACCACAAGCCTGCACATACAAGTGCCAAGCTTAGGTCCATAGTACCATCAATGTTTGGAAGGTGCATGGCGCACAATTGTGCATATGATCCTTCCAAACAACACCATCACGTCCTTCCAACACAAGGATTTCAGATGGCAAAACCTTGCACACTCTCAAGATAGTGCGGCATGTAGACACATCAAGTGTCATCGGTGTTGTATGTTGTAGATATACATAGTCACCTAGATGAAATTGATGGATCAAGGGTCTATACCTCCTCCTTGAATGATATCATAGTGTAAGGTATCCCTATGTTGAGCAATTGCTAAGTTCTCAAAGTCCATCACTATCACTCTCTAAAAGATCTTTGCCCGTTACAAACACAAGCTCATCCATGCATGCGGATCATCCAAGTCAAACACTACCATAACATCTCAACAAATGGTTGTAGGTAAATTTGGATCTTGTCCATAGAGTAAAAATTAAGGAGAAAAGGATGCTAAGAAGGCTTGCCTACTAAACGGATAGCCCATGGTCAACCAAGGTAATTGGAGATTCCAATCTCCCAAGTGGCCTCTCTACAAACCATACTTTTGCAATCTTCTCTTCATTGTTTGAACCACTCTCTCTGCTAAGCCATCTTCCTCAAGGTGATCTCAAAAGTAGTACAATGATCAATCAAAGCCTTATCACACAAGGCCTAAAACTCCACCAAGAACTTTGTACCTTGATTAGTCAAAACCTCAATTGGTGCACCAAAATGATTGAAAACCCAATCCAAGAACAAGTAAGCCGTTCCTTCATTGGACTTCTCAAGAAGTGCCATTAACTCAATCCACTTAGAGAAGTGCTCCACCATCACCAAAACATATCAATGATGTCTCATAGTCAATGGTAAAGTCCAACATAGTCCAACAAAGTCCAAACTCTAGCGGTAACCCAATCCCATGATAGGTAATGGGTGTAATTGTGGCATAAGAGCATTAAATGATGCTCTAACTTGGTCACAAACCACACATCTTGCAACAAACTATTGTACATTGATCTGCATACTGCACCACTAACAATGACTCCAAAGTAAACTATATATATGCTTTACTCCAAAATATCCTAGCTCCTCATGAGCATGATGGACCAACTATGGTCTTTGAGATGGAAGTGGTACTACTCTCACTCTACCATCCTCCCATACACAAAGAAGGTGTCTACCCTCCAATCTAAACTGTTTGGCTTATTGGAGAACACGATCTCTCTCCTTGGCCCCAATTGTGCTACCCACAACACTAGTGCAAAGATAGTCTATCACTAAGATATCATCATGAATGTCTTGCTGAATTCTACCACTATCTCTACTCTTTGGATCTATGACCTCAATAACTTCTCTTGTATGCACTAAGAGAGATACCAACAAAGCTTCAAAAAATATAAAAAGAAAGGCAAATGCATGGCAACTTGGCACCATCTCCTCATTTGTCTCACCATGCCAACATGCTCCGGTTTGATCTTGCTAGCTGGGACATGGGTTTATACTCAACCCATCTGCATCATAGTTCACCACTCCAAGATCATGAATAACCATGAAATCATACTCGTATAAAATCAGAGCCTATCATGCAAGCTTCCCTTAAAGCTTGTTGGACTCCATCAACCACTTCAGTGGTTGATGATCAATGATGAGAGTAAAAGGGTTGCCAATTAGGTAACATTGGAAATGTGTTATTGCCCATAGTGTTGCCAAACACTCTCCCTCATATGAACTATACTTCACCTCTATTGAATTGTTGGAGCGACTAGCATAGGCCACCACAAACTCCTTCTCCTCATCATCAGGTTGGATGAGCACTACTCCAAGCCCCAACATCCTCCAATTAGTGTGAACCTGAAATGGTCATCTTCTAATTGGTCCTCAAAATAGGAGCAGATTTTAATTTCTCCTTGAGCTCTACAAGAGTGGTCTCTTGTTCATCTCTCCAACACCACTCTTGTGTAAGCTTAGTTAGCTTTGTTAAGGCCTTGGCAATGGCACTAAATCCTCTAAGATAATGGAAATAGAAGTTCACCAACCCAAGGAATACTCGCACTCTGCTCACATTTGTAGGTCAAGGAATATGTGCAATAGCCTCCACCTTGGTCTACTGAACACAAAGTCCTCTGAGGTAGATGATGTGACCCAAATACTCAACTTGCTCATGGAAGAACCTACACTTCCTAAGATGTAATTTGAGTCTATGAGATCTCAACCTCTCAAACACCTCCAAAAACTATCTCTCATGCTCCTCCACAGTAGTGCTATAGACCAAAATATCATCAATATAGCACCAAGAAAAATCCAATCCAGCTAATATCCTATCTGTGACAACCCGGCAAATATCACTTTTGCGGTAATCGGGTAAGTAAAGTTTGTTCCCGCAGAGATATAAGTCAGAAATGTCCAAATATGAAGCAAAGTAACAATTTCAGTTCTTATTGGTTGCATCTTTAGTCTCTCAGGTAAAAACCACACCCAGAAGAGAGTAACAAGCACTGACTCGCAGTCTTGTCACAAATTAACACTCCATAATCACAACTCCATCAAATCTCAACAACCTTGATTGTGATGATTCAAGCTCTCCCGAAAATGGCACTTCGCTGCAAAACGACTTTGCCTCAGAATTGTGTTCCACCCCTCCACTGAAGGCACAACTTTCTCGATCAAAATTGCTTCACATCAACTTTGCACTACACTCACAAATGCAGAATACTACCAACACTACAATTCCTCTCAGATCTGTCAAGGCATTGCTTTGATTGCACTTCACTTAGGATCAAACACACAAAATGAAGATCATGGCTGTGGAATCCAACATCCAACAAGCACACTGACTTGCACTTCAAAATTCTCCACACACTCACAAACATAGATATGAAGTTGATACTTGGAATCAAGCTCAAGCAACGAGCATTGCTTCACAACACTTCGCTTTATCTATTCTCAGAAATTATGAGCACTGAACAACATGATACTGCAAATGCCACTCTTAAATAGTGAAGCAATTGACAGTTCTAACAACTATACCGTTCTAACCTGCAGATCCGAAATGACAATGCACCTCTTCATATCTGCCACTTGAAATCTCAAATCTGTTACCACTACGATCCGATGTCTACATCGTCATCAGCTTTCAAACCCAAACCCAAAGTAATCTTACTTCCTACTATCTTTTCCTTGGGTTTCAGATCTTCTACTTCTTCTACCAAGTCCAGCAATTCTCTTTCCTGATCTGAAATTTCACTAGTGGGTAATCTATCTAACTCCTTATCTCCTGACCCACTCTTCTCTAATGTCTCTGATGGCAACTCCGAAGACATCTGGACTCCTATGTTATCTACTTCGGGTTTTGCTTTAACATCTTTCCGAAGTTTTTCTAGCTCTACCTTCACTAAGTCTAATCTAATAGAAATGTTATCCTCTACTTCCAACACCTTCCTATCTACACGAGCTCTTAATTTTATTAATAAGGCATTCATCTCTGGGTCCTTTGCTTGTCTTTGCCTCGTCTCCTGCACCAACAACTTCAACTCATGCAGACGCGCTTCTTCAATTCAAACGCTGGCTTCTGTACTTAACATCGCATTCACTCTGAGAACTATCTCCTTCAATGGCTCCAATCTTGTCTTCCTTTCTCGTTCCCGATCTGCAAGCCATTCCTCTCTGTACATTGCCAACTCTTCCTCGAACTCGGCTTTCACCGCTTCCTTCTCTTTCTCCTTTTGTTCAACCTTCTCTTCCTGATTACAAAGTAACTCTCGTAATCTCTCTTCTTCTCTATATCTTGCAGCCAACTCTCGTTGCTAGAGTTGCTTCTTCTCCTCCATACTCTCCATCACTCTATCAAGCTCTTGATCCTTTGATGCTATCCTCGCCATAGCATGGATAAGCTCTACTCTTGAATCAGCAAACTGCTGCTTCAAGATTTTGTATTCAGCTACCTGTCTTTCCCTTGCGATATCACTCTTCCTCGCAAGATCCTCTCGATAGATCACTTCTCTCTTCAGGTCTTCGATTACCTGACTTCTCTCGACTGCCTTTGCTCGCAATACTTCTCTCTCCTCCTCACCTCGAGTTACACTCCTCTTCAACTCCGAGTTCTCTTCTTCTAATCTTGCTACCACCTGCAGTATAGTCTTTACCTCGGGACAAGTCGACTACATCTCCTTCTTCTTCTGCTCCAACTTTACTAGCAGCGGGCACACTACCTCTCGCAGGTACTCCACTCCATCACTGGCAACTTCTTCCTCCCATGGAGGGGTCTCTCTTCTCTCCTCGTGTTCTCCCAATACTTGCCTTCTTCTCTGGAGTCTTCGTATCGGGATTGATGCCTCACTGCCCGAGCTTTCTTCTACCTCTGTCTTCACTCGACTTGGTCCCGCCTCACACTTTGCCTTACATCGCGAGCAAACTCCTTGCTGCACTGTGATCTTCTTCTCCTCTGGCACCGGTACTTCGTCTTCCAGCGATGTATTGTCTTCGGCTTCTACCTCAGCCTGCACTTCTTCTTCGTATTCTTCAGCCACTGGCGTTGAGGTCACTTCTCCATCATCCTCACTATCACTGCTCGTATCTCCGCTCAGTAGTGTAAGCTCAGGTTCCTCCTCATGCTTCGAGTCCTCCATCTTGAGCTCGGCCTCGCCTTCTGAGTCTTCATCTTTTGACTCAATTACCACCATTCCTTGCCTCAGGTTACTTCTCTGCATCTTCCGAGGTTTCTTGTTTTCTTTGGCTTCCGCTTGCCGAGTCCTCTTCTTCGTCGGGGTACTTACCACGACCTCCATGTTTTTCCCTGTTTTTGCGTAGTAATCATCC
Organism: Lunularia cruciata; assembly: GCA_948567375.1. Lineage (NCBI taxonomy): Eukaryota > Viridiplantae > Streptophyta > Marchantiopsida > Lunulariales > Lunulariaceae > Lunularia > Lunularia cruciata. The sequence goes on along the minus strand of OX419755.1, from coordinate 78,940,052 downwards.
GTGCTCCGGATTTGCAAACTGTATTGCTGCTCCTCGACATCGACCTCCTTTTGCACATCCGGATGGAAGTGTGACACCATCCAATTCCGCTCCGCCGAGTTAAGCAAATTGAGCCCGAGGTAGAAATGCGCTGCAAACATCATAATATAATGTGGAGGCGACTTATCCCGCAGATTCTACACCATCGGCCTTGTTCTCCCGTGAAAACACCTCGCCCAATTAATTGGTTCTCCTGCAAACAATTTGTGAAAGAACACCGCTTGGTGTTTCATCACATATGTTGTTCTCTCCGGCTTCAAGATTGCCATCAAAGCACTCACAATTCCTCTCTTGACAGGGTCTTTGTAACTTTCTACCTTGTACATATTCTTTGTTCTCTTCGACGAGAAGGCATCTCTCACCTCCTGAGTTTCTTGGGCTATCTCTCCTTTCTCCAAGAACATGGCTCCTTGCTCCAAGCCTGCCTCCTTCCCGAGTACCAATCTCCAATCCAACTCTGTCCAGCGAGCCGGATTTCCTCTCTTCCCTTCTTCCTCGGGTCCATCGAGACACTTACTCTTGATGATTTCTGTCATGAATCTTGGAAAACTTACGTTCTAGTTCCATGTCAGAAATGTGATCCGAAGTCGGCTCAAGACTTCGATCCTCGCTACTACATCTAATCTCCGAATCGCATGATTTCTCACTGTGAATTCGGAGTTCTTCTTCCCTCCTCCCATCTCTTCTGCTTTCTCACTTTCTCTCGATTTCACTCTCACGACTTCTCCCTTGCGCACTAACACGAGCCTAACTCTATTTCCCTTTCCCCGATCACCTGCAAGATGACTCCTCAACGGCAAAGGAAAATTGCTCGACATTTCATCGCTGCAGTTTTGATTTTTATAGAGTTGCATTTCTTTGTCTTCCGTCACTTCGAGTTTCTACCGAGAAATCCCACCTCCGGCATGCACCTGTCACTATCAATCAACCTTTGCGCGTATGAGCCGCCAGTTTTGAAACGGCCCCTTCTTGAATTTCTCGCCCCGACAAAAGGTTGTTAGACTGTCTTTGCCTCGGGTTGAGCTCTCCCCGATCCGAAGACAATTTACTTCGTATTGTATGATGACAGGGCATTTCCGAGTACTTTGCCTTATGACCCGAAGTCACTTTACTTTGGGTTTCAACCCGAAGACTCTTTTCTTCACCTTCTTTGGCCATACAGGCGCAATCCGACTTCTCTATACACTTCTTCTCCTTTATTCTAAAAAAAACAAAAATGTGGGCACCACACTATCCATGACCCTCTAGAACTCAATAGGAGCATTCTTTAACCCAAATGATAAGAACATCCACTGATATAACACATCCTTACTGTGAGGATCAATAGCACAAAATGTTATCTTGGACTTATCTTCCTCCTTGGTTGGCAATTGATGATATCTTGCTCAAAGATCCAAAGTATTGAATACCTTTGCATGCCTAATCGCATCAAAGATCTCCTCCGATACATGCATGGTATATCAATCAGCCCTAGTCTGTTGGTTGATAGGATGGTAATCTCTACACATATGCCTATTTGTGTAGTTACCATGCATATCCTTCTTGGTTGGCATTTTTATAACTGATACATACTCTCCATGTGAAATCTCTTCCAAACCAGCCTCAAAAAAGTCTCTTCTCTGACTTTGAATCAATGCTCTCTTCATGTCACTATATCTATAGGGACTTCAAAAAAAGCTAGTGTATCATTAGTCAACTCAATCCAAATACCATATCTTTTTAGAGCACCTAAATTCTTCATACTGAAGGCAAAACAAGTCATGTAGCTCCTCAAGAACCTCCAAACTCTTCCTCTTTCCTCTCTTATAAGCTTGGGTCTCTCCAGATTTGGATCCCAAGTATCCTCTGTAACTATCATAGGAGTGGAAGATGTATTGTAAGCTGCTACTCTAGGCCCTTGCGAGCAATAGTGTCATGTCCCCAAGCACTAGAGGTCCCAAACTCAATGTGAAAAACTCCCCATGATCTGGTTGCAAGCTCCATACGTCCTCTCGCAACATCCCAAGTAGACCAAAGGTGTAATCCAAGTAGCCCACACGCACCTAGATGTACTCCAAGTAGACCACTCTCTCTAGTAACCACTAGTTTTGTTCCAAGAATACCCTATCTACTTGGTCCATTGCTCCCAGCATGTGATTGAATCATCTCAATAAGCATAGAGCTCACAAATGTCCAAGTGGTGATGCCTATCAAGCACATCTTACGCTGCTCTACAAAGCCAAGGCTCACAATCTAGGTCAAACAATTTTGGTCCATACCTTGAACTAACACTTGATGCCTAGATGCCTCTAATACTATTGGAACAATGATAATACCAATGAAAAAACCCATTGCTTAATCTCTCTCATTGGCATTGAGCTCCACCAACTACTATAACTATGAGTCCCAAACCAATCCAAGACCTCCCTCTCAAAAAGCATGAGAGCTTGGGAAACTCATAAGTGTGGGGAAAGTGACTCTAGGCTGTCGAACTAGGTTCACCACTTCAATAGGTGACCTATTAGCGACTACCATTGTCTAAGACTAATGCCCAACATCCAAGATGTCATCAACAATGATGTGGTCTAGTCGTTGAATCCCATCATAAGCGCACTATAGAACCTCTTTGGATAAGAGGTTCATCCACCAAAGTGAAGACAATGAGCCCATGATCCCAGTCTGGCTGCATCTAACAACACGGCAGGTCCCATCCAATAATGGACTTGATGCATACTCGCCACCACCCAAGTGCAAGAATCACCCATAAAAGGGACATTCTTCAAAAGATGAGTTGGAGAAATAGATTGATGAAGCTGGAGATGTCGTAGTATTTGTATGTAGTACCCATATTTTTTGTTTTGTTTTGTTTTGTTAAAGTTTTGAAGAAGAAGACTCTAGAGAACTTGCAAGAGAGTTTTGAGAGCAAGGAAGAGAGATGCACAGTCAAGCTAAAGAGTTGAAAGAGAAGATGGCATTGTTGGCAAAGATGAAAGGTGAGGTCAACAAAGTTTGTATTGAAAGTATTCATGTGAAGGTGATGGTGGCTATGATGGAGTAGGAGTTAGAGAGCCTGAAGAAGAGTGCAGCAGGAAAAGATCAAGCATGGTAGAGGGAGTTGGTGATCCAACACCAAGAGGAGGAAAGATTAAGAAGCTTGGTAAGAAGTGATGAGGTGTAGAGTGCTTAGTATGCGGAGGAGAATAAGATGCTTGCTATTGAGTACAAAGACGAGTTGAAGATGTACAGAGAGGAGTTGAAGGCATAACAATCTTGGGAGTATGCCTTAGAGTTAGTAGGAGAAGTTGTTGGAAGACTACATGCACTGCTAAGCACGCAGTCTGGGAAGATTGGAGGAAGCACAAGTGCACAAATTGAAATTGCTTGTGCAGGAAACTCAAAAGGGAAGAGCAAAAGATGTAGATATGAACACTCTATTGATTTGGCTGAGGGAACAAGTGGATAGGAAGATAATTGAGGTAGGAGACAATGTAAGTCTCAGATTAGACTTAGTGAAGTCAGAGTTAGAGCAGCTTTGGAGTAGTGTGAAGGTAGATTAGAAGTCCAAAGATGCAAAAGTAGGAGTGTAGGTGTCTTCAAATCAGTTATCTGAGACATTAGAAATAGCAAAGGATTTAGTAGAATTAGATAGATCCAAAGAAGGAGAAGTGATAGGAAGATCATCTGGTTTGGAAGCCAAAGAAGAGGTGGACATTGGATTGGAGTATGAACAGATTTGAGATTTGAAGAGGCACATATGAAGAGATGCATTGTCATTTCAGATCTATAGGTTTGAGTTGTAGAATGGTATTTTTGTTAGTAATTGTCGATTGCTCTACTATTTAAAGGAGGCATTTGCAATCTTATATTGTTTAGTATTCCAAATTTCTAAAGATAGATAATGCAAAGTGTTGAGTTCAGTGCTTGTTGCTTAAACTTAATTTTGGGTATCAATTTTGTGTGTGTTTGTGAGTGTGTCAAGAATTTCAAAGTGCAAGTCAATGTGCTTAATTCCAAGTAATTCTGAGTATCAATTCTATGTGTGTGTTTGTGAGTGTATGAAGAATTTCAAAATGCAAATCAATGTGCTTGTTGGATGTTGGATTCCATAGCCTTGATCTTCATTCTGTGTGTTTGATTGTAATACTCCAAGGACAAGAGAAGAGAGAAACAAAGATTGCACACTCAAACATCCGATGCCCCAACGGAGCACCTTCTCTTTATTATATAGACAAAGAGGATCTCCTCCAAGGAAGCTCCACCATAGGATTAGGGACACAGATAGGTGACATGCCAGCAAGCTCCACCCTTGGATTACTTACTTGGATGGGTGACCTGTTTGGTCTAGGTCCTATCCGGTTGGTCAAACAAGCTTTGACCGGATGGAATCTTTTAGGGAATCTTCTTGTAGGAATCTCAGAATCATGTGAGTAAGGTACCATTGGAGAGCTCTCAACGAGACAAAGCAGGGGGAGGGAAGCCTAGCCTTTCCTCCATTTAGGGGGGGGGGGATTTGCACATTTTCGAGGCCTAATTCATCCGTTCATCCTAATTCAAAATTGCCTTCAAAGATTTCAGGTATATTTCGGTTCCTACTCTATTAGTAGAAGTCCCCTTTTGGTGATACCTCTTTCTGATCTATTTAGTCCATCATGCATAACATCCTTCCAGATGTTACCAAACCAATTCTCACCTTTAAATCATATGTCTAGCTATTGGTTCTAAGGTTCTCAAGTCTATTTCGGTTTCTGCCCTATTAGTAGAGGTACTCTTTTGGTGATACTTCTATCTGATCTATTTTGACCATCATGTATAATATCATTCTAGATGTTACCAAACCAAATTTCACATCTAGACAATATGGCTAATCCTTGGTATTATAGACCTCCCTCCTTTTAAGACGCAACGTCCTCGTTGTGCAATTGTTGCTCAAATGCTTGCACCAACACCGGTGCATGTGCCAAATTGGCAGCGGGTTCCCAAGTTGCTTCATAGAGGGGGTAACCTTTCCATTGTACTAGATATTCCACCCGCTGATGGCGAGTACCACGCATACGCTTTTGGAGAATCTGCTCCACTTCATATTCCTCTGTGCCGTCAATGATTGTCGGACAAGGTCGAATGTCCTGTGTGGAAGGACCTTGGCCTGATTGGAGAGCGTATCTACGTAATAGGGCGACATGGAACACTGGATGGATCTTCATGTGTGGTGGTAGCTCAAAGTGATAGGCCACAGCACTATTGCGATGAAGAATCAAGAAAGGCCTAATAAAACGAGGTTTGAGCTTACGAGATCTAACTAATGTGAGGTTGGTTGTCAATAGCCACACTTGATCCCCAACATTGAACTCCATGTGCCTACGGTGTGCATCAGCATACTGCTTTTGTCGATTTTGCGCAATCTGTAACCTATGCTTGGCGCTCTCCACACCTTGTTGGATTCTAGAAACAAATGTGTTGACTGCATCAACCTTGGTAGTCATTGGATGGATCTTCATCAAGCTAGAAGGTGTGAAGGGATGCTCACCATACAGGAGGAAGAACAGAGTGATCTGGGTGGAGGCATTCACTGAATTGTTGTAAGCGAATTCCACCAACGGTAGTAGGGTGTCCCACCTCTCTTGCTCTTCCAAGGTGAAGTTGCATAACATGTCTTCAATTGTGCGATTTTCCTGCTTTGTTTGGCCATCTATTTGTGGGTGGTAAGCTGTGGACATGGCCAACTTGGTTTTGAAGAAACCAAAGAGTGTTCACCATAACAAACTGGTGAATTGGGTGCCTCTATCGGTGATGAGTACTCTAGACAAACCATGGTGAGCAAAGACTGCATCTAAGTATAGTTGAGCTAGTTGTGGAGCGGTCACCTCCTTGGTGGTAGGGCATACATGAATCATTTTGCTGAGCCGGTCCACAAAGACCACAATGGAGTCAAACCCTGAGGTGGTCTTGGGTAATTCAAAAACGAGATCCATACTCACTTGTTCCCAACGTTGGGTAGGAGTGGGGAGAGGTTGAAGGAGCCCCGCAAGAGCTTGATTAGAAGCTTTGTTCTGTTGACAAAGTAGGCAGCTACACACATAGTCCATCACGTCGTTGCTCATCTTGGGCCAATAGTAATGGCGCTTGATTGCCTCCAAGGTCTTGTCCACTCCGACATGAGCTGCAATGGCCAAATCATGACATTCCGCCAGAATGGTGGTGCGTAATTCTGGGACATTTGGGATCCACAATCGGCCCTCCCGAAAGGTGAGTCCTTGGGTGCTGGTGACACCTTTGGACAATTGCGCTTCTACAATCTGTGGATCAGTTTTTGTAGCAGCTAGAATCTCTTGCCAGAATTCAAGGTTAATCTTAATCTTTGCCACCAAGTTGTTGGCCATTGGCATGCGGGTGAATGCATCTGCAAGTTGCTTCTTACCTTCCACATAGGTGATTGTCATGTTGAAGCGTTGTCGCCACTCTGCCCACCGAATTTGGCGATGAGATAGATCCTTTTGCGTCTCGAGGTAGACTAGAGGTTTGTGGTCTATCTCTACTACAAATGCCTTCTCGCCCAGGTAGTGCTTCCAATGCTTGGTTGCTAGAACAATGGCCAACTCTTTTTGTTCTGTGGTGTGGTAGTTGCGCTCTGCCGGTCACAACTTTTGAGAGAAATATGCAATTGGATGCCATCCGTCATGCCACTCTTGTTGTAAGACTACTCCTATTGCTACGCCTGATGCATCTATAGCCAACTTGATTGGACGTTTTAGGTCATACCACTTCAAGATTGGTGCATGTAGCAAGGCGGCCTTCAATTCTTGAAAGGCCAACTCTTGTGCAGTTCCCCATGTCCACTTCTTCCCCTTCCCAGGTAGTGCCGTTAAAGGCTGTGCAACCTTGGAGAAGTCCTTGACAACTCTACAATAGAATCCCGTCAACCCCAAGAAGCTCTTAAGTTGAGTCTGATCTTTTGGGGCACTCCATTTTTGAATGACCTCTATTTTATCTATCAATACTTGAATGCCCTCTGCACTTACTCTATGCCCTAAGTAGTCTACTTCAGACTTGCCAAACTCACACTTTGAGATTTTGGCGTACAATTGATTATGTCTTAGAATCCGGAGGACCTCTTGTAGATGTTGTTTGTGTTATGTCATTGTGCTACTATATACTAAGATATCATCCAAGAAGACGATAACAAACTTATCCAAGTATGGACGAAATATGTCATTCATTAGGCTCATGAAAGTGGCAGGCGCATTGGTGAGGCCAAAAGGCATCACAAGATACTCAAAGTGGCCATACCTGGTTCAAAAGGCAGTTTTGTACACATCTTCCTCTGCAATTTGGATTTGATTGTAACTGCTCCGCAAGTCCAGTTTGGTGAAGTATCTCGCTCCATGGAGTTGATCAAACAGGTCATCCATGCGAGGTAAGGGGTATTTGTTCTTCACTGTTTGCTGATTGAGATCCCGATAGTCAATGCACATGCGCATTTCCAAAGTGGTTTCCACCTCCTCCTCTTCAATGTGCCTCTCCATGTTGTTCAAAGATCACCTGTACGAAGGCCGAGGGCCTCTAGGGAAACGAGTGTGACAATTGGTAGATATATGCCCAATACGGCCACAATTGTAACAACGGCGTTGTTCTCCTTGAGTCCCTTCTTCTCGTGGGGCTCCATCTCTTTGTTCTTCTACCCGTCCCCGCTCCCCTTGAAGCGGCCGTGCTCCTCGATCCTGGAATCGAAGGTTGCCCAATTCCATCGGTACTGGTCCACCCATGTGTGGCATTTCTGCCTAATAATGTTGAGGTGGAACTACTCCTTCACCTCCACCTAATGCTCCTGCTATTCTCCACGCACAAGCAATAGCTTCAAATACCATGCGAGAGTTTTGCACCATGACTTCTTGGCAAATCCGCTCTTTCAACCCTCGTTTGAAATTGTCGAGAGCCTTTGCTGGACTCATGTCGGTAATTGCAACTTGTAGATCCAGAAATGCCTCCACATACTCTTGTACGCTATTCTTCTATCACAATCCCCATAGTCGGGTTCAAGCCATCTACACAGAATCCACCGATTGGAAATTCTTCAGCAGTCCTTCTTGCATTGCTGTCCATATGACCTCCCTTCTCTCTGCCAGCAAGGATCGTTCCCAAGCATCATACCATATGAGGGCTTTATCGGTCAAGTACCCACATGCAAACATGCCTGCAGCATGCTTTGTGATCTCTGTTGAGAACAATCAAAAATATCGATTCATTCTCGAGATCCAATTTTCCACTACTCCCATCATACGATGCTCCTTGTAAGGCTTGATGTTGCAGGTCTTCTTCATCCAGAGTAGCAATGTGGCTTTATTGTTGATAGGGTTCGTAGGCACGGGTGCCTCTCCAAGTACTTTAGACGCAGGTACTGGGTTTTGAGGTGGCTCTTCTTCTTGCATGGCTTGATCGTTCCTCAGGATCTGCACTTGACTTTGTAATGTCTCCATGGTCATCTTAATCTCTCAAAATCCATTCAACATCCCTTGCATTCCTTGCACCAGCTCTTGCAACTGCGGATCCATGGTTCTTGCAACATCCAATTGCTAACGTCTACTTCAATATAGAGTCAATATAATCACTCTAGAAGGCGCACAAACTATTGGAACTACCATTGGGACCTCAGAAGCTATTGCTCGTTGATAATACTCCTCACCAAAATTCCTAACCACAAAATCTCTAAACATCACTTTCGGCCTTACTACATAACGGATTTCTACTTGAGTATTGAAAGGGAGAGGATTTGGGACATTCATATCCATATTATCATAATAGAATGTAGATGGTCAAATCCTACTCTCTGTCATATATCACCACAGGTAGAATCACCGGGTTTGGTGAGTTCATCACTCTGTCCATGAATTCCGCACCAAAGTGATAAACTAGTGATACTCTCATCTACTCACGTTGGATGTACATAACCTTGATGTGGAATGGGTTTGAGAATGAAAAGCTAGGTGCGGAAAATTGTCTCCCCGGCGCATCCATCCCATCCGCTCTCTAAAGTCCTTCCTAAGTCTAGCGATTACTCTATGTTCTCCACCTCAAATTACTCAGTTTCAGTAGTTCGTGCTATTCCAAGAGGGGTGATCCACTCTCTTGGACTAGAACACTCACTCTGATACCATTGTAATACTCCGAGGACAAGAGAAGAGAGAAAACACAGATTGCACACTCAAACATCCGATGCCCCAAGGGAGCACCTTCTCTTTATTATATAGACAAAGAGGATCTCCTCCAAGGAAACTCCACCATAGGATTAGGGACATAGATAGGTGACATGTCAGCAAGCTCCACCCTTGGATTACTTACTTGGATGGGTGACCTGTCTGGTCTAGGTCCTATCTGGTTGGTCAAACAAGCTTTGACCGGAGGGAATCTTTTAGGAAATCTTCTTGTAGGAATCTCAGAATCACGTGAGTAAGGTACCATTGGAAAGCTCTCAATGAGACAAAGCAAGGGGAGAGAAGGCCAACCTTTCCTTTGTCGGGTATTCCACAAGAATTTGGAGAACATCGGATTGATCTGGTTGAAGGTGCCATTCCAGTTTGGCAAAGACAATACCACTTGAACCCAAAGTACTCATCATTAGTGAAATATGAAATTGATAAGTACTTAGGGGCCAAAATAATCTTTCCCATCTTAAGCAGAGTGGGTCTCCCCCATTTCATCGTCCCAAAGAAAAAGACTAGGAAGATTCAAGTGTGCCAAGATTTTTGCAAGTTGAATGCAATCACAAGGAAGGATCATCATCCTTGCCTTTCACCAATACAATTTTGGACCAAGTTGTTGGTCATCCTTGTTACAACTTTCTCAATGGATTTTTAGGGTATAATCAAGTATCCATCCGAGAAGAAGAGAAAGACAAAACTACATTCATTACCAATTGGGGCACTTTTGTTTATAATCAAATGCCCTTTGGGTTGTGTAATGGCCCTACTACTTTCTAGTGGATGATGAATGCAATCTTCAAGGACTTTTGTGAAAATTTGTGGAAGTCTTCATTGACGTATTTTGTGTGTTTGGGCAAAGAGAAGTACATTTGGACTACCTTTGCTATACTTTGAAATATGTCATTTTTCTGGTTTGTCATTACACCCAAAGAAATGTTTCTTCGTAATGAAGGAAGGAATTCTTCTAGGGCATTGGGTTTCAAGCTGAGGTATTGAAGTTAATATCAAGAAAGTTAAAGTGATCTAAGCTTTGGAATCCCCTAAAAACATTGAAGAGTTGACAGTCTTCTTGGGACATGTCAGATACTACATACGCTTTGTATCAAACTATGTGGTGCTTGCTGCACCCCACACAAAGCTTCTAAAGAAGTCCAAAGACTACTTATGGGAAGCAGAACAAGAAGAAGCTTTCCAAGTATTGAAGAGGAAACTAATTGAAGCACCAGTTATGAGGGCCCCAAATTGGGATGTCCCTTTTCATGTGTATGTGGACACTTTGTCCATGGCAATTGGTGTCATTTTAAGCTAGAAGAAGAAGGATTACCCAATTTATTATGCCAATCAATAGCTTTTAGTTTCAAAAAAGAATTATTCAACATCTGAAAGAGAAGCACTTGGAATGGTGTACGCCTACAAGAAGTTTTGCCACTACCTATTGGGATACAAGTTTTTCTTCTATGTGGACCATCACTCGTTGCAACATCTGGTCAAGAAGGCAAATTTGTCTGGGCAAATTGCAAGATGGATCTTGTTGTTACAAGAATTCACATACATTGTACAAGTACAAAAGAGAGCTTTGCATTCAAATGTGGACTTCCTATCTAGGTTGGAAACTCAAGACCAAGACTTGGAAATTGATGATCGGTTTCTTGATGAAGAGTTATATCATTTAATGGCAATGCAAAGTACAAGGTATGCGGCAAAATATCATTATTTGCATACTTGCCATTGTCCTGAGCGGCTGGACCCAAAGCAGAGGGCAATCTTCCTCAAAAAGATGGGACCGTACCAGCTAAAACATAACATTTTATTTAAGATGGCCAAATACAAAGTACTTCAGAGATGCTTGGAGGCATATAAAGTTGGAGGAGTAATTGAGTCCTTACACTCTAAAGCATTGGGAGGACACTCTGCCCTAAAGAATATTGTAAAGAAGATCCTTTCAGTAGGGTATTGGTGGCCTACAAGGTATAAGGATACTCATGCCTACATAGAAAGTTGTGATGCCTGCCAACAAACATGAAAGCCGATGGCTACTTCCCAATGGCCTTTGAGACCAATTTTTCCATTAGCTCCATTTGAGAAATGGGGTATTGAAATTGTGAGTCCAATTTAACCAATGACTTGAGTCACAAGGAAGAGATATATATTGGTGTGCACTGATTATGCTACCAAGATGTGGAAGCTTAGGCAACTCGGAGAGGTGATAATGCAAAAAAAATTGCAGAATTTCTTCTTTTGAAACATCATTTCACGTTACGGATGTCCTTTGGAATTGGTCAGTGATTGAAGAACTCATTTTTTGAACGCCATGGTGGAATTGTTAACCAAGTACTTCCAGATTAAACATCGGAAGATGACTTCCTATAATCCAAAAGTGGATGGACTAATGGAGAAGGCCAATAGATTGTTATGAAAATTTTTGAATAAGGTTACAGTCAATTATACCTACGATTAGGACACAAAGTTACTTGCAGCTTTGTGGGCATACAAAATGACTAAGAAGATTATAACCAAAAAAACTCCATATTTCTTGACATACAGATTGCATCCCATACTACTAGTTGAATTTGAATTATTGTCATATCAAATTCTTTACAAAGAACGATTGTTGGAGGAAGAAAGCTAGGATCTTTGGATCCATCAACTAATGTGGTTAGAAGAGAAACGAGATGATGCGATGCAAACCATGAAGGAAGTGAAAGAAGAGAAGAAATTCATGCACAATAAGTGAATCAAGCCTATTTCTATTCAAGAGGGTGATTTGGTATTGTTATATGACAATCACCAAATATTTTTTCCAAGCAAGTTGCATTTACGGTAGATGGAGCCATATCATGCAATGCACATTTATGACAATGTCTCTATTCAACTTGCAGATCTAGAAGGCAATCCCTTTGCCACTCTAGTGAACGAGTAGAGAGCTAGAAAATAATGGACCACGGACCCGGCTTTGTATAAAGAACTTACTATTGGTATTTGCGGGGACGCTCACATCTAAGGAAGGGGGTATGTGATACCCACATTTTTTGTTTTGTTTTGTTTTGTTAAAGTTTTGAAGAAGAAGATTTTAGAGAACTTGCAAAAGTGTTTTGAGAAGCATGGAAGAGAGATGCATAATCAAACCAAAGAGTTGAAAGAGTAGACAGTGTTGCTAGCAAAGATGAAAGGTGAGGTCAGCAAAGTTTGTATTGAAAGTATTCATGTGAAGGTGATGGCGGCTATGATGGAGCAGGAGTTTGAGAGCCTAAAGAAGAGTGTAGCAGGAAAAGATCAAGCATGGTAGAGGCAGTTGGTGATCCGACTCCAGGAGGAGGGAAGATTAAGAAGCTTGGTAAGAAGTGCTGAGGTGCAAAATGCTTAGTATGCAAAGGAGAAGAAGATGCTTGTTGTTGAGTACAAAGATGAGTTGAAGATGTACATAGAGGAGTTGAAGGAATAACAATCTTGGGGGTATGCCTTAGACTTAGTAGGGGAAGTTGTTGGAAGACTACGGGAAATATTGAGCATGGAGTCTAAAGGAAGATTGGAGGAAGCGAGACTACACAAATTGAAATTGCTTGTGTAGGAAACTCGGAAGAGAAGAGTAAAAGATGTAGATATGAACACTCTATTGATTTGGTTCAAGGAACAAGTAGACAAGAAGATAATTGAGGTAGGAGACAATGTAAGTCTTAGATTAGACTTAGTGAATTCAAAGTTAGAGTGGCTTTGGAGTAGTGTGAAGGAAGATAAGAAGTCCAAAGTTGCATAAGTAGGAGTGTAGGTGTCTTCAGATTAGTTATATGAGATATTAGAGAAGAGTGGGTCGGGAGATTAAAAAAATTAGATAATTACCCACCAGTACAATTGTAGTTTGTAGTGAAGAGATAGTAAATATAGCAAAGGATTTAGTAGAATTAGATAGACCTAAAGAAGGAGAATTGATAGGAAGATCATCGGGTTTGGAAGCCAAAGAAGAGGTAGATATCGGATTGGAGTTGTCATGCCATTTGTAGTGTCTCATCTAGATTGCTTGGACATTGGAATTCTAGTGATAGTAGTCAAATGCATTTTGGCAGTTACTCATAGACTACTTTTTGACAGTCAGATTTCATGTTTAGGGTATTGACTTCATGGTGGGGCCTATTGTTACTTGCACCATCCACACCGTTAGGTGTGCCATCAGCGGGACCGTTGGTATGAGACCTAGGTTGAAATCAGGAGTATACCTTGGAAGTGCAGCTCCAAAGAGCTCACTTCTTTGTTGTTGAGCCTTTGAGTTCTTGGCAAGAGTGGAGAAAAAGCCGACGAGCGTCACTTGGCGTCTCTTAGCTAGAGTGGGTGTGGCTTGACTATAATAATGCCCTATTGTTGGCAAGTTGTTGAGGCTTAGATCAAGTATTGATCTAAGTTTGATTGATTTGAGTTGTGAACGATCTGATTACATTAGAGAAGTGAGTCAAGGGGAAACTGGGTGTAGGAACTATGAGTGTTGGTGGTATCTCCAAGTTCGGTGGATTGTGGTGTCTTGATTGAGTAGTTCAGATGTCCCTAAGAGAAAGTGTGTGGAAGCAATGGCAGAGTTTGGAGCCAAGGAGAAGCAATTTTCAAGCGGTAGTTGTGATTTTGTGCTCAAGACCAATTTGTTACAAGTTGAACTCAAAAATTGAAATTGAAGGTGGAGTTGGGAGCAGATCCTCACAAATTAGAGATTGAACTAAACCCATTTTTCCAATTTGGCTCAGGTGAAGAGTCAGCGGAGGATTTAGTGGTTAACCATTTTTGGAACTCTACATCAGATTTTATGTCAGATTTACATCAGATTTTATGTCAAATTTATGTCAAATTTTGTGAAGGAGTTACATCAAATTTTGGCAAGAAGAACTTGATCCGATCCTTGGTGATCCTCGTAGCACAAGAAGTAGATAGATACTCTGATTATATCAAATGCCAAATGGTGGCAGAGTCAATCATGTGTTGATTTATGAGATGGAGGGTTTTTGTTTAGCATTCTTGTGATTGGTCCCCCTCTATTCTCTACTTCCTGTTTGTGCATCGTGTTTGTGTGAGGTGCCCTAAATTTTGAGCGTTGGTGCTCTGGTGTGCTCTTGGTAGTGAGGCTGGAGTGATGACCAATCAGACTATCTTTGTTTTCTCTAGTGAGGCAAGAAGTGATGAACCGCAGATCGTGAGAATGCATGTTGTGATGGCAAGTTATAGGTCGCCCTTGCTCCTAGTGTAGTTGTCTCAATTAGAGTTATATTAGTGGATAGTGTTCCGTTAGTTTTGGCACTTGGTGGTGCTTGGTTAGTGTTGGCTCTTGGTGGAGTACTTGTTGTTGCAATTTGTGGTTGCAATTGCGGTTGTGGTTACTTTGTCACGATGGAGTTCTTGGGGGATTCCAAAGGAGATAGCCCTGTAGTACCTAGTGAGTTTACTTGGAGTGGTGCTCAATATCAGCTTGTATCTCAAGTCCCAGCGAGAGAAGAGATTGACTCTAAGTTGGAGTTTGACACAGGAGTTGATCCAATTGAGAGTGCACTTATTGTATCTGCACCATTGTTGTGGGACATGGACAAGATTTATGGGGCTTCCAAAGGCCCTAAGTGTTACTTTGGTATAGTGGGTACCATTGAGTTGGATGACTTCATCCAAGAGTTTGATAGTTGGTGTGATCTATAGCAGAAATGGAATCCGACTTTGTTTACACCCTTCATGGCATGAAAGGGGTTGTTTCAGCATTTGGAGGGTCCACCGATGGATGATTATCATGAGTTTAGGAAAGCTCACTTGGAGGACATTGAGTTATGGAGATAGTATTGGTCTCCAAACTATGTCTCTATCACTTCAGGCTTGGTGGCCAAGAGTAGATTGGTTGTATCCACGAGTTCTAGCTTGAGTACTGTTGGTGGAGCTAGTGGAGGTGCACTAGCTGGAGATAGTATTACCATGAGTGGAGGTACCGCTACAAGAGGTGGTGTGGTACCGGGGTTTAACCTCATGGTGGAGTTCTTCTAGTGTTTGAGGCAAAACTACCAAGGAGTGCGGACTGACAAGTGGAGGAGCTTGTAGGAGTTCCAACAGAAGGCTAGAGAGAGCCTATGCAAGGCATACACTTGCATGAGGCGGTTGATCAGTTTCACTCAAGAAGTTACTGAGGCCTAGGCAGTCCATTTTTAGTATGGGATATTAGATAGGGAGTTAAAATATAGAGTTTGTGATACTACATTGTTACAAGCTACTTTGCCTACTTTGGTAGTGGTCTTTGGTTTGGCTGAGCGTATTGAGCTCAACATGGTGGAGGAGAGAGTGGTGACATCTGGATTTGGTAGGGAGACCTCATCCACATTTGTGACTTCTTCTAGAGTGCAGCAGAGTGCACCATGCCCAATTGGTTTTTGAGGATAGGGTGGACAACCCAGATCCTATGGAGCGAGTGGAGGGCCTATTGTAATTAGACTCTTACTTTCATTTTGGGGTCAATAGAAGCCAATGAGTGGTAGTGTTGCTTGTTGGACTTGTAATGGGCCTCACCATAGGAAAGAGTGTACTCACGGCAGTGGACTTGATACCTCTAGTGCATCTTAGCCAGCACAGAGGCAGTGTGAGCATTGCCATAGATTTGGTCACACTAGTGACCAATGTTTTGACCTCCATCCGGAGTTACGGAGTGGTAGGGCTGCTATGGTAGGTAGTAGAGGAGCTCCAGTTCAGGGAGGACTAGGTGGTAAAGGTGGGCAATAGAGGATCTACACCTAGTAGGGTTGCAGTACCTACTCTTACTTTTGATACAACAATGGCTACTCGGATTGAGCAATTAGAGCAAAGATTGGCTAGTATGGCTATTGCATAGAGGAGATCAGATTTGGATGTTGAGGCTTCCACCTCATATATTGGTGATAGAGATGCATTGGACTTCATGTGCACAACAACATAGGTGGATGTATCTGCAATAGTGACTAGGATTGCAGTACGTGCTCTAGAGCATAGAGGAGCATCCGTGGAGTTAGACCCACAAAGAGGAGAGGTTGGGTGATAGGTCAGACTTCCCCAGTCTTTCACACTATTTGAGGCATTGCAGACAACATCCCATGGTAGGTTGTAATACCAAGGGTTAGCCATATGATCTAGATGTGAAATTTGGTTTGGTAACATCTAGAATGATGTTATACATGATGGTCAAAATAGATCAGATAGAAGTATCACCAAAAGAGTACTTCTACTAATAGGGCAGAAACCGAAATAGACTTGAAGAACCTTAGAACCAATAGCTAGACATATGATTTAAAGGTGAGAATTGGTTTGGTAACATTTGGAAGGATGTTACACATGAGGGACTTAACAGATCAGAAAGAGGTATCACCAAAAGGGGACTTCTACTAATAGAGTAGGAACCAAAATATGCCTGAAATCTTTGAAGGCAATTTCGGAGGCCTAAACGGATGAATTAGGCCTCAAAAATGTGCAGATTCCCCCCCCCCAATGGGGAAAAGGTTGGCCTTCCCTCCCCTCTGCTTTGTCTCGTCGAGAGCTTTCCAACGGTACCTTACTCACGTGATTTTGAGATTCCTACAAGAAGATTCCCTAAAAGATTCCCTCCGGTCAAAGCTTGTTTGACCAACCAAATAGGACCTAGACCAGACATGTCACCCATCCAAGTAAGTAATCCAAGGGTGGAGCTTGCTGACATGTCACCTATCTATGTCCCTAATCCTATGGTGGAGTTTCCTTGGAGGAGATCCTCTTTGTCTATATAATAAAGAGAAGTTGCTCCTTTGGGGCATCGAATGTTTGAGTGTGCAATCTGTGTTTTCTCTCTTCTCTTGTCCTCGGAATATTACAATGGTATCAGAGCGAGTATTCTAGTCCAAGAGAGTGGATCACCCCTCTTGGAATAGCACAAACTACTGAAACTGAGTAATGTGAGGTGGAGAACATAGAGTAATCGCTAGACTTAGGAAGGACTTTAGAGAGCGGATGGGATGGATGCACCAGGGGGACAATTTCCCGCACCTAGCTTTCCATTCTCGAACCCATTCCACATCAAGGTTATGTACATCTAGCGTGAGTAGATGAGGGTATCGCTAGTTTATCACTTTGGTGCAGAATTCATGGACAGAGTGATGAACTCACCAAACCCGGTGATTCTACCTATGGTGATATATGGCAGAGAGTGGGATTTGACCATCTACATTCTATTATGATAAAATGGATATGAATGTCCCAAATCCTCTCCCTTTCAACACTCAAGTAGAAATCCGTTATGTAGTGAGGCCGAAAGTGATGTTTAGAGATTTTGTGGTTAGGAATTTTGGTGAGGAGTATTATCAACGAGTGATAGCTTCTGAGGTCCCAATGGTAGTTCCGATAGTTCGTGTGCCTTCCAGAGTGATTATATTGACTTTGTATTGAAGTAGATGTTAGCAATTGGATGTTGCAGGAACCATGGATCCGCAGTTGCAAGAGCTGGTGCAAGGAATGCAAGGGATGTTGAATGAATTTCGAGAGATTAAGATGACCATGGAGACATTACAAAGTCAAGTGCAGATCCTGAGGAACGATCAAGCCATGCAAGAAGAAGAGCCACCTCAAAACCCTGTACTTGCAACTATAGTGCTTGGAGAGGCACTCGTGCCTACAAACCCTATCAACAGTGAAGCCACATTGCTACTCCGGATGAAGAAGACCTGCAACATTGAGCCTTACAAGGGGCAGCGTACGATGGGAGTAGTGGAAAATTGGATCTCAAGAATGAATCAATATTTCCGATTGTTCTCAACAGAGATCACAGAGCATGCTGCATGCATGTTTGCATGTGGGTACTTGACGGATAAAGCCCTCACATGGTATGATGCTTGGGAACGATCGATGCTGGCAGAGAGAAGGGAGGTCACATGGACAGCAATGCAAGAAGGATTGCTGAAGAATTTCCAATCAGTGGATTTTGTGCAGATGGCTCGAACCCGACTATGGGGATTGAGACAGAAGAATAGTGTACAAGAGTATGTGGAGGCGTTTCTGGATCTACAAGTTGCAATTACCAACATGAGTCCAGCAGAGGCTCTTGACAATTTCAAACGAGGGTTGAAAGAGCAGATTTGCCAAGAAATCATGGTGCAAAACCCTTGCACGGTATTTGAAGCCATTGCTTGTGCACAGAGAATAGCAGGAGCATTAGGTGGAAGTGAAGGAGTAGTTCCACCTCAACATTATCACGCAGAAATACCACACATGGATGGACCAGTACCATTGGAATTGGGCAACCTTTGATTCCGGGATCGAGGAGCACGACCACTTCAAGGAGAGCGGGGACGGGTAGAAGAACAAAGAGATGGAGTCCCACGAGGAGAAGGGACTTGAGGAGAACAACGCTGTTGTTACAATTGTGGCCGTATTGGGCACATATCTACCAATTGTCGCACTCATTTCCCTAGAGGCCCTCGGCCTTCGTACAGGCGATCTTTGAACAACATGGAGAGGCACATTGAAGTGGAGGAGGTGGAAACCACTTCAGAAAACAAAGATCGCTAGTAAATGTACCTCGCGGCCTTACTGGCTCAATAAGGAAGCAGAGAAGCGAGGGAAGGAAGAAGAATAATGCACAAAGAGCCCGAAAGGCAACCTCTCAACTGATTGTTGTGAATGGAATCCTAGAAGGTAATCAAGTGAGAGTATTAATAGATCCAGGAGCAACAGAGAATTTCTTGTCTCGCTCTGTCGCAATAAGATTGGGAATGGATCTAGAGAGAGATGGAAGTGAAGAAGTAAAGTTACCAAATGGGAAAACAAAGAGGATTGAATCATTACCTAGACGGGTAACCCTCTCTGTAGGAGAATATCAGGAAGCAATTGAGTGGCGAGTGATACAATTAGCCTGTTATGATGCAATTTTAGGCATGCCATGGAGAGAGCAGTATAACCCAATGGTGGATTGGAGGAAGAAAGTAGTGAGAACCCACCAATGGTCAATCATTGGGGTTAAAGAAAAATCACACAGGCAGAAATTGCCTCTATATGTCGTAGGGACAACAACTGTCTGTAAGACCGATAGATGTTTTTTGGGTCTAATAAGACAAGTCTAGAGTGCACAACTCGCCGGACAAATTCCGGAGAAATTGAAGGATGTGGTGGATGAGTTTCAAGATGTCTTTCCCGATGATCTACCCTCAGGATTACCACCTAAAAGGCGAGTAGATCACAAAATTGAGACACTCTTGGGGAAGACACCTCCTTATAAGGCCCCATATCGCCTATCACCTCATGAGTTGGAGGAGTGTAAGACTCAAATTGAGGAGATGCTACAGAAAGGGTTCATCCAACCTAGCGTATCACCATATGGGGCCCCTGTCTTGTTTGTGAAGAAGAAGGATGGTACAATGCGCATGTGCATTGACTATCGGGGTCTCAATCAGCAAACAGTGAAGAACAAATACCCCTTACCTCGTATGGATGACTTGTTTGATCAACTCCATGGAGCGAGATACTTCACCAAACTGGACTTGCAGAGCGGTTACAATCAAATCCGAATTGCAAAGGAGTATGTGTACAAAACTGCCTTTCAAACCAAGTATGGCCACTTTGAGTATCTTGTGATGCCTTTTTGGCCTCACCAATGCGCCTGCCACTTTCATGAGTCTAATGAATGACATATTTCGTCCATACTTGGATAAGTCTGTTATCGTCTTCTTGGATGATATCTTAGTATATAGTAGCACGATGACAGAACACAAACAACATCTACGAGAGGTCCTCCAGATTCTAAGATAGAATCAATTGTATGCCAAAATCTCAAAGTGTGAGTTTGGCAAGTCTGAAGTAGACTACTTAGGGCATAGAGTAAGTGCAGAGGGCATTCAAGTATTGGCAAATAAAATAGAGGTCATTCAAAAGTGGAGTGCCCTAGAAGATCAGACTCAACTTAAGAGCTTCTTGGGGTTGATGGGATTTTATCGTAGATTTGTCAAGGACTTCTCCAAGGTTGCACAACCTTTAACGGCACTACTTGGCAAGGGGAAGAAGTGGACATGGGGAACTGCACAAGAGTTGGCCTTTCAAGAATTGAAGGCCGCCTTGCTACATGCACCAATCTTGAAGTGGTATGACCCAAAACGTCCAATCAAGTTGGCTACAGATGCATCAAGCGTAGCCATAGGAGCAGTCCTACAACAAGAGTGGCATGACGGATGGCATCCAATTGCATATTTTTCTCAAAAGTTGTTACCGGCAGAGCGCAACTACCACACCACAGAATGAGAAGAGCTTGCCATCGTTCTAGCAACCAAGCATTGGAAGCACTACCTGGGCGAGAAGGCATTTGTAGTAGAGACAGACCACAAACCTCTAGTCTATCTCGAGATGCAAAAGGATCTATCTCGTCGCCAAATTCGATGGGCAGAGTGGCGACAACGCTTCAACATGACAATCACCTACGTGGAAGGTAAGAAGCAACTTATAGATGCATTCACCCGCATGCCAATGGCCGACAACTTGGTGGCAAAGGTTAAGATTAACCCTGAATTCTGGCAAGAGATTCTAGCTCCTACAAAAACTGATCCACAGATTGTCGAAGCACAATCATCCAAAGGCGTCACCAGCACCCAAGGACTTACCTTTCGGGATGGCAGATTATGGATCCCAAATGTCCCAGAATTATGCACCACCATTATAGCGGAATGTCATGATTCGGCCATTACAGCTCATGCCGGAGTGGACAAGATCTTGGATGTAGTCAAGCGCCATTACTATTGGCCCAAGATGAGCAACGACGTGATGGACTATGTGCGTAGCTGCCTACTTTGTCAACAGAACAAAGCTTCTAATCAAGCTCCTATAGGGCTCCTTCAACCTCTCCCCACTCCTACCCAACATTGGGAACAAGTGAGTATAGATCTTGTCTATGAATTACCCAAGACCACCTCAGGGTTTGACTCCATTGTGGTCTTTGTGGACCGGCTCAGCAAAATGATTCATGTACGCCCTACCACCAAGGAGGTGACCGCTCCACAACTAGCTCAGCTATACTTAGATGCAGTCTTTGCTCACCATGGCTTATCTAGAGTACTCATCACCGATAAAAGTACCCAATTCACCAGTTTGGCAAACTCTTTGGTTTCTTCAAAACCAAGTTGGCCATGTCCACAGCTTACCACCCACAAACATATGGCCAAACAGAGCAGGCAAATCGCACGATTGAAGACATGTTACGCGGCTTCACCTTAGAAGAGCAAGAGAGGTGGGCCACCCTATTACCGTTGGTGGAATTCGCTGACAACAATTCAGTGAATGCGTCCACTCAGGTCACTCCGTTCTTCCTCATGTATGGTGAGCATCCCTTCACACCTTCTAGCTTGATGAAGACCCGTCCAATGACTACCAAGGTTGATGCAGTCAACACATTTGTTTCTAGAATCCAACAAGGTGTGGAGAGCGCTAAGCACAGGTTACAGATTGTGCAAAATTGACAAAAGCAGTATGCTGATGCACACCGGAGGCACATGGAGTTCAATGTTGGGGATCAAGTGTGGCTATCGACAACCAACCTCACATTAGTTGGATCTCGTAAGCTCAGACCTCGTTTTATTGGGCCTTTCTCAATTCTTTGTCGCATCGGCGCTGTGGCCAATCACCTTGAGCTACCACCACACATGAAGATCCATCCAGTGTTCCATGTCTCCCTACTACGCAGATATGCTGCCCGATCAGGCCAAGGTCCTTCCACACAGGACATTTGACCTTGTCCGACACTCATTGATGGCATAGAGGAATATGAAGTGGAGCGGATTCTCCAAAAGCGCATGCGTGGTACTCGCCATCCGCGGGTGGAATATCTAGTACAATGGAAAGGTTACCCCCTCTATGAAGCAACCTGGGAATCCGCTGCCAATTTGGCACATGCACCGGTGTTGGTGCAAGCATTTGAGCTACAATTGCACAACGAGGACGTTGCATCTTAAAAGGAGGGAAGTCTGTAATACCAAGGGTTAGCCATATGATCTAGATATGAAATTTGGTTTGGTAACATCTAGAATGATGTTATACATGATGGTCAAAATAGATCAGATAGAAGTATCACCAAGAGAGTACTTCTACTAATAGGGCAGAAACCAAAATAGACTTGGAAGAACCTTAGAACCAATAGCTAGACATATGATTTAAAGGTGAGAATTGGTTTGGTAACATCTGGAAGGATGTTACACATGAGAGACTTAACAGATCAGAAAGAGGTATCACCAAAAGGGGACTTCTACTAATAGAGTAGGAACCAAAATATGCCTGAAATCTTTGAAGGCAATTTCGGAGGCCTACACGGATGAATTAGGCCTCAAAAATGTGCAGATTCCCCCCCCCCCCCCCCAATGAAAGGAAGGCTGGCCTTTCGTCCTCCCTGCTTTGTCTCGTCAAGAGCTTTCTAACGGTACCTTACGTGATTTTGAGATTCCTACAGGAAGATTCCCTCCGGTCAAAGCTTGTTTGACCAACCAAATAGGACCTAGACCAGACATGTCACCCATCCAAGTAAGTAATCCAAGGGTGGAGCTTGCTGACATGTCACCTATCTGTGTCCCTAATCCTATGGTGGAGCTTCCTTGGAGGAGATCCTCTTTGTCTATATAATAAAGAGAAGGTGCTCCTTTGGGGCATCAAATGTTTGAGTGTGCAATCTGTGTTTTCTCTCTTCTCTTGTCCTCGGAGTATTACATAGGTGTGGTAGGTGATGATGGAGTGCATGATGGACTAGCTACTTGTCAACCACCTACTACTATACTGACTGAGTCTAGAACAATGTTGGGGGCGGCTCAACTGATTATGCGTTGCCCTTTGTTTTCAACCATTGACATGTTTACATTGGGAGTTGACCCAACCCTAGTGTTCCAGTTGGATACCATGCTTTGTAAGAGTAGGGATGTGCGGTTCCTACTACTAGAGTAGAGGTGGTTGATAATGGAGCTGACTTGGTTGAGGAGCATGGGATTCGTTCAATGACCAATGGTTTATAGTAGGCAACAACGACTAGACTCGAGGAGTTACTAGCTAGACCGGCCTTTGAGCGAGCGTGGTTCACACTTGGTGTTGTCCTATTGGATAACCAAAGAGGGATTTTCCATTTGGTGAAGCCTTCAGGGAAGGTCTATACACCATAGAGAGTCTTGTTAGACTTTGGTGCGCAGCCTCTTATGTTGGGGAAGGCTGCCATAGTCGGTTTGGAGTTATAGAAGACCAATGTGAACAAGTGTCCATTTCACATCCAGACATCTCTAGGTGGTGGTTTGACATAGTACATCACATGTGGGGAGCTTGTTGTCCAGGTTTAGCATGGTTATCCGATTGATAGCTCGGTGGTGAGAGCTCAAGCTATTGTGACAATAGTTGAGTCATATGATGTGCTAGTTGGGGGAGCAGCCTTATACCCCATGGGTTTTAGCATTGATAATTAGGAGGAAACAGCCTCCTATAGACCATATTGGCAGTCTAGTGAGGGACAGGTATGTCACCTACCAATGTGCTTCAATAGTGGCAGTCTTGGCTCACTACAGTCCAGGACCATGGCAACATCAGTTTTAGCTTTCAGTGGTGTAGTTACTTGGCCTGGTGACCTGTTGGAGGGGAATGCCCATGCAGAAGATACTCTTGTACTAGAGGAGATCACTCAGATTTGGAGTACAAGTGGGATTGTTCCATCTACCTTGGATGTTCTATTGTGGAGTTCAGAGAAGGCATTGTAGCAACATGCAGATCAGTTGGTGCAACATGCTTGGCGTGAAGCCTTCGTACCATCAAGAGATGAGTGTGAGGATGAGCCTCCAGAGTCAATTACTTTGACACCTCTAGATACCACACTCATTGCTGGGTAGTATCCAGTAGAGGAGATATGTCTATTGGAGTTGTTTGGTGGGATGAGCACCGGATTAGGTGCGGTATTACAGGCGGCTATACGAGTACAGAGGTACTTGTATATGGAGAGAGATGAGATAACTAGGCGAGTCTCTCTACATCATGTGGCACACTTAGTCTATCTGTATCCGGAGTTATTACCAATGCTAGTAGTCAGAGGTTACCAAAAGACCCTACCAGTAGACATTTCCTTACTGGGGGCACATGATCTGGAAAGACATGGGCCTATTCACTTGGTGATTTTTGGATGGCTATGTTAGGGACATACACATGCTAGCCAAGGTTTGGGTCTTTAGGGTCCTTGTTCTGGTGTGTTTTGGGAGATGTTATAAATACTACAACATCTCCAGGTTCATCAGTCCGTTTCTCTAGCTTACTTTTTGGAGAACATTCCTTTGATGGGTGATTCTCGCTCCAAAGTGGTGGTGAGTACACATTAGGTCTATTCTTGGATGGGACTTGTTATATTGTTAGATGCAGCCAGAGTGGGATCATGGGCTCATCGTCTTTGTCTTTGGTGGACAAACCTCTTACCCAAAGAGGTTTTACAATGTGCTTATGATGGGATTTAGTGACTTGACCACATCCTTGTTGATAATATCTTGGATGTTGGGCATCAGTCTTAGACAGTAGTAGTGGCTGATAGGTCACCTATGGCAGTGGTGAACCTAGTTGGATAGCCTAGAGCTGCATTTCTCACACTCATGAGTTTCCTAGGCTCCCATGCTTTTTGAGAGAGAGGGCTTGGACTTGTTTGGGACTCATAATTATAGCAGCTGGTGGAGCCCAACACTGATGAGAGAGAGTGGGCAATGGGTTTTTGCACCGGTATTACCATTGTTCCAATAGTGTCAGAGGTATCTAAGCGTCAAGTGTTAGGTCAGGCTATGGACCTGAACTATTTGACCTAGATTATGAGCCTTGGCTTGGGATAGCAATGTAAGATGCGCTTGATAGGCATCACCACTCGGACACTTGTGAGCCCAGTGCCAATTGAGACAATTTAAGCACATGTTTGGGGATGATGGACCAAGTGGACATGGTTTTCTTGGGACACAACTAGTAGCTACTAGGGAGAGTGGTCTACTTGGAGTCCATCCAGGTGAGCATGGGCTACTTGGATTACACCCTTGGTCCACTTGGGATGCAGCTAGAGGGCGTGTGGAGCTTGTAGCTAGAGTGGAGGGAGTTTTTCACACAGAGGTTGGGACATCTAGTGGTCGGGGGCATGACACTATTGCAAGGGCCAGTGTAGCAATCAGTCAATACGTCTTCCACTCCTACAATCGTTACAGAGGATACTTGGGAACCAAATCTTGGACCTAAGCTTACTAGAGAGGAAAGACGGAGGGTATGGAGGTCCTTGAGGAACCACACGAGTTGTTTTGCCTTTAGTATGAAGGATTTAGGTGCTTTGAAGGGACTTGGTATACAGATTGAGCTGACTAGTGATACACCAATTTTTTGACGTCCTTATTGATATAGTGATATGGAGAGGATATTGATTCAGAGCCAGAGTAGCAACCTTTTTGAGGCTGGTTTGGTGGAGATTTCACATGGAGAGTATGCAACAGCAACAGTGATGCCAGCCAAGAAGGATATGCATAGCAACTACACAAATAGGCAAATGTTGGAGATTACCATCCTATCAACCGACAGACCTAGGCTGATCAATATGCCATGCCTACTCCAGAGGAGATTTTTGATGCGATTGTGCATGCAAAGGTCTTCATTACTTTGGATCATCAAGCGGGATATCATTAGTTGCCGATCAAGGAGGAGGATAAGTCCAAGATAACATATTGATCCTCATGGTAAGGATGTGTTATATTAGTGGAGGTTCTTATCATTTGGGTTAAAGAATGCTCCTATTGAGTTCCAGAGTGTCATGGATAGTATCTTAGCTGGATTGGATTTTGCTTGGTGCTATATTGATGATATTTTGGTCTATAGCACTACTATGGAGGAGCATGAGAGACAATTGTTGGAGGTGCTTGAGAGGTTGAGATCTCATGGACTCAAATTACATCTTGGGAAGTGTAGGTTCTTCCTTGAGCAGGTTGAGTATTTGGGTCATACTATCTCCCTGGAAGACTTGGTGTTCAATAGACCAAGGTGGAGGCTATTGCATGATTCTTCAGCCTATGGATGTGAGTAGAGTGCAAGCATTCCTTGGGTTGGCAAACTTCTATCGCTGCTATGTTAGAGGATTGAATGTCATTGCCAAGGCCTCAACGAAGCTGACCAAGCTTACACAAGAGTGGTGTTGGGAAGCTGAGCAGGAGAGAGCTTTTGTAGAGCTCAATGATAGGTTGACATCTGCTCCTATTTTGAGGAGACTAATCAGAGGATGACCATTTCAGGTTCATATTGATTGGAGTACGTTGGAGCTTGGAGTGGTACTCATCCAACATGATGATGAGGGGGAGGAATTTGTGGTGGCTTATTGTAATACCAAGAGCTAGCCATATGATCTAGATGTGAAATTTGGTTTGGTAATATCTAGAATGATATTATACATGATGGTCAAAATAGATAACATAGAAGTATCACCAAAAGAGTACTTTTATTAATAGGGCAGAAACCGAAATAGACTTGAGAACCTTAGAACCACTAGCTAGATATATGATTTGAAGGTGAGAATTGGTTTGGTAACAGCTGGAAGGATATTACACATGATGGACTAAACAGATCAAAAAGAGGTATCACCAAAAAGGGACTTCTACTAATAGAGTAGGAACCAAAATATGCCTAAAATCTTTGAAGGCAATTTTGGAGGCCTAAATGGATGAATTAGGCCTCGAAAATGTGCAGACTCCCCCCCCCCCAAACAAAGAAAAGGTTGGCCTTCCCTCCCCTTGCTTTTTCTTGTCGAGAGCTTTCCAATGGTACCTTACTCATATGATTATGAGATTCCTATAGGAAGATTCCCTAAAAGATTCCCTTTGGTCAAAGCTTGTTTGACCAACCAGATAGGACCTAGACCAGACATGTCACCCATCCAAGTAAGTAATCCAAGGGTGAAGCTTGCTGACATGTCACCTATCTGTGTCCATAATCCTATAGTGGAGCTTCCTTGGAGGAGATCCTCTTTGTTTATATAATAAAGAGAAGGTGCTCCTTTGGGGCATCAAATGTTTGAGTGTGCAATATGTGTTTTCTCTCTTCTCTTGTCCTCGGAGTATTATAATGGTATCAGAGCAAGTGTTTTAGTCCAAGAGAGTGGATCACCCCTTTTGGAATAGCACAAACTACTGAAAATGAGTAATTTGAGGTGGAGAACATAGAGCAATCGCTAGACTTAGGAAGGACTTTAGAGAGCAGATGGGATGGATGCACCGAGAGGACAATTTGCTGCACCTAGCTTTCCATTCTCAAACCTATTCCACATCAAGGTTATGTACATCCATCGTGAGCAGATGAGGATATCACTAGTTTATCACTTTGGTGCAGAATTCATGGACAGAGTGATGAACTCACCAAACTCGGTGATTCTACCTGTGGTGATATATGACAAAGAGTGGGATTTGACAATCTACATTCTATTATGATAATATGGATATGAATGTCCCAAATCCTCTCCCTTTCAACACTCAAGTAGAAATCCGTTATGTAGTGAGGCCGAAAGTGATGTTTAGAGATTTTGTGGTTAGGAATTTTGGTGAGGAGTATTATCAATGAGTGATAGCTTTTGAGGTCCCAATGGTAGTTCCATTAGTTTGTGCGCCTTCTAGAGTGATTATATTGACTTTGTATTGAAGTAGACATTAGCAATTGAGTGTTGCAGGAACCATGGATCCGCAATTGCAAGAGTTAGTGCAAGGAATGCAAGGGATGTTGAATGAATTTCGAGAGATTAAGATGACCATGGAGACATTACAAAGTCAAGTGCAGATCCTCAAGAACAATCAAGCCATGCAAGAAGAAGAGCCACCTCAAAACCCAATACCTACGACTGAAGTACTTGGAGAGGCACCCGTGCCTACGAACCCTATCAACGATGAAGCCACATTGCTACTCCGGATGAAGAAGACCTGCAACATTGAGCCTTACAAGGGGCAGCGTACGATGGAAGTAGTGGAAAATTGGATCTCAAGAATGAATCGATATTTCCAATTGTTCTCAATAGAGATCACAAAGCATGTTGTAGGTGTGTTTGCATGTGGGTACTTGACCAATAAAGCCCTCACATGGTATGATGTTTGGGAACGAGCCATGTTGGTAGAGAGAAGGGAGGTCACATGGACAGCAATGCAAGAAGGACTGCTGAAGAATTTCCAATTGGTGGATTCTATGCAGATGGCTCAAACCCGACTATGGGGATTGAGACAGAAGAATAGTGTACAAGAGTATGTGGAGGCATTTCTGGATCTACAAATCTCAATTACTGACATGAGTCCAGCAGAGGCTCTTGAAAATTTCAAACGAGGGTTGAAAGAGCAGATTTGCCAAGAAGTCATGGTGCAAAATCCTCGCACGGTATTTGAAGCCATTGCTTGTACGTAGAGAATAGCATGAGCATTAGGTGGAGGTGAAGGAGTAGTTCCACCTCAACATTATCGCACAGAAATACCACACATGGGTGGACCAGTACCGATGGAATTGGGCAACCTTTGATTTCGAGATTGAGGAGCACAACCGCTTCAATGAGAGCGGGGACGAGTAGAAGAACAAAGAGATGGAGTCCCACAAGGAGAAGGGACTTGAGGAGAAAAACGATGTTGTTACAATTGTGGCCGTATTGGGCACATATCTACCAACTGTCACACTTGATTCCCTACAGGCCCTTGGCCTTCATACAGGCAATCTTTGAACAACATGGAGAGGCATATTGAAGAGGAGGAGGTGGAAATCACTTTGGAAAACAAACATTGCGAGTAAATGTACCTCGTGGCCTTATTGGCTCAATAAGGAAGCAGAGAAGCGAGGGAAGGAGGAAGAATAATGTGCAAAGATCCCAAAAGGCAACCTCACAATTGATTGTCGTGAATGGAATCCTAGAAGGTAATCAAGTGAGAGTATTAATAGATTTGGGAGCAATAGAGAATTCCTTGTCTTGCTCTGTTGCAATAAGATTGGGAATGGATCTAGAGAGAGATGGGAGTGAAGAAGTAGAGTTACCAAATGGGCAAATAGAGAGGATTGAATCATTACCTAGATGGGTAATCCTCTCTGTAGGAGAATATCAAGAAGCAATTGAGTGGCGAGTGATACAATTAGCTCGTTATGATGCAATTTTAAGCATGCCATGGATGGAGCAGTACAACCCTATGGTGGATTGGAGGAAGAAAGTAGTGAGAACCCACCAATGGTCAATCATTGGGGTTGAAGAAAAATCACACAAGCAGAAATTGCCTCTATATGTCATAGAGACGGCAATTGTATGTAAGACCGATAGATGTTTTATGGGTCTAATAAAAGAAGTCTAGAGTGCACAACTCGATGGAAAAATCCTTGAGAAATTGAAGGATGTGGTGGATGAGTTTCAAGATGTCTTCCCGATAATCTACCCTTAGGATTACCACCAAAAAGGCAAGTAGATCACAAAATTGAGACACTCTCGGGGAAGACACCTCCTTGTAAGGCCCCATATCACCTATCACCTCATGAGTTGGAAGAGTGCAAGACTCAAATTGAGGAGATGCTACAGAAAGGGTTCATCCAACCTAGCATATCACCATATGGGGCCCTTGTCTTGTTTGTGAAGAAGAAGGATGGTACAATGCGCATGTGCATTGACTATCGGGGTCTCAATCAACAAACAATGAAGAACAAATACCCCTTATCTCGCATGGATGACCTGTTTGATCAACTCCATGGAGCAAGATACTTCACCAAACTGGACTTGCGGAGCGGTTACAATCAAATCCAAATTGTAGAGGAGGATGTGTACAAAACTACCTTTCAAACCAAGTATGGCCACTTTGAGTATCTTGTGATGCCTTTTGGCCTCACCAATGCACTTGCCACTTTCATGAGTCTAATGAATGACATATTTCATCCATACTTGGATAAATCTATTATCGTCTTCTTGGATGATATCTTAGTATATAGCACAATGATAGAACACAAACAACATCTACAAGAGGTCCTCCAGATTCTAAGACAGAATCAATTGTAAGCCAAAATCTCAAAGTGTGAGTTTGGCAAGTCTAAAGTAGACTACTTGGGGCATAGAGTAAGTGTAGAGGGCATTCAAGTATTGATAGATAAAATAGAGGTCATTCAAAAATGGAGTGCCCCAGAAGATCAGACTCAACTTAAGAGCTTCTTGGGGTTGACGGGATTCTATAGTAGATTTGTCAAGGACTTCTCCAAGGTTGCACAGCCTTTAACGGCACTACTTGGCAAGGGGAAGAAGTGGACATGGGGAACTGCACAAGAGTTGGCCTTTCAAGAATTGAAGGCCACCTTGCTACATGCACCAATCTTGAAGTGGTATGACCCAAAATGTCCAATCAAGTTGGCTACAGAGGCATCAGGCGTAGCAATAGGAGCAATCCTACAACAAGAGTGGCATGACGGATGGCATCCAATTGCATATTTCTCTCAAAATTGTTACTAGCAAAGTGCAACTACCACACTACAGAACGAGAAGAGCTAGCCATCATTCTAGAAACCAAGCATCAAAAGCACTACTTGAGTGAGAAGGCATTTGTAGTGAGACAGACCACAAACCTCTAGTCTACCTCGACACGTAGAAGGATCTATCTCATTGCCAAATTCGGTGGGCAGAGTGGCGACAACACTTCAACATGACAATCACCTACGTGGAAGGTAAAAAAAAACTTGCAGATGAATTCACCCGCATGCCAATGGCAAACAACTTGGTGGCAGAGGTTAAGATTAACCCTAAATTCTGGCAAGAGATTCTGGCTGCTACAAAAACTGATCCATAGATTGTAGAAGCACAATCATCCAAAAGTGTCACCAGCACCCAAGGACTCACCTTTTGCCATGGCAGATTATTGATCCCAAATGTCCCAGAATTACACACCACCATTCTAGCGAAATGTCATGATTTGGCCATTGCAGCTCATGTCGGAGTGGACAAGACCTTGGATGTAGTCAAGCGCCATTACTATTGGCCCAAGATGAGCAATGACGTGATGGACTATGTGCGTAGCTGCCTACTTTGTCAATAGAACAAAGCTTCTAATCAAGCTCCTATAGGGCTCCTTCAACCTCTCCCCATTCCTACCCAACGTTGGGAACAAGTGAGTATGGATCTCGTCTGTGAATAAACCAAGACCACCTCAAGGTTTGACTCCATTGTGGTCTTTGTGGACTGGCTCAGCAAAATGATTCATGTACGCCCTACCACCAAGGAGGTGACCGCTCCACAACTAGCTCAATTATACTTAGATGCAGTCTTTGCTCACCATGGCTTGTCTAGAGTACTCATCACCGATAGAGGCACCCAATTCACCAATTTGTTTTGGCAAACACTCTTTGGTTTCTTCAAAACCAAGTTGGCCATGTCCACAACTTACCACCTACAAACAGATGGCCAAACAGAGCGGGCTAATTGCATGATTGAAGACATGTTACACGGCTTCACCTTAGAAGAGCAAGAGAAGTGGGACACTCTACTCCCGTTGGTGGAATTTGCTTACAACAATTCAATGAATGCATCCACCCAAGTCACTCCGTTCTTCCTCATGTATGGTGAGCATCCCTTCACACCTTCTAGCTTGATGAAGATCCATCCAATGGCTACCAAGGTCAATGTAGTCAACACATTTGTTTCTAGAATCCAACAAGGTGTGGAGAGCGCCAAACACAGATTACAGATTGCACAAAATTTACAAAAGCAGTATGCTGATGCACACCATAGGCACATGGAGTTCAATGTTGGGGATCAAGTGTGGCTATTGACAGCCAACCTCACATTAGTTGGACCTCATAAGCTCAGACCTCGTTTAATTGGCCCTTTCTTGATTCTTTGTCGTATCGGCGCTGTGGCCTATCACCTTGAGCTACCACCACACATGAAGATCCATCCAGTGTTCCATGTCTCCCTACTATGCAGATATGCTCCCCGATCAGGCCAGGGTCATTCCACACAAGACATTTGACCTTGTCCGACACTCATTGATGGCACAAAGGAATATGAAGTGGAGCGGATTCTCCAGAAACGCATGCGTGGTACTTGCCATCTGCGGGTGGACTATCTAGTAGAATGGAAAGGTTACCCCCTCTATGAAGCAACCTGGGAGCCCGTTGCCAATTTGGCACATGCACCGGTGTTGGTGCAAGCATTTGAGCAACAATTGCACAATGAGGACATTGCGTCTTAAAAGGAGGGAGGTCTGTAATACCAAGAGCTAGCCATATGATCTAGATGTGAAATTTAGTTTGGTAACATCTAGAATGATGTTATACATGATGGTCAAAATAGATAACATAGAAGTATCACCAAAAGAGTACTTCTACTAATAGGGCAGAAACCGAAATAGACTTGAGAACCTTAGAACCAATAGCTAGACATATGATTTAAAGGTGAGAATTGATTTGGTAACATCTGGAAGGATGTTACACATGATGGACTAAATAGATCAGGAAGAGGTATCACCAAAAGGGGACTTCTACTAATAGAGTAGGAACCAAAATATGCTTGAAATCTTTGAAGGCAATTTTGGAGGCCTAAACAGATGAATTAGGCCTAAAAAATGTGCAGATCCTCCCCCCCCCCCAAAAAAGAAAAGGTTGGTCTTCCCTCCCCCTACTTTGTCTTGTTGAGAGCTTTCCAACGGTACCTTACGTGAGTTTGAGATTCCTATAGGAAGATTCCCTAAAAGATTCTCTCTGGTCAAAGCTTGTTTGACCAACCAGATAGGACCTAGACCAGACATGTCACCCATCCAAGTAAGTAATCCAAGGGTGGAGCTTGCTGACATGTCACCTATCTGTGTCCCTAATCCTATGGTGGAGCTTCCTTGGAGGAGATAATAAAGAGAAGGTGCTCCTTTGGGGCATCGAATGTTTGAGTGTGCAATCTGTGTTTTCTCTCTTCTCTTGTCCTTGGAGTATTACACCTATACTAGTCACTCCAAAAATTCAGTAGAGGCAAAGTATAGTTCATATGAGGGAGAGTGCTTGGTAGCAATTTGGGAAGTAGCACATTTCTGATGCACGATGGGCTCTGATTTTATAGGAGTATGATTTCACAGTTGTTCATAGACTTGGAGTGGTGAACCGTGATGCAGATAGGTTGAGTAGAACCCATGTCCCAACCAACAGGATCAGACCGGAGCATGCTGGCATGGTGAGATAGATGAGCCGATGGCGCTAGGTTGGCATACGTCTGCCTTTCTTTGTATATTTTTTGAGGCTTTGGTGGTATCTCTCTCAGCACATACAGGAGGAGTTATTGAGGTCACATATCCAAAGAGTGAAGATATTGGTATAAATCAACAAGACATTCATGATGATATCTTAGTGATGGACTATCTTTGCATTGGTGTTGTGGGTGGCCAGTTGGAGCCAAGGAGAGAGATCTTGTCCTTCAGCAAGCTAGACAATTTAGATTGGAGGGCAGACACCTTTTGCGTGTATGAGAGGATGGTAGAGTGAGAGTAGTACCACTTCCAACTCAAAGACTATAGTTGGTCCGTCATGCTCATGAGGAGCTAGGACATTTTGGAGTCAAGCATACACATAACTTACTCTAGAGTCAGTATTGGTAGCACAGTATGCAGATTGAGGTACAATTGCTTGTCGCCAGATGTGTGGTTTGTGACCGAGTTAGAGCATCATTCAATGCTCCTACGCCCTAGTTACACCCATTACCTATCATAGGATTGGATTACCATTGGAGTTTGGACTTTGCCAGACCTTTACTACTGACTGTGAGACATCATTGGTATGTTTTTGTGATGGTGGAGCACTTCTCCAAGTGGATTGAGTCGATGGCACTTCTTGACAAGTCTAGTGAAGGGACAACTTACTTGTTCCTGGATTGAATTCTTAGTCATTTTGGTGCACCAGGTGAGGTTTTGATTGACCAAGATATAGAGTTCTTGGGAGAGTTTCAGATCTTGTGTGACAAGGCTTTGATTGATCATCGTACTACATCTTGAGATCACCCTAAGGCAGATGGCTTAGCAAAGAGAGTGGTTCAGACGGTGAAGAGAGGATTGCAAAAGTATAGTTTGCAGAGAGGCCACTTGGGAGATTGGGATCTCCAATTACCTTGGTTGGCCATGGGCTATTGATTCAGCCGGCAAGCCTCCTTAGCATCCTTCTCTCCTTACTTCCTACTCTATGGTCAAGATCCAAATTTACCTACAGCCATTTGTCAAGATGCTACTTTAGTTTTGGACTTGGATGACCCAGATGTATGGATGAGTGCATGTTGTAAAAGATCAAGATGGAGGAGAGAAATAGGAGAATGGAAACTCACATTGGGACACTTGAATTTAGGAAAACTCCAAATACCTAGCATGAGCTTTGGCTTTGGTATTTATAGGTAGCATACAAGGCCCTTGAGAAGCTTCTCAAGAAGCTTCCTCAAGCCGCTTTCTCAGAGTGCAAGCCAAGTTAACTAAGAAGCTTCTCAAGAAGATTCCTTCTAGAAGCTACCTACTTGGCGTGCAAGCTAAGCTAGTTGGAAGTTCCTAGAAGCTTCCTTCTAGAAGCTACTTACTTGAGGTGCAAGCTAAGCTAGCCGAGAAGCTTCCTAGATATTTTTGGAATATTCTAGGCTAATTTGTCTTATGTGCTACTTTGTAAGCCCAACTAACTTTGTCGCTAAACTCCATATTGTTACATATTCCCCCGTTGCTAGTTGGTGATGTTCTCGTTGCTAGTGAAGCTTCGAATTCTTGGATGGCCGTCTGTGCATTCTGGAGGTCAAAAAGAGATTCCCATGTAGCATCATGAAGGGGATACCCTTTCCAAAGGACCATGTACTCCGTATATTGGCGATGGCCTCGTTGAATATGGCGATGTGCAAGGATACAATCAACTTCATACTCCCCATGATCATTGATAGGGACAGAAAGAGAAGGAGGTTGGACTTGAGAGGAAAAGGAAGAGGGGTTAGGAACAAAGGGTTTCAACTTAGAAATATGAAAAACAGGATGGATACGCATGTGATAAGGCAAGACAAGTTGATAAGCAACATGAGAGACAATTTGGGTGATATCAAAGGGTCCTATCCAATTAGGGGCAAGTTTACAAACTTGGGTATCAAGTGGGAGAGGGAGGTTACTAGAGGATAACATGACTTTATCATTGACTTCAAAGGTGAGATCACAACGATGGTGGTCCGCATATTGTTTTTGGCGATTCTGAGCAACAAGGAGGTGAGACTTGGCTTGTTGGAGAGATTGGGATATAGTGGTCAAGAATGTGGAAGGTCTTGTCCACACCCATGTGACCAGCGATGGGTAAATCATGGGCTTCTTGAAGGTGCATAAGTCAAAGATCACCTTTAGCTGGAACATAGATCCGGTCGTCATGGAATAAAAAGCCCTCCTTGATGGAAAAGGTGTTGTACTCCTTATCACATGCTGTAAGGCGACCATGTACCATTTGGAAGAAGGGATCTTGGCGTAGAGCTGACTGAAACTCATTTTGGACCTTGGAGTCAACTGACATTGTTGAAATTGCCACTATGATGAGAGGAAGAGACTTCAAATTAGGTCATCATGATAAACCATCAAGGATGACATGGAACCAACCTGGTTTGTACTCAAGTTTGATGTCATATAGTTGGAGTTGTTCCTCCCATTGATGATGTCGACTCTTCATGTGTTCCAAGTGTAAGGTCTGCAACAACAGTTTGTGATCAGTTTGCATGATCACTTGTTTCCCCAAGAGGTAATGCCTCCATACCTTGGTGGCGTATACCATTGCAAGTTGTTTTGGATCTTGAGTAGAGTAGTTTTGTTCAGCCGTATTGAGTTAGCAAGACACAAAGGCAATTGGATGGAGTCCATCTGGGAATTCTTGTTGTAGTACGGTTCCAATTGCAAAGTTAGAAGCATCAAAATCAACCACACAAGGTAGTTGAGGATCATGTGGTTGAAGAATGGGTCTTGAAGACACCATATGCTTTAACTTCTAGAATGCTTCTTCATGCTTGGTGGTTCATTGGAAGCTCGAGTTCTTTTCCAAGAGGTCAGTCAATAGTGCATCCACATGAGCATAATAATGGATGAACCATTGGTAAAAACTGGCCAATCCATTGAATGCCCGTACTTCTATAGCATCCTTTAGTGTAGGCCAATCAGTAATGGCCTTGATTTTCTCTTCTTCTATCTTGATCCCCTCTGATGAGATCTTATGACCCAAGAAGGTAACCTCCTTCTGCCAAAAGACACACTTTGACTTCTTGTAGTAAAATTTCCATCGTCATAGTCATGTTAAGACTTCTTGCACATGATTCATGTGTACTACCTCTGTCTTACTATAAATTAAGATATCATCCAAGAACACCACCATGGACCAATCCAATAGTCCATCCAACACCCGATGCATCTGATTCATGAAGAGTGCTAGAGCATTAGTGAGTCCAAAAGGTAGAACTCTCCTCTCAAAATGCCTATACCTTGTACAAAAGGCAGTCTTTTGCACATCCTCTCTATCAATAGGAATTTGCCAATAGTCGTTGCAAAGATCCAACTTGGAAAAGTAGCGGGCTCCACTTAGTTGATCAAGCAAGTCATCAATCCGAGGCAAGGGATATGCATTCTTCACGGTTTGCCTATTGAGCCCACGGTAATCAATACAAAAACAAATTCCTCCATCCTTCTTTGGAACAAATAGTACCGGTGCTCCCCAAGGAGAGGTACTATGTTCTATGAAGTCCTTCTCCAACAAATTTGTAAGTGTTGTTTGCAACTCCTCCAACTTCTTTAGTGAGAGCCAATAGATTGGTCTACTCATTGGAGTACTCCTTGGCAATAACTCGATCTTGAAGGGCATACCATGATTGGAGGGTAATCCCTTTGGCAGATCATCTAGAAACACGTCTGCAAACTCCTGAACTATCTGATCAACCATTGCTTGATAAGGCTCTTGGGCCTCCTCCAATTGTTCTTGTGCAATCAACTTGATCCACACCATGAATACAGACTTATCTTCCTCCAAAGCTTGCTCTATGGCTGCTTTACTAACCAACTTCCCTTCCATTGACTCATCTCTCTTCCAAGCTTGCTCTATGGTTGCCTTCTTGGCAAACTTCCCATCTTGGGACTCCACTCCCTTCAAGGTTTGCTCTATGGCTACCTTCTCGACAAACTTCCCATCTTGGGATTGACTATTCTTAGGTGTCTTACTTAGAGGTGCCAGGCAACCTAATTGGAACTTCCTACCTTGGTGTTGTACTTGAATTTGGCGTTGGGTCCAATCAGATTGAACCTTATGACATTCAAGCCAAGGTAGACCCAGAATGATATCATAGTGTAGAGGTGCCACTACAAACCTCATACACTCCAAATACTCCTTCCCAATCTTGAAGGTAACAGGATGCAAGGTGTAGAATGTAGAACCCTTTCTACCATCTGCCATCATCAAACTACTTCCAATCATTGGCTTGATTGGAATACCAAATTCCTTTGCTACTTGCATAGACATTTAATTCTTTGAACTTCTAGAATCAACCAAAATCCTACAACCCCAATTAGATATTGTACCTTGCAAGTGAAGCAAACTTGCATAGGTTGAGCCTTCAATCCCATTGGAACTAATCAAGCTCCCAATAGGCGGCTCAAAATCTCCTACTGGGATTCTTTGTTTCCTTGATCATTTGGTTCCACAAACTCCATTTGGGCCACTTGTCAAGGTTGCCCATTCCTAAGTAGACATTCAGCAATATGATGTCCAACTTGGCAACAATAAAAACAACCTTCATTTTGTCGCAATCTTTCTCTATCTACTGCACCAAGTGGCCTCTGTTGGATAGCATCAATCTCCATTGGTGCTGGTTCTTCCACTTGTGCGTATTGTATTGGTAAGCTTGGTGTAAGTCGAGATCAAGACCAAGTTGTTGCAACCAAGGAATCAAAGTGCTCCGCCAATTGCATAGCTTCTTCTACATTTTTTGGTTCTTGCATGGTCACCTCCAATTTGGTTTGTGACTTCAATCCCCTCACAAATTGATCCAGAACTTCTCCTTCTTGTTTATCTGGAATTTGCATGATGTTCTGAAATTGTGTGATGTAGCCTCTTATTGAGCCAATCTATTTCAACTCCACTAATTTATCTTGTGCGGCTCGGGTGAAATTTATAGTTTGAAATCGACCAAGTATTGCATCCTTGAATTCTGTCCATGTCAAGATTGGTGCAACAATCTGTCGTTCAGCTCACTCCACTCGGAATTGCCACCAAAGTTTTGCCACATCATCCAATTGGCTAGAAGCCAAGAGAATCTATTTTCGTTCATCTTGAAGATTGGTAGCTTTGAAGTAACCATTCACAATCAAACACAAAATTCTCCACTATGCTTGGAAGATTCTTGCCTTTAAACACCTTGGGTTTTGGAAATCAAATACAATCTTCTCTATCTTGGATTGGCACTTTCTCTATATGTTCTCATTGTTGCTGGTCTCGTTCATCCAACAATCGAGTAAGGTGCTCAATTTGTTGCTACATCGCAAGGATAATGTCCAGTATTGCCGCCATAACTACTACTCTATCCTTCTACTCCCAATTTATCTAATTGATTAACACATAGATACAACACGT
Organism: Lunularia cruciata; assembly: GCA_948567375.1. NCBI lineage: Eukaryota > Viridiplantae > Streptophyta > Marchantiopsida > Lunulariales > Lunulariaceae > Lunularia > Lunularia cruciata. The sequence goes on along the minus strand of OX419755.1, from coordinate 78,901,272 downwards.
CCACCTTTCTCCATAAGTGACAACCGGAAGTATCAAGGGTTCCTCAAACATGGTGATCATATGTAGAAAATCTTGCCCAAAGCATGAGGTGAGGAATTGTGTGAAGTGGTGCTCGGGTAATATCTAGACATGAAAATCTCAATGGTTTGGCGGAACTGGATTTGGTGGTCTATAAATTCCATCTATCCTATTCATGCTTTGATACCAATGTCAAAGACCAAGACCAAGGAGAGAAATAGGAGAATGGAAACTCACATTGGGACACTTGAATGTGGGAAAAATCCAAATGCCTAGCATGAGCTTTGGCTTTGGTATTTATAGGTAGCATACAAGGCCCTTGAGAAGCTTCTCAAGAAGCTTCCTCAAGCCACTTTCTTAGAGTGCAAGCCAAGTTAACTAGGAAGCTTCTCAAGAAGCTTCCTTCTAGAAGTCACCTACTTGGCGTGCAAGCTAAGCTAGTTAGAAGCTCCTAGAGGCTTCCTTCTAGAAGCTAGTTACTTGAGGTACAAGCTAAGCTAGCCAAGAAGCTTCCTAGATATTTCCAAAATATTCTAGGCTAATTTTTCTTATGTGCTACTTCATAAGCCCGACTAACTTTGTCGCTAAACTCCATATTGTTACACATGTTCTCAACGGGCAAAGATCTTTCAAAGAGTGATGCCGATGGCCTTTGAGAACTTGGCAATTGCTCAACATAGAGATACTTTATGTTATGCTACCATTCAACAAGGAGGTTATAGACCTTCAATCCGTTGATTTCATCCAGGAAACTATGTATATCTACAATAGATAGCACTGACAACACTTGATGTTTCAACAAGCCGCATTATCTTGAGAATGTGTGAGGTTTTGCCATCTGAAGTCCTTGTTAGAAGAACGTGATGGTGTTGTTTGGAAGGATCATGTGCACCATGCCACCTCCTAAACATTGATGGTACTATGGACCCAAGCTTGGCACTTGTACGCGTAGGCTTGAGATGTATGTTATGTTGCTCTTATGGTAGAGCTGCTACTATGTTAGTGCATGATAGTTGTTTGAGAGGATGGCATATGGTATGTATGACTCATCCCCTCATGGTGGTTCTTCAAGGACAATGGTTATGTCCTAGATGTGCTTGACCAATAGCTAGTTCATTCTTTATATGATATAGATTGAAGATAGGTGACTAATGATGGGGCTCCATAGCACCCGGCCTCTTGATTTTTGCCCATCCTAGGGTATACCATATACTTGTAATAGATGGCTATTTGGAGTTAGAGGGACCTGACGGCTAGCTAGGGGGGCAATTGTGGCACTTTAGAGTTTATGTATGACTTATGTGTGAGTTGTGCTTCTATAGTGTATGATATTGACAGCGATGTATGTTGTGTAGTGATGTATATATGCACAACAGCTGTCAGACCATTTGTAGTGTTGCATCTAGATTGCTCGAACACTGGAGTTCTAGTGATAGTAATTAGAGGTATTTTGGCAGTTACTCATAGACTACTTTTTCACGGTCAGATTTTCTATTTAGGGTACTGACTTCATGGCAGGGCCCACCGTCACTTGCACCATCTGCACCCTTGGGTGTGCTATCAATGGGACTATTGGGATGAGACCTAGGTCAAAATCAAGAGTATATCCTAGAGGTGTAGCTCCAAGGAGCTCACTTCTTTGATGTTGAGCCTTTGAGTTCCTGGCAAGAGTGTCACCTTGAGTCTCTTAGCTAGAGTGGATGTGGCTTGATTGTAATCAGTGCCCTATTGTTGGCAAGTTGTTGAGGATCAAATCAAGTATTGATATGAGTTTGATTGATTTGAGTTGTAAATGATATGATTATTATGGCACTTTAGATTTTATGTATGACTTATGTGTGAGTTGTGCTTCTATAGTGTATGATGTTGACAACAATGTATGTTGTGTAGCGGTGTATATACACAAGATAGAGTAGGAATAAATTTGAGATTTGAAGAGGTAGATATGAAGAGGTGCAATGTCATTTTGGATCTATAGGTTTGTAGAGTTGTTGCAGAATGGTAATTTTTTTTAGTAATTGTCAATTGCTTTAATATTTAAAGGAGGAATTTGTAGTCTTATGTTGATTAGTACTCCAAATCTTTTAAGATAGATAAAGTGAAGTGCTAAGTTTAGTGCTTGTCGCTTGAACTAGATTCCGAGTATTAATTTTATGTATGTGTTTGTGAGTGTGTGAAGTTTCAAAGTGCAAGTCAATGTGCTTGTTGGATTCCACAACCTTGATCTTCATTTTGTGTGTTTGATCCTGAGTGAAGTGCAAGTGGAGTAATGCCTTGACAGATTTGAGAGGAATTGTAGTGTTGGTAGTATTTTGCATTTGTGAGTGCAATGTTGAGTTGATGTGAAGCAATTTTGATCAAGGAAGTTACACCTTCAGTGGAGGAGTGGAACACAATTCTGAGGCAAAGGTGCTTTGCAATAAGTAGCCATCTTCAGAAGGATATGAACCATCACAATCAAGATTTTTTGGAAAGATTTGAATGAGTTGTGATTAAGGAGTGTTAATTTGTAATCAGACTACGATCTTTTGCTTGTTTCTCTCTTCTGGATGTAGTTTCTACCTTAGAGATTAAAGACACAACCAAGAAGAAATAATTTGGTTACTTTGCTTTGTATTTGGATATTTTTGACTCATATCTCTGTAGGAATGAACTTTATTTACATGACTACCGCAAAAGTGATATTTTCCGGGTTGTCATATTATAACATCTCCCAAAACACACCAAAATGGGGATCCTAAAGACCCAAACCTTGGCCAACACGTGTATGTCCTTAACATGACTATCCAGAAATCACCAAATGAATAGGCTTATGTCTCTTTAGATCATGCGCTCCAACAAGGAAATGTCTGTTGGTAGGACCTTTTGGTAACCCTTGACTGTTGACATTGATAATAACTATGGCTACCAATAGGCCAAGTGTACCACATGATGTAGAGAGACTTGCCTAGCAGTTTCATCTCTCTCCACATACAAGTACCTTTGTACTCATATACCTACTTGCAGTACCGTAACTAGTCTAATGTTGATCCCACCAAACAACTCCAATAGACATACTCCATCTACTAGATATTGCCAAGCAATGAGTGTGGTATCCAAAGGTATCAATGTAATTGACTCTAGAGGCTCATCCTCACACTAGTCTCCTGGTGGTACAAAGGTTCCACTACAAGCTTGCTGCACCAACTGATCTATATCCTTTTGCAATGCCTCCAGAATGGAACATCCAAAGTGGATAGAACAATCCCACTTGTACTCCGAATCCAAGTGATCTCCTCTGGTACCATATATCCTTTGCATGGGCATTCCCCTCCAATAAATCACCAGGCCAAGTAATATAACTATAACAGTATGGAGTTTAGCGACATAGCTAGTAAGGCTAACGAAGTAGGGAATAAGCCAAATTAGCCTAGAATATTCTAAAAGCATCTAAGAAGCTTCTTGGGAAGCTTCCCTTCCTAGTTAACTTGGCTTGCATGCTAAGAAAGCGGCTCAAAGAAGCTTCTCAAGGGCCTTGTATGCTACCTATAAATACCAAAGCCAAAGTTCATGCTAGGCATTTGGAGTTTTCCCTCATTCAAGTGTCCCAATGTGAGTTTACATTCTCCTATTTCTCTCCTCAGATTTGGTCTTTTACATTGGTATCAGAGTAGGAATATGAGAATGGAAACTCACATTAGGATACTTGAATGAGGGAAAACTCCACATGCCTAGCATGAGCTTTGGCTTTGGTATTTATATGTAGCATACAAGGCCCTTGAGAAGCTTCTCAAGAAGCTTCCTTGAGCCGCTTTCTTAGAGTGCAAGCCAATTTAACTAGGAAGCTTCTCAAGAAGCTTCCTTCTAGAAGCCGTCTACTTGGCATGCAAGCTAAGCTAGTTAGAAGCTTCTAGAAGCTTCCTTCTAGAAGCTACTTGCTTGGGGTGCAAGTTAACTAGTCGAGAAGTTTCTCAAGAAGCTTCTTAGATGCTTTTGGAATATTCTAGGCTAATTTGGCTTATTCTCTACTTTGTTGGCCTTACTAGCTACGTTGCTAAACTCCATATTATTACAATAACCCATTGAAAGCTAAAATTGAAGCCACCATGGTCTCGGGCTGTAGTGAGCCAAGACTGCCACTTTTGAAGTATATTGGTAGGCGACATACCTATCCCTCACCTAACTACCAACCTAGTCTATAGGAGGCTATCTCTTCCCAATAATCAATATTGAAACCTATGGGGTATGACATTGCTTCCCCAACTAACACATCATACAACTCAACTATGGTTGCAATGGCTTGAGCTCTCACCATAGAGCTATCAATTGGATGATTGGGCTGAATCTGAACAACAAGCTCTCCACATGTGATGTATTTTGTAGAACCACCACCTAAAGATGTCTAGATCTAGAATGGAAACCTCTTCACATTGGTCTTTAGTAACTTTGGACCGATAATTGCAACCTTCCCCAACATAAAGGGCTACGCACCATAGTCAAATAAGACCTTTTGTGGTGTATAGACCTTCCCTAAAGGTCCCATCAAACAAAAAAACCCCCCTCTAGCTATCCAATAGGACAACTCCATGTGTAAACCGTGCTCGCTCAAAGGCCGGTCTAGCTGGTAATTCTTCCAGTCTAGCCATTACTGCTTGCCATAAACCATTAGTCATTGAGCGGATCCCATGCTCCTCAACCAAGTCAGCTCCACTGTCAACCACCTTTGCTTTGGTAGTAGGAACCACGTCATCCTTACTCTCACAAAGCATGGCAGCCAACCAAAATATTAGGGTTAGGTGGGTCAACTCCCAATGTATACATGGCACTAGCTGAAAATGAAGAATAGTACATAATCAGCTGAGTCGCCCCCAACATCGTGCTAGACTCAATCTATGTAGTAGTAGGTGGCTGATTAATAGATAGTCCATCATGCACCCCATCACTACCTATCACACTTGCACTAGGACGTCATGTCTAGGAACCATGGATGTCAATCTATAATATCTCAGAGAGTGTAAAAGATTGGGGAAGTCTAACATGTCTACCAACCTCTCCTCTCCGTGGGTCCAACTCCATTGATGCTCCTCTAAGCTTTAGAGTTTTAGGGTTTAGGGTTTAGGGTCTATTAAATGATAACCCTAAACCCTAAACTACTACAATCCTAGTCACTATGGTAGATACATCTACCTGTGCTGCTCTGCACATGAAATCCAAGGCGTCTCTATCACTTGCATATGAGGTAGAAGCCTCAACACCCAAATCTGATCTCCTCTAAGCTATGGCTATGTTAGCCAATCTCTGCTCAATGCAAGTAGCCATGGCTATATCAGAAGTAAGAGCAGGTATTGCGCCTCTACTAGGTGTGGATCTTTTACTACCACCTCGTCCTCCATGACCTGGAGCTCCTCTACTACTTGCCATAACAACCCTACCACTCCATAACTTTGGGTGTAGATCAAAGCATTGATCACTAATGTGACCAAATTTGTGGCAATGCTCACACTATCTTTGTGTTGGCAGTGATGCACTAGAGGTATCAAGTCTGCTATCCTAAGAACACTCTCTCTTGTGATGAGGTCCACCACAAGTCCAACAAGCAACACCACCACTCACTAGCTGTTGTTGACCTAAAAATGAAGGTAAGGGTCTAGCTATAATAGGCCCTCCACTCGCTCCATAGGATATGGGCTATCCACCTTGTCCTTGAAGACCAACATAGCATGGTGCACTCTATTGCACTCTAGAAGAAATAACTATTGTGGATGAGGTCTCCCTACTAAATCCAAATGTCACCACTCTCTCTTCCACCATGTTGAGCTCAATATGCTCAGCCAAACCAAAGACCATTGCCAAAGTAGGCAAAGTAGTCTATAACAACATAGCATCGGGACTCTACGTCACACACACAATAGGCATACACTCCTTGTATAGTATCCCATACCAAAACTAGACTACTTGGGCCTCAATAACTCCTTGAGTAAAACTGATCAACCATCTCATGCTAGTATATGTCTTGCATAGGCTCTCTCCAACCTTCTGCGGAAACTCCTACAAGCTCCTCAACTTGTCAGTCCGCACTCCTTGGTAGTTTTACCTCAAACACTAAAAGAACTCCACTATGGGGTTAGACCCCAATACTACACCACCTCTTGTAGTATTACCTCCACGCATAGTAGCACCATCTCCAAGAGATCCACCAACGCTACAGCTAGAACTCGTAGGTACATCCGATCTATCACTAGAAACTGAGCCTGAAGTGATGGAGATATAATTTGGAGACCAATATTATCTCCATAGGTCAATCTCCTCCAAGTGAGCTCTCCTAAACTCATGGTAGTTGTCCATCAATGGACCCTCCAAATGCTAAAATAACCCCTTCTACACCATGAAGAGTGTGAACAAAGTTGGGTTCCGCATCTACTACAGATCACACCAACTATCAGACTCTTGGATGAAGTCATCCAACTCAATAGTACCCATTGTACCAAAGTAATGCTTGGGACCTTTAGAGGCCCCATAATCTTGTCCATGTCCCACAACAATAGTGTAGACACACCAAGTGCACTCAAACTAAATTAGCTCCTATGTCAAACTCCAACTCAGAGACAATCTCCTCCCTCACTAGGATCTAAGATACAAGTTGATACCAAGTGCCACTTTGAGTAAACCTATTGCATATTGCAATGCTATCTCCTTCGGAATCCCTAAAGAATTTTGTTGTGACAAAGTAACCAAGAACTGCAACTCGTAACTACAACCTCCGCAAGTACTCCACCAAGTGCCAACACCACCAACTAAACATCACCAACTTATGTAGCTCTAACAAAAACTACTACATAAGGAGAAAGTGCAACCTGTAACGTGCATCACAACATGCACTCTCACGGTCTGCAAGTTATCACTTCTTGCCTTATTAGAGGGAAACATAGGTAGTTTGATTGGTCATCACTCCAATCTCACTATCGAGAATACACTAGAGCACCAATGCTCTAAATTCAAGGCACCTCACACAAACATAGTGTACAAATAGGAAGTAAAGAATGGAGCAAGCCCAATTACAAGGCTAAATGAAAACCCTCCATCTCATAAATCAACACCAAACTAACTCCACCACCATTTGGCATTTGATATAATTGGAGTACTTATCTACTTCTTGAGCTACAAGGATCATTGAGAATATGATCTATAACACCCATTTGTGCATGTGTGTGGTATTGTGATATTTAGCTTGGTATTACAAGTACTTAAGAGATATTATTTATATAGAGATAAAGGATGGTTCTATATTAGTCATGGTTAGCTAAATTTAGTCATAGCTAAGATAGAGGGGACCTTACTTTAGAGGAAGTAGAAAAGATGAGCACCACTATTTTGGATTTTAGTGTGTTAACTTGGTATTATTCCTAGGTATTTGGCCTTGAGGAAAGAGTTGAGAACTCTTGGGCCCGCAAGCCTTTTTTGTTTTGGATTCTTCTTTAGTCCAAGGATAGCCCATGTGAAGGGCTCCTTGACTTAGTGGTTGGGTCAAGATAAGACCATATGCTTAGGGGAATATGCCCATGTGAATGGATATTCCTTTCTACTTTTTGACTTTACTTGACTTTTAGTCTAATAACTTGAGTTACTATAGTAATTAGTAACTTTGGTACGTAACTATTTCATAAGTATATAAACAAGGGGTGAGGAGGTACTCATCATCCTTTCATTTGCAACTATCTCTCTCTCATTGAGTTCTCTAGTGAGCAATGTCTTGAGCCTTGGAGTGTTAGCCTTGGAGGAGTATGATGGAGTTCGGGTTCCTTGCCTTCTTAGTCCATGGTGCGCTACCATAATAGCCATCAGAGGTTCATCTTGAGCAAGAGACAGGCCGGTTCACATTTTTGGTTCCGTTGTCGGGACCTCTCTAGAAGGCAAGATAATGTTCCGCGTTCAATTCTACATTAGGCAGAAGGAGGCTATGAGAGCTCACTTGGAGAGAACATTAGGAGAGGAGAGTGCTAAACTTATGTTAGAGACCATTTGTATACCCTATAGTTCATTATGATATCTTTGAGGTGATTATGTACATCTTGTACACATGAGAGGAATTGGAGAGATTGTGTGAGGTGGATTGCAGATTTTGGGGATTAAGGTGATTTTGGGCAAAATCTCAAGTTTGAGATCTGGACTTGAAATTTCTACACATGATAGCTTGGATTATCTTTCAGTTAGCACACTTGAAATTATTGTGAGAACTACTATGCGCACTAGGCTAGAATTTGTGAAAGTTGATAGGGTAAAGTGCTCCCGTGTAATACTCCGAGGACAAGAGAAGAAAGAAAACACAGATTGCACACTCAAACATTCGATGCCCCAAGGGAGCACCTTCACTTTATTATATAGACCAAGAGGATCTCCTCCAAGGAAGCTCCACCATAGGATTAGGGACATAGATAGGTGACATGTCAGCAAGCTCCACCCTTGGATTACTGACTTGGATGGGTGACCTATCTGGTCTAGGTCCTATCTGGTTGGTCAAATGAGCTTTGACCGAAGGGAATCTTTTGGGGAATCTTCCTATAGGAATCTCAGAATCACATGAGTAAGGTACCGTTGGAAAGCTCTCGATGAGACAAACTAGGGGGAGGGAAGGCTAGCCTTTCCTTCATTTGGGGGGGGGGGGAATGTGCACATTTTTTAGGCCTAATTCATCCGTTTAGGCCTCCAAAATTACCTTCAAAGATTTCAGGCATATTTTGGTTCCTACTCTATTAGTAGAAGTCCCCTTTTGGTGATACCTCTTTCTGATCTGTTTAGTCCATCATGTGTAACATTCTTCCAGATGTTACCAAACCAATTCTGACCTTTAAATCATATGTCTAGCTATTGGTTCTAAGGTTCTCAAGTCTATTTTGGTTTCTGCCCTATTAGTAGAAGTACTCTTTTGGTGATACTTCTATCTGATCTATTTTGACCATCATGTATAACATCATTCTAGATGTTACCAAACCAAATTTCACATCTAGATCATATGGCTAACCCTTGGTATTACATCCCGCAACTGCATGCTCTCTGGAAAATTGTACAAAGTCTGCCATTTCTTCAATTTTCACTAAATTGTCCTGAATATTTCCAAGAAAATTCAATGCATTGTATCCTACCTGTTGCCACAAAAATTAGAGATAAATCTTTCTTGCGCATGGAGTTATGAGTTTTTGAAGTGAGGGGGGTGGTTTTCAGACCAAATCTGAAATATGTGTGCTGAGTAGAAAGGTGTCTAGGCAAAATGGATCAATGAAAAGATCTGAAATTTTGCAGGGAGGGATGCCCTAGAGTTGTGATCAAGTGTGCAAAATTTTAGAGGATTGTGACATATTGGTTGGGAGTTTGAGTGACATTGTGAGGAAGGGTCAATTCTACAGAGTGGAGATCTCATGCATGAGGAGTTTGAGATCAATAAAAAAGCATGTTTGAGTGTTTAGATTCATCTTGGGAACATGAGGGTCATCAAGAGTGGAAATTGAGATTATGCAAGGTTCCCCAAGGGTTTGAGGTGATTGTAGGGGTGGATTCAAGGAAAAGAGATTTTACAATAGAATTTGAAGAGAGTGTTGAGAGGATCCAAAAACCTACACCACTTGGAGGAAAGAGTGAGTCTAAGTGCTTTCTGTATGGAGAGAAGGGACATAAGGCAAGTTCATGTCCATTGACCTTTGAGAGCAAGAGATTGAGGGAAAGGAGAGGCTTACTTGACTTGGGTTTGCATGTTGGACCTTCTTCACCAAGATTAGGAGGGAGAAGATCTAAGACCAAGGAGTTGTGTGAGGTTTGTAGAGTTGAAGGACTTCCAAAAGGACATGAGTGTAGTGGAGTAAAATCACTTTTGGAGACTTTGGTGAAGGATCTTGGAGAGAGTCTTAGTACAGCTATAGAAATATTACAACCTTCATCAGCTAGTTCTCAAGATTAGTGATGGAGATAATCTTTCAACTTATGGATAAACTATCCATGAGGGTTCGATTAATATGCACTCTAGGATCTGATGTTGCTATAGAAATCTTAGAGCAACCTGAATCTTTTGTGTTCCCTAGGGTGGATTACTCTCAAATGATGTTAGTCATGTATATACTCTATTAGTTATAGAGTGAGAGAAAAGAAAAGAGAAAAAAAATTTGAGAGAAGAGAAAGATAGTGAGAGGTTAAGATGGGGAAACTTCCGGTTTTCTTTGGCAAGGATGGAGAAGATGTGGAGGCCTTTGTGAGAGACTTCAAGAGAGCTTGCATAGGAAACAATGAGAGGAGGAAGAATGAGTGGGCCTCATTATTACCAGATTTCTTTGAGGATGTAGCACTTACATGGTATGAGTCAGAATACTAAAAGAGAGAGGAGAGATGAGGAAGAAGAGTCTTGGGAGACTTTGACTTCAGCACTCATTGAGAACTTTCTTCCTGATGAGAGTTATGAGAGATTGATGAGTGAGGTTACATTTCTCAAGCAAGGAGATGGAGAGAAAGTGAGAGTCTATGTGGAAAGAGTGGAAAAGTTAGAGTCCAGATTTCGCATAGTGTTGAGGAAGGGTGGGGATGATGTGGAGACTACAATGATTGGCATAGGGGCCATGCTCACCAAGAATTTTGTGGGAGGGTTGAGACCACAAATTAGAAGCAAGGTGAGATATGAGAAACCTTCTTCCAAGGTTGAAGCTATCAAAATTGCAATTCGTATGAAGGAGAGTTTGGAAAGAGATGAGAGTGATTTGGTGGTGAAGGAGGTTGTGCATCCTCCTCAAAGCTACAAGTATAGTGGAACTTCTGATACTTTGGTGGCAAGGGTTGCACCAGAAGTAGTAGTTGATCCAGTTCTTGCACCTCCACCAAAGGATCCACTTCAAACCATCACATAACAACTTGCGGATCTCAAGATCAATGTGGTGCAACTATGGGAGAAGAGAGAGGTGGATCAGAATGTAGGGAGAGGGCCAAGGAGTTATGGAAACTATACATATAGAGGAGGTCAACTAGCCAACAATTTCAATGATAGAAATTGTTTTGGTTGTGGAGGAAGAGGCCATATCCAAAGGAATTGCCCAAATTCCACTTACCATGGAGGAAGGGGTTATGAGGGAGCCAATAGAGGAAAAGAGAGAGGTAGTGAAACCCAAGTGGCTCCTAATCCAAACAAAGGTAAGGAGATAGCATCCATAGATGTGGTGGAGAGCAAGTATGAGAAGGGAGAGTGCTCAAACTCCAAGAGTCCTAATTTGGAGCTTTTGGCACAAGAGAAGAAGAGAGCTGGTTTTGCAGAGGATGTTTACTCTTCTCAAGGATTTACTCCAAGCAAGGATACTCCTATGTCTACTAGGAGCACTCGCGCCTCAACACCATCAACAACAAAGACTCCAAGGAAGAAGTTGGGGATGGAGGATTTCTTGATTTCAAAGCAACAATGGAACTACAATGTGTTGGAGGATGTTGGTAGTCACAAGGCTAACATCATAGTGGGCCAATTGATTGCTTTGAACCCTACCTTGAGAAAGGAGCTTAGAGGTGGTTTGAGTTCTACAAGGAGCAAGAGGAAGAAGAAGGCAAAAGCTCCAGTATCAATGGGGGTGGTGGATGCCAAGCCAGCACCATGGGAGGCTTGTGAATATGCCTCCAAGATTGATGTGAGAATGAATGGTCACAACATCAAGGATGCATTGGTTGATGGAGGATCAGTAGTGAATGCCATGTCAGAAAGGTTGATGAAGAAGTTGGGTATGATAACCTCAAGACCTTCAACATTTGTGGTGAGCATGGCAAACAAGCAACAAGTTCGACCAGTATGGGTGATGGATAAAGTGGTAGTTTCAGTTATGGGAGTTCAAAATCTCATGACTTTCCAAGTCTTGAAGGATTCAAGCTATGACTTACTTCTTGGGAGGCCATGGTTGAGAGCAGCATGCACAACTGATAGATGGCACAAAGGGTACTTGAGGATTGGGCCATCAAACCATAGGGTCACAATTCCTGTAACTAACATCACCAACACTTCACATTCAAATACACCATCTTCTGATTATTGGGAATCAGATTCTGAAGAAGGAGCTTCAGGTGTGGACACAAGCATGGAGGAGGAGACTTCCACGGAGGAGGATGAATCTGAATTTGATTCAGATGTGTATCCCGTGTGTGCTATGGATTTTGCACCTAAGCTAGAGGTTTTGAAGGACCCAGACAAATCACCATTGATACTTGAGGAGGTAGAGAGAAGGTTAGCTACCCTCAACTATGGCCCAAATGTTACCAAGGAGGAGAAGGTGAGATTTGAGGAGATTTTCCGCAAGTTCATCCATGTGTTTGCTTTTAGTTACAAGGATTTGAAGGAAGTCACCTTGGAGGAGCACAAGATAGAGGTGGAGTCACATGCAAGACCAATCCGCCAAAAGCAACATTGCATTAGCCCACCAATATCTTTGGTTGTGAAGGAGGAGATTGACAAGCTCAAGGAGGCTGGATTTATCTTTGAGATGGAGAATTCAGAATGGGTGTCTCCAATTGTCATTGTGAAGAAAAAGAATGGCAAGCTTCGGGTATGTGTGGATTACAAGAAGCTCAATGCTATTACCAAGAAGGAATACTACCCATTGCCATTCATTGATGAGATCTTGGAGGAGGTTGCAGGTCATGAGAGGTATAGTTTTGAAGATGGTTATAGAGGATACAACCAAATCAAGATTGCACCAGAGCATCAACAACTCATCACATTCACCACACCTTGGGGAACTTACGCTTTCAAGGTCATGCCTTTTGGGCTTTGCAATGCTCCAGCCACATTCCAACGGTTCAAGAACAAGGTATTTGAACCTTTCATGGGAAATTTGTGAGAGACTTCATTGATGACTTTTGTGTCTATGGGAGCAAGGAGGAGCACTTTGAGCACCTAATCAAAGTCTTGCAATGCTTGGATGAGGCAAATGCATCACTCAACCCAAAGAAGTGCATTTTTGGATGTGAAGAAGGTCTACTTTTAGGGCACATCATCTCCAAGGATGGAATAGCAGTTGATCCTGAGAAGGTGAGGAAAATCTCAGACCTTCCATTCCCTTCAAGCTTGACAAAGTTATGCCAATTCTTGGGGATGGTTGGGTACTATAGGAGGTTCATCTTCTCATTTTCCAACAAGGCTTATGCATTAACCATCTACATGAAGAAGGGTGTAGATTACATTATGATTTTGGAAGACAAGGAGGCTCTCAAAGCTTTTGAGGAGCTCAAGCAATCCCTTGTTGTAGCTCCAATTCTTGCTAAACCTGATTGGAGTAAGCCTTTCATCCTCTACACTGATGCTTCTAATGTAGCTATAAGATGCACTCTTAGTCAATTAGACCAAGATAGGCATGATCATCCAATAGCTTATGCTAGTAGGCAGATGGTTTCAGCAGAGAAGAACTACTCTGTCACGAAGAGAGAAGGGTTGGCAGTGATCTTTGGTCTCAAGAAGTTTAGACACTACTTGATTGAAGGGAAAGCCACCATTGTCACGGATCACAAGGCTTTGAAGTACATCTTCAACAAGCCTAATGTTGAAGGGAGACTAGCAAGGTGGATGATACTCTTGTCTAAGTATGACTACACCATTGAGGATAGGCTAGGAAAGAAACATGCAAATGCTGATTTGTTATCTAGAGCCTATGATCATGATGGAGATGAGCCAGTGGATGATTCCTTCCCGGATGAGGAGCTCATGACAATCTCAGTCACTCAAGAGGTGTCAATGGAGTACAAGGAGATTGTGGATTTTGTGACAAGAGGTAACTATCCAGAAGGGATGCATGCTAGGGAGAAGAAGGCCCTTGCAGCAAGATCTAGACCTTACATAATGGTGGAGGATATTCTTTTTCACCAAGGAGCAGATGGTCTACTTCGAAGAGCAGTGGGTAAGGAAGAGTCTATTCTACTCATAAAGGAGTTTCATGAAGGTTTAGTATATGGAGGACACTTTGCAAGAAAGGTGACTGCTTTCAAGATTCTAGATGCAGGTTACCATTGGAGAGGGATTTTCAAGGATTGTCTTGATTATTGAAAAACTTGTCATGTTTGTCAAGCTTTTGCTAGAAAGTCTACATCCACTCCACCACTTAGATCAATTCCATTCCTAGGACCTTTTGAGGAGTGGGGAATTGATTTTATAGGTCCTCTCAATAGAACCCCAAGGAACAATCAGTATATTGTGGTAGTTACTGATTACCTTACCAAGTGGGTTGAGGCTAGACTATTGAGGGACAAGAATGAAGATGAAGTGGGTAGATTTCTTTATGAATGCATTATCACTAGGTTTGGATGCCCTTTGGAGTTGGTTTCTGATAGAGGAGGAGAGTTTACAGGAAGCATTACTACAGCCATGCTATGACATTTCTCTATCACACATAGAGTAACTACATCCTATAAGCCAAATTCCAATGGCTTGGTAGAGAGAACCAATCAGACCTTGTGCATGATGTTGGCCAAAGATGCAGAAATGGAGGGGCTAAACATCATTGGGACAAGAGGATTCATGTAGTTTTGTGGGAATATAGGACAACCATGAAGACTTCCACTGGATATTCTCCATTTCAATTGGTGTATGGTATTGAGTCTACCTTACCTATTCACTTTGATCTTCCTACCTTCCAAAGCATTCATAGGAGATTGAAGAAAGCACAAGGAGGTGATGCAGAGAAGTCAAGGAAGGATCAACTCATGGAGTTGGAAGAGGCAAGAGCAGTTGTTATGGTTTGAGTGGAGCAAGCCCAAAGGAAACAAAAGGAGAGCTATGATAAGAAGAAAGGCAAGAAGAAGGTGGAGACTTTCAAAGAAGGTGATTGGGTAATGTTGTTTGATTCCATTTGATTCAAGAGAGTGCAAAAGAAGTTTTTACCTAAGTACTTTGGACCTTTCATAGTGGAGAAGGTGTGGAGCAATTACACCTATGATCTCAAGGAGTTGGGAGGAAGACACTTTGATAGGATTAACCATGATAAGTTGAAGATGTACCATAGAAGGTAGAGAGACCTTCACTTTGAGGACAAAGTGAAAACTTAGTCCAGGGGTAAATGTAACACCCATTTGTGCATGTGTGTGGTATTGTGATATTTAGCTTGGTATTACAAGTACTTAAGAGATATTATTTATATAGAGATAAAGGATGGTTCTATATTAGTCATGGTAAGCTAAAGTTAGTCATAGCTAAGATAGAGTGGACCTTACTTTAGAGGAAGTAGAAAAGATGAGCACCATTATTTTGGATTTTAGTGTGTTAACTTGGTATTATTCCTAGGTATTTGGCCTTGAGGAAAGAGTTGAGAACTCTTGGGCCCGCAAGCCTTTTTTTGTTTTAGATTCTTCTTTAGTCTAAGGATAACCCATGTGAAGGGCTCCTTGACTTAGTGGTTGGGTCAAGATAAGACCATATGCTTAGGGGAATATGCCCATGTGAATGGATATTCCTTTCTACTTTTTGACTTTACTTGACTTTTAGTCTAGTAACTTGAGTTACTATGGTAATTAGTAACTTTGGTACGTAACTATTTCACAAGTATATAAACAAGGGGTGAGGAGGTACTCATCATCCTTTCATTTGCAACTATCTCTCTCTCATTGAGTTCTCTAGTGAGCAATGTCTTGAGCCTTGGAGTGTTAGCCTTGGAGGAGTATGATGGAGTTCGGGTTCCTTGCCTTCTTAGTCCATGGTGCGCTACCATAATAGCCATCAGAGGTTCATCTTGAGTGAGAGACAGGCCGGCTCATAGATCAAAGTTCTTCTTGCCAAAATTTGACATAACCCTTCAAAAAATTTGACATAAATTTGACGTAAAATTTGACATATATTTCTAAAAATGGCTGACCGCCAAATCCTCCAATAACTCTTCACTTGAGCCAAATTGAAAATTAAGTTTTGTCCATCCTCTAATTTGCAGGAGTGGATTCCCAACTCCACCTTCAATTTCACTTTCTAAGCTCAACTCGCACCAAATTGGTCTTATGTTCACCTCTTGAGCTCAAAATCACAACTACCACTTGAAATAGACTCTCTTTGGCTCCAAATTTGGCCAGCACTTCCACACATAATCACTCCCAAGGAAATTAGAATTACAATCAAGATATCATGATCCACTAGGCTTGGAGATACCACCACTACCCTTAATTCTTGCACCCAATTTCCCCCTAACTCTCATTTCTTTATTGTAATCAGTTCATTTATACAACTCAAATCACACTCAATCAAATCAGTACTTGATCTGTCACTTAATAATCTATCAACAACTGGGCACTAATTATAGTCAAGCCACACCCACTCTAGCTAAGAGGCTCCATGTGACACTTGTCGGCTTTCTATCCACTCTAGTTAGGAACTCAAAGGCTCAACAACAGAGAAGTGAACTCTCTAAAGTTGCACTCTTAGAGTATACTCTTGATTTTGACCTAGGTCTCATACCAACAGTCTTGCTAATGGCATACCCAATGGTGCAAATGGTGGGCCCCCCATGTAATCAATATCTAAAACAGAAAATCTGACCGTCAAAAAGTAGTCTATGAGTAACTACCAAAATACCTCTAACTATTATCACTACTACTCCAATATCCAAGCAATCTAGATACGACATTGTCATGCCATTTGTAGTATCATATCTAGATTGCTCAGACACTAGAGTTCCAATGATAGTAGTTAGAGTTTTTGTTTAGGGTATTGACTTCATGGTGGGGCCACCGTCACTTTGCACCGTTTGCACCGTCGAGTGTGCCATCAGCAAGACCATTAGGGTTTCAGACCTAGCTCAAGTCCAAGGGTATACTTTCAAAGTGTAGCTCCAAAGAGCTCACTTCTTTGATGTTGAGCCTTTGAGTTCAAGCGAGCGTCACCTAGATTCTCTTAGCTAGAGTGGATGTGGCTTGACTGTAATCAGTGCCTAGTTGTTGGCAGTTTATAGAGTGACAAATCAAGTACTAATTTGAGTTGAATTGAGTTTAGAGTGGTAAAAATTTTGATTAAATCAAAGAAGTAAAATCAAGGGAAATCAAGTGCGGGAACTTTGAGTGTTGGTGATATCTCTAAGCTTGGTGGATCGTTGGTAGCTCAATTGAAGTTTAATTTTTCCTTGGTGTGCAAAAGCTTGTTGCTTGATAGAGATTTGACAATAAGGTAGATGGTGTACAGAAGCGCTGGCCAATTTTTGAGCACAAAAGGAGCAAATTTCAAGCAGTTGTTGTGATTTTGAGCTCAAGAGGTGAAGGCAGGACCAATTCGTTGGGAGTTGGGCTCAAAAAGTCAAATTGAAGGTGGAGTTGTGAAGCTATTCTTGTGAATTTGTGATTTGGAGAAACCTGTGTTTTCAATTTGGCTTGAGTGAAGAGTTAGCAAGGGATTTGGCCATCAGTCAACTTTAGGGTTTATGTCAGATTTTACTTCAGATTTTGGCTGGATTTTATGTCAGATTTTGGCCAGATTTGGAGGACTTTTGCTAGTTTAGAGGACTTTTGCAAGTTTGAAGGAGTTTCACCAAATTTTAGAAGAGGTTCGAAGTGGCAAGAAGAAAGGCCTCATTTGGCTGAATTTTGGCATTTATAGGCACAGGACTATGAGAGGCTATGAAGGCCTAAAAGGGCCAACAAGCCAACTTGCTGGCATGAGGCTAGCTAGTTTAGAGTAGATCTTGGTCATTGGTTGGCAAAATCTGCCTTTCTTGCTAGATTGTGTGCAATAAGGTTTGACCCCTAGATCTCTTATTCCTAGACTGGTGCCCTAGCCAACTGGTCCACCCTCACTTGTTGTCCTAGTGACTATGCCACTATTATCTATATACTTGTAGCTTTGGCTAGGAGAGGCAGTTTGATCCCATTCTTGGTGATCCTAGTAGCTTAGGACTTAGATACAAACTTCTCTTATTTCAAATGCCAAATGGTGATAGAGTCAATCCCATGTTGTTTTATGAAATGGATGGTTTTCATTTAGATTTCTTGTGATTGGACTCCTCTGTTCTTTGCTTCTTGTTTGTGCACCACGGTTGTGTGAGGTGCCTTGACTTTTGAGCGTTGGTGCTCTGGTGTGCTCTCGATAGTGAGGCTCAAGTGATGACCAGTCAAACTATCTTTGTTTCTCTCCGGTGAGGCAGGAGGTGATGACCTGCAGACCGTGACAATGCATGTTATGATGGTAGGTTATATGTTGCCCTTCCCCTAGTGTAATTATCTCGCTTAGAGTTACATTAGTGGGTGGTGCTTAATTGGTGTTGGCACTTGGTAGGGTACTTGTGGTTGTGACTTGCGGTTGCAGTTTGCGGTTCTAATTTGTTGTTGCAGTTTGCGGTTGCGGTTACTTTGTCATGATGGAGTTCTTTGGGGATTCCAAAGGAGATAGCCCTACAATACGCAATGGGTTTACTCGGAGTGGTACTTGATATCAGCTTGTATCTCAGGTCCCAGTGAGAGAGGAGATGGACTCTAAGTTGGAGTTTGACACAAGAGTTGATTCAATTAAGAGTGCACTTGGTGTGTCTGCACCATTTTTGTGGGACATGGACAAGATATTTGGGGCCTCCAAAGGCCCTAGGTGTTACTTTGGTACAATGGGTACCATTGAGTTGGATGACTTCATCTAGGAGTTTGATAGTTGGTTTGATCTATAATAGATGTGGAACCTGACTTTGTTTACACCCTTCATGGCATGGAAGGGGTTGTTTCAGCATCTAGAGGGTCCACCGATGGATGACTACCATGAGTTCATGAGAGCTTATTTGGAGGAGATTGAGTTATGGAGATAGTATTGGTCTCCAAACTACATCTCTATCACTTCAGGTTTGGTGGCCAAGACTAGATTGGCTGTACCTACAAGTTCTAGCTTGAGTAGTGTTAGTGGAGCTAGTGAAGGTGCACTAGCTGGAGATAGTGCTACTATAAGTGGAGATACCGCTATAGGAGGTGGTGTGGTATCAGGGTTTAACCCCATGGTGGAGTTCTTCTAATGTTTGAGGCAAAACTACCAAGGAGTGCGGACTGACAAGCTGAGGAGCTTGTAGGAGGTCCAACGAAAGGCTGGAGAGAGCCTACGTGAGGCATACACTCGCATGAGATGGCTGACCAATTTCACTTAGGGAGTTATTGAGGCCCAAGCAGTCCAGTTTTGGTATGGGATACTAGATAGGGAGTTACGACATAGAGTTTGTGATGCTACGTTGTTGCAGACTAATTCGCCCACTTTGGCAATAGTCTTTAGTTTGGTTGAGCATATTGAGCTCAACATGGTGGAGGAGAGAGTGGTGACATCTTGATTTGGTAGGGTGACCTCATCCACAGTTGTGACTTCTTCTAGAGTGCAATAGAGTGCACCATGCCCAATTGGTTTTTGAGGACAAGGTGGACAGCCTAGATCCTATGGAGCGAGTAGAGGGCCTAGTAGAGTTAGACCCTTGCCTTCATTTTTGGATCAACAACAGCCAATGAGTGGTGGTGTTGCTTGTTGGACTTGTGGTGGACCTCACCATCGGAGAGAGCGTACTCAGGGCAATGGACCTAATACCTCAAGTGCATCACAGCCAGCACAGAGGCAGTGTGAGCATTGCCATAGATTCGGTCACACTAGTGACCAATGTTTTGACCTACACCCTGAGTTATGGAGTGGTAGGGCTATTATTGTAAAAGACTGAATCCAAGGAGAGAAATAGGAGAATGGAAACTCACATTGGGACACTTGAATGAGGGAAAACTCCAAATGCCTAGCATGAGCTTTGGCCTTGGTATTTATAGGTAGTATACAAGGCCCTTGAGAAGCTTCTCAAGAAGCTTCCTCAAGCCGCTTTCTTAGAGTGCAAGCCAAGTTAACTAGGAAGCTTCTCAAGAAGCTTCCTTCTAGAAACCGCCTACTTGGCGTGCAAGCTAAGCTAGTTGGAAGTTTCTAGAAGCTACTTACTTGAGGTGCACGCTAAGCTAGCCAGGAAGCTTTCCAAGAAGCTTCCTAGATACTTCTGGAATATTCTAGGCTAATTTGTCTTATGTGCTACTTCGTAATCCCAACTAACTTCGTCGCTAAACTCCATATTGTTACAACTATGGCAGGTAATAGATGAGCTCTAGTTCATGGAGGATGAGGCAATAGAGGTGGTGGTAGAGGATCTACACTTAGTAGGAATGCAATACCTACTCTTACTTCTGATACAACTATGGCTACTCGGATTGAGTAGTTGGAGCAAAGATTGGCTAGTATGGCTATTGCTTAAAGGAGATCAGATTTGGGTGCTGAGGCTTCCACCTCATATGCTAGAGATAGAGATGCTTTGGACTTCATGTGCAGAGCAGCATAGGTGGATGCATCTGCAATAGTGACTAGGAGTGTAGTACGTGCTCTAGAGCCTAGAGAAGCATCAGTGGAGTTGGATCCACAGAGGAGAGGTTGGGAGACAGGTCAAACTTCCCCAATCTTTCATGCTATTTGAGGCATTGCAGACAACATCCATGGTTTCTAGATGTCCCAATGCAGGTGTGGTAGGTGGTGATGGAGTACATGATGGACTACCTGCTAGTCAGCTACCTACTAATACATAGACTGAGTCTAGCATGATGTTGGGGGCGGCTCAGCTGATTATGTGGCATCCTTTGTTTTGGCCAATGGCATGTTTACATTGGGAGTTGACCCAACTCCAATGTTCCGGTTGGCTACCACAATGTGTGAGAGTAGGGATGATGCGGTTCCTACTACTAGAGTAGAGGTGGTTGGTAGTGCAGCTAACTTGGTTGAGGAGCATGGGATCCATTCAGCGACCAATGGTTTTTGGCAGGCAACAATGGCTAAACTGGAGCAATTGCCAACTAGACCGGCCTTTGAGAGAGCATAGTTCACACCTAGTGTTGTCCTATTGGAGAACCAAAGGGGGATTTTCCGTTTGGTGGGACCTTTAGGGAAGGTTTATACACCATAAAGAGTTTTGTTAGACTCTGGTGCGCAGCCCCTTATGTTGGGGAAGGCTACAGTTGTCGGTCTAGAGTTACGGAAGACCAATGTGGAGAGGTGTCCATTTCAGATCCAGACATCTCTAGGTGGTGGTTTGACATAGTACATTACACGTGGGGAGCTTGTTATCCAGGTTCAGCCTGGTAATTTGACTAATAGCTCGGTGGTAAGAGCTTAGGCTATTGTGACAATAGCTGAGTCATATGATGTGCTAGTTGGGGGAGCAGTGTTACTACCCATGGGTTTCAATATGGACAATTGGGAGGAGATAGCCTCCTATAGACCAGGTTGGCAGTCTAGTGAGGGATGGGTATGTCACCTACCAGTACGGTTCAATAGTGGTAGTCTTGGCTCACTACAGTCCCGGACCATGGCAACATTAGTTTTAGCTTTCAGTGGTGCAGTTACTTGGCCTGGTGACTTATTGAAGTGGAATGCCCATGCAGAGGATACTCTAGTACTAGAGGAGATCACTCGGATTTGGAGTACGAGTGGGATTGTTCCATCCACCTTGGATGTTCCATTGTGGAGTTCAGAGGAGGCATTGTAGCAACATGTAGATCAGTTGGTGCAACAGGCTTGGAGTGGAGCCTTCGTACCATCAAGAGATAAGTGTGAGGATGAGCCTCTAGAGTTGATTACTTTGACACCTCTGGATACCACACTCATTTCTTGGCAGTATCCAATAGAGAGGATATGTCTATTGGAGTTGTTTAGTGGGATTAGCACTAGACTAGCTACGGTATTATAGGCGGGTATACAAGTACAGAGGTACTTGTATGTAGAGAGATGAGACTGCTAGGTGAGTCTCTCTACATCATGTGGCACACTTGGCCTATTGGTATCCGAAGTTATTACCAATGTCAGTAGTCAAAGGTTACCAGAAGGCCCTACAAGCAAACATTTCCTTACTGGGAGCGCATGATCTAGAGAGATATTGGCCTATTTACTTGGTGATTTCTAGATAGCCATGTCAGGGACATACACATGTTGGTAGAGGTTTGGGTTTTCATGATCCTTGTTCTGGTGTGTTTTGGGAGATGTTACAGATACTACGACATCTCTAGCTTCATCAGTCAATTTCTCTAGCTTACCTTTTGGAGAATGTTGCTTTGATGGGTGATTCTTGCACCAAAGTGTTGGCGAGTACACATCAGGTCCATTCTTGGATGGGACCTACTGTATTGTTAGATCCAGCCAGAATGGGATCAGGGGCTCATCTTCTTCATCTTTGGTGGACAAACCTCTTACCCACAGAGGTTCTACAACATGCTTATGATGGGATTTAGTGACTTGACCATATCCTTGTTGATGATATCTTGGATGTTGGGCGTTAGTCTCAGATAGTGGTAGTGGCTGATAGGTCACCTATAGCAGTGGTGAACCGAGTTGGACAGCCTAGAGCTGCATTTCCCACACTCATGAGTTTCCCAAGCTCTCATGCTTTTCAAGAAGGAGGAGATTTTTGATGCAATTGGGCATGCAAAGGTCTTCAGTACTTTGGATCTTCAAGCGGGATATCATCAGTTGCTAATCAGGGAGGAGGATAAGTCCAAGACAGCATTTTGGGCTATTGATCCTCACGGCAAGGATATGTTATATCAGTGGAGGTTCTTACTATTTGGGTTAAAGAACACTCTTGTTGAGTTCTAGAGTGTCATGGATAGGATCCTCGCTGGATTGGATTTTGCTTGGTGCTATATTGATGACATTTTGGTCTACAGCACTACTGTGGAGAAGCATGAGATAGAGTTATTGGAGGTGTTTGAGAGGTTGAGATCTCATGGACTCAAATTACATCCTAGAAAGTGTAGGTTCTTCCATGAGCAAGTTGAGTATTTGGGTCACACTATCTACCCCAGAGGACTTGGTGTTAAGCAGACCAAGGTGGAGGCTATTGTTTGTATTCCTTGGCCTATGGATGTGAGCAAAGTGCAAGCATTCCTTGGGTTGGCAAACTTCTATCGCCGTTATGTTAGAGGATTTAGTGCAACTGCCAAGGCCTTGACAAAGCTTACCAAGCTTACACAAGAGTGGTGTTGGGGAGATGAGCAAGAGAGAGATTTTGTAGAGCTCAAGGAGAGGTTGACATCTGCTCCTATTTTGGGGAGATCAATTAGAGGACGACCATTTCAAGTTCATACTGATTGGAGTATGTTGGGGCTTGGAGCGGTGCTCACCCAATATGATGATGAGGGGAAGGAGTTTGTGGTGGCCTATGCTAGTCGCTCCAACAATTCAGTGGAGGCAAAGTATAGTTCATATGAGGGAGAATGCTTGGCAACAATTTGGGCAGTAGCACATTTCCAATGTTACCTATTTGGTAACCCCTTCACTCTTATCACTGATCATCAGCCACTGAAGTGGTTGATGAAGTCCGATGAGCTTTTAGGGAAGCTTACACAATGGGCTCTGATTTTATAGGAGTATGATTTCACAATTGTTCACAGACTTGGAGTGGTGAACCGTGATGCAGATGGGCTAAGTAGAAACCCATGTCCCAACCAGCAGGATCAGACCGGAGCACGTTGGCATGGTAAGACAGATGAGGAGATGGTGCTAGGTTGGCATGCATCTGCCTTTCTATGTATATTTTTTGAGGCTTTGGTGGTATCTCTCTCAGCACATACAGGAAGAGTTATTGAGGTCATAGATCCAGAGAGTGAAGATATTGGTACAGTTCAACAAGACATTCATGATGATGTCTTAGTGATGGACTATCTTTGTATTGATGTTGTGGGTGGTACAATTGGGGCCAAGGAGAGAGACCATGTTCTTCAGCGAGCCAGACGGTTCAGATTGGAGGGCAGACACCTTTTGTGTGTATGGGAGGATGGTAGAGTGCAAGTAGTACCACTTCCATCTTAGAGACCACAGTTGGTCTCTCATGCTCATGAAGAGCTAGGAGATTTTGGAGTAAAGTGTACATATAGCTTACTCCAGATTTATTATTGGTGGCACGGTATGCAGACCAAGGTACATCAGTTTGTTGCCAAATGTGTGGTTTGTGACCAAGTTAGAGCATCATTCAATGCTTCTTTGCCACAGTTACACCCATTACCTATCATGGGATTGGGTTACTGTTGGAGTTTGGACTTTGTTGGACCTTTACCGTTGGCTATGAGACATCATTGGTATGTTTTGGTGATGGTGGAGCACTTCTCCAAGTGGATTGAGTTGGTGGCACTTCTTGACAAGTCTAGTGAAGCAACAACTTACTCATTCCTAGATCAAGTTTTTAGTCATTTTGGTGCACCAACTGAGGTTTTGACTGATCAAGGTATAGAGTTCTTGGGGGAGTTTCAGGTCATGTGTGACAAGGCTTTGATTGATCATCATACTACCTCCCAAGATCACCTTGAGGCAGATACCCTAAACCACTCTCTCTAGTAGAGAGAGTGGTTCAAACAATGAAGAGAGGATTGCAAAAGTATGGTTTGCAGAGAGGCCACTTGGGAGATTGGGATCTCTAGTTACCTTGGTTGGCCATGGACTATTGGTTCAGCCGGCAAGCCTCCTTAGCATCCTTCTCTCCTAACTTCCTACTCTATAGACGAGATCCAGATTTACCTACAACCATTCATCTAGATGCTATTGTAGTTTTGGACTTGGATGACCCCGATGTATGGATGTGCGCATGTTCTCAGCGGGCAAAGATCTTTCAGAGAGTGATGCAAATGGCCTTTGAGAACTTGGCAATTGCTCAACATAAAGATACTTTATGCTATGCTACCATTCGAGGAGGAGGTTATAGACTCTTGATCCGTCAATTTCATTCAAGAGACTATGTATATCTACAGCAAATAGCACCAATGACACTTGACGTTTCAATAGGCCGCACTATCTTGAGAGTGCATGAGGTTTTTCCATCTGGAGTCCTTGTGTTAGAAGGACATGATGGTGTTGTTTGGAAGGATCATCTGCACAATTGTGCACCATGCCACCTCCTAAACATTGATTGTATTATAGACCCAAGCTTGGTACTTGTACGTGCAGGCTTGAGGTGTATGTTATATGGCTCTTCTGGTGGAGTTGCTACTATATTAGTGTGTGATAGCTGTTTGAGAGGATGGCATATGGTATGTATGACTCCTCCCCTCACGGTGGTTCCTTAGGGACAGTAGTTATGTCCTAAATGTACTTGACTTATAGCTAGTTCATTCTTTATATGGTATAAATTGCAAACATACGACTAACGATGGGGCTCCATAGCACCCGGCCTCCTAATCTTTGCCCATTATAGGGTACACCATATACTTAGAATAGATGGCTATCTGGAGTTAGAGGGACCTAACCGCCAGCTAGGGAGGCAATTGTGGCACTTTAGAGTCTATGTATGACTTATGTGTGAGTTGTGCTTCTATAGTGTATGATGTTGACAGCAATATATATAAGCTGTCATGCCATTTGTAGTGTCGCATCTAGATTGCTCTGACATTGAGTTCCAATTATAGTAGTTTGAGTTATTTCAACAGTTTCTTAGAGGCTACTTTTCGACGATCAAATTTTGTGTTTAGTGTATTGACTTCACAATACGGCCCACCGTCACTTTGCACCATTTGCACCGTCGAGTGTGCCGTCAGTGGGACCGTTAGGGTTTCAGACTTAGCTCAAGTCCAAGGGTATACTTTTGAAGTGTAGCTCTAGAGAGCTCACTTCTTTGATGTTGAGTCTTTGAGTTATTGGCTATGGTGGACAGAGGCTGGCGAGTGTCACCTCAATTCTCTTAGCTAGAGTGGGTGTGGCATGACTGTAATCAGTGCCCAGTTGTTGGTAGTTTATAGAGTGACAGATCAAGTACTGATCTGAGTTGAGTTGAGTTGAGAGTGGTAAACAATCTGATTATTGTGGCACTTTAGAGTCTATGTATGACTTATGTGTGAGTTGTGCTTCTATAGGTATGATGTTGACAGCAATGTATATTGTGTAGCAATGTATATTGTGTAGCAATGTATATACGCACAACAACATTACAAATGGCGTGACAACTTACTCTAAAATATGGTATTTACTCTTTGTGTTATTTCTAACTTCCATTGCAAACTCTATGTCAAGTATCTTAATTTCTTCAACATTCAAAATATAAGTTCTTTTACTTTTCCAAGATGTAAGATACAATCTTTTGATACTCTATTGCATCACTTTCTAAATTTTCCAAGATGAAAAATGCAATATTTTTAAACTCCATTGTTATACTATTCAAATGTGGGTTCACACAAAGACTTCTCCAAAATGAATTCCAAATGTAAGATGCACCAAAGGTCTACTTTAACTTCCTTATATATTGAAATTCTACAACATAGCCAATTATTATCTTTCATGCAGATTGATAATGTATATAAGACAAACATAGTGAACATACTAATTAAAGACTTCATATGTAAGTTTTGACAAATTATGCTTAACTTTACTAACAAGCTATTTTAAACTTTATCTTTAAAGTATATCTAATTGTACTCACAAGTTTTCACTGAGTACTTTACAAACTAATTTATTTAACTATATAAGATCTATCACTTTAGTATTGAATTTCTAGATATAGTTACATAAACTATATTACAATGCAATAAATGTTGGATAAGGAAAAGTTAAAGATAGATATAGTTCTTGATTTTTCTTTTTATTGTATTTCTACTTGGGTTTGTTTAGAGAGAAAAATTTGAAGTTTAACCTAAATTATTCATTAGGTCTATTATATATCCCTTATACCCTGCTCTACTTATAGCTCAATTGCCATTACTAGCCTTTAAAATAAGTCATTGTCATTGTGATTCTCTTTTTATACTCAAAATCCATTATTTTATCACTCTTTGATGAAAGATAATACACTCGTTAAATAGAACTCCATTTTAACTCCGACCCACTATTGTGGCTTGAATGCACGTGTTTCTCCAAATTGACATCCAAAAATAAAATAAGGTATCTCTAATGGCACTCTTTATAATTTATATATTGAAACATTGTAACAAAATCTAATCATCATTTATTACATGAATTAGTGATATAATACATATAATACAACTTATACGTTGAAAAATTGGTGATAAAATACATAAGACAAATAGAACTAATGCAATGATCAGAGACTTTATAAAGAAAAGTTGGCTATTTTCTTATTAATTTCACTCACAAATTTTTATTTTTAATTATTTATTCCACAAAAATATTGCTAGAAAATACTTTAAATTTGAACAAATATATGTTTATTATTCTATCGGAACACAATGAATATAATAATTTATTGGAGTGCATAATATCATTTTGCAATTTAATTCTGACTTCCTATCATATCTACCCAAATTTGGAAAACCATCCATTAAATTTTTTACGAATTATAAAACAAGTTAATTAGAACTCTATTGTATCATCAAAGTGACCTGAAGACATGGTCACATCAGAAATTGAACTAGGGTAATGAGTTTCTTGGTTAGATATTACTCGAGAACGACCACATAGAACACAAGAAGGATGAGAAGACACTGTCGAGCCGTCCAGGGGGGAGACAAAAGAGGTAGAACGGAGCTAGACCCATTAATGTCAATAGGAGAAATCTACCCTATCGCAAAATATACGAAAAGGAAAAAGATCTAGGAAAGATCACAAGACAGTCAATTTTCTATGACTAATTGATTAATAATATCTTTTATCTCAGATTTATTCGGAGCATAAATTGCGGAGTCTTGTCCAATTGGGCACGGGACACAACGAAGACTTTGACTTGGGTCTTCCAGCCTGGGGTTTATAGTCAGAATGCGTCTTTTAAGGAATGATAGCTAATTATGGAGTAAAAAGTACAGATGATGAGGACGAGACACAGGATCGGTGGCGGTTAGCATCGTCGGACTTGAAACTACGTAACAAATATGTTCTATTTGCCAAGAAGCGATGTAGATGAAAAGTCGACGTGGAACTAGCGGCGCATGAATCACCTCACCTTCCAACCCACAGCTTCGGATGGTAAAGACAAGTGTGAAAACGGAGTTTGGCCCGTCCTTGTATCTGACGGTGTTCCAACGTGTGAATCCCCACCGTTGGCTATGAACTCCGTCAATATTTTATACGTAACTTGGACATCTTCTCCTTGCTCAAGGCGGCCTTCCGGTGAACTCGTCGACTTGAACACACTTCTTAGACAGAACCGTTGGATCAGCCCTCCTGGCGTAGATTTATTCTCCAAGCGGCCGTTCAAGAAGCAAGTTTTGACGTTGGGGCTATTCAAGGAAATATCTGAACACGGAGGAGATGTTTACAGCTGTTCATCGAATGTGCCGGATCTGGACCGTTAACCTGAGCGACAGAACCGGATGGACCGTGGCTGGTCCGTAGCTCTGCCCCTCCATTCGCGTGGACGGAGAAGAACAGAACCCACGAAGAGCGACAGAAGGTGGAGACAAAGAGGAAGAAGAAGAAGCGTGCGTCATATTCGTCAGGGGAGCTTCCTCAATGTTTTTTTCCTGGAGCTTAGGTCGGTCTAGTTTCACGAGGAAAATGAACCTCAGAAAGTGAGAACTTGCAGGAGAGCTTGGAAATGCAAGTTGCTGATTGCCGGTGGGGACTCATCGCGGCTTGTAGTGGACTTGACCTTGGGGGGTGAAGGGCGAGCAGAAGCAGGAGGAGGACGGGGAGGACGAAGAGAGGAGGATTGAGAAGTACTTGGATTGGGGAGAATGAAACGAGAAATAATTATAAACAGGGGAGGGGAAGAGCAAGGGCAGGGCCAGGCAGGGTAGGGCAGGGTGTCGAAGGAAGGAGAATTAGAGGTGTGGGGCCGAAAAGGAGGAGGAAAGAGGGGTGCGGATTGCTGGGGAGGAGGAGGAGGAGGAGAGGGAGAGAGATGGTACGGTTGCAGGAGAGCTTGAAGGAAGGGTGCAGGAGCTTGAAAACTTGGCTTAGAGAGCAGAAGGATGGGAAGGGTTAAGGGGAGGACATTGTTGTGTGGAAAAGGGGAGAGGAGGAGCCGGAGCAAAGACCTTCCTGCAGTGGGCTGGAGATAGGGTGGAAAAAGGTTGTGGACGCTAGATGGATCCGGAACAGACATTTTTGAGGGTGCATGCGCGGCTATCCGGCGTGCTGCCGAGGCTGTTGACCCCGAGATTTAGAGCAGCGTTGGAGTATCTATGTCTCTGCAATGCTCTCATGCTGCTGGCATTGCTCGTGGTCATGCACGTCAATTTTGTTGCTCAGGTCTGTCGTTTGAACTCCTACCGTGATCAATTCGGGTCCTCTCTTCCATGGCTTCAGTCAGTTTTGGGAGACTCATTTCACTATCTTTCATTTCTGTGGAAATTATGTATGGGGGAAAAGTGAGAGAGAGAGAGAGAGAGAGAGAGAGAGAGAGAGAGAGAGAGAGAGAGAGAGAGAGAGAGAGAGAGAGAGAGAGAGAGAGAGAGGCTAGACTATTAACTTAAATTTCCAAAATTTGTACAACTTCCTCGAACTTTTCGAACGGAACAAGTAGAACCGGTATCAACCAAACACAGTCTAAGCTGTGGTCAATGCACGAGAAAAAAAGTTTGTTGGTGACTATGCTTATAGACCTAGTCATAATGGTTTGTAGGATGAGCCTGACTACAAGTTAACCAGTCTCAACACCCTTCAGTTTACTGTGACAACGCATTACTTCTAATAAGACAATAAACACGAGCGACCTTCAGGTCTAACATGAAATCAGTGTAGAAAAATGTCATTGAAAGACTGAAGGGACGTATTCCATGATTCTAGGCATTCGCAGCCTTTGGATGTTTTTCTTCTTTTCTTAAATGAACGAGTTTAGACTTTCCTCTTAGGTCTAATTTGAATACCATGGTTCCTGCGTTTGACAGCCTGGTTGTTCCGAGGAGTTTGCTTCGAGTGAGATTGCAGAAGCTCAGTTGGTGCAGATCAAGGTAGGGCTGTGGTGACTTTATTTGCTATGTTGGTCGATGGAAATACAGGATTGCAGCACGAGTTTTAATGTTTTCTTAGTCGACTGATTAGTAGCTTTCACCAGCTCAGAGACATGCCAGTCAATCGAAACAAGACTTCCCCTCCCGACCGAGACTACACTGCAACTTGGCGCATACAAATCACTTATACTCCCGCCGCAATCTCGTGCAGATTACTGGGAGTTGGAACCAGGTCGCTGAAGACCATCCGATCAATCAACTAATAACAGATTCGAAATTACATTCTGAAGACATTTCAGGAGAAGACTCGCCAGCTCCTGCCGAAACTGAAGTTTCACGAACTTTGCCAGACCATCTTGCCCCAGATGTTGATGGAGAGGGATGGAATGTTTTGGCTGCCAAGTTCTGGTTGAATCTGCTCGGCAACAACGCAAGGAGAGGCCAGGTAGTTAAAAGACTTCCGAAGGCTGAAAGGGCACCAGAAATTTCTACTGTCACCACTGTACCTGAAGAGGGAAGCGGTAAAGCGGCGGTTCGGGATAGCAGCTCCGAGGACAGTGTTGGCCCGGATGTAAGTCCTCGACCTCTTACTGGACCCGGTAGAGGTCCCCTGGGAACGGCCTTGTTGCACTATATTGCCCGATGGAGCACCTACGTTGGAGTATTGTCACGGAGAGCAGAGCAAAGCATGCTTCACATGTGGCAAATATGGGTAAGTCGTCACGTCCTTGCATACATCGGATTTCCGTTGTTCGGTGATCTTTTTGCTTTGACAGATCATACGGTCTGATGGCCTAAATTATTGTCACTGAAACGGGCTCTGTCTCAGTCTAAGATGTCCCACTAGACGTTGCGGCTTCAGGACAGAGCGGAAGGCATTTGTCTCTTTTAATGAAGATTTCAAACTGGCGTTTTGGACTTGAAAATTGCTTGCTGGCTTCTCCACCAAGAGAATCATTCGGAATTATTATTACCTACATGATTAGCTTCTACCTAGATTTAAATCCGAGGTCCTCTTTTGCTAAGATGGGTGAAATTGCTCGTCTTTTATGATAACAGAGAGTTGCAGGCTGGGAGCCATTTACAGCATCTCCAAAAGGTGATCGTCGTAGTGTGGCGTGGAACAAGCTTGATTCTGTTATTGGTGTGTATCCCTTCATTTGCTGCATGTGCAGAAGGTTCATAGCTTTTTCTTAGCTAAGAGCTTTGTACTCAATATCTTGAGAACGACGAATGCGTCTGGAAAAGACCTATAGTACGCCTTCTGGATTTATCTATTTAAAAAAATATATGTTAGTCTTCCGGAACGCTCTTCGGATGACAGAATACAAAAGATAGGTTTGTCTGGTGTCTTAGCTGATTGATGGTATACTTTCTGTACTCAGTGGACCTCACAGAGAAAAGGAGGAAGGTCGTTGACCCCACATATTTATACAGTGTAGAAAAGGTTGGTCTCCCTACAACTGTTGGAAGCTACAAATACAATCTCATTCTGGATAGCAGAGTCTTTTTACCTATCTTGGTAATAAGGTCAAGATTATCAATTTGTATCTTTCATATTTTAAATCTACTGATTTTGTTGTAAGCTCTTCTATGTCATCGTCCATAGCATTTACTCCCACGAGGCTGATGTAAGCGAGTGGTCATGTACAGGGTTACCTGATGCTTTCTGAAGGAGCCAAGGTTCACCACAACATAAGAACCGTCAACGTTACTATTTCAGCAAAGAATGCCTGCTTCGGAAACAAGTATGGTGCTTTTTCTCCTTTTCAATGTTATGTGCCCCACTTTCCTAACTGGGAAGATCTTCTTCGGTCACATGATGCTTAATGTATTTCAGTGTCATTCTCCGTGGTGCTACATGGTTCGTTTCGAAAGTGTCGAATTCTTCACTCCATGTTCATGAGTTTGTCTACTTTAGCAGTTCAGAACACGGTGTTGCGTGTCTCGAAGTTAAGCTTGGTATCTCTAGTGTTTGGAACTTTCTTTTAGCAGTTATGCTGAGAAGCTTACTTGTGTCTTTCTGTAATTCGTAGGTGGCAGCAGCTTTTAATTGACAATTTCGTGGGTTACGACACTATTCTTACGAATAGTCTGCTAAATGCTCGAGAGAAGGGTAAAGCAACGTCACGGAAGTTGGAAGTGCTTTCTATACTTCGTTTGTGCATGTGCATGTGCTTTGCGTGCAAGCCTAACAAAGTAAGTTCTTGTAAGTATCGATGTCGCTGAAACACATCTGCTGAAAACTGCAGGTTACCTGTACAATTTTCAAACGAAGGAGCTTTACAATTTGAATTATCTTCAAGAATTTAGTGGCGTTCCACACGGGTTTGAAGGTTTGAGAAGATTCTCCTAATTTGCACCTTATACGTTGAGGAAGTATTGAGATAGTTTTGTGAGCATCCCCTGATACAAACTCAACGGTGCCGATAAGTAGTATGCTCAGATCTAACATATACCCAAAATTTCTTTTAATACGTCGAGAATTATCCACGTACTGGACTAATCAGTGACAGTTACTTTAATCAAGCAAGAATTCTTACCAGTTAATTGTGCGTTGTTTATGCTTTTTCTTTTTGTCTGATAAGATGGATTGCTGAATACTCCAGATTATATCGTCTTCAAGTGCGGAGTACTTATAACATCCCTGTTTGTTTTCTTCACCACCACAATGTCTGTGTCATTTACCCTGCGAGAAACTCAGGCTCGAATGCTGAAGTTCACCGGTATGTCATCTGTTATTCAGTAAGATGCATTCAGTGATTTGTTTTGAAGATGTGACTTAGCGAGTTTATGCTCACGTAGTTTCCCGAATGAAGATTAGATGAAGTTGCCGGGTCAGGTGATGTGAAGAAAGTATTGAAAGCATGTTTCCTGTGAAGTAATAACCACGCCCGTGATAGTTCATTGCAAGTACACGCAAAAGTACACTCAAACATTCCAACTGTGTTTACCTGTGGCAGTACGAAATAATATCAGCACTGACATAATGGTTGTTCACAGTGCAATTGCAGCACCATGCTCGCCACCGGCTTCCGACTTATCGTCTCATCTTTGTGCACGTTATTGAGTCCCTTGTATTTGTACCGGTGAGTGGAATCAAGAATTTCCAGTTGTTGAAATTTTCCAATAAAAAAATGTTAAAAGTTGTGGTGAGTTCCTCTGTTTCTGAGCTTAGTCTCTTAAGAGGGCCAGCCAGGAGAGTTGGTCAAGGGATACTTCATGCCATTGAGCAATACATAGGTGCCTCATTAAATTTATTGCAAAGTGAATTCCTTTGCTGTTTCGAAGAGCGTGAACCAATGTTTCACAGACAACTGATGACGCCGTGTCTGGTAGCAGATCATGATAGGGATTCTATTCTTCTTATTTGAGTTTTTCGATGATCAGCTTCTGGCGTTCATGGTTCTTACCCTTGTTTGGCTCTGTGAGCTATACACAATGATAAGGTAAGTACCTCTCCTGTGAGTCGGAGCCTCCTGAATGAATGATTGTCGGTTTGCCCTCTTGTCAACAACCACAGACTGAAGTTATCTGGTACGATATTTTGTGGAGTTTTGCTAATGCTTTGTCCTGAACTGGTTTTTGTGGGTGCAGTGTAAGGACCCCTTTATCGATGCAGTACTTTCCACGTTTCTTCTTCTTGTATTTCATGGTCTTCCATATCTATTTCTTCTCGTATACCTATGGTAAGAAAAGTACAAACCTGATCCCAGAAGAATTGACCAAAGTTATGGTGCCCATTCTCTAACCCGGGACTTCGTTTCAAATTTCGCATCAACAGCAACTGAAAGGTCGAAAGATCGTTTCATTTGTTTGAATACTTTCTAACTCAAGAAATTGCTGGATGTACAGGATTTTCATATTTAGCATTTTCTGCTACTGGCGCTTTCATGCAGCATCTAGTATTGTACTTTTGGAACCGATTTGAGGTGAGATTGCCTTGGATCATAGTCCTCGTCGAGTCAAAGTAGTGTCAGTGCTGCACTGTCACCAGGGTTGAAGCTATTGTTTCTGTTACTTCCATGTTTGATTACGATCCTGTGGTTCCCTGGGGTTGACTCTATTCCTCCGTTCAGTACACATGTTGCCTTGATTGTCTCCTAAAGGGAGGAAAGAGATATGGCTTTCGGTCCACTGACTTGTAGTGATGATCGAACCAGGTCCCTGCTTTGCATCATTTCCTGCGAAGGAGGGCTCTTCTTCAGCAGCAGGGTCTGCATATCACCTCATCTGCAATTCTCACTTCTGCAATACAAGTGGCCCGAGGGAGTGGTGCAGGAGATATTCGCAACCTTACACTTAACTCGAATAATATCCGAGCTGGTTTTGAGATGAGAAGTCCAGATGGTGCTGGACATCCTCTATCAGACAGAGGTGGGATCAGGGACCAGAGAGCTCCTCGATCCCCCATTGAAGGTTACCCTCTATCTGGTAGAACTCATGTCAGCACTGTGGATGTGAATACTGGACTCAGTATCCTTGTTGCAAATGCTGCAGCACGGGAGGGTGGCTTGGATAGAACCGTTGGTCTTGGTACAAGAGTCGTGAACTCGAACAGGCAGCAGAATGCTGGAGGCAACGGGGAGGGTGTCAGTGACAGTAGTGATATAGGTAGGAGTAGTCTAGCTAATAATGGAAGTGGAGACTCAGGAGGGTCAGAGCGCACAAACTCAGGGCCTTTCAGCTCTCTTGGAAATATGTTGCCATGGCTGCTGGGACACAGTAGCGGAAACCTAGTGTCTTTCCTCCCCACATTTCGTGACTTTCAAGATAACCAGGAATTTGGTACACCTGCAGTCACAACTGAGCAAGGAGAGGATGGGATCTTACGTAGGCCCATGCGGAGAGGAGTGACTAGTGAGACCATGATTAGGTCACGACGGCGGCCTATTCCCACCTCAACATAATTATAAGTTAGTCTCCAAAAACGTTTTGTTACAAAACTGTCAGGGTAACTTCTTCTTCCCCTCATCGGAGGATTTTAATTTTTGTGTCGAGATCTAGGTCCCTCATGGTCAATTCCATACCTGAAACTCGCTTCTCCACAAGATAAGTCCTATCCTTTCTTGCTTTGTGCTATTCATTTCCCTGATCAAAGCCCACTTGACATTGAACTCGGCCGAATCAGTACTCGACTTGACTGGAGGCTCCTGTAAAAAGGTAGATACTTTTTAGTACCATTGTAATAGTCACATTCTGTTCGTGGGGAGCCTTTTCTTTGTAGATCTGAAGGCTGGCGCAATTGATGAGATGATGTACAAAAGAGGAAGTATGGCTGCTAGTTATGGCCGAAGAGAACAAGTTCTCTCGAAGGTGTACATTATTATTGTTGTTTCTGTCTGTCTGTAAAGACGGTCGGATACTATTGTATTTCATTTCAGATGTCCAGTCTGACTGGACCCATTACGATCTCTTGAAAATATTGAAGTGCCACCTGTGGCCTTACTATAGACTTTTGGTTTTTAGATGTGGCTGACACTAGCTTGAGTATCGCACTTTTCCATGATTAATTCGAAAGCAAATTATGGGAACGTCTCGTGAATCAAAATGTGCCCTCTTCTAGAAGTAGGAGCGTGAAGTGCATCCCTATAGTAGATGCTACGGTTGACGAAGGGTGGTTAAGGTGAATATTGTCGAACTTTGGCTAGGTTTGATTCACATTCGGAAAGAAGTGCATGTTCTGGGATGATTGGATCAACTGGGAGGGCAACATGCCGGTAAAGTACTTCGGGACAGTGAGGGGTAAGAATTTGTGGGTGCCATTTGCATGCATATGAGTTCCAAGCGGGAGCATGAGACTCTGCTCATTATTAGCAATGAAGCGTAGTCTTGGTTCACGGGGATTGAATCTAAGCTCAGAAGTCTACATGAGAACAGTGACTGCCCAAAACCCCCCAACGGACATACGGATACCTCCGTCCAACGCGAAGGTAAAACGAGTCAAGATAGCGTACTTGTGAGCAAGATCAACTGAACAAGACCGGATTTCATGAAATGCCATACATTCACCCATCGAACAAACGAATTCTATGTATCACTCACGTGATATAGCAGGACAGTCAAAACGACTGTGGCAGTCCG
Organism: Lunularia cruciata; assembly: GCA_948567375.1. Lineage (NCBI taxonomy): Eukaryota > Viridiplantae > Streptophyta > Marchantiopsida > Lunulariales > Lunulariaceae > Lunularia > Lunularia cruciata. The sequence continues at coordinate 78,865,365 of OX419755.1, read as the reverse complement.
TTGCAACACTAACTTCAGATTAGAGAATAGTTCCCAGTAGTGTAATGTACACAATCGAGCTTCTGATCTCCCAAACTTTTCAGTAGTGTTTCTGCCTCCGAAGTTCGTAGACTTCTACTACAGTAGTGTCTTTCCTGTACAGACTTTCGTAGACGTACAATACGTACAGGCATTTTCAGCATCCGGTATGAACTCTACTCAATACAGTTTATTGACCTTGAAAGGTCTATAAACTGTATTTGAGTACTTTAGCGCACTATAACGTCTTTAAGTATCCCTTACCCTATTAAGTGTTTTCCTCGTATACCCATGTTCAGCAAAGCAAGCGAGCAACAAACTCGAATATGGTGTTCTGTTCCGGGAGACTTATCATTTTCTTACTGTTACTCATTACTGTTTATCTAAGTTCAATGTTAAATTATACTTTTGTACATGCTTACATAATTGCATGTCGAGATTTACTTGTTCTCCAGTTACTCCTTCCCAGACGAAGTGTATACAGAACCAAAGAATATATGTGATCAGTTGCTGTATATAATAAGAGAATACTGCAACTTTATTTTATTATATTCACAATTAATCGCCACAATCTCATCTCTGAATATTTATTTTCACCTGGATTGGTCTTTCTAATTCTCAACAGTTGGACACTGCACCATAATTTCATTCTGAAATGTAAAATATAATTTAACACCGAACATCTCTTGTAACTCAAAACGCGACGAAGATAGGATAACAAGATGGACGGGATGGTCATGAGCACCTTGTGATGCATAGTGACGGGCAACGCTGTTCAAATAGAGGACTGTATCAAGGAATCCAAATGCGAAAGAAATGACACGGAAAGTACTGAACATTTGATGAAACTCAATCATGCGGCACTCTGTTCCAGTATATACAGTAGCGTACTGTAGTATCGAATCCGAATGCAGACGAAATGAGATTGAAGCTATCGAGCACATGAGATGAGATTTAATCGTGGGCCCCATAATGAGCTCGAGTGGGCCCCACATTGGAGGATCGCTTATTCCATGCATGATGAACACATGCAACGAACAACAGGAGCCCACAAATAGCCGCTTCGAAGGGAGCCTTCCGACTGTGCCTGCCAGATGGCCTGTTACTCTACTGTAACCTGCTCTCAACGTAATACTCTATTGATACCTGAATTCTTGGGCACTAAATTATTCAAGCAACGGTAAAACCAAAGTTGTGGATCTTTTTGTTGTGAATTGAGTTTTCTTCTACCTGGAACACTTCACATATTTCAGGAGAACTGGAACCCGCCGTACATTCCACTAAAAAGGAAGTAGTAAAAATGGTTTCGATGTCCAGTTTTGGGTATTCTTTATCTCGTTAATGCATCATATGTTGCGTTCATCTTTACGTTTTAATATCCGAGAGAATTATCATCAATCTACTAGTTAGAGCTCTTGATCAAGCGGTTGCATCTGAATATGTGTATGACGAATTACTATACAGGAACATCTAACAAGAAAGGTGATAGGTATATGTACACAATCACTCTAATCTTGAGGACCTCGTTTTGTTGACGAGACGTTAGTTTGATGAACAGAAGATATATTCTTTGGAGCTGTCTTTTTGGAGGAAAAGTCCAAGGTCTATGGATATACAGAGAACTGATTGCTGTAGCTAAAAAGCGGGGAGAATCCTTATCTTGTTTATGGCCTACCATGATTGACCCCTCTTCGTAGAAAAATGAAGATCATATGAATTAAAATAAAGTAACGTGGTCATCGAATTCAAGGTCCCGTGGAAAAATGTCTAAAAATAAAATAAAACATGTAGCATGTGACGACCTCGCAAGTTTTGCTTTAAAATACATGGAATAAAGAAAAAGTCCCGGGAAAGAATATTATCAGCAAAATTATGCAAAGCAAAGCAAATAACGTGAATACTCTGGTGATGTCCTCAAGTGTAGAGCTGTTGCGTTTAAATGACTAACCGTAGCTACCAACAAAGGAAGCATGTGCAATTGGAAAACAGAAATGCAAACCTAGTCCAACCTCGTTACTTGAATTGCATGTACAGTAGAGATCAACTATGGTACTCCTATATTGTAGATTTGAGGTCCATCCACAGTTCAGCTACCGCGGTATAGTACTTACTATGAGGCTTGGTTGCATGCAGTGCATATGAGCGGAGCTTACGTGGAGACTCCCATTGCTCGATAACTCCCATTTGTATGGCATTTGTACGCAAAGAAGGCTAAAATCATTTTTATTGTTGCTAGGTTTTGTCCTTGTCCGGTGGTGTCTTTGTCATCAAGCAGTCTAGAAGGAGGGAGTCACATACAACATGTGTTCATTAGTGAGAATTGAACTAAACAAGGATAGAATATTTTGCTCGGGTGATCATTGTAATACCAATAGTCAGACATATCATCTAGAGTTGAAAATCGGCTTAATAACGTATGGAAGGATGTTATGTATGATGTGCTAGGTAGATTAGATAGAGGTGTCACCAAAAAATTACTTTTATTTATAAGGCAAGAATTAAAACTAGTTTGAATTTATAATGCCAAAAGTTAGACATATTATCTAGAGGCGGAAATTGACTTTGTAATATTTGGAAAGATGTTATGCATGATATGCTAGGTAGTTCAAATAGAAATGTCACCAAAAGAGGACTTCTACTAATAAGGCAGGATTCAAAAATAGCCTAGAAATTTCAAAGCCAATTTTAGAGGCATAAATGGATGAATTAAGCCTACAAAACATGCATATGCTCCCAATGACAAAGAGGTTGGCCTTCCCTTTTCCAAGTTTTTCTCCTCGAGAGCTTTCCCACGATATCTTACATACGTAATTTGGAGATTCCTATAGGAAGATTCCTTAAAGATTCACTCCTATCAGAGATTGTTTGACCAACAGACATATCACCCATGCATGCAACCAATCGAAGGGCAAAGCTCACTTATAGGTCACCAATCCATGTATTTGATCCAAGGGTGGATCTTTCTTTAGAGGAGCACCCTTTGCTATATAATGCATTCAAGGTGCTCCTTTGAGGCATCAAAGGTTGAGTTTGAAATTGTGTGTTTCTTCTTTGGTATTTCTCTTCAGGTCTCCTATCCTCAAAAGATTATAGCCATACACTTTTACTGCCGTTATATGAACTCTGCATTCTCTCAAGTTTGGAGTGCCGATGACTTGAATATCTCATTCCTTAGTTTTGCTACCAATGCAATGTAGGTCTCCCAATATGATGCAAATCTCACTCCACATTTTGTTACCAATCATGCACAAGATCTAATTTTATGGTCAATCCTAAAACTAGCATGGTTATTATTAGTTACTCAAATTGTTCTGGTGATGATTCAAATAATAATTTAGTTGGTAATGCTGCAACCAAGCAGGTGAGCCTTTGGTTTGCCTCTTTGCCTATGAGGTAATACATCGACCTCTTTGAGGTCAGTCTATTACCTCATATTTGTTAAATTGTACAAAAAGAAGGTTGTGTAATTGGCAAGAGTACCTTTAAGATGGACAAAACAAGGACTTTGGGGCTTTTTGGAAGCAAAGATGTTTTCTAATGAGTGTTTTTATATTGTAGAATTGGGCCAATTGGGTAACAATAAATGCACATTTCAAATATCTTTTCTAAGATAGGGAGCATGTTATCCGGGAGAAACTCTTGATCTTTATATGGAACATAATTACCATATTTCATAGAGCACAATTGATGGTATCACAAAAAGGTGTTATGATGTTGAATTAACAACTAAAGAACTCAATTTCATGATGGAGATAGGTACCTTTGTTCCCAATGGGAAGTTTTAGCGCATGATGAAGTGATGATGGCCAAATATTGATTATGAGGATAATCTTATGTATCTAGTTAGAGCCAAGGAGAGAAGCAGTTCTTTTGGTAGCAATCTAGATGCGGTCAATGCATTCATGATGATGGGCAACAATATTTTGGCAGAATGTGGTATTTTTGATATGGTTTATGATGCATCAATGAGATTTGAAGAGATTTATGTCCAAAAGCATTGCTTGATACCATATGCCAAAATATATAGAGATATCACAATTTTGGATGGAAATCTAAAGATAATGTCATACAACTTGATCTTGATGGTTTTTAGCAACATAGATTGTTATGGCAAAACAACCTTGACATGAATGGTTGTTGATGCATCAAAAGCTTTGGATGTAGCAATCAAAGCAGCTCAACTATTAGGATAAGATCAAGAAGGTGCTATTTTGATGACTCATGGAGCTTCAACATTCTCTCTTATATCATCAACATTGAAGCACCAACTCATGTCTTTGCACTTTGTACAAATTTGTACAAATTTGTTTGCTTGCTATAGAAACATATCGTAAGATAGTTGCAAGAGTTTTTTTGAGCAATGAAATTCAATGATATTTGATATGATATAGTTGTAGCAAAATATAACATTGTATTCTTTGAGTTTGATAATTATCCGAGCGTAGTCAAATTTATGAAGTATGTATGGGCAGAGCAAGAAAAAATTTGTGCTACTTTTATTGCAAAGCACTTCATGGTTGGTCATATGTCGTGCGTATATACATCTTTACACAACATACATTGCTGTCAACATCATACACTATAGAAGCACAACTCACACATAAGTCATACATAGACTCTAAAGTGCCACAATAATCAGATTGCTTACCACTCTCAACTCAGATCAGTACTTGATCTGTCACTCTATAAACTGCCAACAATTGGGCACTGATTACAGTCAAGCCACACCCACTCAAGCATAGAGAATCCAGGTGCCGCTCGCCGGCCTTTGTCCACCATAGCCAAGAACTCGAAGGTTCAACATTAGAGAAGTGAGCTCTCTGGAGCTCACTTCGAAACTATACCCCCTGGACTTGAGCTAACTATGAAACCCTAACGGTCCCGCTGATGGCACATCGACGGTACAAATGGTGCAAAGTGACGATGGGCCCCACCGTGAAGTTAGTACCCAGAACACAAAATCTGACCGTCGGAAAGTAGTCTCTGAGATACTGCTGAAATAACTCTAACTACTATCATTGGAACTCCATTGTCCGAGCAATCTAGATGCGACACTACCAATGGCGTGACAGTTGTCATGCGTATATACATCGCTATACAACATACATCGCTGTCAACATCATACACTATAGAAGCACAACTCACACATAAGTCATACATTGTAATACTCCAAGGACAAGAGAAGAGAGAAAACACAAATTGTACACTCAAACATTCGATGCCCCAAGGGAGCACCTTCTCTTTATTATATAGACAAAGAGGATCTACTCCAAGGAAGCTCCACCATAGGATTAGGGACACAAATAGGTGACATGTCATCAAGCTCCACCCTTGGATTACTTACTTGGATGGGTGACCTGTCTGGTCTAGGTCCTATCTGGTTGGTCAAACAAGCTTTGACCGGAGGGAATCTTTTAGGGAATCTTCTTGTAGGAATCTCAGAATCACATAAGGTACCAAAGGAAAGCTCTCGACGAGACAAAGCAGGGAGATGTGAGGCCAGCCTTTCGCCTATTGTGCGGGGGGGAGAGGGGGGGGGTTTGCACATTTTCAAGGCCTAATTCATCCGTTTAGGCCTCCAAAATTGCCTTCAAAGATTTCAGGCATATTTTGGTTCCTACTCTATTAGTAGAAGTCCCCTTTTGGTGATACCTCTTTCTGGTCTATTTAGTCCATCATGTGTAGCATTCTTCTAGATGTTACCAAACCAATTCTCACCTTTAAATCATATGTCTAGCTATTGGTTCTAAGGTTCTCAAGTCTATTTCGGTTTCTACCCTATTAGTAGAAGTACTCTTTTGGTGATACTTCTATCTGATCTGACCATCATGTATAACATCATTCTAGAAGTTACCAAACCAAATTTCACATCTAGATCATCTGGCTAACCCTTGGTATTATAGACCTCCCTCCTTTTAAGACGCAACGTCCTCGTTGCGCAATTGTTGCTCAAATGCTTGCACCAACACCGGTGCATGTGCCAAATTGGCAGCAGGTTCCCAGGTTGCTTCATAGAGGGGGTAACCTTTCCATTGTACTAGATATTCCACCCATAGATGGCGAGTACCACGCATGCGTTTTTGGAGAATCCGCTCCACTTCATATTCCTCTATGCCATCAATGAGTGTCAGACAAGGTCGAATGTCCTGTGTGGAAGGACCTTGGCCTGATTGGGGAGCATATCTGCGTCGCAAGGAGACATGGAACACTGGATGGATCTTCATGTGTGGTGGTAGCTCAAGGTGATAGGCCACATTGTCGATGCGACGAAGAATCGAGAAAAGCCCAATAAAATGAGGTCTGAGCTTACGAGATCCAACTAATGTGAGGTTGGTTGTCGATAGCCACACTTGATCCCCAACATTGAACTCCATGTGCCTACGGTGTGCATCAGCATACTGCTTTTGTTGATTTTGTGCAATCTGTAACTTGTTCTTAGCGCTCTCCACACCTTGTTGGATTCTAGAAACAAATGTGTTGACTGCATCAACCTTGGTAGTCACTGGATGAATCTTCATTAAGCTAGAAGGTGTGAAGGGATGCTCACCATACATGAGGAATAATGGAGTGACCTGGGTGGAGGCATTCACTGAATTGTTGTAAGCAAATTCCACCAACGGTAGTAGGGTGTCCCACCTCTCTTGCTCTTCTAAGGTGAAACCGCGTAACATGTCTTCAATCGTGCGATTAGCCTGCTCTGTTTGGCCATCTGTTTGTGGGTGGTAAGTTGTAGACATGGCCAACTTGGTTTTGAAGAAACCAAAGAGTGTTTGCCAAAACAAATTGGTGAATTGGGTGCCTCTATCGGTGATGAGTACTCTAGACAAGCCATGGTGAGCAAAGACGGCATCTAAGTATAGTTGAGCTAGTTGTGGAGCGGTCACCTCCTTGGTGGTAGGGCGTACATGAATCATTTTGCTGAGCCGGTCCACAAAGACCACAATGGAGTCAAACCCTGAGGTGGTCTTGGGTAATTCACAAACAAGATCCATACTCACTTGTTCCCAACATTGGGTAGGAGTGGAGAGAGGTTGAAGGAGCCCTATAGGAGCTTGATTAGAAGCTTTGTTCTGTTGACAAAGTAGGCAGCTACGCAAATAGTCCATCATGTCATTGCTCATCTTGGGCCAATAGTAATGGCGCTTGACTGCATCCAAGGTCTTGTCTACTCCGACATGAGTTGCAATGGCCGAATCATGACATTCCGCTAGAATGGTGGTGCGTAAGTCTCAGACATTTGGGATCCATAATTTTCCATCCTAAAAGGTGAGTCCTTGGGTGATGAAGACACCTTTGGACGATTGCGCTTCTACAATCTGTGGATCAGTTTTTGTAGCAGCTAGAATCTCTTGCCAGAATTCAGGGTTAATCTTAACCTCTGCCACCAAGTTGTTGGCCATTGGCATACGGGTGAATGCATCTACCAATTGTTTCTTACCTTCCACGTAGGTGATTGTCATGTTGAAGCGTTTTCGCCACTCTACCCACCAAATTTGGTGACGAGATAGATCCTTCTACATCTCAAGGTAGACTAGAGGTTTGTGGTCTGTCTCTACTACAAATGCCTTCTTGCCCAGGTAGTGCTTCCAATGCTTAGTTGCTAGAACGAAGGCCAGCTCTTCTCGTTCTGTGGTGTGGTAGTTGCGCTCTGCCGATAACAACTTTCGAGAGAAATATGCAATTGGATGCCATCCGTCATGCCACTCTTGTTGTAGGACTGCTCTTATTGGTACGCTTGATGCATCTATAGCCAACTTGATTGGACGTTTTGGGTCATACCACTTCAAGATTGGTGCATGTAGCAAGGTGACCTTCAATTCTTGAAAGGCCAACTCTTGTGCGGTTCCCCATGTCCACTTCTTCCCCTTGCCAAGTAGTGCCATTAAAGGCTGTGCAACTTGGGAGAAGTCCTTGACAAATCTACGATAGAATCCCGTCAACCCCAAGAAGCTCTTAAGTTGAGTCTGATCTTTTGGGGCACTCCATTTTTGAATGACCTCTATTTTATCTGTCAATACTTGAATGCCCTCTGCACTTACTCTATGCCCTAAGTAGTCTACTTCAGACTTGCCAAATTCACACTTTGAGATTTTGGTGTACAACTGATTCTGTCTTAGAATCTGGAGGACCTCTCGTAGATGTTGTTTGTGTTCTATCATCGTGCTACTATGTACTAAGATATCATCCAAGAAGATGATAACAGACTTATCCAAGTATGGACAAAATATGTCATTCATTAGGCTCATGAAAGTGGCAGGCACATTGGTGAGGCCAAAAGGCATCACAAGATACTCAAAGTAGCCATACTTGGTTCGAAAGGTAGTTTTGTACACATCCTCCTCTGCTATTTGGATTTGATTATAACCGCTCCGCAAGTCCAGTTTGGTGAAGTATCTCGCTCCATGGAGTTGATCAAACAGGTCATCCATGCGAGGTAAGGGGTATTTGTTCTTCACTGTTTGTTGATTGAGACCCCAATAGTCAATGCACATTCGCATTGTACCATCTTTCTTCTTCACAAACAAGACAAGAGCCCCATATGGTGATACGCTAGGGTGGATGAACCCTTTTTGTAGCATCTCCTCAATTTGAGTCTTACACTCCTCCAACTCATGAGGTGATAGGCGATATGGGGCCTTACAAGGAGGTGTCTTCCTCGGGAGTGTCTCTATTTTGTGATCTACTTGCCTTTTAGGTGGTAATCCTAAGGGTAGATCATCAGGAAAGACATCTTGAAACTCATCCACCACATCCTTCAATTTCTCAAGAATTTGTCTAGCGAGTTGTGCACTCTAGACTTCTCTTATTAGACCCATAAAACATCTATTGGTCTTACAGACAGTTGTCGTCCCTACGACATATAGAGGTAGTTTCTACTTGTGTGATTTTTCTTTAACCCCAATGATTGACCATTGGTGGGTTCTCACTACTTTCTTCCTCCAATCCACCATTGGGTTGTTCTACTCCATCCATGGCATGCCTAAAATAGCATCATAACGGGCTAACTGTATCACTTGCCACTCAATTGCTTCCTGATATTCTCCTATAGAGAAGGTTACTTGTCTAGGTAATGATTCAATCCTCTCTATTTGCCCATTTGGTAACTCTACTTCTTCACTTCCATCTCTCTCTAGATCCATTCCCAATCTTATTGCAACAAAGTGAGACAAGAAATTATCTGTTGCTCCTGGATCTATTAATACTCTCACTTGATTACCTTCTAGGATTCCATTCACGACAATCAATTGTGAGGTTGCCTTTTGGGATCTTTGCGCATTATTCTTCTTCCTTCCCTTGCTTCTTTGCTTCCTTATTGAGCCAGTAAGGCCGCGAGATACATTTACTGGCAATCTTTGTTTTCCGAAGTGGTTTCCACCTCCTCCTCTTCAATGTGCCTCTCCATGTTGTTCAAAGATCACCTGTACAAAGGCCGAGGGCCTCTAGGGAAACGAGTGCAACAATTGGTAGATATATGCCCAATACGGCCACAATTGTAACAACGGCGTTGTTCTCCTCGAGTCCCTTCTCCTTGTGGGATTCCATCTCTTCGTTCTTCTACTCGTCCCCGCTCCCCTTGAAACGGTCGTGCTCCTCGATCCCGGAATCGAAGGTTTCCTAATTCCATTGGTACAGGTCCACCCATGTGTGGCATTTCTGCCCGATAATATTGAGGTGGAACTATTCTTTCACCTCCACCTAATGCTACTACTATTCTCTACGCACAAGCAATGGCTTCAAATACCATGCGAGGGTTTTGCACCATGACTTCTTGGCAAATCCGCTCTTTCAACCCTTGTTTGAAATTTTCGAGAGCCTCTATTGGACTCATGTCGGTAATTGCGACTTGTAGATCCAGAAATGCCTCTATATACTCTTGTATGCTATTCTTCTGTCTCAATCCCCATAGTCGGGTTTGAGCCATCTACACAGAATCCACCAATTGGAAATTCTTAAGTAATCCTTCTTGCATTGCTGTCCATGTGACCTCCCTTCTCTCAGCCAACATGGATCATTCCCAAACATCATACCATGTGAGCGCTTTATTGGTCAAGTACCCACATGCAAACACGCCTGCAGCATGCTCTGTGATCTCTGTTGAGAACAATCAAAAATATCGATTCATTCTCGAGATCCAATTTTCCACTACTCCCATTGTATGCTGCCACTTGTAAGGCTCAATGTTGCAGGTCTTCTTCATCCGGAGTAGCAATGTGGCTTCATCGTTGATAGGGTTCGTAGGCTCGGGTGCCTCTCCAAGTACTTCAGTCATAGGTACTGGGTTTTGAGACGGCTCTTCTCCTTGCATGGCTTGATCGTTCTTGAGGATCTGCATTTGACTTTGTAATGTCTCCATGGTCATCTTAATCTCTTGAAATTCATTCAGCATCCCTTGCATTCCTTGCACCAGCTCTTGCAACTCTGGATCCATGGTTCCTGCAACACCCAATTGCTAACGTCTACTTCAATACAGAGTCAATATAATCACTCTGGAAGGTGCAAAAACTATCAAAACTACCATTGGGACCTCAGAAGCTATCACTCGTTGATAATACTCCTCACCAAAATTCCTAACCACAAAATCTCTAAACATCACTTTCGGCCTCACTACATAACGGATTTTTACTTGAGTGTTGAAAGGGAGAGGATTTGGGACATTCATATCCATATTATCATAATAGAATGTAGATCGTCAAATCCCACTCTTTGTCATATATCACCACAGGTAGAATCACCGGGTTTGGTGAGTTCACCACTCTGTCCATGAATTCCGCACCAAAGTGATAAACTAGCGATACCCTCATCTGCTCACGCTGGATATACATAACCTTGATGTGGAATGGGTTTGAAAATGGAAAGCTAGGTGCGGGAAATTGTCCCCCCGGTGCATCCATCCCATCCGCTCTCTAAAGCCCTTCCTAAGTCTAGCGATTACTCTATGTTCTCCACCTCAAATTACTCAATTTTAGTAGTTTGTGCTATTCCAAGAGGGATGATCCACTCTCTTCGACTAGAACACTCGCTCTGATACCATTGTAATACTTCAAGGACAAGAGAAGAGAGAAAACACAGATTGCACACTCAAACATTCGATGCCCCAAGGGAGCACCTTCTCTTTATTATATAGACAAAGAGGATCTCCTCCAAGGAAGCTCCACCATAGGATTAGGGACACAGATAGGTGACATGTCAGCAAGCTCCACCCTTGGATTACTTACTTGGATGGGTGACCTGTCTGGTCTAGGTCCTATCTGGTTGGTCAAACAAGCTTTGACCAGAGGGAATCTTTTAGTGAATCTTCTTGTAGGAATCTCATAATCACGTGAGTAAGGTACCGTTGGAAAGCTCTCGACAAGACAAAGCAAGGGGATGTAAGGCCAGCCTTTCCTCTATTTGGGGGGGGGGGGGGAATCTGCACATTTTCAAGGCCTAATTCATCCGTTTAGGCCTCCAAAATTGCCTTCAAAGATTTCAGGCATATTTTGGTTCCTACTCTATTTGTAGAAGTCCCCTTTTGGTGATACCTCTTTCTGGTCTGTTTAGTCCATCATGTGTAACATCCTTCTAGATGTTACCAAACCAATTCTCACCTTTAAATCATATGTCTAGCTATTGGTTCTAAGGTTCTCAAGTCTATTTTGGTTTCTGCCCTATTAGTAGAAGTACTCTTTTGGTGATACTTCTATCTGATCTATTTTGACCATCATGTATAACATCATTCTAGAAGTTACCAAACCAAATTTCACAACTAGATCATATGGCTAACCTTTGGTATTACATACATAGACTCTAAAGTGCCACAATCATCCCCCTAGCTAGCGGTTAGGTCCCTCTAACTCCAAATAGCCATCTACTCTAAGTATATGGTATACCTTCTAATGGGTAAAGATCAGGAGGCCGGGTGCTATGGAGCCCCATCGTTAGTTGCTTGTCTGCAATCTATACCATATAAAGAATAAACTAGCTATAGGTCAAGTACATCTAGGACATAACCACTATCCTTGAGGAACCACCGTGAGGGGAGGAGTCATACATGCCATATGCCATCCTCTCAAACAACTATCACACACTAACATAGTAGCAGCTCCACCAGCCGCGCTTCCTTCACCTTCTCGCGTGCCACTTGTATTCTCTGTGGTGTCAGGTTAAAGTGCTCAATCCTGCGCGTTATCAACTCCTCTGTAGACACATTATCCTCCCACTGAACAGTTCTCCAACTAATGATGTCCTCTTCCACAGGCATAATAGGTAAGTGCTCTGATACTAACTCAGCAGGGGGCATCCCTGTTACCAAGCTGCAAGTTAACCTATCAGCCATAAGTGCTAAGGGCAGCAAATCAGGCTATCTGTATGTCTCACCTTGGCAAGCCTTCACTAAAGCATTCACTATCGGCGGATGACCTTGTTCACTCTTACCATTGGCTTCTGGATTGTAGGCAATAGTCAGGCTCAGCTTGATATTGAACTTAGCAAAGAAGTCGGCTGCTTCCCTTGCATCCAATTCACCTCAATCTGCCCTCATCCGGTAGAAGCACCCGTGCCTGGCAATGATATCCTCTAAGACAAACCGACACACCTGTTGGGTATGTGTAGACGACAATGCTCTTCCTTCCACATAATTAGACAGGTCTTCCCTAGCTAGTACTAGATATTTAGCTCCTCGGACTCCTAAAGGCATATGAACCAAGTCCAAAACCCACTGAAAATGGAGATTCAGCGGATAAGTAGGTTTCAACCCATCTCTGTGCCTTACCTTGGAGTAGATCTGACAGATTTCACAGGTTTCCACATACCGTCATACCTCTGTATAAATACCTGGCCACCAGTACAAACCCCGGATGCGCTCGTATGTACCCTGAACCCCACGGTGTCCGGCAGCATCCGCGTCGTGTGACTCCCGTAGCACTCTTTGCTTTGTCTCCTCATCTCCCAACACTCTTAGTGGAACTCCAGAGCTGCCCTTGGGCCTTCGCCAGAGATACCCATCCTTCAACAAGAATTTTCCCGATCTCCTTCTGATCTTCTCAAATTCTTCCCTGGTCCATTCGGAGTTCTTCTCTAGAGAACTAAGATACTTCCCAACAGCCAGAAGATCATCCTTGTACAGTTCTTCTCTAAAGGGTAAGTTCAAGTCCAGCTCATGCACATCCACCGTACAGTCATTTTCAACTCCTTCATAACATGCTCTAGACAACATATCAGCTACCGGATTGTCCTTCCCAGCTATGTACCTTAGCTCTGGATTGAACATCCGAATGAACGCTATCCAGTGCAACATGGTAATGTCTGGGGTGTCACAATTGGCAACCATTCCAAGCAGCGGCAAGCAATCTGTCTCTAGGATGACATAGGTCCCTATTAGGCAGTTTCTATCCTGTCTTAGTGCTATCTTGGCACCCCACAATTCTCGTTTGATCTGAGGGTACCTCCGTTGCCGTTCCGTGAAGATCCTTGCTCCAAACCTTGCTGCAAACCTGTTGCCGTTCTCATCGTCTTGGCCCACAGCCCAACCAGCAGCGTAGGGACTTGAGTCAACCGTAACTATAATTGGTCGTCCACAGCGGTAGTCAAGCGGGTGGAGCACAGGCGGGTTTTGCAGCGCTTTCTTCAGTTTTGCCATAGCAACTGAATGTTCCAGCCTCCAAACAAACCTGATCCTTTTCCTCAAAAGCTGGTAGAGCGGCTCTACAACATGACCAAAGTGCGGAATCCATATACGGTAGAAAACACATGCCCCTAAGAACCTTCTTACCTCCTGAACTGAGGAACAGTCCTTGATCTTCCCTATTATGTCCACCTTTTCCGGATTTGGCTTCCTTCCATACGAGCCATATAGGTGTCCCACCACAAGGATTTCTCCAAGTCCAAATGCCGACTTCTCTCCAGAGAGAGTCACCCCCGCTTCCATCAACCTTCTCAGTATCGCCTCCACATCTTGAATATGATCTATGACAAACCTCCTAATACCTCCATCCACCAAAGTTTCATCTTTTTTGCTCTCTATGCAGCCCTTGACAGGTATATCATCCAAGAATGGACGGGTCTTCTCAGGGATAAAAGACTGCAGAATTTGATTCATAGCGCTTTGCATATGTGCTATAGAGTTAGTAGCCCCCATTGGGAGAGTGCACATACGCATCAGCCCTAACGGTGTTCGCATCGTGGTTATGTCCCGGCTCCCTTCAGCAAGCTGAAACTGATCATAACCCGAATACAAATCTCCTATAGAATAGATTGCCCTCCCTGCAAACTCCTCAGCAAACTCATCCACAGCCGGTCCAACACCAAAATTCCGGATTGTTACCTTATTTGGCGGTTGCATATCCTGTATGAACCGCAACTTACCATTTTTCTTCCGGACAGTGAACCAACGATTTGAGTATGGCGCTTCTGATGGTTCTAAAATCTTTGCCTGAACTTTCTCCTTCAATAGTTCTGTCAGCTGGGGCAAAAGTGCCTTTGGCACTGGTATTGGTCTCAGATCCCACGGTACATGCGGAACCGTGAAAATTATCATCGGTGTGATTTCCTGCAGGTTCACACACCCAATCTCCTTGATCTTGAAAGCAAAAGCCTTCCCGCACCTCCCAATCATTTCCTTAAATGCACGGCGCTCAACTTCTGTGAGCAATCCATCCCCTCCGACCGTAAGCTCATCCAAGGTCTCTTTAGTAAAGGAATGACCAATATCCTTTTCTTGCCTCAGTCTCGGTTCCTCTCTAGTCCTACGCATCAAATCAGAAGCATCCAATGGCAATGGGACAGCAATAGGACGAACCTTTTTGTCCACTGTTTTATACTTAGTGTCACATCTCACTTCATGAACCAACTTTGAAAGTGTTTCATGAAGCTCCCTTCCTATTTCAATCACAGGTTCTCCTTTCTCCATTGCCCCGATCACCTTCTAGACTGCCCTACCTTCTCCCCAATCCTCCAACAGCCCAATGATAGTCTCGCTATCATCCATTTCCCTTGCTGTTTTCAGTACTCTCTCTTTCTCTTTCATTCTCTTCTGCAAAATTCCCGTGGTACTCCCTACATGTGCAAAGCAAACAGTTCTACCACTCTGGATTCCCACATAGGTCCTATCAAAACAGTCCTCCTCACTGATCTCTTGCGGTGGAATGTAGCATAGGGCGCCTTGTCCCCCCACCTTCTTTGACAAGACGCCTAGTGGAAACCCCACCTTCCAGTAGGCTTTTCTGGATCCCTTAACTCTCTCCTGTTCCTGTTGCTGCCCGGCAACACAGTAGGGAATTGCACTATTCTGATCCCGTTCTGACTTCTAACCTTTGCCACATGAGTCCCATCATTCAGAACTTTGCTCTCCATTCTAAACTGAATAATGAAGGGCTGTCCTAGGATCACCGGGTAGGGCAAGGTATCATGCACAAACACATTAATAGGCTCTACCACATTCCCTATCTTGATTTTGACCTCCGGACAAGCTCCCCACAATGCATTTCTGGTCCTATTCACTGAGTTTACCTTCCAATCGATGTCACGGTCCACCTTCCATTGCCCTTCATTGTAGACCTCCTTTGACACGAGATTGACCTCAGATCTTGAATCAATCAGCGCTCTCACCGGTGCTTTCACTCCTTGCATCTCGATCTCGCACTCGCTGCAACTTCTCGCCCAAAAAGAGTCTTGAACCTCCTCTGACAAGGGCACAAAAGACTTCTCATCCTCAAGAGCAGCATCATAGACACGTGCTTCTCGGGTCTCATCCTCTGGTTTTTCCTGTTCAAGCTCAAGCCCGAAAGTTCCCACCTCTCCTTCAGCCTCACTCCCGTCCTCAAACAGCAAGGATGTATGCGGTCCTTCCTTGTAGAATCGTTTCTTCTTTTCCTTGACAAGGATAAGGTCCTGCACATCCTTCCTCAAACTACCAAAGAACTCTTCATTTGTGAAACCCCTCACCTCTTGCTTCCAGAACTTTTTGGCAATCTCTTGCGGATCCAGTTCCATTTCTATGTCCCGGCTCAACAGCCAACCCGGCCCCTTCCTAGGAGATCTCTCTCCCGGCTTTTGGTTCACTGCCCCTTCTGTGTCCATTCGTGACTCTTCTCCAACGCCCAAATTTTGATCCCTGCTCTTTTGCACATCGCTGAACTGCACCTCTTTCCTTCTAACCTGTCTCCTCTCCGGTTCCACTCGCTGTTGTTTTTCCCTTGGCTGCCCTTCATTATCTGCCCGTTGATCAGATTTTTGTTTCTCTTCCACCATAGCATCCCAAGTGGCACCAACTTCAGCAGTGATGGCAGTTATCACCACAGGCACATCCCACCCTGATTTCCTCCGGACCTGCTCTGCTAGTCTCTTCTTCTCAACCTCTCCTAGATCTGCACATTGCTTCACTTCACTCATTGCACTATACACACTAGGCTCAAATGTAGCGACTGCCATACTTACTTCATGTTTGCCCATGTGTCTTTCCAGGAGAGCCTTCATCCCTCCCCTGTTACCGTTCAGCGGTATTGGCTCCCTAGTATCATAGAAGGCTATCTTCTTCATCCCGGGTTCTCCAACAAACTTCACCCACTATTTGCGTACTGCTTCTGATAGTTCTTGGCAGTCCCTTTTGGCATGACTCTTACCGTCACACCACATGCACCCATAGGGTTGCCTCCTCTCTCCATCCATCCTCGCAGTGCTACTCCCACTCTGCAACTGGTCGACCTTGGTGGTCAGAATCTTCAACCCCTCCATCAGTCGTGAGATCTCATCCACTGCTCCTTCTTTGGGCATCTCACTCACTCGCTGTCCCTCCTTCCCTCTCCCGGACCCAATCACATTACTCCGAATAGGCGCTTTGGCTATTGCTTCTTCATCCAGCTCTCTCTGCCTCCGCCTACGGCTTACCCAGACAACCGCCTCCTCAATCTTTCCCCACTCTACTGCTCCCAACCAATCAGGTTGGAGCAAATCGAGTGCATACTCCAACTCATCCCGCAAACGACTATCCGCAGCTCGCAGAAAATAGTTAGAACTTTGTAGTCTAATGGCCTCAGCTTCACAAGCTGACAGATGCCCCAGTCTCTTGTTAAACTCTCTTAGGAGATCTTGAGGCCCCAAGTTTTTACTCCTATCATTCACCCAATCCAAGAACATGGCCTGGGTGACCCAATCTGCATCTTGCAGCAAGAATTCCTCCTTCATCATCTGGGAGAACTCCTCCCATGTCTCCGCCCCTCGCACCAAGCCCTCAACCACCCTCCTGATTTCGAGCTCAGCCAACATAGGAAACCTAGCAATGGCAATGTTCTCATCCAGATCATGAAGCTTAACCTCTCTCCAGTAGACCTTCAAGTACTTGGTCACGTCCTTACCATCAAATTCCCTTGCTGATCTACCACAGCGCGCAGACACTTTGTGCCTTGTGAAGACTGCGCTCTTACCTTGTCTCTTTCTTCATCTTGATCCTTCGTGGCTCTCATGGTTGCCATGACAATCAGTGAGATCTCCTGTTCCCTTGTCATAGCTGAAGATGAAGCCTCTGGGCCCATCGCTACCTCAGCACAGCTCACTACTGTCCACTTAGATCAGTCCAATCTGTCCTTGTTCCCTTCCCCAACACCAACTAGTCGTAACCTCTAAGCACAAGCCTCGAGAATCCCCAGCATGGTCGCCACTTATGTCGTGGGGATCGTATGGTCTCGAGATTGCGCTAGGCACCTGGCTGCCTGCGCTTAGGCTTTTGGAGTGTTTTGTCCTTCTTGTACCGTCTATTATTAGTCTCGGCTCATTATTCTTGACCTCTTGGTTGGTCTATTATCCTCGGCTTTAATATGTTTTGGGTCTGGTGGGTTTTGCAGTTCTGGCTCAGACTGATCTTCCAGAGAGAATGATCTGGTGGGGTTTTGTGGAGTTGTCCACAAGTTATGCAACCGGACTCAATCCCGGGCAATTGGTTAAATGTGCTGACCCATCTACATAATCCAGACTGAGTGTAAAAAAGAAGTAAAATAAAAACATTATTATTATCTTTCCTACCGCTGTTTGCACATCAAGTACACACACTCAATCACTAGGAATCTCATTTCCATCTCAATTCCAAGTTTCACAGTTTATAATCATTTGAGCCATGACACACGGCTCCTAACCAAACAGTGACCAAACTGAAGCACACTGACTAGCAAAGCACATGAAGAACGAAAAGGGATTGAGCAGGTCCTATTTCCTATTCCTTACAACTCGTCATCTCCATGTTCTGCAGCATCTCCAATTTGTCATTCTTTCCAAGTCTCCACTGTCCAATAGGTCCTTCCTCGGGATTCTCCTTTCTCTTCGATATTCCGGTATGTTAGATCTTCCCAAACGCTCTGCACTGTTCTTGCCATAGGACTCTATGCCTGGTAGAAGCTCTCGACGAGTCCCATATTGAGTTTCTGTATCCAGTCCTCGTATTATCCTGAGCTGAACATGACTTCTCTCTTTTTTTGTTCCTGTCCACTTTCCCTTTGCAAGCTAGTTAGGCCTTTCTTCTCTGCTCCTTGAGTAAGTTTCGGATGAAACCTTCAACTAGTAACAGATCCTCTGTCAAATTCTCTTCCAGATCTGTCCCAAGCAGCAGCAGTCAATCACCGTCACTCCCATCTCTGCCCTTCATACGATAAGATCACTCATTTTCCAGGTCTGGCCTCAGTAAGACGAGGCCCCAAGAAGTACGACAACACAAGGATCTGCTCTCGCTCGCGAGTTTGTGCTTGCTTCTATTGGTTTTCCGATAAAATCCGCTTCAGTTCTTGCTTCAGTCCCATTGGAGAAACTCAAGCCGCAGCAGCACACCTGCTGGTCCTCCTCATTCTAGTGCTCCCAATAAATCCAAGCCAATGCACTGATCAAATTTGCTCAAACACATTTCCCCTGATATATACTATATGAAACCGCAAATAACACTCCAAGAACTCAATCTGGTTTGATGACAGTAAGACAAGAGAACGCACTAAGACAACGGCAGATGACAATACACTGCAACAAAAAACTAAGAAACTCCTCTCACTGGTCCTCCAGTCCCACAATTCACTCGATCCAGAAATAATCCGACTTAAGCTACAGCAGGTCCATTGATCGGTCCTTCCGGTCTCACCATCACCAAATTAATCTTTCTTACTCCCTGGATTGGCGGGTCAAACCTAAAGTTGCTTCCAAATCTTCTACAAGGAAGTGCCCACCGTGCCAAAAGACAAGAAGATCCGGCACTTGTATGCGCCGTGTTCTCAAACTAACTCAGCATCATCAATAGACAGCCATTTTGAAACCTATTGCTTTCATCTCATCCTCTGCTCTGCTCCCAATTTGCCTGCAGAAATCCATCTCTTCAACATACATGTTCCAGAAACTAACTCACAAGGCCTCCGCTGACTAAATCACCGATACACAATGCTTCCTCCCAACTTGAACCTTACTGCACTTTGTCAAACTCGAAATGCCTTCTCTTGATTCTTTGCCTTTTCTTGCCTCCACAATCTTTCACTTCTTTCTGTATTTTTTGTAATTCTCCTCCTTTCTTCTGACTCCACGATACCTCACTCCTTCCTGTCTCCACGATCCTCCACTCCCTACTCTCTAGACCTTTTTGTTTATTCCCTTGTCATTCCAATTTTGTTTCCTTTCTGTCCTTCTTCTCCCGTCGCTACTTACTGCTCTTTGCCAAAATTCAAAACCCTCTGTCTCCTTCTTCTCAAAAATTTCTGCAACCTTTTATGCAACTTTCTCTCTTGAAACTCTCTGGGATTTTCTGAAAACCCTCAGTCTTTCCTCTCACTAATATTTCTGCCACTTCTCTCAAAAATCCTCTGCAAACTTCCTGAAACTCTATTGTTCTTTTCTCAAAATCTTTTGCAACTTTCTCTCTCTGAAACTCCTCTCTTGATTTCCGGAAAACTGGCACCCTTCTTACCTTTTGATAATTCTCAATACTTCCCTACTGTCTTCTCTTGAAATCCTCCGCATTTTCCCAAAACTCTCCTCCTCATTTCCCAAAATTTGGCAGATCTTTTCACTTTCAATACTTCTCCCTCACTTCCCTACTGTTTCTCTCGAAATCCCCTGAACTTTCCCGAAACTCTCTTCCTCATTTCCTGAAATTTGGCAGATCTTTTCACTTTTGATATTTCTCCCTCACTTCCCTACTATTTCTCTCGAAATCCCCTGCACTTTCCTGAAACTCTTCTCCTCATTTCCCAAAACTGGCAGTCCTCATTGTGAAAAACTCAACTCCTGCCCAACCTTGCCAACTTCCCTTTCGGCCCAGGAGAGAAACGCGGGATCTTCCTGCATGACCCTAGAATCTAAGACCCAACGATACCCAGTTCCTATCTACTTCCTCCACATTCATCAACCACAGGGACCCAAACTGGCCTGTTCCACAATCTCGTTGTAGCAAAATCCTTCTTAGCCGACATATGTCAAGAACAAGTCAACTAGACGGTGAGAAATTTGACTTCCGTGTGTTCAAACACAGCAGAGCATCTGAACCCGCATTTGCTGTGGACGGGGAGAGGATTTGAACACAACCGGTACATCCACGTACAGAAGCTGAAACTTCTGCACAGTCCAATTATCCTTCACCATGAAGATGGAGAGCCAAGAAATACACGCAAAGCCCCTTCGTAATCAACCCAGTCCCTTCCACCTCCTTCCTTCCCCTGCGTTTCCTTGTTCCTATTCGATCCTTCTATCTCTTTCCTGCTTCCTCCTTCAAAACCTGAACTCTGCAAAAAAAAAGTCTCAAAATCCTCCATGCGATTTGTGAACTCTCTATTTTTCCCAGTCCTGTCACAACACTCCTTTGATTTGTCAAAACTCTCTCCTCTATTCCCTTGTTCCAAATCTGAACTCTGTTTTTCCCTTCCTTCTCTTTCTTTTTCTTTTCTATTCCCAATTCTCTCTTTGATCACTCTCCGTCAATGACCTTATCTCCCTTGCGTTTCCTTGTTCCTATTCGATCCTTCTATCTCTTTCATGCTTCCTCCTTCAAAACCTGAACTCTGCAAAAAAAAGTCTCAAAATCCTCCATGCGATTTGTGAACTCTCTATTTTTCCCAGTCCTGTCACAACACTCCTTCGATTTGTCAAAACTCACTCCTCTATTCCCTTGTTCCAAATCTGAACTCTGTTTTTCCCTTCCTTCTCTTTCTTTTTCTTTTCTATTCCCAGTTCTCTCTTTGATCACTCTCCATCAATGACCTTATCTCCCCTGCGTTTCCTTGTTCCTATTTGATCCCTCTATCTCTTTCCTGCTTCCTCCTTCAAAACCTGAACTCTGCTGTTGCTGCTGCAACACACTCTTCCTCTGTTCTCTCGATTGATCCCCCCGTCTGTCTCTTGCCCTTCCTTTTTCCTTCTCTCTCCCAATTCTTCCTACCTTACCTCCAATTCCCAAAAAACCCCTTTCAAACTGTTCCTGTCCCTCCCCAAAACCCCTTGACTTCCTTGTCTCCTTGCTTTTCCCTTCTTCATTCCTCCTTCGCAGGAAAAAAACTTTTTCTGTTCCTGTCCTTCGCAAAACCTTTTTCTGTTCTTGTCCTTTGCAAAAAACCTTTTCCTGTTCCTGTCCTTTGCAAAACCTTTTTCTGTTCCTGTCCCTTGCCAAAAAAACCTTTTCCTGTTCCTGTCCTTTGCAAAACCTTTTTCTGTTCCTTTCACGAAATTCCAACTACCACTCCTTACCAAGCTCATCTTTTTTTTTTTTTTTTAAGAAAACTCTCTGCTGTCCAGTCCTCATCACTCTCATCTGGCCTTTTCCCGACGACACCGTCTGAACCACTCTCTTTGCTAAGCCATCTGCCTCAAGGTGATCTCGGGATGTAGTACAATGATCAATCAAGGCCTTGTCACACGAGACCTAAAACTCCCCCAAGAACTTTGTACCCTTATTAGTCAAAACCTCAGCTGGTGCACCAAAATGACTAAGAACTTGATCCATGAATGAGTAGGTTGTCCCTTCACTAGACTTGTCAAGAAGTGCCACCAACTCAATCCACTTGGAGAAGTGCTCCACCATCACCAAAACATACCAATGATGTCTCACAGTCAGCGGTAAAGGTCCGGCGAAGTCCAAACTCCAACGGTAACCCAATCCCATGATAGGTAATGGGTGTAACTGTGGTGTAGGAGCATTGAATGATGCTCTAACTCGGTCACAAACCACACATCTGGCAACAAACTATTGTACCTCAGTCTGCATACCGCGCCCCCAATAATGACTCTGGAGTAAGCTATACGTATGCTTTACTCCAAAATGTCCTAGCTCCTCATGAGCATGACGGACCAACTGTGGTCTCTGAGATGGAAGTGGTACTACTTGCACTCTGCCATCTTCCCATACACGCAAAAGGTGTCTACCCTCCAATTTGAACCATCTGGCTCGCTGAAGAACACGGTCTCTCTCCTTGGTCCCAACTGTGCCACCCACAACACCTGTGCAAAGATAGTCCATCACTAAGATATCATCATGAATGCCTTGCTGAACTGTACCAATATCTTCACTCTCTGGATCTATGACCTCAATAACTCCTCTTGTATGCGCTGAGAGAGATACCACCAAAGCCTCTGCAAATATACACAAAAAGGCCGAGGCATGCCAACTTGGCACCATCTCCTCATCTGTCTCACCATGCCAACATGCTCCGGTCTGATCTTGCTGGCTGGGACATGGGTTTCTACTCAACCCATCTGCATTGCGGTTCACCACTCCAGGTCTATGAACAACTGTGAAATCATACTTGTAAAATCAGAGCCCATCGTACAAGCTTCCTTGAAAGCTTGTCGGACTCCATCAACCACTTCAGTGGCTGATGATCAGTGATGAGAGTGAAGGGGTTACCAAATAGGTAATATCGGAAATGTGCTATTGCCCAAACTGCTACCAAAGCACTCTCCCTCATATCAACTATACTTTGCCTCCGCTGAATTGTTGGAGCAACTAGCATAGGCCACCACAAACTCCTTCTCCTCATCATCATGTTGGGTGAGCACCGCTCCAAGCCCCAACATACTCCAATCAGTATGAACCTGAAATGGTCGTCCCTTGATTGGTCTCCTCAAAATAGGAGTAGATATCAACCTCTCCTTGAGCTCTACAAAAGCTCTCTCATGCTCATCTCTCCAACACCACTCCTGTGTAAGCTTGGTTAGTTTTGTCAAGGCCTTGGCAATGGCACTAAATCCTCTAACATAGCGGTGATAGAAGTTTGTCAACTCAAGGAATGCTCGTACTCTGCTCACATCCGTAGGCCGAGAAATACGTGCAATAGCCTCCACCTTGGTCTACTGAACACCAAGTCCTCCGAGATAGATAGTGTGATCCAAATACTCAACCTGCTCATGGAAGAACCTACACTTCCCAGGATGTAATTTGAGTCCATGAGATCTCAACCTCTCAAACACCTCCAACAACTGTCTCTCATGCTCCTCCACAGTAGTGCTATAAACCAAAATGTCATCAATATAGCACCAAGAAAAATCCAATCCAACTAGGATCCTATCCATGACCCTCTGGAACTCAGCAAGAGCGTTCTTTAACCCAAATGGTAAGAACCTCCACTGCTATAACACATCCTTGCCATGAGGATCAATAGCCCAAAATGTTGTCTTGAACTTATCTTCCTCCTTGATCGGTAAGTGATAATATCCCACTCAAAGATCCAAAGTACTGAAGATCTTTGCATGCCCAATTGCATCAAAAATCTCCTCCGGTGTAGACATGGCATACCGATCAGCCCTGGTCTGTCGGTTGATATGACGGTAATCTCCACACATCCGCCTATCTGTGTAATTGCCATGCATATCCTTCTTGGCTGGCATCACTGTCACTGATGCATACTCTCCATGTGAAATCTCCACCAAACCAACCTCAAAAAGGTCACTACTCCGGCTCTGAATCAATGTCCTCTCCATATCACTATATTGATAAGGACGTTAGAAAACTGGTGTGTTGCTAGTCAACTTAATCTATATACTAGGTCCCTTTAGAGCACCCAAATCCTTCATACTTAAGGCAAAACAACTTGTGTGACTCCTCAAGAACCTCCAAACCCTCCATCTTTCCTCTCTAGTAAGCTTGGGTCCAAGATCTGGCTCCCAAGTATCCTCTGTAACAATAGCAGGAGTGGAAGACGTACTGATTGGCTGCTACACTGGGCCCTTGGGAGCAATAGCATCATGATCCCGACCACTAGAAGTCCCAACCTCTGTGTGAAAACTCCCTCCACTCTGGCTGCAAGCTCCACACGTCCTCTAGCTACATCCCAAGTGGACCAAGGGTGTAATCCAAGTAGCCCACGGTCACCTGGATGGACTCCAAGTAGACCACTCTCCATAGTAGCTACTAGATGTGTCCCAAGAATACCATGTCCACTTGGTCCATCACCCCCAGCATGTGCCTGAATTGTCTTGATAGGCACAGGGCTCACAAGTGTCCAAGTGGTGATGCCTATCAAGCGCATCTTACACTGCTCTACCAAGCCAAGGCTCACAATCCAAGTCAAACAATTCAGGTCCATAACCTGACCTAACACTTGACAACTGGATGCCTTTGACACTATTGGGACAACGGTAATACCGGTGCAAAAACCCATTGCCCGCTCTCTCTCATCGGCATTGAGCTCCACCAACTACTATAACTATGAGTCCCAAACAAGTCTAGGTCCTCCCTCTTGAAAAGCATGAGAGCTTGGGAAACTCATGAGTGTGGGAAATGCGGCTCTAGGCTGTCCAACTAGGTTCACCATTGCCATAGGTGACATATCAGCCACTACCACTATCTAAGACTAATGCCCAACATCCAAGATATCATCAACAAGGATGTGGTCAAGTCGCTGAATCTCATCATAAGCACGCTGTAAAACCTCTTTGGGTAAGAGGTTCGTCCACCAAAGACGAAGACGATGAGCCCGTGATCCCACTCTGGTTGCATCTAACAATCCAGCAGGTCCCATCCAAGAATGGACCTGATGTGTACTTGCCACCACTTTGGTGCGAGAATCACCCATCAAAGGAACGTTCTCCAAAAGGTAAGTTGGAGAAACAGACTAATGAACCTGGAGATATCTTAGTATCCGTAACATCTCCCAAAACACACCAGAATGAGGATCCTAAAGACCTAATCCTCTACTAGCACGTGTATGTCCCTGACATGGCCATCTAGAAATCACCAAGTGAATAGGCCCATGTCTCCCTAGGTAATGCGCCCCCAGTAAGGAAATATCTCCTGGTAGAGCCTTTTGGTAACCTCTAACTGCTGGCATCAATAATGACTCCGGATACCGATAGGCCAAGTGTGCCACATGATGTAGAGAGATTCACCTAGCAGGCTCATCTCTCTCTACATACAAGTACCTCTATACTCGTATACCCGCCTGTAACACCGCAGCTAGTCCGGTGCTGATCCCACCAAACAACTCCAATAGGTATATCCTCTCTATTGGATACTGCCAAGCAATGAGTGTGGTATCCAAAGGTGTCAAAGCAATCACCTCTGGAGGCTCATCCTCACACTCATCTCTTGATGATATGAAGGCTCCACTCCAAGCCTACTGCACCAACTGATCTGCATGCTGCTGCAACGCCTCCTTTGAACTCCACAATGGAACATCCAAGGTAGATGGAACAATCCTACTCCTACTCCAAAGCCGAGTGATCTCCTCTAGTACTGGAGTATCCTCTGCATGGGCGTTCCCCTCCAACAAGTCACCAGGCCAAGTAACTACACCACTAAAAGCTAAAATTGATGCTGCCATGGTCCCGGACTGTAGTGAGCCAAGACTACCACTACTAAAACATACTGGTAGGCGACATACTTGTCCCTCACCAGACTGCCAACCAGGTCTATAAGAGGCTATCTCCTACCAATAGTCAATGCTTAAACCCATGGAGTATAACACTGCTCTCCCAACTAGCACATCATATGACTCAGCTATTGTCGTAATAGCCTGAGCTCTCACCACCAAGCTATCAGTCAGATGACCAAGCTGAACCTAGACAACAAGCTCTCCACGTGTGATGTATTGTGTCGAACCATCACCTAGAGATGTCTGGATCTGAAATGGACACCACTCCACATTGGTCTTCCGTAACTCTAGACTGACAATTGCAACCTTCTCCAACATAAAGGGCTACGCACCAGAGTCTAACAAGACTCTCTATGGTGTATAGACCTTCCTTGAAGGTCCCACCAAACAAAAGATCCCCCTCTAGTTATCCAATAGGACAACACCAGGTGTGAACCGCGCTCTCTCAAAGGCCAGTCTAGCTGGCAACTCCTCCAGTCTACCCGTTACTGCCTGCCATAAACCACTAGTCGCTGAACGGATCCCATGCTCCTCAACCAAGTCAGCTCCACTACCAACCACCTCTACTCTAGTAGTAGGAACCACACCATCCCTACTCTCACACAGCATGGCAGCCAACTGGAACAGTGGGGCTGGGTCAACTCCCAATGTAAACATGTCATTGGCTGAAAACAAAGGATGCCACATAATCAGCTGAGCCGCCCCCAACATCATGCTAGACTCAATCTGTGTAGTAGCAAGTGGTTGACTAGCAGGTAGTCCATCATGTACTCCATCACCACCTACCATACCTGCATTGGGACGTCTAGGAACCATGGATGTCGTCTGCAATGCCTTAGATAGCATGAAAGACTGGGGAAGTCTGACTTGTCTCCCAATCTCTCCTCTCTGTGGGTTCAACTCCACTGATGCTCCTTTAGGCTCTAGAGCTCGTAATGCACTCCTAGTCACTACTGCGGATGCATCCATCTGTGCTGCTCCGCACATGAAGTCCAAAGCATCTCTATCACTAACATATGAGGTGGAAGCCTCAGCACCCAAATCTGATCTCCTCTGAGCAATAGCCATACTAGCCAATCTTTGCTCCAACTGCTCAATCCGAGTAACCATAGTTGTGTCACAAGTAAGAGCAGGTACTAGACTCCTACTAGGTGTAGATCCTCTACCACCACCTCTACCACCTCGTCCTCCATGAACTGGAGCTCCTCTACTACCAACCATAGCAGCCCTACCACTCCGTAACTCTGGGTGTAGGTCAAAACACCGGTCACTAGTGTGACCAAATCTGTGGCAGTGCTCACACTGCCTCTGTGCTGGCTGTGATGCACCCGAGGTATTAGGTCCACTGCCCTGAGTACACTCTCTCCGATGGTGAGGTCCACCACAAGTCCAACAAGCAACACCACAAGTCCAACAAGCAACACCACCACTCATTGGCTACTGCTAACCCGAAAATGACAGTAAGGGTCTAACTCCACTAGGCCATCCACTCGCTCCATAGGATCTAGGCTGTCCACCTTGTCCTCAAAAACCAATTGGGCGTGGTGCACTCTACTGCACTCTAGAAGAAGTCACAGCTGTGGATGAGGTCTCCCTACCAAATCCAGATGTCACCACTCTCTCATCCACCATGTTGAGCTCAATATGCTCAGCCAAACCAAAGACCACTGCCAAAGTAGGCAAAGTAGCCTATAATAACGTAGCATCATGAACTCTACATTGCAACTCCTTGTCCAATATCCCATACCAAAACTGCACTGCCTGGGCCTCAATAACTCCTTGAGTGAAACTGATCAGCCGCCTCATGCGAGTGTATGCCTTGCATACGCTCTCTCTAGCCTTCCGTTGGAACTCTTGCAAGCTCCTCAACTTGTCAGTCCGCACTCCCTAGTAGTTATGCCTTAAACATAGGAAGAACTCCACCATGGGGTTAAACCCCGGTACCACACCACCTCCTAAGCGGTACCTCCACTCATAGTAGCACTATCTCTAGCTAGTGCATCTCCACTAGCTCCACCCACACTACTCGAGCTAGAACTCGTAGGTACAACCAATCTACTCCTGGCCACCGAGCCTGAAGTGATGGAGACATAGTGTGGAGACCAATATTGTCTCCATAACTCAATCTCCTTCAAATGAGCTCTCCTGAACTCATGGTAGTCATCCATCAGCGGACCCTCCAAGTGCTGAAACAACCCCTTCCATGCCATGAAGGGTAGGAACAAAGTTGGGTTCCGCATCTGCTACAAATCACACTAACTATCAAAATCCTGGACAAAGTCATCCAACTCAATGGTACCCATTGTACCAGAGTAGCGCCTAGGGCCTTTGGAGGCCCCATAAATTGCATCCATGTCCCACAAAAATGGTGCAGACACACCAAGTGCACTCTCAACTGAATCAACTCTTGTGTCGAACTCCAACTCAAGGTCAATCTCCTCCCTCACTGGGACCTAAGATATAGGCTGATATTGAGTGCCACTCTGAGTAAACCCACTGCGTACTATAGGGCTATCTCCTCTGGAATCCCCAAAGAACTCCATCGTGACAAAGTAACCATAATAGCAAACCAAAACCACCAACTGCAACCACAAGTTGCAACCGCAAGTACCCCACCAAGTGCCAACACCACCATGTGTCAACACCACCAAGTGCCAATACCAACTAAGCACCACCCACTAATGTAACTCTAACCAAGATAACTACACTAGGGGAAAGGGCAACCTATAACCTGCCATCATAACATGCACCCTCACCATCTGCAGGTCATCACTTCCTGCCTCACCAGAGGGAAACAAAGGTAGTCTGACTGGTCATCACTCCAGCCTCACCACAGAGAGCACACCAGAGCACCAACACTCAAAAGTCAAGGCACCTCACACAAACATGGTGCACAAACAGGAAGTAGAGAATGAAGTGGGTCCAATCACAAGAAATCTAAACAAAAACCCTCCATCTCATAAAACAACACGCGACTGACTCTGCCACCATTTGGCATTTGACATAAGAGGTTCATATCTAAGTCCTAAGCTACTAGGATCACCAAGAATGTGATCAAACTGCCTCTCCTAGCCAAAGCTACATGTGTATAGATAACAGTGGCACAGTCACTATGACAACAAGTGAGGGTGGACTAGTTGGCTAGGGCACCAGTCTAGGAACAAGAGATCTAGGGGTCAAACCCTATTGTGCACAATCTAGCAGGAAAGGCATATTTTGCCAACCAATGACCAAGATCTACTCTAAACTAGCTAGCCTCACACCAGCAAGCTGGCTTGCTGGCCCTTCTAGGCCTTTGTAGCCTCTCATAGCCCTATGCCTTGAAGCCTCTAAACCTCTAAACGCCGATATTCAGCCAAATGAGGCCTTTCTTCTTGCCACTTTGAACCTCCTCCAAAATTGGCAAAAGTCCTCCAAACTAGCAAAACTCCTCCAAATCTGGCCAAAATCTGACATAAATTTCAACCAAAATCTGACATAAACCCTAAAGTTGGTTGTCCGCTAAATCCCCCGCTAACTTTCCACTCAAGCCAAATTGACAACACGGGTTTTTCCAAATCACAAATTCATGAGAATAGCTTCCCAACACCACCTTCAATTTGACTTTTTGAGCCCAACTTGCAGCAAATTGGTCTTGCCTTCACCTCTTGAGCTCAAAATCACAACCACTGCTCGAAATTTGCTCCTTCTTTGCTCAGAATTTGGCTAGTGCTTCTGCACACCGTCTGCCTTATTGCCAAATCTGCATCAATCGAATGAGCTTCTGCACACTAGGGAAACACTGAACTTGAATCGAGCTACCAACGATCCACCGAGCTTGGAGATACCACCAACACTCAAAGTTCATGCACCCAATTTCCCCCTAACTTCACTTCTCTGATGTAATCAAATTGCTTACCACTCTCAACTCAACTCAACTTAGATCAGTACTTGATCCATCACTCTATAAACTGCCAACAACTGAGCACTTATTATAGTCAAGCCACACCCACTCAAGCATAGACAATCCAAGTGATGCTCGCCGGCCTCTGTCCACCATAGCCAGGAACTCAAAGGCTCAACATCAAAGAAGTGAGCTCTCTGGAGCTCACTTCAAAACTATACCCCTTAGACTTGAGCTAGCTCTAAAACCCTAACGGTCCCGCTAACGGCACACTCGACGGTACAAACGGTGCAAAGTGACGGTGGGCCCCACCGTGAAGTCAGTTTCCTGAACACAAAATCTGACTGTCGGAAAGTAGTCTCTGAGATACTGCTGAAATAACTCTAACTACTATCACTGGAACTCCAGTGTCCGAGCAATCTAGATGCGGCACTACCAATGGTGTGACACATGTCACCAATCAAAGAGGAGAGTCAAATAATTATTGGATCAAAGAACTAGGACAACCAAAACAAGACTTCAAGAACTTCAACTTGTGCAAAATATCAAATCATATATTTGGCATTATTCAACATCAAGAATTTGTGGCATTCAACTAAGGCTCTTGTGCAATAGGAAAAAACTTAGAGTAAATATGTTGATCACTTGTGGTATGAACAAGTAAATCTCTTGAAGTGATATTCATATCATCTTGTGGAATCAGATCCTTTTGCTAGAACATGGTGAGCCAAAAGACATGACAATCATGGAATATCTTATTTTTTATTCTCCATGACCATGATTATTCTTTTTCTTACCCGACTTGCTCTTGCAAGACATTCACTTCAAGCTTGATTCCATGTCGTGGGATTTGTGCAGTATATAATCATATTTATGATGAACTACTTTCAAGCATAATGTTAGCACCACGGTGGAGGATGTATAATCATCCTTTTTATGAGCAAGGCCTTATTGAATTAGGCATTATTGATGCAAGCTACAACTCTAAATTGCAAACAAGCAATGATTTAAGTTCGTCAAAGATGGGAGCTTCCAAAGATCTGCACATGAAGTTGATTGAGCAGATTCAATGCCTTGGGAAATCTGAAACTGATTGTTGGATGAGATTGCAAAAGGATTGTTATCTATAGCAAGCAATACCAAGGAGCACATATACAAAATAACCATGAACAAGTTGTTATTGGTCACAAATATAGTTAAGTAACTTTGCAATCAAAAGGCTATTGAAAAATCTATCTCATTGGAAGGTGAAGAATCTTTTAGAGTTCTAGCACCAATCAGATTTTGAACTATCACAATGGATGATGTGAACCTTCAAGATGCATCTTGAAGAAACACAAGTTGACAAATGGATGACATTGCTCGATATGTCAAAGTGCAAGTTGGCTTGGTTCTCTTGGACGTTAAGCAGATATCTCCAAATGTCTATTATATAGCAAACAAGAGAATATAGTTGTACAAGAAATATTTATTGCATAATAATAATCAATTCATTTACATTGATACATGTAGTTACATTCTCTTTATTTGCAAAGCATGAGACTTGATGTGTAAGTTCTTCTCAAAGTTCTTCTCAAGTCGTTTGCTTGCTATCATCTTCTTCTCAAGTTCTTTGCTTGCTATCATCTTCATGGAAGCTTGGTGGACCTTGTTCCAATTTTGGCAAATGGCCAACTTTTCAAGGTCACAAACATATTTACTATATTTTGATCAATGAAATCCTCTTTTCAACCTTATTTGAGAGTCTTCCACCATCTTGAGCATAATTGTTTTGATAGATAATGTATATATTTTACATTCAAAGTGTTTAAATATAACAAATTTTTTATTCTTCAACCCTTGCACTTTAGATACAGTTCTCTTATTGTTGCACATTGATGTATTGGTATTTTCTCTGTAGTCTTAAGGTCTCTCAACAATTTGGTCAATGCTTGTTCAAATGAGAATGTTGTGATCTCTTCTCAATAACTAGAAGAAATAAGCACTCATTATCTATTCATAGTTTAAGCCTAGAAGAAATAAACCCTCACTCAGTCTTCCTATCACTAAATTACATGTATCACTCATCTTGTACTTTCTCCATAATCTCAAGGTGTCTCAACAGTTTGGCAAGTGCACATGCAAAAAAGTTGGTTGTGATCTCGTCATGATAAACATTCACTTAGAAAAAATAAATACTCATAATCTGTTCACAGTTCAAGCATAGAAGAAATAAACCCTCACTATCACTAAATTGTCAGTATTAGTCCTCTTGCACTTTCTCCATAATCTCAAGGTGTCCCATTAGTTTGGTCAGTGCACATTCAAACAAGATAGGCTGTGATCTCTTCACAATAAACACTCATTTAGGAGAAATAATACTCATAATCTATTCAAAGTTCAAACCTAGAAGAAATAAACAATCACTTTCTCTTCATGATCACTAAACTGCCCTATCAGTTGTCCTGCACTTTCTCCAAAATCTCAAGGTGTCTTAGCAGTTTGGTTAGTGCACATTGAAACTAGATTGCTTTGATCTCTTCATGATAAACACTCACTTAGAAGAAAAAATATCTATAATCTGTTCATAGTTCAAGCCTAGAAGAAATAAACCCTCACTTTCTCTTCACAATCACTAACTACACTCATCAGTCATCGTGCACTTTCTCCATAATCTGAAGGTGCCTTAGCAATTCTGACAGTGCCCATTCAAACGAGTTGGAAATGATCTCTTCATGATAAACACTCATTATCTGTTCACAGTTCAAGCATAAAAGGAATAAACCTTTAGTTACTCTTCACTATAAACTGCCCATATCAATCATCCTGCATTTTCTCCATAATCTCAAGGTACCCATAGCAGTTCTATCATACCCATTCAAATGAGCCGGCTATGATCTCTTTGAGATAAACATTCACTTAGAAGAAATAAGCACTCATTATCTATTCATAGTTCAAGCCTAGAAGAAATAAATGCTCACTTACTCTTTGCAATCACTAAACTGCTTGTATTGGTTGCTCTTATCAGTCCTCCTTCACTTTCTCCATAATTTCAAAGTGTCTCAACAGTTCCATCAGTTCACATTCAAACTAGTTTGTTGTAATCCCTTCAGGATAAACACTCACCTAGAAGAAATAAGCACTCTTTATATATTCACCGTTCAAGCCTACAAGAAATAAATCCTCACTTTCTCTTTGTGATAACTAAACAATTGAAGAAAGGCGACCACGTAGGAAAAATGAAGGATGTGAAGACCCCATCAAGCCGTACAAGGGAGAGACAAAAAAGGTAACATGGGGCTAGGCCCCAATAGAGTCTATATGAGAAATTTGCCCTACCGCACCTAAGATATCCGAGCTATGCAAGTCGTATGGTCTACACACAACTGGAGCATCCAAAGAAACATCACCTAATGTAATTGCTCTCTTATGGATTGCACCAGCTATTGCACTCTATAGAGCAATGGACATATGCTGTCTAAAATATGCTACATTGTATGAGAGTGAGAGTGGTACCCCCTGATGCCTAACATGATAAGCTCTCGTGCATTCCTTGACAAATGTGTCAAATGCCGTGTCCATCGCTCCATATAACTCCAAGGCTAGTGGAACAAAGAGGTGACCTCGCTGCATGCCCTTATACTTGGAGACTTTGTGACCTACTGCTACACTTGCCGCCCATCCAGGGGGATAGGTAATCACTCCCTCCAAAACTATATCCCGCGTAGGGTCCGTAACTATGACATCCGCTACTATCACCTGATCATCTTGGACCAAGTATAAGTCTGCCCTGACACGTGTTGTTTGCAAAGCATACGAATGCTCCCTCCAAGCCAAGTATCCACTCTCTCGCGCCATAGCAAACACTATGTCTCTAATGGCATCATGGGTAGCTATCCTCTGTCCTCCAAAAGGACACCGTGTCATGTGGACCGCTATTGCATCTAGTGTAGAACCACACTCACAAGTGAGTAATGAAGATGCAGATGGGTGGACCAAACCTAGGCAAAACCTCATCGTTGTAGAGAAAGTAGTTGGTGCAAGTTGAAAAGCCCTAATGCACGGTTGAGCTAGGATCCAAGAGCCTACACCCTTGTTGGAGCAAGAGCAAAGACGTGCTCTAGTAGCCTAAGGAATGGATGAGTCGACTAAGAGAGAATGTAGCGTATGCTCACATTGTCGCTCCATCAAGGAAGACTGTAAACCTCTAGTCCAATCTGACGATAGTGAAGCAAAAGGTGGAAAATCCTCTCGTGCTCGTGGGGATAGACTATCTCTAGTCTGCCACAATAACACCTGGAGAGAAAAGGATCCTCCCTCCACCTATGTCACATAAGTCTCCAAAACCGTCCTATCAACAACCACAAAACAAGAAGAAAGTAGGGGTGCCGAGAGAGCCCAACTACCCAAAAATGCTATAGGTGCAGTCTCCTCCATAGAAAGCAAGACAACCCCACCACATGAGATCCGTAGAGCCGTCTGTCTACGTGCTAAATCCCCGGTCACACACTCAAAAGTCCCTGGTCCAATAATATCACCAAAGACTCCCATAATCCTCCTATCAAATGCTCTCAGACGTGATAGGAAGGACGGTGAGGGGGGAACTGTACGGATGAGGTAAGATGGTCGACAAGCAATACTAGAAGAGAGTATACCAAATGCCACCTGCGGATCTCCTAGTAATAGAAGGTCATCCACATGGAGAACATCATCTACAAGAGCAGCGTCTAAGAAACGTGTGACAAAATCCTCCAATCCTACTGGCACTCTAAGAACACAAAGTCCATCTGTAGATGTGATACAACTCTCTGGAAGCTCAAGGTGAGGAAGGATACCTAAAGGGGACCATGCCCTACACTTTGACACCTTGACTCTCAAGCCTACTAGATGTAGCTCGGTAGTCAAGTAGTCAAAGGCCTGCCTAATCTGATTTACAAGGCCTACAATGTATGTTCATTTGCCAAGGAGTGAAATACACAACCTAGCATGGCAAAAATAATAAATATGAGAGCTCTAAAGTGAACCATGGCAAATAAGGATCCCCCAAAGGATCTCTCTAACGTGTACCAACCGTTGATTCCAAGACGATGACTTCTTCCTGTGAACCACCATGCTTGTAATAAAGAGAAGCTGAAAAGCCATAAAAAAATTGCACAAAAGGAACAATTCAACAATTCAAACATTACATATTCAAGCTAACTAACTAAACAACTCAAGCAATACATATTCAAATCCACATATTCACATCCACCATCTTTTCTTTATAGGCTTTCATTTCTCCTCGGGTTCTTCTCGTAAATTCTACAAAAGTACCTACTATCAGTTGTGCGATTACTAGGCCCGTCTCACGAGATGACAAAGACCGCTTGTGACAAAGACCACCTCACCTGATGACGAGACACCACTTGGCGAAGTCAGAACCTCGCGAGGACAGAAGTGGGACCTGCAAAGAAGTAACCCGCATGCTCGGTTACTACTCCGTTGCCGTCAGCTGGCTGAAACGGCAGCCGGTTCTCACTATTTGTCGTGCCACGGACAAATCTTTGTCCCAATTCACACATGGTAGATGGATATCGCTATTGACTTACCTCTCCCATCCCGGTTAATGAGCCAGCTCCACGCGGTGCAGCCAGTTTCAGGTCGTCCCGTACCGTGGTTTATGGTACCATGTGATGTGTAATCCTTACTTTGTCCTGTAGGAAGGACGGCGCCGTCCCGTGCGTTCTCAACCCACGGGATGGGGTACATTCCCAGATATTCTTTACCTAGAAATGACTATGGGGAAATACATCCCCTTCAAGAGCAAAGGAACTTGAGCTACATTCCAATTCATGACATTGTATAGGGTAAGCGTGTAGCTGTTTTCGAGTTTGCTATTTGATGGTGTAGTACTCCAGGTATGACACTAGTTTTATTTTAACTCATTATGTTCTAGTTTCCATGCAGTGGTGAAAGTGCCAGGTGCCTATCGTCACTGTCGAAATTGGAGAAGGCCACTTGTATTCTGCACCTGCTCACAACTCCTGGAAATTATACACATGACTGTTGGACTTGCTACAACACGAGAGGTTCATTGAATCACTTGGAGAACAAGCTACCGTCGTTGTCAGAATAAAGAATGCCCAAAGTTTCTCGTATCCTCCCTTCGTTCCATTAAGATGCATGAGGAGCTCATTCAAAAGATGAAGTTGTCAAGACAAGTGAACTCAAAGTAGAGTCTTACACTGGTCCACGGGTAAAGAGAAATAAAATGCCAGGAAAGAGTGGAAAGACAGAATTCTTTTGTGATAAATCATTGATGATTGAGAGTTGTTTTTGTGGCCATAAAAGCATCTGTATCACTGCACAATATGTCTGAGATTTTCTCCGTTTCTTGTAAATAACATTCTTGTCTGTTTGGTAATTGTTATAAAATCACTGGACCGTTACACAATATGTTAGAGATTTGCTTGTTCCTTGCAAGTTGCCTAGAATGCAACATTTCTCATCAAAATGACGATAAATAACGAGAAGACAACCATGCACAGACGGCAAACTAACTCTTCTTCTCACCATTTACGCAGTCGAGTTAACGTTTAATACACCAACTTCATGAAGCAAAGGACTTCTAGATACACACCTCTACGATAGGAAACAGCAGATTGAAGAGTTCATGATCTCTTAGATTCATACAATAGGGGATAAACTTCTTTTCGGGTATTTCGTAAAAGCTCTACGGGTAGCGTGGGGGATACCTGAGTTCTATTAGAAAATGACTGTAACCCTATATAAATTTTTAGGAAGTGAAAAACATGACCTGTAAATTTCTATGCAGTTTCAGGCGATCCATAGAATAATAATTGATGGCAACGTTCATAAATGAACTCAATTTCTTTTTCAGGTACCCGTAAATTCCCACCGTTGAATCGATATTGAATATGCTTTTCTGGAAAAGTTCAAATCCCGTGACCAACATACAAAAGAGAAAAAGGCGACCACATAAAACACACGAAGACCCATCAAGCCGTACAAGGGAGAGACAAAACAGGTAGAAAGTGAAAAGTAAAACCCATATGGAAAAGCCTTTCTCTAGAAATATACTACATCGGCGTGATTGATTCTACAGTTAGTGATGTTGATCCCTCTCTAACCAGGTGAATAGTGGAACAGTACCGGACTGCACAGCAGACTACTGTACTTATCGAAGTCATCGCGTAACGTAATGGAAGAGCTACAGCCCTTACCGTAGTTGAGTAACGAATTAGGCGACCACACAGAACACAAGAAGGATGGAAAACCACATCAACCCGTACATGGAGAGACAAAGAACTAAAACGGTACTAGACCCCAATGGTATGGCTAAAATGGGGCTAGGCCCCAATAGTGGTTGAGACAATGAAGTTAAGTGCGTACGTACCGCCGAGCTACGGTGCTAAACTACAGTAATACAGGTGTTGCGATTCCAATATCCAAAAGACCCCGTTGGCGCTAAAAGGGGTACGAATATCCTTGTCAGCTTGAAAGTACCATGATACTACAGTAAGGAAAAGGGTGACTGCTGAGAGAACACAATGGATGGGAAGACCCCATCAAGCCATACAAAGGAGAGATGAGAGAAATTTACCATATTTCACCTAAGATAGCCTAGCTTTGCAAGTCATACCGTTTACAAAGAATCGGAGCATCTAAAGAAGCATCACCTAATGTGATTACTCTCTGTCTAAAATATACTACAAAGTATGAGAGTGAGAATGGTACCCTTGGCGCCTAACATGATAAACTCTCGTGCACTCCTTGACCAATGTGTCTGGCGTTGAGTCCATAGCTCCAAGACCCTGAAGAGGAAATTGACCTCTAACAAATCATTCATCTTCTGAGATGGCAAATCTCTACTTCTATTGTTTAATCACCTAGAGTAGTTGTTCAATTATTCAATCGGTAAACCGTTGTGTAAACCCGTATTCATCGTTGTTTGATCCCTTACCTGTAATTTAAAACGATTTAATCGATCTTGATACTAATTCGAAAACATCATAAACACAAAGTAAGGGAGCCCCATGTTGTAGTATTTAGGTTAGTGACTATACGAATATTAACTAATTTTGCTACTTATTTTTGTTGCTGATGGATTTTTCAAATGCCCATCGGATGAGATATAGAACATGGATGTTTGAAGTAACCTTCCTTAAGTTATCCTCGAGTTGATATAGAGTAAAAGAACATGCGTTTTGTGACATAACGTATCAGCTTTTAATTGAATGTTCTATTTATCATATAATTAGGGCTATCATATATCAAAAGCCTCATAGGCGTTAGAATACATTAAGCAGAAGCTCACGTAGATTATTGACTACCAGTCGTATAATGAGCATTGGAGGTACAACATCCATTTTTAAAAGATGATTAAAAGCTCTTCACAGATAATTATCGGTTGGTTTCTAAGAGATTTCAAATAACCGAATCAAAGAAAATTATTCTAGAGATGACATAAATATAAGCTATCAGGATTAAGGATGGAACTTTAGTCAAAACCACATCATTACACATCTTGCGAGAAAAGTACTTCGTAATTTATAATTACAATGCGTAATATTTGATCTCAAAATGGAACGTTACAGTCAACTGCTACGGTATGTAAATTCACTATTTGAATGCATGCTTTGTTAATCCGCGACTTCAGAGGAGCTTCACGTGAAAATGCAAACGAATATAGTAAACATGATCTCATAGAGAGAGTTCTCTATTTGTTACTTTTTCTCGAGATTCATGCATGGTTATTGTCATTGAGTACACGAGAGACTTAGAGGCTCTGCAAGAATTATACTTTTAAAGGCAAAGCAAATATTTAAGTATTTCTACGTTCACTTTATGAAATACGGTATAATATTTTGGTATTGTGCTAGG
Organism: Lunularia cruciata; assembly: GCA_948567375.1. Taxonomy (NCBI): domain Eukaryota; kingdom Viridiplantae; phylum Streptophyta; class Marchantiopsida; order Lunulariales; family Lunulariaceae; genus Lunularia; species Lunularia cruciata. The sequence continues at coordinate 78,826,806 of OX419755.1, read as the reverse complement.
AAGGAAATCGGTAGAAGAAATTTACTAGTAAAATTACTTGTGTACTAGATTCTTCATTGGAATTACAATAATCGACACTATATCAATAATTTATCCGGTATGAGTTTCAAAGAAGTGATAAAAGTAATCTCAGGCTTGAACTCCACTTTATATACCTATTAAGTACGATGAATTGTTTTAGCTTTACACTAATAGAGGCAGTAATGCAAAGTTCAGAAGAAGAATAATCTCTTGGGTCAACTCCTCACTTTCATTTATATGAAGTCAAGATTCTCTCAAACTTGTTTACTTCAAACTTTCAAAGGAATGAAGTTTTTACAGTCTAGTATCTCTTGTACAGGTCTGATGTTTTGAAGGCTTTGGAAATGTCTAATTGCTAGATAAAGCTGCCAAAATAAGTAAAATGTTGAAAATTTCCTATCCTTATTGTGATAAAGAGTACGCTTTAATCATGTTATTCGTTTGCATTCTTAAGTAGCTAAGTGGTTAAACATCTAAGTGAGTGAGTTTTATTCCTCTAATTGAAGAAGTCAGATATAATGTATAAAGGTCACAAACAGTTTGGAGGAGAGTGTAGAAAACAGGAGGAGAAGACGTGACAGTTTCTTCGGGGAACTTGCGAACGAACGTACAGAAGAGAAGCAAAGTGGGGAGAGCAGAAGAGAGAAAAGCTAATTGGATGGGAGGACCTGGTGACGTAGTCCTTCAGGTGACAGACATGTCAACAACAACAACGTGATGGCCATCACGCGCTCTCTGCCATTCTCTGCCGGAGTAGATTACATTCCTCTAGAGCAGCAGCAGTTTTGATTCTGTACATAAACTGTTGACCAGAGGGAGCGCGGCGTGGATGATCGGGGGACAGGTCAGGACGCGGGTATCGGTTTTATCGATTGTACTTTCGCCTGCTGGTGTTGAAGTGTGTGTGTTTAGAGAGAGAGAGACGTTGAGAAGGAGGAGGACAGGAGCTAGAGGTCTTCGTCTTGGGATGGATGTGGCAGATGTTTGAGGTAGGTGGACAGAGGTGTTTCAGGGGTCGTTGTTGCTGTCGTCGTGTAGGAGCAACAGCAGTAAAGAAATTGCACATTGTATAGGCGCGGGATTGTGTGAATTTTTGGAGCTTAGCATTCACTACGCACCACCTGTTTGAAACGAGGGATCAAAACGGCCGTGCCCGCAAGGATGAAGATGTTGTCCTAGAATAGATGTAAGCTCTAATCTTGTCGGTTTCGATCGTCATTTGCTGCCATTTGGCTTGCTCGGTCCCTTGACTTGCGTTGGAGACCTTTTTCCGATTCGCGTCCATCCAGTTGTTTAGAATTATGTGCTTGGGGTCATGCGATTGAGTATTAATACTTCATCTGAAAGAACAAATAGATCGGACTTTCATGCGCATGGCTTATTTTGCACATCCCCCTCACATTTTGCGCTTTCGATATTGAGATGTATCCGTCTTAACTAGCATTCTTGAGATGAATGGTGGAAACCAGGCCTGTTTGCTCTGGATTTAGGTTTTCTCTTCCGAACGCGTTGTGGGACAAGTAGATAGTGTGGTGACATTCGTGGTATCATCATTAACCATGACGTGGGTCTCTGGATGGAACAATGCCATCACCAAGAAGCCGTTATGTAATCTTCCTCTCTGAAGCTTTAGTTAGCCAGCTTGGTGGCCATGCCTTCTGAGGTTTCCTAGCCGTAGAATCGGAGTATTTGCTGCAGAGGTACGGAACGCTGGTGTTGTACAGCAGTGAGCTTTGTCCTATTTTGAAACTAAAGGTGGACACGCAGTGTGATGATGGTCACCCTTGGTCCTCCGATTTATCGGTTTCAAAGCGAGGGGACGTAACATTAGCTCAGTGCAAAGAGAGACTCATCTTTGTCGCGTAGACTCTCTTGTCGTGTGGGTTGTGCTGTTTAGTTCTGCATCTGGAGAATCTTTAAAACACGTCGACCTGTGGTCATATGTTGATGATCAAAGAGCCCCTATTTGAGATGTCTGATGGTTGAGAAACACTATCTAGCGAAAATTTGAAATTATAGATTGTGGCGAGCGATCAGTGAAAATTGCTGGAGTCATGCTCAATGGTCAGATTCTTGTATATTTCAACACAATCCTCTTCAGCGGGAGCGGCTATGTAATAAGGTGTTTGATCCATTTGGTACAGGTTGATCTGGCTAACATCTAGCGCATAGCTTATCGTTTCACCCTTGCATACCGCTTGCGACTTGATTATCATCATATCTCTTTGTATCGAGTCTATCTATCAGGTCTTGGAACTGACTATTGGCAGTTGGTTCTTTTGACAGGTCCTTTGGCTCCAACTCGAGACGCTTGCCGGCGTTCGTCGTCGGGAACAGTTCTACCACCTCTCGCTGAGTCTATCTTTAGCTGGCATTTGAAGGTACATGTCACCACTGCTGTGTTCAACGGTCCCGTGGGCTTTTTGGATGTGTTTGAGCGACTGTGCCTCTCCTTTGCCACTGTGCACAGAAGGCATCTTATCAGCAGGTGGTCTGGCCTAGAAACGCTTCTCGAATTGAACTGGTATCTGTGCACGACGGACATCAGCAATAGAAGGGATAGGTTCTAGAGAGAAGCGCGGGTATTGACGCAGTCAGGCAAGCGAACAACATTTGTGGAAGGATGTATCACTGTGATTAAAATTTTGATGCTCTACCAAGGGAGTTGTCCAAGATGCAGCAATTTTATGATCGTCTCGTAGACCGTTAAGATGTATCACTGTAGTGGTTATTCCACCTATCTTCTACTTCCAGTAGAATGAGAGGATGGCGACTTCCTCACTGGCTGCTCCGAGCATGCAAAGCGGGAATATCAAGCAATTGCAGATCTAGAAGAAAGAGGTAGCACTTTCTCCTATGCGTCGAGACGTTGCATAGAATAATCTGCAAAGTGTTCTCATCTGCCTGACGTTGGCTACATGCCTTGCCACAAACAGCGAGCTCTCCAGGAGGTTACTATAGAGTATAGAAGTCAAAGATGAGGACAACTTGCCAGCGGAAGGCTTCTCTTACAAGCAGTTGCTGACTGGAGTCAAAGTGGGGAGTGAGGTTGATAATTTTAGGAGTGAGTGAACTTGAAGCTCGTTGCAAGGAAGTTCAGGTGGTTGGAGTATGAATGGGGCACACAGCCTTTCAGAAGCGGAGAAGAAAAGGATTGAGGAGCTTGAATTTGAACCTGGGCCTGTTCCTCCCCTAAGGCCAGTCGATCGGTTTGGCTTTCTAAAGCCAACAACAGGCTCTCCAGCGGAAGTCTCCACTAAGTCTACATCTAAGCCTCAAAATGAACGCGAAAGGTGCCTTTGACTACGTTCTCCATTTGAAAGTATTTTTCTTTTTCGAGTTTGGAGGTTTGTGTATCATTTGTGAGCTGTGGCGTGCCCTACAATGCGGTTCTTTCTTCCTTCGTCCTCGGCTTTTGCTCAAAGCTGGTCGTCCTTGTAAACAGCGTGGTCTTCAACTGGATGTGTTCTAAACCGCCAAGTGTTTGTCTCACAGAGAAGAGCGCAGACTAAGAAAATGGCGAAAGATGATCGGCGTAGGAGGAACAGATTGGAAGCACTACGTCAGGAGAAAACCACATGTTGTGAAGCGGCGGATTCGGAAAGGAATTCCAGATTGCCTGCGTGGTCTTGTTTGGCAGCTCATATCCGGAAGCCGAGATTTGTTGCTTATGAATCAAGGGGTTTACGAAGTAGGTAACATTGACGCAAATCTCGCTGTTGGTTTTGAAGTATCAGAACATCTCAGGCTTAAGATAAGTAGGGTCGCTTATTTTGACAAATCCTGCAGGTGGTGTTAGACTTACTACTTTCTGACTCATCTGATTCTTGTGCCATTCCACAGCAATTAGTGGTGTACGAGACGTCAGCCGCAGAGCTTGACATTATTCGAGATATTTCACGCACTTTTCCTTCACACGTTTTCTTCCAACAAAGACATGGACCTGGACAGCGTTCTCTTTACAATGTCCTGAAGGCATATTCTGTGTACGACAGAGATGTTGGCTACGTCCAGGTATTAACCTACAACATGTTGGTGCGATTGCCCCCAATATAGTTCCAACTTCATACTCATGGGCAAAGTTGCTGATTCAATTCTGACCACTGACCAACGTCTCTTGACTATCAGGGCATGGGGTTCTTAGCTGGTCTGTTGCTCCTCTATATGAGTGAGGAGGATGCCTTTTGGCTGCTTGTAGCCTTGCTCAAGGGTGCCGTTCATGCACCAATGGAGGGCTTATATTTGGTAAACTCCTATCTGGTCATAAGAAATAAGCACTGGCAATCTTTGGATTTTTTGCGTTCTGTGATATCTTTCCATCGTTCTCAAACTGCATGGTGCTCAACAGGCGTATTGGAGGACCTTGCTCTCAAGTTTATCTTCGAGAGGTCTTTTGAAATGTGTTTTGATACCTGATGATTGTTGCTGCAGGCAGGGCTACCGTTAGTGCAACAGTACCTTTTTCAATTTGAAAGGCTTGTCCGTGAGCAGCTGCCAAGATTAGGTGCCCATTTTGAAGAGGAAATAATCAACCCCAGCATGTACGCGAGCCAGTGGTTTATTACTGTGTTCTCCTATTCATTCCCTTTTTCATTGGAGTTGCGAATCTGGGATGTCTTCCTTTACGAGGTTTGTAGTTCGGTTGTCCATCTGGCGATGGATTTTACTTTCACTCACCTGTCTGAATGGATGTACATCACTACGTGAGCATGCGAAAGATGTCTCGAACGTCATTGTTTTATGTCCAGGAACTAGAGTCAGTCCGGTCAGACGTGGGTATGGAACCGGGTTGCGGGTTGTTTACAACGTGTTCTGTACTCCATTACGTAATATCTCCACGAAATAAACGACTACTTTAGTTTTAGAAGTTAGATATGTGGTACAATAAAGTTGATAATGAAGGATTTTCGCTCATGTGTATGGAACCGGGTTGTTGTGGAACGTGTTCTGTATTCCATTATACACTGTTTGGGGATCATTGTACCTTTGCAAGCGTCACAAGCTAAACTTCACGTGACTTATTCTTTGGTGCAGGGTGTCAAGATTGTTTTCAGGGTTGGTTTAGCTCTACTGAAGTACTGCCATGATGACTTGGTAAGTCATGCTATCAAGAATTTACATGGAAAACTGTTTGGGCGTTAACCGAAAGTTTTTCATGGTTTAGTAGGGGTATCCAAAGGTGTACCATGAGTCATGGTTGTAGTCAGAACTAAGGAGTTTTGAGATTCTTAGTCCAGTGCTTCTCTGTTTGAAAGATGAGGTCAAAGTCTGAAAGTGTTAAAAGAGGTTTGTGGCTCCCTGATAGGCGACCGTATTCAAACAGTCTTTCTTTTCTCTTCTTATCAGGTGAAGCTACCATTTGAGAAACTCGTTCATGCGTTACGCAATTTCCCAGAAGATTCTCTTCAACCAGATACACTACTACCTATGGCTTACTCAATTAAGGTGAGCTTTCTAGTTTTCAATCGTCTTCTCACATTCGTCTTCCATTCAGGGTTTGAGCGTGTCACTTGTGTTGCATAAAGCGTTTCTTAGCGGCAGGACATATAATGCATAATTTACTCATTGGTGATATCTTGTATCCTCATTCTGGACAGTGAACTCGTAAGGGAGTCACCGCTTGCAACCCAAAAGTGGTTCATAGTTGCTGTTGCTCTGGTTCCTACAACTGTGTGATGTGCAAGTGGTCGGGTTTGAAATTGCATCATGGCTCTTTCCTCGAGATCCACATTCCCTGTTGTTATAATACATACACTCATCACTGAGGGTGCTGCATAATGGAAAATGCTCATTTCGAGTTTGGCTGACCTGCAGGTATCCCGACGTCTAGAGGAGCTGCGTCAGGAGTACATATTAATGACTAACCCTCTCCCAGGCGATCAGCAACTTGTTAAGCAGACGAGCTCCAGAGAGCAACGTACTGAGCAACAAACATCCCGTGAGGGAGTATTCACTTGTTAATAAAAGCTGTTCTTTGTTGATTCACACGTTGGAAGATTGCATTTGTTAATATGTTACTGTGGAAGTGAGTAAATTGTTTCTATATTGATTAAAATGATCCAAGGACTTCTTTTTCTGATGCGTCGTCGAGTCGCCTTTCATTTCCAATTTCCCACAAGGTCCGTCTGAAAAAAGTTTGTTCAGTAAGACGTGAGGGTTGGACTCGTCTGTACTGTCCAAGAAATATTATTCTTCAAGCTTTTGGGGAGACGTTCTCTCTTCACATCAAGGATTTTATGGTGCCTTTTCCATACAATTGTTCGAGTGATGTGGAAAGCACCTTGCTTGACAACCTCTGGACCTATTGCTTCTCAGAAAGTGTGTGGCAGCACAATCAAGTGGATACCCGTTGGAAAGCTCTTCTGGCGCTGTAACACAAAGAAAGTTCCTGGAGATCTACAGATTTATCACTTTGACAGGGGACACGCTCTAAGTTTTTCATCACCACCGTCCGACAGCATACAAGCATCAACATCCAAATTGCATTTAACTGCATCCTCCAAGGCTCGTCGGAGAAGTAAGAAGCAGTCGCTTTCCCCTTCTCCAAGTGAGAAGAGGCCATCCCAATTTGAATGGCCCGATATGGAAGAAATTGACGCCATTGAGACTATTGAACTTTTCAGAGCCGATAAATCTTTTAAGCGAATAGCAGATGAACGGTTGAGAGGTCTCAAACACGCTGTTGTTCCACCTTCACATGGACCTTTCAAGATGGCAGCGGAGGAGTCAAAGTCTGGGGATAGGGATGACAATTGAATCTTCGTGATAGCCAGTTCATAGATTCAGTATTTCTAACTGATCACGTCCAGTGATCAACGTCCTGTGAATCGAGTGCGTGACCTCTCCTACTTCCATCAGACAGACATCAGTTGTAAGACCGGCTATTTCTTCTCATACTCAGATCCTTTAGTTCATGACACGTCCCCTGTATTGAATGTTACCTTTCTCCTACTTCCATCCGATATCAGTTGCAAGACTGGCGATTCCACACCCTCATACTCAAATCCTTAGTTCATGACAGGAACAATCTGGTTGTCGATATTAGATCCAACCAAAAGGCTGAGCCTGCCACTTGCATGCAAACAAAGTCCGTCAACACTGTACAGTAGTGCATTGCATGGTGGATATTGTGGGAACAAGTCAAAGACATAGGTATCCGTTATATCCGTGGTCACTGAATTCACCTTGTTCAATAACCATGGTGTCTTATAAAACCAATTTATTTTAGCTGTCTCGCTTTCCTTGGCCATCAAAGAGTGGCAACGGGTACTGTCACCAGAATGCGGCTGTTCATTCTTTGTTTAGACTTGCAAAAGTTTGCGTATCTCAGTATTTTTCTTTTCTCGAGGATCAAGTCCGATTCAATTCGATGCTCATTCATGCTACTGCCCGCTAAAAATCGCCGTCGTTCCCTGTACACCAGCACGAGCATCATCCTGTAACCAGTTTCGGGCTTGGACCGGAGATTCAGCTATCACAAGTAACTAGTTACCTGCAGATCCTACGAGATTCTAGTGCACCTGGATGCGTCCAATTGCTTTCTCGTGTAATAAATTCCAGCGAAGTATTTGCAGCATCGCGTCAAAACTGGAATTCGCTACTCCGAGCATGTTGTCAAAATTCCTCCGACATCCAGATGAAATAAATGGGAGCCCCTGACCTGAACAGACAAGAAAAGAACAAAGCTGTGCTTCGGAAAACCTGCCATGAAGCTCTACGCTGGAATCTCTTGCCCATGAGAGGGCTGGATCCGTACACGGCGGCAATCGCGGATGCCACGAGGTCTCCAACGCTTTGCTACTCCGTAAGTCCCATTACCAAAGGAATAAGCCTGCGTAAGAACGTCTTTTTTGTTAAGGGAAGTAAAAAGGCGACCGTGTAGGAAAAACGGGAAATAGGGAAGTAGGGAAGTAGGGAAGTTAAGTTTGGGGGTATTTATTTTGATTCGGTTTAGTTTTGCGTCTAAGTTGGTGTGAGGAGTATTCTGTATGTGTTCAGTGTTATTCTCTTTGTTACCATTTCTATCACATCGGACTTTGTACTGATAGTACTTGCTTGTTAATTTATAGTGAGTTTTATTTAGATTGAACTATTTTTTAACAATCCAATGACCATATTAAGAAATAATAAGATGACAAAATTAATTTGATATCGTTGGGACTAATCTACCATTTTGATCGGAAAGTGAAGAAAGAAAAATTTTTTTAATAGAAATTTATGGAAACTTATGGAGGTATTGAGCAAGCAATTAGATTAATTAGTGAATGAACAAGCAAACAACAGTGCCTTTGTGTACGTATATACAAGGATTATAGCTGTTTTATCTTATCTTATGGTATTATAGCATTAGTTACAAAGTGTCTTGTTAGCAATTTGTAGGCATTACTGCTTGTAGGACTTGGAGAGAATTGGAAAGACAAAACGTGGAGTGAAACGAAAACTGATCACTTCTGAAAAAAAATTTCAATGTAACAAAAAGAATAAAGAGGTATCAATGGGGATTTCTGCAAAGATCTCATATACGAGCTATTGAAAGACTGATCACAGTGGATAAGACTAATAAAAATAGTTTTTTACCTTTCTTAAAGTACTTTTTGACGTGGGTCGCCACATCTAAGAGTGGAAATGAGCTTGGAAAGGCAAAAAGTGGAGTAAAAGGAAGAGCGGTAATTTCTGAAATTTTGGCAATGCAATGGAAAGAATAATAAGTATTAAGGGGTATTTGCAACGATCTCCTGTATGAGTTATTGAAAGACGGTTAACAGTTAACAGCGGATAAGACTTAATAACAGTACATAAAGACAATAACAATAAAGTTTTAGCTTTTCTTGAAGTACTTTTAGACGTTGATGGCTTATCTAAGAGTGGCAACGAGCTATTCTCTCTTCTTAAAATAATGTGTATAGACTTTTTCTAACATAAGAGCCAAGCTTACAGGAAAAGAAATCACTTCATGTAGCGCATTGGTGCATTGGAAAACGGTTGATAAGTCAATGATGACAAAAGCACGCTCTGCATATTCTTGTTTGGACTTTGTCTAGATATGCCTTTTTCCCACACACAAATTTCACCCTAGGAGCCAATATATGGGCGATACTTTATCATTAAAATTTACTTAGGTGAGAAGTGATAGAGTTGGAGAGTTTGGATCAAAGGCTATTGATTATATTTTATAGAAGTAAAGGGATCTCTAGGCAATTGATTGCTCCGTAAAGTAAAAATGCTTAGTCTCTGATAAGAATTTTCCAAATAATTTTTAGTTTTCTGAAAATATAGTGTATTAGAAAGATAATGCATATTCAAAACATGTGAAGAATTAGTTTTAATTGCCTTAATTTGATTGATTTTATAAATTTGATATGGATTTTGGCTCTTGGTCTACTCCCTCTCACTTAAGCACACCTTTTGAAAGTTTAATTGTGTTTAGAAAGTTTATTTTCTCTAGAGTTTGATAGGAATTAAGTTTTCCTCTACAGTTTGATAGGTCCAATATGTGATAATTTTCATCCAATTCTAACAAATCAAACAACACCATTTATTTCATATTGAAGGTAAGAGTTAAAGCACATCTTTTGAAAGTATTCAAATTTGTTGAATGAGTTCACTTTCCTCAAGAGTTAAATAGAAGGTAATTGTAAGTGTTGAAGCAATTGGTACCCGCCAAGTGGAAGTGCACATTTGTACATCAATAGATATTTAGATTCCCACTCGTTCAAGAACGAAGTGATGTAGAGATCAACAAGAACTATCCATGATCAAGATGATGATCAAATATTGTGAATTAGGGTAAATATTTGAGCTCCGTACATCTTCAAGAAGAAGCATTGAGTAACAAAAGTGGGAAAATTTTGAGTATTGAGAGGTAGACTTTACTACACTGCAACTACAAGAACTTTTGTTTAAAGTGGAGAATCAATTTATGTACTTGAAAAGCTTAGAACAAGATATAAATACAGTTGGTGATACCACAGAAGAACTTGAGTCATGCATTTGTGGAGAGTCTACCACCTATATACACAACATTTGTAAAAGCCATGAAAGTCAAATAAAAAAATTCATTATCTTCAAAGAGCTAGAGACTTTGCTCTTTACACGTAAATCAACATATAACTACAACAGAGTATTTCAACATACAATAAAAAAAGGAGAAAGAACAACAGAAAAACTACTTTACATAACTTACAAACAATAGATATTTCAAGAATTACATCAAGAAATATTTTTAGAAAAAATGGCAAAAGTGAAATGACCAAGGAAGCTAATCACAAACAAGTGCTTCTTCTTTATACACAATTGGTATTATGATAAATATTGTCATTATGTTCAAGAAGACTTTAATAAACAGTTGCATCAAGGAGGAAGTGCTCCAAAAAGGGAAATTTTAAATAGTTAAAAAAAATAAACATATCCACATTTAGACCTTACAAGAATTTTTTTTCTAATTCACCAAGAGATATATCCTCAGACATGTTGATTGTCAATAAGTTCTTAAGAAATAACAGGTATTATATTTTATCACTAAAGAGAGAAAAATTAATTTAATTTCAGCAAAATTACCCTACAAATTAGGAACAAAGTTTATATTGTGAGAAGTGATTGAGGAAGAGAGTTTCTATCAAAGATTGTTGATGCTTTCTACCAAAGCTAGGGAATAGATTGGTAAAATAACTCTAAAAAAAGCATTATAGAGAAGAAAAACAAAATTTAATAAAATGATAAGATACTTAATTAAAGATAAAGATTTTCCTCCATAATTATGGACTAAAGTTGAGATTATAGCAGTCTACCTTCTCAATTGACCACCAACCAAATTAGCTGAAGGTATGAGTCTAGAAGAAACCTTCTTTGATTAGAAACTTGATCTTTCTCACATAGGGAGTGTTTTGTTGCAAAGCATATTGTAACAATATAGAGTTAGTGGAAGCTAAATATAGCTAATAGGTCATAGAATTAGCATATAGTTAGGCAAATTTAAAAATGTTCTAGAAGCATCTAGGAACTTTCCAAGGATTGAGTTACTTGTATGTCAAGTTGATTACTAGCTTAGCTTCCATGCCAAGTAAAAGGCTAACTTAGCTTGCACATTTATTTAGTTTAGCTTGCACTCCAAGTAGGGTAGCTTTTAGAAAGAGCATTCCTTGGAGCTTTGTACCCAAGTTGCTTATAAATACCAAAGCCCAAGCTTAAGCTCGGCACTTAGAGTTTCTCTCACTCAAGAGTTCAAATGTAATATATTTCTATTAAAATAGGAATGGTAAGAATAGAATCTATGGACCACCAAATTTATTTTATTCAAACCATTGGGATTTATGTGTCTATGTACTACCAAAAACATCACTTCATGGTTTGTGTAGAATTTTCTTAATGAAATGACCTTATTCAATGAATCATTGATCCTTCCAATTGTAATGTGTGGAGAGTGGTATACATGTTAAATGTATGTGCTTATTTAGATAATTGCAAGTTGGTAGCTTGGTAGAGTAGTGGTCATGGCAACAATACCCAAATTTGACATTGTTATGCAATAACATATTGAGCATCTTACTTGTTTTTTTAGAAAGAGAGATTATGATAGTCAATGACAAGAGCAAGTAGAGAGAGAAATTTTTTAAGAAAAAGAAAATTGAGGTTTATTTCTAAAACCAAAAGTATTTGAAGGTAAAAACTACCGTGTGTAATAGAGAATTTTATGTTTAATTATGAATGATATTTAGAAACTACAAATATTCTAGATGAATAGAGATGATTTCTCTTTACTTTGAGCCAATAGATAGAGTGGTCAAACTATGTTTAAAAATTCTAAGTAGTGTAAGGTCAATAACAATCCTTGCTCCAATCTTGACATGGAAAGAATTTAGGAGTACAATCACTATGAGATTCTAAGCAATATATGCTACACAAAAAGAATTGGTACAATTGAAGCAGATTGGTTCTATGAGGAGGTACATCATTCAATTCCAAAAAAAAAAAAAAAACAAATTCCAAAAATATTTGAAAGCAAAGCTTTGGATTGGTTTGTGAGAGATTTGAAATCATGTAAACAATTAGAAGTAACCATATATAAATCCAAACATTTAGAAGAAGCAATGTAATTGGCCAAGCACTTTGATTCCTTTGTTGTCACAACTTGGTCTCAACCTAGACCTTCAAAAAACCTACAAACACATTACACAAGAGTGGAGGATTTGACACCACTATAGATTGATGTCATCCAATAAAGATTACTTGGCATTACAAATAGAGAAAGGTTATGACAAAATGGTGATTATTTCAATTGGATATTTTATTGCCAAATGTCAAACTAGAAATAGATGACCTTGACCCATTGCACAAATGGAATTTTTGGAGCATGAAGGTCAAGGAAATGAAGAGTCACATTAGGAGATATTGAGCCACTTGTTAGAAACCTGATTTGTTCTAATTGTATTGAATGCTCAACCAATGAAGGCACTTAAAAAGGCATGATATCCAATTGTGGCTCTAGTATTTTGGTTGATTATAGAATTTTTTATGATTACATATTCATGCAATTAGCATAGGAATTATATATTTTTATCAAACCAATATTTGGTAGCAAATTGATGATGTGGGATGGTAAAAAGGATTCTATATTTTTTTCTCATATCTTGTTGCATTCAAGATTGAGAAGGAATATTTAAAGTGCAAAAGATTTTTAGTAACTTCCCTACACTACAATATCATTTTAGGTCTTCTTTAGCTTGAATGTTATAAGATTCAATTTGATTGGATCTGATGGAAAATTCAAATAAAATACCAAAGCAAGAATTATCAATTAGATTGCCAATTATACAATACCAAGGTAAGAATTATATATTACCTTAAGGAACACACCTAAAATTAATAAGTCCCAAGATGGGAAGTTTATTAGTATAAAAACTATAGAACAAGCTTTAGAGAAAGATATTTCTATTTTAGTAGTGTGGATTATACTAATTACACAAGGAGAATTTTATGAGGATAAAAAGAATAGAAAATTTAATGGTTGATCAAATAGTTCAAGAGTTTGTAGACATGTTTTTAGATGATCTTCCAAGGGAATTACACTTTGATTGAGGTATGCTATTCAAGATTGAGCTATTGCTAAGTAGTACTCAAGTGAGTAGACCAGTCTATTGGCTCTCACCAAAGGAGTTAAAAGAACTTTGAATAACAAATTGATAGAATTGTTGGAGAAGGATGTCATATGACATAGTCTATCTCCTTGGAGAGCATTGGTTCTATTTGCACCAAAGAAGGATGGAGTACTTTGATTCTATATTGATTATCATGATCTCAGTAAACAAACCATGAAGAAAACATATCTTTTGCCTTGAATTGATGACTTGTTTGATCAATTAAGTGGAGTTGGATACTTCTGTAAAATTGGATATTCAAAGTGGATACTAGCAGATCTCAATTGATGGAGAAGATGAGCAAAAGATTAACTTTTGTACAAGGTATGGGTATTTTAAATGGAGAGTTTTACCTTTTGGGTTCACTAATACTCCAATAGTCTTCATGGATCAAATGCATTTGGGTGTTAGACAAGCTATTGGATTGATATGTGGTAGTGTTCTTGGATGACATTTTGATTTATAATAAAATAGAGTTAAAATACAAAAACTATGGAAAAGACCAAGGAGAGAAATAGTAGAATGGAAGATCAAAGTGAAAGATCACATTGTGGCTCTTGAATAAAAGAAACTCCCAATGCCTAGCATGAACTTGGGCTTGGGTATTTATAGAGAACATACAAAGCTCTTGAGAAGTTTCTCAAGAAGCTTCCTAAATGCAATCTTCTTAGAGTGAAAGCCAAGCTAAATGAGAAGCTTCCTTCCAGAAGTTTCCCATTTGGTGTGCAAGCTAAGTTAGTCAAGAAGCTTCCCAAGAAGCTTTCTTCTAAAACTATCTACTTGGCATGCAAGTTAAGCTAGCCAAGAAGCTTCATCTTAAAAATCACCACTTTGCATGCACAATACTTGATACTTGGAAGGTATTGAGTAGCTTCAGAGATGCTTCTTGAATATTCTTATAATTTTTATCTACTTTGGCCTATTTTCTTCTTTATTAGTATTGAATAACTTGTCTGTAAACTCCATATTTACATATTTCCCCACTGCTAGTTGGTGAAGTCCTTATAACCATGGAAGTTTCAAACTCCTGATGGTGGTTTGTGCATTCTTGAGATGAGAAAGAGGCTCCTAAGTGGTATCATGAAGAGGATACACTTTCCAAAGGACTTTGTACTCAATATATTATTGGCTGTCATATCAAATGTGGCAATGTGCAAGGATATGATCAACTTCATACTCCTCATGATTATTGATAGGGATGAGATGAGGAGGGGGTTGGATACAAGTGGAAAAAGAAGATGGATTAGAAACAAAGGGTTTCAACTTGGAAATATGAAAGATAGAGTGGATTTGTATATGAAAAGGCAAGGCAAGTCAATAAGCAACAAGAAAAATGATTTGGATCATGTCAAATGGACCTATTCAATTAAGAGTAAGCTTACAAACTTGGGTATCAAGTGTGAAAGGTAGTTTACTAGAAGAAAGCATGACCTTATCACCAAGTTGAAAGGTGAGATCATGATGATGTTGGTCTATGATTTTTTTTAAAGAATTTTGAGTAACAAAGAGATGAGATTTGGCTTGTTGTAGGGATTGGGATATTATGGTCAAGAAGCTATAATTATGAGATACATGAGATGGAGTAGAAGTAAGAAATGAATTTGTAACAAGAGGGTCTTGGCCAAAATTAAAGATGAAGGGAGAAAATCTGGTGTTTGGATGTTTGGAATTATTGTAGGTAAACTCAACAACTGCAAGACATTCATCCCAATTGGTATGGTCGACATTGACAAAGGCATCAAGCATATCCTCCAAGGTGCAATTTGCACATTCAATTTATCTATCAGTTTGAGGATGATAGGTCATGGACAATGTAAGCTTGGTGCCAAGTAGTTGGAAGAGTGCTTGCCAAAATTTTCCTATAAATCAAGGTTCACAATCGTAGATGAGTACATAAAGCATCCCATAATGATTGAAGATATTTTTCAAAGTAGATCTAGGTCAACATTGGAGCATCCAATATATCATAGGTTAGTGCTAAATGGATTTTCTTATTAAGCTTATTGATAAACACCACAATTGATGTGTGACCTTGCTTGGTCATGGGTAAGGATGTGATGGAATCTAAGCTCATGTGTTTTGATTGAGTAGATACAATGGGAAGTGGTTGAAGGAGTCCAATTGGTTTTTGGTTGCTAGCCTTGTTGTATTGATAACTCTCAAAAGATCAAATAAACTCTTGAACATCTTGTGCTATGTTGGGCTACCACCATTGGTGTTGTAGGTACCCAAGGTCTTGCCCACATCTATGTGACAAGCAATTGGTAAGTCATGGGCTTCTTGAAGGCATGTAAGCCATAGATCACCTTTGGTTGGAATATAGACCCGGTTCTCGTAGAATAGAAGGTCTTCTTTGAAGGAGAAGGTGTTGTTTTCCTTATCATGTGTTGCAAGATGACCTTGTACCATCGGAAAGAAGGGGTCTTATTATAAAGTGGTCCTCAACTTGATTTTCAATTTTGGGTCAATTGATATTATTGTAATTATCGCCATGATGAGAGGAAGAGACTTCAAATCAGGTAATTGTGATAGGGCATTGGGAATGACATGCAACCTATTAGATTTATACTCAAGTTTAAGATCAAACAAATCTAGTTGTTCCTCCTATCAATGATGTCAATTCCTCATGTGCTCCAAATGTAATGTCTGCAATAAGCAATTGTGATTGGTTCGTATGATCAGTTGTTTCCCCAAGAGATAAAAACCTCCATACCTTGGTGGCATATATCATTGCTAGTTGTTCTTGATATCAAAAAAGGTAATTTCTTCTTGCGGTGTTTAGTCAACCAAACACAAAGACAATGGGATGCAACTCATTAGGAAATTCCTATTGCAATACAGTTCCAATGGCAAAGTTAGAAGCATCAAAATCAACTACACAAGGTAGTTGAGTATCTTATTATGAAGAATGGGTCTTGAAGACACCATATGTTTTAGCTTTTGGAATGCTTCTTCATGCTTGGTGGTCCACTAAAAGCTTGAGGTTTTCTCCAAGAGGTAGGTTAATGGTACGGCCCCATGAGCATAGTAGTGGATAAATCATTGGTAAAAACTTTCCAGTCTACTAAATACTTGCACTTTTGTAGCATCCTTTGGAGTATACCAATTAGTAATGGCCTTGGTTTTCTCCTCATCCATCTTGATCCCTTTTGATGAGATTTTATGATCTAAGAAGGAAATTTCCTCTACCAAAAGGCACACTTTGACTTCTTGTAGTAAAACTTCCATTGACGTAGTGGTCTTAGGACTCCTCAAATATGATTTGCATGTTCTAGCTTCATTTTGCTACACATTAAAATATCATCCAAGAACAATACCATGTACCTAGCGAATAGCCCATCCAACACCCAATGTATTTGATCCATAAAGAATATTGGAGCATTAGCCCAAAGGTAGAACTCTCTATTGATAGAGAGGATGTGCAAAAGGTAGTCTTTTTCACATCCTCTCTATCAATGAGAATTTACCAATAACCACTTTGGAGATCTAACTTGGAAAGCATTGTGCTCCACTCATTTGATTTAGCAAGTCATCAATTTTAGGCAAGGGATATGCATTATTTATTGTTTGTTAATTGAAGCCATGGTAATCAATACACAAGTGAATTCTTTTATCCTTCTTTGGCACAAATAGTACTAATGCTCTCCAAGGAGATGTACTATATCATATGAAATCCTTCTCCAACAAATCAGTCAATGTTGTTCAAAGCTTGTCCAACTCCTTTGGTGAGAGTTGATAGATTGGTTTACTCACTAGAGTAAGTCCTGGCAATAACTCAAACTTGAAGAGCATAGCATAATTGGAGTGTAATCCCTTTGGCAAATCATCAAAAAATACATCTATAAACTCTTGAACTATTTGATCAACCATTGCTTGATGAGACTTCTAGCTCTCATCAGATTCTCCATACACAATCAGCTTGATCCACATTGCAAAAATAGGAATATCTTCCTCCAAAGTTTGCTCTATGGCTACTTTACTAACAAAATTTCCATCTTGGGACTAACTATTCTTAGGTGTCTTACTCAAAAGTGAGAGATAACCTAATAACCATAATAATTCTTATTTTGATGTTGTACTTGAATTTATTGTCAGATCCAATCCAATTGAATCTCATGACGTTCAAGCCAAAGCAAACCTAGAATGATATAATAGTGTAGAGGTGCCACTATAGACCTCATACACTCCAAATATTCCTTCCCAAACTTGGAATGTAATAGAATGTGAGGTACAAAATGCAAAACCCTTTCTACCATCTGCCATCATCAATCTATTTCTAATTACTAGCTTGATATGAATACTCAATTCCTTTTCTAATTATATGGACATGCGATTCTTTGAACTTTTAGAATCAACCAAAATCATAGACTCACAATCAGATATCATACCTTGCAAGTGAAGCAAACTTGCATAGGCCGAGCATTCAATTCTATTAGAACTAACCAAATTTCCACTATGTGGTTCAAATTCTCCTATTGGAATTCTTTGTTTCCTTGATCATCACACCCCATGAACTCCATTTGGGTGATTTTTCAAGGTCGTCCATTCTTGAATGGACATTCAACAATGCAATGCCTGATTTGACAAAAATAAAAGAAAACACCATTTTTTCACAATCTTTCTCTATTTGTAGTGCCAAATGGTCACCATTGGATGATATCAATCTCCATTGGTTCATAGCTCCTCCACTTATTTGTAGTGTGTGTGCAGGTTTTGTGAAGGTCGAGGTCAAGACCAAGTTGTTGCAACCAAGGAATCAAAGCGCTCAACCAACTTCATGGCTTCCTCCAAGCATTTGGGATCCCGCATGGCCAATTCCAATTTGGTGTGTCACTTTAAACCCCTCAAAAATTGATCTAGAGCTTCACCTTCTAGTATATCTAGAATTTGCATTATGGTGTTTTTGAACTGAGTGATGTGACTTCTTACAAAACCAATCTGTTTCAATTTTTCCAATCTATCTTGTGTAGCTTATGTAATATTTATAGCTTGAAATTGCCCAATTATTATGCTCTTGAATTCTTCCAATGTCAAGATTGGTGTAACAAATGGCCGTTCAGCTTGATTGTAATATTCTAAGGATAGGAGAACTTTCAAGAGAAACATAAGAGAAGAAACACAAAACTTCACACTCAATACTTGATGCCCCAAAGGAGCACCTTGTCTTTATTATATAATAAAGAGGATTCCCTCAAAGGAAGCTCCACTCTTCGATCAAATATAGGAATTGGTGATATATCAACAAGCTTCACCCTTAGATTAGTTGCATGGATTGGTGATATGTTGATTCTTGTCCTATCTGGTTGGTCAAACAAGTTTGACCTAAGGGAATCTTCAAGAGATCTTCCTATAGAGAGCTCAAAATCATATGGATGGTTGGAAAGCTCTTGATAAGACAACAATAGGGGGAGAAATCATGCCTTTTCACATTAGAAGGAGATGGAGGTTACTTTCATTTTTGAGGCCTAATTCCTCTATTTAGATCTCCAAAATTGGCTCTAAAGTTTTCACTGTGTTTTTGGCTCCTACACTATTAGTGGAAATACTCTTTTGGTGATACCTCTATCTGATCTACTTAGTCCATCATATATAACATCCTTTCAGATGTTACTAAGCCCAATTTCACCTCTAGATAATATGTCTAGCTAATTGTATTACATTGTTCTACTCAAAATCACCATTATAGTTTTGCCAATCCATCCAATTGGCTTGAAGCCAAGAGAATCTATCTTTATTCATCTTGATGATTTGTAGCTTTAAAATAACATTTGTAATCAAACACAAATTCTCCATTGTGCTTGGGAGATTCTGGCCTTCAAACACCTTGGGTTTTGGAAATCAGATTTGCTCTTCTTCTTCTTGAAATGCTCTCTCTACAAGCTCTCTCTACAAGCTCTTGTTGTTTCTGGTCTTGTTCTTCCAATAAGCAAGTAAGGTGTTTGATTTGTTGCTGCATAGCAATGATAACTTTGTGCATTGCCACCATGACTGCTAGTCTATCAAATTATCTACAATTATCTAAGTTAACATCTAGATGTAACACGTCCACCGTTCTCCATAAGTTACAAATAGAAGT
Source organism: Lunularia cruciata (assembly GCA_948567375.1). NCBI lineage: Eukaryota > Viridiplantae > Streptophyta > Marchantiopsida > Lunulariales > Lunulariaceae > Lunularia > Lunularia cruciata. The sequence goes on along the minus strand of OX419755.1, from coordinate 78,807,576 downwards.
ACCAAGAATTCATCAGACAAGGTGACCATATTTAGAAAATTCTACCCAAAGCGTGAGATGAAGAATTGCATGAAATGATGTTTGGGTAGTACATGAACACAAAAATTGCAATGGTTTGGCAGAAGTGGATTTGGTGGTCCATAAATTCCATTGATCCTATTTTTTCTCTACTACCAATGTAAAAGATTGAAGAGAGGACCAAGAGAATGGAAGATCAAAGTGAAAGATTGAATTGTGACTCTTGAATAAGAGAAACTTTGAATGCTTAGCATAACTTGGGCTTTGGTATTTATAGAGAATATACTAAGCTCTTGAGAAGTTTCTTGAAAATTGTATTCTTAGAGTGCAAGCCAAGCTAACCGGGAAGCTTCTTGAGAAGCTTCTTACTAGAAACCGCCTACTTGGTGTGCAAGCTAAGCTAGTTAGGAAGCTTCCCAAGAAGTTTCTTTCAAGAAGCCACCTACTTGGCATACAAGTTAAGCTAGCCAAAAAGCTTCTCAAGAAGCTTCCTCTTAGAACTCACCACTTGGCATGCCCATTACTTGATACTTGGAAGATACCAAGCAACTCCTTAGATGTTTCTAGAATATTCTTTTGATTCTTGGCTAATTTGGCTTATTTGCTACTTCATTAGTTTTGACTAACTTGTTTGTAAACTCAATATTTTTACAAATGCAATATTGTCCAAGAAGTATTGAGATAACTACAACAATGAAAGTTCTATTGTAAGAAGTCCAAGTGTACTTTTTGGCAATAGGAAGTTACCTTCTTGGGCCATAAGGTTTAAACAAAGGGGATTAAGATAGAAGAGGAGAAAATCATAGCTATTTTTTACTGGCTTACTCCTAAGGATGCCACACAATTTTTGAGGTTCAATAGATTGGCAAGTTTTTATTGACATATCATCCATTAATACGCTCATGTGACAACACTATTGACTAATCTCTTGGGGAAGACAACAAGCTTTGAGTGGACCACCAAACAAGAAGAAAAATTCAAGAATATCTTCACCCACCTTCCAACTATATGATCTTCAAATACCTTGTGTGGTTGATTTTTTGATGCTTCTAAACTTTCCATTGGAGTTATGTTGCAAGAATTTCTAAATGTGTTTCATCCCATTGCCTTTATGTCTCACTTATTAAATATTGCAAAAGGGAATTACTTTGCATGGGATTGAGAACAACTAGAAATGTATATGCCACCTAGGTATGGAGGCATTATCTTTTGGAGAAACAAGTGATCATGCAAACCGATCACAAATCTTTGTTGCAAATATTACATTTGGAGCACATGAAGAGTTGACGTCATTGATGGGAGGAAAAAATACATTTGGTTGACATCAAACTCAAGTAAAAACTTGGTAGGTTCCATGTCATCTCCAATGCCCTATCGCAATGACATGATTTGAAGACTCTTCTTGAATCTCTCCTCACAATGGCAATTACATCAATGTCAATTGACTCAAAAGCCCAAATCAAGTTTAGGACTGCTTTACAATAGGACCCCTTCTTTTATATGGTACAAGGTTGTCTTGTAATACATGAAAAGGAATACAATACTTTCTTCTTCAAGGAAGGCATTTTATCTAGTGAGAATCAGATCTATGTTTCAACCAAGGATGATCTAGGACTTGTGTGCCTTCAAGATGCCCATGACTTACAATTGCTGGTCACATGGGTGTAAACAAGACCTTGGGTACTCACCATGGCCCAACATGGTGGAATCCCAACATGGAACAAGAGGTTTGAGAGTTTGTCCAATCTTGTGAGAGCTACCAATGCACCAAGGCCAACAACTAGAAGCCAAGTAGACTCTTTCAACCAATACCAATTCCATCTACCAATGTGAACATGGAAGCTTAGACCTCATCACATCCTTACCAATGATAGACCAGGGCTATACATCCATTGTAGTGTTTGTTTATAAGCTCAACAAGAAAATTCATTTGGCACCTACCATGAATACAATTAATGCTCCAACATTGGCCCAAATTTACTTTGACATTATCTTCAAGCACTATGGAATGCCAAGGGTTCTCATATCTGATCAAGATCCTTACTTTATTGGTAAATTTTGGCAAATGCTTTTTAAACTCCTTGGTACCAAGCTTGTATTTTGTTTACATCTTATCATCCTCAAACTGATGGACAAATAGAACAAGAAAATTGCACTTTGGAAGACATGCTATGTGTCTTTATCAATGTTCACCACATTGATTGAGATACTTGTCTCTCAATTGTTGAGTTTGCCTACAATAATTCAAAGTAAGCAAGTACTAGCTTTTCTACCTTCTTCCTTAATTATGTGCAAGATCCACTTGTTCCATATTCACTTCTTGCTCCTCTGCCATCTCAAGTCCTCCATACTTCACCTTCTTGTCCATATTATCTAAATCCATGCATCAAGCCAAGTCCCATCTTTTGTTGCTCAAAATTAGCAAAAGCAATATGTTGATAACCATTATCATGATCTAATCTTTCAAGTAGGTGATAAGGTCATTTTTTCTTTTAGTAACCTTCCTCTCCTACTTAATACCCAAGTTCGTAAACTTGCTCCCAATTGGATAGGTCTACTTGAGATTACTTCACATCATTTCTCCCATTGCCTACCAACTTGCTCTCCCTAGTCGTATGTGGATCCATCCTATCTTCTATGTTTAAAAAACAAACCCTTTATTTCTAACCCATCTTCCTTTTCCATTTGTATCCAACTGCCTTCCCCTCCTCCTCCCATCCCTATCAATAGTCATGAGGAGTATAAAGTTGATCATATACTTGCAAGTCGCACCATCCAATGTGGACACTAATAACACATTGAGTACAAAGTCCTTTGGAAAGGGTATCCCTTTCATGATGCCACATGGGAGTCTCTTTCTCATCTCCATAATTCATAGCCAGCCCTATAGGAGTTCAAGGATTCCATAGTGACAAGGATGTTACCAACTAGCAACAAGGGAATATGTAATAATATGGAGTTAGTAGACAAGTTAGTAGAAGCTAATGAGTTAGTAGGCTAAGCTAAATATAGCAAAGCAAGTAGAACTAGCTTAAGAATGTACTTGAGGAAGCATTGAGGGCACTTATGGGTAGAATACTTTAGAAGCACCCAAGAAGTTTCTAAGAACTTTCCAAGGGTAGAGTAACTTGCATGCCCATCTGACGGCTAGGTTACCATGTATGCCAAGTAAACAACTAGCTTAGCTTGCAATCCAAATAATACAACTCCCAAAAGGAACCTTCCTTGGGAGCTATTGAGAGCCTTGTACCCAAGTTGCTTATAGATACCCAAGTTAATTGTAAATATTTGAGCCAAGCTCAAGCTAGGCATTTGGAGTTTCCCTCACTTGAGAGTCCCAATGTGATCTTCCATTCTCCTAATTCTCTCCTTGGTCTTTTACAATAATGCCACAATAGACTATATGAGAGTTTGAAAATTTCATGGCAACAAGGATATCACCAACTAGCAATGGAGGAATATGTAATAATATGGAGCTAGTAAAAGCTTAATATAGTTAATAGGTTGTAGACGTAGTATATATTTAGGAAACTTTAAGAATGTTCTAGAAGTGTCCAAGAAGTTTCTTGGTGAGAAGCTTCTACAAAATTTTGAAAGGTTGAGTAACCTATTAGCCAAGTTGGTGGCTAGCTTAACTTGTATGCCAAGTAAATGGCTAGCTTTGCTTGCATGCCAAGTAAACAACTAGCTTAGCTTGCACTCCAAGTAATATAGCTTCTAGAAGTAACCTTCCTTGGAAGCTACTTGGGAGCCTTCCACCCAAGTTGCTTATAAATACCAAAGTCCAAACTCAAGGTAGGTATTCCAAATTTTTATTATTTGAAAGTTCCAATGTAATTTTCCATTGTCTTACTTCACTCTTTGCTTTTTTACAATATGTACAAGTCTCTCAATTTTAAGAAGATAATTCTAAGAACATACTAAAGATACAAGTTACTAGATCTATATAATAATATTTCCATTAATAAAGATGTGATCTTGGATGAGATTAAGATAATAAACTTTTTTAGTTTAAAGCAAGAAATAAAAAATTTATCCAATCTCAACAAGTAGTCAATTAAAATTTCTTCAACTTGAAGCAATTGATCTATATATGCTAATTCTAGAGGAAGATGTTATAGAAGAGTCAACAATTTGATGTTCATCTTAGATTAAAATAAGTCTAGCTTAATATTGATAGTTAAGTTGTAACCTATGGATGATAATGAAGAGCCTCATAACTTCAAGAGACCTTGGAAGTTGATAATTGGTTTAGTGTAACGAAAGAGGATATAATATACTCATCAAGAACAAAACCTAGTCTCTCATCTCTTTTCCTCCTCAATAGAAGCAAATAAATACCAAGTAAAAATTATTGACAAACTATCTAAATGAAGGCTTGTTAAATAAATACCAAGTGAACATTCAAGAAAACTATCTACATGATGGTTTATTGCAAAGTACTTGTTACCAATAAAAGGTGAGTAAAATATGTAAGCCCTTTAATTGTACTTCTAATATGAATTGTATTGATGGTAAATAGCTTAAATTTTATTAAATACCAAGTGAGCATTCAAGTCATACTATCTACATTATGGCTTGTTGCAAACTGCTTCTTACTTATAGAAGGTGAGTAAAATAGTAAGGCCTTCAATTGTACTTCCAATATGAATTCAAGTGTATTGCTTGTAAAAAGCTTTAATTTAAAGTGGAAGATTTGGCAAAACTTTCAAAGAATTCAAGAAAGGATTAATAGATATGTTCTTGAATAGTGATATTTAAAAAGAGGAATATATTTTTACCATAATAAGGATTTTTAAATTTTAAGAAAGGAAGAGCTAGCCTACAAACTTCAAGAGTAGTTCTATAGTTTGAAGCAAGCTCCTAGAGCTTACTTCATAAGAACACATATCTCCTTGAATGAGAAAGGCTCCAACGCTACATAAGATGATACTACTAAGGTTGGGAAAGCAAATTTTTTGCTTTAAAAAGGGTGATCTTATTCTTTAAGAAAATGATGAGGCATTTTTCAAAGATTAAGTCTCAATTTACCTTTGAATATGATATGTTGGACTTAGTACAACTTACTTCTTTTTGTAGTACAATGGAGATGTTAGTTATTTTGAATTACAAAGAGAAGTACATTCCATGTATATTCAAATAGTATAATATGGAGTATCATAGCTTGTTCGTATACCAATAGTGCTAACTCAGAAATTTAAACAAGTTTCTAGAGTTGACTAAACAATGAACATAATGCATGATAAAAGTCTTATTGGAAAGCTCAAGGGGTAGATCAGATCAGTACAGATTGGGTTTTTCTTTTTCAATTGTTGAATATGTTATGACTAAGCAAGGCAAGAAATAACCCATAAAATGCTCCCTTCTAAAATGGTGAATATCATGGATGTCTTGCGTATATACATCGATCACTACACAACATGCATTGTTGTAAACATCACCACTATAGAAGCACAACTCACACATAAGTGCCACAATAAGCAATTTGTTCGCAACTCAAATCACATTCAATCAAATAAGTACTTGATCTATCACTCAACAATCTGCAAACAACTGTACATTGATTACAATCAAGCCACACCCACTCTAACTAAAAGACTCTAAGTGACGCTCGCTAGCCTCCGTCCACCATAGCCAAGAACTCAAAGGCTCAACATCAAAGAAGTGAGGTATTTGGAGCTACACTTTGAAAATATACCCCTTGATCTCGACCTAGGTCTCATAACAGTCCCATTGATGGTATGAATGGTGGGCCCTACCATGTAGTCAGTACCTTGAACACAAAATCTGACCATCAACAAGTAGTCTATGAATAATTGCCAAAATACCTCTAACTTCCAACATGACTACTACTACTACATAGTCAAAGTAATCTAGATGCGGTGCTATAAATAGCGTGACATGGATGTTGTAATAGAACAAGAAGTTATTTGGTTATGTATGAGAGAAGTACAAACTAAAACTACTATTTATTTTTCAAATGACATGAATAATATTGTGCTTGTTAAAAATCCAATTTATGATATAAAGACCAAGCATTATGAAATGCAATAGTGTTTTATTTGTGAGAAATTATATAATTTAGAGAAATATGCATAACCATAGTATATTTTGAGACTCAACTCATAATATTCTCACTAATAACTAATAACTGGTGTAGTGTTAAGGTTATAAAATCTCAAAATTACTCGATCTTTGTACAATGCAACTAACTCAAAGAAGAGGTTTTAAGTGAAATTAAGCTTACGGTATTTTTTATAACCTTGTTTTATTTTATATACAATTTTTTTATTTAATTCTTCAAGAAATATACTCAACATAATTCTCTCTTGCCTTTAAGAGATGATTGTAGCCTACTACTAGGGTAGGTATCTAGGGGACGGGACAATGGATGGAAGTGTTTGTGGGGATGGGGACCTTGGATGGAACTATATCTAGAGATGAAGAGACCGGGTGATTCTACTTAAGGGGATGAAGACCACAAGGGGAGAGACTATGGATGTTTTTGGGAGCAAGGACAAAGGGTGGGGAGAGAGACCATATATGTTAAAGAGGGTCCTTTTTCCATGTGCATCATGCATGGGTTAATACTAGTTCTCTTTTATACCGTTTAAACTAACTATACATAATTTTCTGTTATTTTCATACCCATTTAGCTTGAGTTAGGATATAACATGCCAATGAAAAAATAAAATAAAAAATATGTACATATTTATGGAAGAAGCTATATTTTCAATGACACTCTTTTAATAAAACCTTCCATCAATTTGCGCAAACAATTGAACTGAAAAGTAAAAAAGTAGAGAGAAATACCTCTCTTCCCGATCTTTATGTGTGCACGGATTATATCACATTCTTGGTCCTCCTCATCCTCCAATCCTCACATGCTTACCATTATATTTGGATCCATCTCACTATGTATAACAAAGCAATACTCAAACACGGAGGACAAGAGAAATCCATCGCATTTGTAACAACAACTGAAGTCATACAATAGGCGTGTGTACAGAAACAAAATCCTTTTGATTCTTCAGGTTGCTCTTAATGTACCGCCAACCCGTAATCACAAATATTTGCAAGGCACGATTTCAATTACCATTTCTCGAGAAAATTAGTGGATTTTCTCTAACACACCCCGTAAACTAATTTACGGAAACTGAAAAGGGATTCTTGAAACCCCCTAGTATGTCTTTAGACGGCTAAACAATTCCGTGACTCCTGCAGGGGTTCGGCGGTTCTTACGTTCACTATTCTCTGCTTGAGAACTCTCGATGCCGTATAAAACTCCAAGTTGCCGACATCGGTCTTTCCAATCTCATCTTCGGCCATTGGAAACTGAATTCCTTAGCGAAAGGAGTTCCTTAGTGACCTCACTAGACTTGCCTCAACGCGAAACAAAATTGATGACCAGGAGTTGGGTTTGATTCCCAGCAAAAACCAACTTCTAATAGTCCATTTTGTGCATTTCTTGTTACAACAAAACAATTACTTTGCAGATTCGCAGTTTCTCAATTTCTGGGGAGCTGGATTCGAAACTTTCTTGATCTGTTTCTTCCTCCGAATTGAATACATTGCAATGTTCAAAGCTTCATAACTTGACAACTCGACTCGCTGTACTTTGAATTTCCACTCGCATTCCGCTTTCAGATCCCACACTCCTACATTTTGAATTCAATGCCCGATTTGAAGTTCAGAACCCACGCCACTCTACTTTCGAGAGTCTCCATTTGGTTCAATGCCCGGGGTCACCACTATATTCGGTTCCTTTCCGTTTGACGGATAAGAACTTCAGAGCCCGCCATTTTATCTTCGAGCATCTCCACTTCGATCCGCTCCCATCGAGTTCGAGCGGAACCCTTCTGGGCGGCTCTGCTCATCGGCTCCGTTAAATCCTCAGACCAAGAGCGATAGAAACGATACCAAAAGGTTTGTCTGATAGAAGTCTCTTTTGTGCTAATGGTAAGTTTGTAACACCTCCTTAATGGAATTGTTAATTCGACTCCTGATATTAATGTCTCAGATCTTCGCTCGCAGACCGTAAGGTACCATGGTGTTTACTCGGACGTTCCAGGAGGTCTAACAGCACCACATGGACCTGAGGGACTTGCCAATGCACCAGCACGACGACATTAATTTTAGATCCGAAGTTTGCAGGGGATCATTTTTAAGTGTTGGTCTTGCCTGACGGTCGATGTTATCCTAAAACTCGAATGCTTCAGATGATGTGAAATCTTCATCAACTTTGGCGATTGGGTACGAGCAACATCGGAGACTGTTCTTGCAGCGTGAGCTGCAAGCAACAGTATACCTGACCAACATCGGAGACTGCTTTTGCAGCGTAAGCTGCAAGCAACAGTCAGAATGTTGTCGAGGCAAGGTTCTCCAGAGGAAGTCTTTCTGGTCGGGTGGTACCTTGGAACGGACATAGGTAGGTCATGCAGACATCGAGTGGACTAGATTCTTCCATGCTATGGTCACGACGGAGAATCCTTCAACTGGTCCTACAGGCTAAAGTTGCTGCATGGTTGGTGGACGAGGTCGTTCTTTTCCAGGAAATCATTTGAATAACTGTTGGCTGTTACTGACATGATGTTAGCCCGTAACCTCGGCCGAAACAATGTGAAATGTGAAATCTTCTTCCACTTTCAAGTGTGAGGTTCAAGTTGGAATCTTCTTCTGAGTTGCATATTTCAACACTGCATTTCCAACTGCCCTTGAAGAATCGGACCTACTAAATGGTGCTCTCATGGCATATGGCACGGACGGTGGACAGAGCTTGTTTTTGGTTGGTACGCACGACAGGCTATGGCACTGCCTTCGAGTCTCCTGCTGACTGATCTGCAGAGCTTCGTTTGCTGTGATTCCAATAAATATCTCCGCCAATTGTCCAAGATCGTAACATCCATTATGTAGTTCCTAGCCATAGACACCTAATTTTTAACTAATTGTCCGTACGATGAAGCTTAATCCTGAAGTTATTGGGTGTGGATCGTCCTTCTCCATCTAATGAGGCCTATCCATCAAAGTTCGTTTCGTTCTGTACAAGGTCCTCTTCATATCGATACTATTGGAACCTACCTATTTTGTCTCTCCTTTGTACGGTTTGACGAGGGTCTTCCCGTCCTTCTTGTATTCTATGAGGTCGGCTTTCTATTTTCGGAGCATAAAATTGTGCCGTACTTGGCTAGTGTTCGCTTAGGAGTTGACACAGGCAGTGGGAGGTAGACGAATATCCCGGGAAACGGCACCGCAGGCCAAGTCTTGGTTGTCATCGTCGATATCTGAGGAGGTGGGCGGGCCTGGCCTTTCTGTTGTGGGTATAAGATGATGAAGGCACAAGCAATGAATCCGATGACAATACTTTCCCACAGGCACTGTCACCTCGGGTGTGTTGGCTGAACTTTGTTAATTGAGACCCAAGTGAAAGAAGAGATTGACTGGCGCGGTCAGGATTCTTAGAGGTTGTAATGTAGGAGGGGTGATTTCAGTCCGCCAAGAATTTCTGAAAGACATGGCCCGCGCAGAGGAAGATAGAATTTCCGAGCCCTTGTTAGAAGAAAGTAGGAAGCCTTCAGGAAATAATGTTTCTACTTACGAGGATGCATGGTGGGGGAGTCGGTTTGGATTCTCATGGATGAATGATCTGATTAAAAGAGGGCGTCAGAAACCGTTAGGAGTGGAAGATATTCCCCTCCTGGGTGCAGAAAGCAGCACAGAGGCTGCGCATTCTAGGTTCCAGGAGCAGTGGGAAAATACAGGGGTTGGAAGGAAGTACTTGGCCATCACACTTTGCCGCGCAAACTGGAGTTTGTTTATCCTAACAGGATCTCTTGGGGTCGTGAAGCTCTGTGTGATGTTCGCAGGACCCCTTCTCATCCAACGATTTATGGATTTCACATCTCAGGAAGACACCTTGTGGTTTGATGGTGCCAAGCTTGTCGCATTTCTCGTCGTAACCAAAGGGTTGGAGGTTTGGGCTGACCATCAGTACAATTTTCAGCAGGCAAGGCTTGGGGTCGCTGTATGGTCTGGGTTGATCACTGCAGTGTACAGGAAGGGATTGAAAATAACAGGCATGGAACGGGAGGCTCATGGAGTAGGACAAATCATCAACTACATGTCTGTAGATGCACTACAAGTAGCGAAAGTCTTTGCTTCTTTGCATGAGCTATGGCTTCTGCCGATTCAAATTTGCGTGGCATTGGTGATTATCTTCGGCGTTGTGGGAGCTGGTGCCATAGCAGGGCTTGCAACCATGGTGATAGTTATGGGAATTTGCTTGCTGATAGCTAGGAAGCAGAAGCAGTTCCAAGCGAAAATCATGACATCTAAGGACTATCGCTTGAAGGTGACCAACGAAGCGCTGAGCAACATGAAGATAATAAAGCTGTGTAATTGGCAAGAGAAATTCCTGCAAAAAGTGGAAGACGCCCGAGCAGAGGAAAAAGTCTGGGTCCAGAGGAGCATGTACTTCACTGCTTTGAGCATCTTCTTCCTATGGCTTTCCCCTTCTGTCGTTTCCGTTTCTACCTTCGGCACTTGCTTACTCATCGAAATTCCTCTCACACCTGGGATGGTTTTTACAGCTATTGCTACTTTCCGCATTTTGCAAGAGCCTCTTCGTTCATTTCCTAGTGTGCTCATACAAATTGCACAAGCCTTAGTCTGTGTGAAAAGGTTGGCGAACTACTTAGAGAGCAACGAGCTGGATCCTGGAGCTGTAGAAAGACTGCCCTGGAATGATGCCCTAGAAGACGATTCTGTAGTGGTCGAAAATGGGACATTCAAATGGGAGCTGAAAGAAGAAGCCCCAACTCTAGCAAACATAAACTTCCGAGTCAAAAGAGGTTCTCTGGTTGTTGTTGTGGGCACTGTTGGTTCCGGTAAGTCAGCACTTTTGAACAGTATTTTAGGGGAGCTGGAGAAAGTCAGTGGTAATGTAACGCTGAGAGGTAATGTAGCATACGTGCCTCAGAGTCCATGGATTCAGAATGGAACGATCAAAGATAACATTCTCTTTGGGAAGCCCATGGATGAGGCACTATACAAGGAGACAATTCGTGTTTGCGCTCTGGACGGAGATTTGATGCAATTGACATTCGGCGACAACACTGAGATTGGAGAGAGAGGCATCAATCTGAGTGGGGGCCAGAAGCAGCGTATACAGCTTGCCAGAGCTGTCTACCAAGATGCAGATGTTTATCTGCTGGACGATATATTCAGCGCCGTAGATGCGCATACAGGAACCGTCCTTTACCAAGAATGCGTTAGAGGGGTCCTGGAAAGCAAAACGGTGCTGCTTGTGACCCATCAAGTGGAGTTCTTGCGTGGAGCAGATTTGATTGTGGTGATGCGGGACGGAAAAATTGCAGAGTCCGGAAAATATGACGAACTCAATGACCAACGACTGGACTTCAGTGCCCTAGTGGATGCACATAATACAAGTCTGAAAGCCCATGACAGCGTAGAGAGAGACGTTGTAGCTGCGGCTGAAGAGCAGTTGAGGGTGCAGAATAGTGACCTTTTCTACTCAACCTTTGATTCATTGAATTCATCTTCAGTCGCTGAAGAAGAAAATTCCTCAATACAGGATGCCTTAACAGCTCTCTCACAACAGCTTCTGAGTGAACGAGAAAATGGACTCGCTCAGAATGGCGAGGCAAAGCTATCAAAGCATGCAAATACTTGCAAACCTGCTCTTTCGCCACCGGCTTCAGAGTCTGCTCGGTTGATTGAAGAAGAGGAACGAGGAAAAGGTTGGGTAGGTTTCCAAGTGTATCGCGCTTACCTCACAAAGGTGTTCTTTGGCTACCACTTAGTCATTCTGCTCTTTGTACAGACTGTATGGCAGATTTTGCAGATAGCCAGCGACTTTTGGGTGGCTTATTCAACATCATCAGCAAGGCAGGAGAGGTTTCATGCAAGCAGGTTTATGAAGGTGTATGTTGCGCTCGCAATAGGGAGTGCAGTGTTTGTGCTTTTCCGTTCGCTCATAGTGACTTTCTCCGGTCTCAGAACAACGCAGAAGTTCTTTCTGGAGATGATCAGGAGCGTGTTTCGATCTCCTATGTCTTTCTTTGACACCACACCAGCAGGCAGAGTACTGACCAGATCATCTACAGACCAGACTACGTTGGATTTTGTACTTCCCCTCACGTTTGGCTCCTTTCTGGCTATGGCTTTCCAGCTCATGGGAGTTTTGGCGGTCATGTCAAAAGTCACGTGGCAGATGTTGTTCTTCGTTGGTCCTCTGGCTCTGATTTTCTGTTGGTATCAGATGTTATACATCACTGCCTCAAGAGAGCTCACTCGGTTGGAGGCTCTAACGGAAGCTCCCATTATCCAAAACTTCTCCGAAACTATCTCTGGCTTTACTACAATCAGAGCTTTCAATCACCAGCAGAGGTACATACGACAGAACTTAAAGCTCGTCAACACTAACCTCGCAATCAAGTTCCACTACTACGCTGCAAACGGGTGGCTGGGCTTTAGGCTGGAAATGATTGGCACTGCAATTCTCTGCAGCTCTTCTCTACTGATAGTCTTTCTGCCGAAGGGAGTAATCCAGCCTGAAAATGTGGGCCTTTCCCTTTCTTACGGATTGGCTCTCAACACCTGCCTGCTCTACACGGTAGTTAACATGTGCGAAGTTGAGGAGACCATGGTTGCTGTGGAACGGGTGCTTCAATACTCTCATCTTCCTTGTGAAGCACCTTTGGAGATTCCAGAACAAAAGCCTCCCCCAAGTTGGCCCAGCAAAGGGAGCATCACCATGACCAACGTCCAGATGCGGTATCGCACTGATACACCACTAGTTCTCAAAGGAGTGAGCTTTTCTGTTCAAGGAGGGGACAAACTGGGGGTAGTGGGCAGGACAGGGAGCGGCAAGTCCTCTCTCATTCAGGTGCTGTTCAGACTAGTGGAGCTTGCAGGTGGAAGCATTGTGATCGACGGAGTGGATATAAGCAAAATTGGCTTGAGCGACTTGAGGTCCAAGTTGAGCATTATTTCCCAGGAGCCAACTTTGTTTGAAGGGACTGTCAGAACCAATTTGGATCCTCTTGGTGAGCACACAGACCAGGAAATTTGGGAGGCACTAGAGAAATGTCAACTAGCTGACATTGTGAAGGACAAGGATTCGAGGCTGGAGTTCCCAGTGGCCGAGAACGGAGAAAACTGGAGCATGGGTCAGAGGCAACTATTTTGTTTAGGCAGGGCTCTTCTTAAGGATAGCACGATTCTTGTGCTGGATGAAGCAACTGCATCCGTAGATACCCAGACCGATGTGGTTATCCAGAAAATCATTAGTCGTGAGTTTGCCTCTTCAACTGTTCTGACCATAGCTCATAGATTGCCAACCATAATGAACAGCGGCAAAGTCCTTGTCCTGGATGGTGGTCTTGTTCTGGAGTTCGGCTCGCCATCGTCGCTCTTGGAGAAACCATCCTTCTTCGCTTCCCTCGTCGAAGAATACTGGAACAGGTCCAGTAGTCTCCACAATCTGGCTGCTGCTGGCTCGAATGCTAGAAATGGCTAGGTGTAAAGGCTGGAACGGCAAATTTATGTTTTGATCTGAACAATCACTCACGGTGTCCATCGGACCTCGCGCTCGGCCAAGAACAGTGGAGTTACTTCTTCTGCCCGACCGTCTGGGCCGCAAGATCGAGAACCCGAGAGTAAAGACTCGAGACGAGCGAAGAGTCCTCTGTCCAGGTCTTACTGAAAGTATCTTTTCCTACAAGTTGTACTCAAAATTCTGACGGAACAGTTCAGTAATCACAAGGTTTGCTTAACCACATTTTCCTCAGAAGCGGGGTGTTCCATAGCAGAACAATTGAGGTTACACAAACAGTTGTTTACATTTTAGTTTCAGCCCGCCCATTTGTCAGGAGAACCCAGGTCTGGGACATGCGCAGATCAGGACGGAAGGGAAAGCACAGACTACCTACCAAACGCTGGTGTATCGTGGCGAGACTGCCTCCCTAGAAGAGACAGAAGCTATTACAAACCAGCTCTTCTGGATGCTCCTCAAGTCTCTGCGGAGGTCTGTCCCTTGTAATCCTCCAAAAAAGGGGCTAACTTTGCTGCGAAAATTCTTTGTTGCAGACCTTCCCAACTGAAAACCGGATATGCAGCAGGTGTGGTCACTGTAGAGCTGGTTAGGTTGGAGAGACCTGCAAGAGGCGATGGATCTGCATGCCGTAAAAGCGAGTGTCCAGCGAAAGCAATTTCTCTGACGGGTAGAGTGCAAGAGAAAGCAATCTCTTTTCGTGGAGGTTTTGATGTCCTGTACTTACAGTACAGGACTTGTCTGTAAAAGTTCTCGCGTACAGTATTATTGGCATGTTCTGTCGTCATGTCTGCGGTGACAAGACACCTTGCAGAACAGGGCCCGATCCTTGTGTGTGGCTACTGCAAAGAAACCCTGCCTTTTGCCTTGGGAAAGAAAATACAATGAGGTTGAAAACCTGAGTACCCTTAAAGGAATCTTTGCTCACTGATTCTGATCATGAGAATCAAGGACTAGTTCATTCAAGCAGTTCCATTCGGAGAATTTTTCCCACTGCTACATTTGCACGGAAGTAGCTTACAGAGGGAAATCAAACTTAACCGATTGCCATTGTAGTTACCATCATTTTGAACATGGTCAGTTTAAACTCATATGCACAAAACGAGAAAGCCCATCAAGCATTTGAGAGGATACTGAGGCTATCGGATCCGATGAAACACAGACTTAATATCATTTATCGAAGATAAAAGCGATCGCGTAGGAAAAATGAAGGATGGGAAGACCCCATCAAGCCGTACAAGGGAGAGAAAAAAAGGTAACATTTATCTATGCTATCGATTCTGTAATTTTCTTTGAAGTTAAATCAAATATCTTTTATAATTCCTTGAATCATAGACAGACACCCCCATGTCTAGGGACACCTATATGTACATCTTTTTATAAATAAATGAATACTAATAAATAAAGAAAATATATAAAAGAAATTTCCTTGAAATGTTCTAAACTTGAAGTAGAGTAAGTGAAGCTTTTTATCTACATACTATTGTGGACTTTGATATGAAACCAATTCCATTGCAAATGAATGCTATGAGTTACATCTGAAGCTTCAATCCCCAGGCATATTGCCAAACTAAGGATCTTATTGGAGTCTTCCGACCCATCTTGTCATCCTATGCGTGCTGCTTGGCTTGCATGTACTCTGATGCCATAGCTAAGAGTACCCTGAAAGCAAGAGGTTAGCGATAAAGTATAAACTCTACTTTTCAACATTACAGCCATGATAGGTTCATGGTAACTTACCGTCCCCATTTGTGGACTTCAAATCGCAGCAGATTCTTCTATATATATATATATATATATATATATATATATATATATATATATATATATACACACGAGAACAGATGCCGTTCCCAGAACGGGTTATCCAGAATTCATGAGGTGCAAATGATCGATAAGTAAGATGTACATAATTGACGATACTAGAATAGTGAGAGATCTATAAGGTAGAATGCATCAAATGTAACTTGAAACAAAGGCATAATTGAAACAAATTGAGAATAACATATGGCTAACAGACTAATAAACCACCATGAAATCGAGAACTCTATGCAAACAACAGCGAGAAATAGGTACTGCTACGTAAATGACTGCCAGTAAACAGTGCATGAACGATAAAAATAAAATATGTAGGATGGAATCGGGTAGGAACACTGTATACACCAGAGCTCCCACAAATCAGGCAAAGAGCAAAGGAAAAATAATAGGGAGGGAATTAGCTAGGGAATGGAGGAGTGGAACAATACGAGAGCTATAGGACGGTGTGGCTGCAGAAAGCCGTCGTCGAAGTGTAACAGGGTAACGAGAGCGAAGCGAATAAGGACAGGATATAAAGTATATCGCAACAAGCGCTATGGACGCTTGAGTCCTGAGACGCTAAACAGCAAAAGGGAAGCAGAAGGCAGCCATAGTAAACCTTCACTAAAACACTTGCGACTTCATCAGTGCCTCACGCAGTGCCGAAGTAGCTGAGCAATTGTCAGTTCCCCTCATACCGAGTTTCTGCTTGAAAACTCATGAGTGCCAAGGCAAACTAGGTTGCTCCCCTAAAGTGCTGCTCAGAAGGAATGGGAATGTCTGTTCTTCAGAAGGAATGGGAATGTCAAAAAGAACAGAGGTGGAAGTGTGGAAAGCAAGGGCAAGCAAAAGTGCAGGCACGCACTTAAGCGCTGGAGTCTCAGCCGCATAATGAGGATCAGTCCAGAAAGAAAAGAATCCACATGAGTAAAATGAGGGAAGAAATAGAGACATACCTGAAATCACAAACATTCATTAGTAGAGAGAAAGTCCAGGACACAACAATGAGAAAGTGTCAAGCAGAGGTTTGCTAGTGAGACAAGAGTGGAGCAAGAAAACTTCAGGGCTGCACCGGAAGGGGATGAGTCAACTGAAGCTGGAAAAGCAGAGGTGAAGTGAATGGAGGTGAAGGTGAAATATACACAATATATATGAATTCAGAAATCAAGGACTCCCAAACAACAGTCTGGTATACAAGCCTCCGGGAAAAACTATATATGTGTGTAAATGTACTATTTCTACTATTTCTGAACATGCTAAACAGTTCCATATGGAGGTTGTGCCTGTTAGCTCCATGTAGTCCTCTTTTACTGACACTGCTGAGAACGTAAAGTTGTATATATGACAAAGGATGGAGGATGCAATGGGGCAAACTTTCAAACTGAAGTCCCTATTTAGTCGAGTTCATCGCGTATAGGTTACTGCAAGACACTGACAGTAACAACGTACAATTCTGGTTGTGGAGGACGTACATGCTTTTCGTAGGTAGTGTGGACATTCTATTAGTGTGTATACTTAGTGTAATCCATGCTAATAGAGGTTTAAAGAAGATTTTTAGATCTAAATATTGATTAAGGTAGGAATAATATTTTTTTTATTAATAGAAAATTTTAATTGATACTTTAGGAAATATTTGTTACTATTGTTTGATCCCGCATATTACGCTCAAATTCAAATTGAGCAAACTTGAAATTCAATATATTTTGAAACCCATTGGTTTATATAATTTTAGAACTTTTTGTACGTAAATAATACACATACACTAATCAACTTCATCTTGAAGTGACGTGGATCCACACTAACTATTGTAACCTTTTATTCATGTGTATTTTAAATTAGTGTGTATAGTGGGATCCACACCATTACATCTTCCTATTCTGTTTGGCTATCCTGTGCTGCGACTTCGATGTAGTGGAACTTTTTGTACGTAAATAATACACATACACTAATCAACTTCATCTTGAAGTGACGTGGATCCACATTAACTATTGTAACCTTTTATTCATGTGTATTTTAAATTAGTGTGTATAGTGGGATCCACACCATGACATCTTCCTATTCTGTTTGGCTATCCTGTGCTGCGACTTCGATGTAGTCCTCCTATAGTGGAGGATTGGAGTAATGAATTCTTAACTTACACATTTAGTGATACAATGGAATGAAATGTTTACAGTCTTATGTCATTTCAAAGATGATTGGTCTAGGGGGGGGGGGGGCTTGAGCTTGTTTGTCTTAAGCCATTCGCACATACCAATTTCTTTTGACTTAGCTCAAAAGTGTTCAAATGGACAGAAGAAGTAGAAGCCGCTGTGTAAACCACGATGGTATTATAGGTGATGTTTGAGTCTAGGTAATTACCCGGATTTGGTGGTGCTTGATCTGAACACAGGAATTAATGGAATGAGCAGGGCTAGGATGGTGAAGTCCAGCAATTTTGCTGCCAGGTTCTACACAAGTTAGATAAGGTACTCTAGTCCAAGTGTCCCACAAGGTTGACACCCATTATGACATAGCCTCCAATGATAGTGTTACGGTCTCCACTTGATAGTAATATATTCAAAAAGTTGGAACATCTCTATTTTTCCCATAGTTGAATCACCTCGTTAAATCACTCAGTTGAATCCTATGGTTATGTTTGTAAATGACACACATGCATCAAGTAGCCAACAAGTGACAAAAAAACCATCAAGGGACATGCTTTATGCAGCTTTGAGCTTCAGATATTTGGTTCTTTCACCACTTGATAGTAACAGAACACTAGAACCTATCTATGTGACATTTTGGATTATTATAAATTTAGAGCTTTTTTTTGTGCATGCAACACCCCAATCATCCCCCCCAGCCCAAGAGGATTGTAATGTATTAATGTATACTATGATTACATTACTACAACAACCAGGTACTATGTCCTTGAGTGTTACTTGGAGTGGCTATCAATGACTTTAGAGATTTACAAAAGGATGAGGCATTGTTTAGAATATAGTGTTAAGTATGTGTTATCTTTTATTTCCTTTGGTTTGGGAGTATTTTTAGTAGTCCACTTTATGAGGCTTTCATTTTGTTCTTTGGCAAGGGTTGCTAGAATTACCATAAGCAATGCTCCTCATCTAGCACCCCATATCCCTTATGTGCAATATGAGAGTAGATCTCAATATTGGCTTTTTAAGCACATACCCTCAATGGCCCAAGTTCAACATGATGGAGCCTCTTTCATCCTCTACTCACAACCTTTGCCCTCTTTAATGGAGTACACTCTACTAGTTGACTCTCATATAGATGATGCCACTTCTCATGATATACTCATTCTTGACCACCCTACCGCTGCTCCTCCTCCTCACTCCATAGATCTACCAACACTATAAGATCAAACTCTTCCATACATTCCGCCTCACTAGCAGCACATAATCTTGTCTAGATTATCCATGGGTGGGTATTAGTCTAGCCCAACATCAAGGGTGATCTAGATGTCTATAGATAATGGTAGAAGCCACTTCCGTCCCCACACCACCAAACCTTATCATACTCCTATCCTCTCTATTCATGCCTCATTTGGCTCATACTCTTGACTAAATTTTGTGGATCATTATCCAACCATTTCTACAAGGTCTACCTAGACCTTGGATGTATACCAAGTTCCATATGTCTTTACATCACCTAATGTGCTCCACACTCTCCTTACTATTACAAGCTATCTTGGTAGATGACAAAGGGAGATAAGCATCTTCTTAGACCTTATTAGCACTCTTCATATTGTGTAACCTACTCTTTCTAGCACATGGAGTTATATCAAAACATTATGAGATCAAGTCTAGGATTCATAGGTTTTGCAAGGAGATTGGTCAACCTTACAAGACAAGTATAACATAAGGGTCTAATAGTAGCTAGAAGATTGCAAAGTCTTCATAGGCCCATGTTCCACTTCTAGAACATTACCACCTTTGTTGCTCCTTGATGTTAGGTCAATGTAAAAGACCAAGATCCAGGAGAGAAATAGGAGAATGGAAACTCACATTGGGACACTTGAATGAGGGAAAACTCCGAATGCCTAGCATGAGCTTTGGCTTTGATATTTATAGGTAGCATACAAAGCCCTTGAGAAGCTTCTCAAGAAGCTTCTCCAAGTCGTTTCCTTAGAGTGCAAGCCAAGTTAACTAGGAAGCTTCTCAGGAAGCTTCCTTCTAGAAGCCACCTACTTGGCGTGCAAGCTAAGCTAGTTAGAAGCTTCTAGAAGCTACCTGCTTGGAGCATAAGTTAACTAGTTGAGAAGCTTCCTAGATGCTTCTAGAATATTTTAGGCTAATTTGTCTTTTTCTCTACTTTGTTAGCCTTACTAACTACGTCGTTAAACTCCATATTGTTACATATTCCCCCACCGCTAGTTGGTGATGTACTCGTCGCCTTTGAAGCTTCAAACTCCTGGATGGCCGTCTATGCATTTTGGAGGTAAGAAAGAGGTTTCATGTGGCATCATGAAGGGGATACCCTTTCCAAAGGACCTTGTACTCCCTATGTTGTTGGGTCCTCGTTGCATGTGGTGACGAGCAAGGATACTTCGTACAAACTTCGTAAAAACTTCGTACTCCTCATGATCATTGATAGGGATAGGGGGAGGAGGAGGTTGGACTCAAGAGGAAAAAGAAGAGGGGCTAGGAACAAAGGGTTTCAACTTAGAAACATGAAAGATAGGATGGATGCGCATATGACAAGGCAAGGCAAGGCAAGTCAATAACCAACAAGAGAGACAATTTGGGTGACATCAAAAGGTCCTATCCAATTAGGGGCAAGTTTATGAACTTGGGTATCAAGTGGGAAGGGTAGATTACTAGAGGATATCATAACTTTATCACCAAATTCAAAGGTGAGATCACAACGATGGTGGTCTGCATATTGTTTTTGACGATCCTGAGCAACAAGGAGATGAGATTTAGCTTGTTGGAGAGATTTGGATATAGTGGTCAAGAAGGTTGAAGTATGAGGGACCTGAGACAGGAGAGGAGCAAGAAGAGAATCTGGGACAAGCGAATCTTGGCCAAAATTGAGAAAGAAAGGAGAGAATCCGGTGCTTGTCTGTTTAGAATTGTTGTATGCAAACTCTGTAGCTGCAAGACATTCATCCCAATTGGTATGGTGAATGTTGACGAAGGCACAAAGCATATCTTCCAAGGTGCGATTTGCACATTCAGTTTTTCCATTAGTTTGAGGATGATAGGTTGTGGACAAAGCAAGCTTGGTGCCAAGTATCTAGAAGAGTGCTTGCCAAAACTTTCCGATCAAGCGAAGATCACAGTCGGAGATGGATAACTCTGATTTCTGATGTGTTGCTATCAGATAGAGTTAGGATTCTTTTGCGTAGAAGGAAAAGCTCCGGAGCTTGGGTCAATACCCCTCTTCTAATAGAGGATTTTTTTTCATGTTTGAGTAGTTTTTTGTTATACTCCACTAGCATTTGCAATCTACATCCAGCATTACTAGGTCTTCTAGACTAGTGTGCATGTGATTCTTCATTCAACACACAAGGTATAAATATTTTAGAATGTGCCATAGGTGGAGAGCACAACATAATTCATGATGCCATCTGAGATATGATGACACAACTCCTCTTAGATGCATAGTCCCAAGTACAAATTGAGCCATGGTTAAACCTCCATGTCGGGTTAGAGTGGATATTGTCACTTTTATGGATGGTTTGCATACTTTGTTTGATGTGATGGTTGTGAAACTCCTACAAACAAAGATACTTGCATGAGCAAGTATTCAAGCACTTTGATCATTGCCACTCAAAGAAAGGAGGACTATTATGCATCACGGTTCTCCTCTAATACCCTTTGTTCCTTTGGCTACTGAGATTTTGTGCATCTTTCACTACTTCATTAGTCCCCTTAGTGAAACACTATAAGGTTCCTTACAAAGGAGATGAGCTATGGTTGTCTCTAGAACCATGCTCACCTCCTACTTTTGATAGAGAGTCTTGGTCACTGTGTAGCACGCTTAGGCTTTGGGTCTTCATAAACAGGCTACAACAAGAAGTATGCCTATCATGTCTATGGCCTTCCCTCTCCACTTATAAGACATACCATTGGAGTACCTCTATCACACAATCCAATAGTGTACCTTTATCACACAGTCATATAATAGATTACATTGTTGCTTTGTAATGGATTGCTATGTAGCCGTTCCCCTAGCATGGCTTGGGGGCCATGATTTTGTTTTGGGTCTTGGCCTCTTTGTTTCATTGGCCCTTCCTCTCTATCCCCTGTGGGTGCCTTGTATTCCAGTTTTGTTTTCCTTCAAGGTATACTTTTACATATATATAAATATATAAATAAATTTATTTATTTATATTTATATTTATATATTTATATTTGTTACATTACAACACTTTCTTATGTGTTTTGTAGTTAATATGGCCTACTCAAGTTAGAGAGAGTGACTTTAGAAGTCCCTACTCCCAAGTAGTGTACCTCACTCTAATAAAGGAAAAGAAAAGAAAATTGTACTTCTATGGACCTTCCGAGGTTGGTTCTCAATTCAACATTGTAGTGGAAACAAGTTGCGTCAGAATTCTAAAAGAGGAAGACAACAAGCTACTAGAGCAGGATCTCGGCTTTTGTAGTAAGGAACAGGGCCTATATCCGAGCAGGTTTCCGAGTCAAATCGAGAGTTCCAATCCAAACCGGATGTAGCTGATGCTACAGTGTACTAGAGAGGAGAGAAGATGTAAAATACCTAGTGCTTTCCAGTTATAAGTTGTTCACGTGCTCTTGGCCAACTGTATAACTCCCATAGTTTTGGCGGCGCTTATCGTTGAGCCTCACGCGTAGCGAAGAAACATTGTCACGAAGCGGAGAGAAAAGATTCCCAGCTTTTAAGATTAATGTAATGGAAGCGACAAGCCATTACATCCACACGTCGCCAGATGACATCTCCCACAATATTTTGAGACGGAAATATCCTAGGGGGTACACTGATCGACAGGGTAACTTATGCAATGTCGATATGCTTGAGATTAAAAACTAGACTTTCCTAAGTTGTCTGTGCCACCGTCCACAGCTGGTGTTGGCTACAGGTACTATACACAGACCAAATTTAGCTAATCTATAAGCGCCTCAGGAGGTCATAGGGGGCGTCATAGGGGGGATGGTTACTTCTGGAGGTCCCATATATTATTGCTTCTTTGGAAACCAAGGGCATCCACCTAGTATTCTGCATTCCGAACAAATAGGATGTCTTCGACCAATTAAAAGATATTTTTCTCAACGGCCAATCAAGCTACACTCTCCTCTTGTTTTTTTTCTTCTCTCAAGATCACCCTCAAGAATTAGGAACTTCCAACATGACACTTCTTAAAACTTGACAAAGTTTGAAAACACCGAAAACTCAGAAGAGGAGATGTGTCTTCTCAAATGCACCTGCCACATGTTTGAAGAAAGTAGAGTCTGTTGACCTGGAAGCAAACATTCTTTTCTTAGTGGGCGTTGTCAAAACTGCAGATCAGAAAGCTACGACTCTGGAACTCATCTAAGCAGTTTCATATCCCGCTGTCCAATCCAGTCCTCGCCTGCCACTCTAGGCATGTATATCTCTCTCCTTCCACTGAACGTAATGCCTCTAGAACTTCCAGGAAACAAATTCATCGGTAAATATTTCAGTATACAAGAGAAGACCATCCGGAAAAAGCGAATGAGAAAAATATACAAATAAATAGTTATGAAAACACTATCTCGCTTGGATGGCAGTGAAGGACTAAACGTTTAAGTTACATTATAATGGTGGAGTACAACAACGAAATCTACAGATGCTCTTAGATGACAATTGAAGCGGGCCTGAATTTGCATAAATCTCAAACGATTCGGAAGGACCTGAACATAGTCTTCAAATCAAACACTGGGGTAGGTAGTGCAATGCAGTGCATGTCCATGAGAGAAAATCAGAAAGACCCGAACTGCCATCTATGTCAGATTCAGGTACGGGAGCGCAGAAATGGGGAATAGATCTTAGAAGGTAAGGGATTTTGACAGCTTTACAAACCTAGACCACTTACTTGTGCAAAGATCCTCAATATCAAACATGCTTAGTCCCTACCGGAGCATGATATTGAAAAGATCACCTACTTAGAATTGAGATGATATCAGAGTTGACATTTTCACCATCAAAACACACTAGTGAGGTTAGGAAAGCCGGCTTCCTCGTTTGGGGTGAAGCCAGCTAGCAGACAGTCTGCACATCACTAACCAAGGATGGCAGTATATTCTGTTGTTGGTCACTGTTAACTGAAACATTGCTTACACAAAGGTCCTGACATTGAGGACAAAGTGATGCCACCTTTGAGAAGAAATGGCTTTGCCGGAAGACAAAGCCTGCGGGGACCCTCCTGGAAATGTTGTCGGTGGAACCACATGACCTAGGCGTGACCATTCTCCTCTCCGCAGAGTCCACCCCAATGAGACGTTTGCCATACTTGGCATGCGTCTTCGATGGTCGCTGAAGTGCATCAGTTGTAAGTCATAAGTGGGTGGAACTCGGGTCAAAATCTGCCGCTGGCTTGTCTTGACCTAATATCAACATTCATCTCCGAGTGTAAATCAATGTACACTTCCACTCAATTTTTGAATCATGAGTGAAAGGTCCTCCCATGAAGCAAGAGAAACAGGTTCAGATGGTATCACAAATCCAATGATATGTTAATTGAATGAGGGGCATAATTGGCACTTTTGAATGCCAAAAATGAAAACTAAGTTCAGTGGCAGTTAGAACTGGTTTACTGTTTGACTGATGCGGGAGGCTTTCAGCACATTTGGTTTGTCTCGTCCACTGAGTCATGATAGGAAATGGTACAGAAAAGCGAAGTTTGAAACAAGTTGGTTGGTTCTTCGGGCATAGACTATCATCATGGCTGTTTGACATGGACTGAGACGGCTGATGTAGTCACTGTTAGGACCCTTAAGGCTCTGGGGTTGACAGGGACCTCCAAGGGCCTAATAATGTTGAGCACCTTGGTATGGGTTTGAACTTTCGCCTCGTATTTACACTCTATGCCACTGTGTAGAGTTTGAAGCTGGGATTGACAGGCCCCTCCATGATCACCGAGTCGTCATCCTTGTGCACCTCCACATCCTCATTGGTCAGGTCGTGCAGTTCAGGAGGAAGATCACCCTTGAGACCAGTGCATCCAACTAGATTCAATACTTGTAGCGAACGTAGACCTGTGATTTCCGTTGGAAGTTTGGTAAGCTTCGTGCAGCAATTTAGAGATAGCTTTTGGAGAGCGGTCAAATTACCTATCTCCTTGGGAATGTGAGTCAGGTGTTTACAGTAATCCAGATCTAGGGACTGGAGCGTTGTCAGGCACCAAAGCTCCTCCGGCAGTCTGAGGAGTGCTGTGCAAGTACTCAACGACAACCGCAGCAGAGATCCGAGGCAACCTATCTCTCTAGGAAGCTCTTTCAGACTTATACAAGAGCTAAGATTCAACCTCTCCAAGAACGCCAAGCTGCCAATCTCCCTCGGAAGTTTCTCCAGTCGCGCACAATTGGTCAAGGAAAGCTCTTCCAACATGCCCAGCCTCCCAATCTCCGGGCAGACGGAGGTTAAGGGGCAATGTCCACAGCTCAGATAAGTGAGGCTCCGTAAGCCCCCAATTTCTGGTGGTAGCAGCGTTAAACTCTTGCAGCGGCTAAGATCAAGCCTCTCGAGATTGCACAAGGTCCCAATCTCTGGTGGCAGTGAAGTTAAGTTTTGGCAACCTGACAAGTCCATCTCCTTCAAATTTATCAGGTGCCCAAGGGACCTGGGAAGCTCCTTGATTCCGCCACAATTCTCCATCCGGAACCTAGTAAGAGTCCGTAAATTTCCAAACCCCTCGGTGAGATTTTGCAGACGACTGCAACTGTATAGGTGAAGTTCTGCTAGCCCCATCAGTTGTGCCACAGTATCTGGCAGCTCTTCCATGTTGTTGCATCCAATCAAGGTCAAATCCCTGAGTTGCGGTGGAAACTGCGCAATCCACAACCAAGAGATGTTTGCTTAATTTTATGTCAAACTCATGGCAAACATATCACATATGTAAGACATATCAGGTCAGAGAACTTCCACGAGTTTCAATGGACACGAAAAATGGGGTATTGGATTTATGAGGACAGAAGCCGTTCGAGGAACGGGAGATCCAGAACTCATTAAATGCATATGAAATGTAGATGAAATGGCAAAATGGGATATGTAGCAATCCTTGTCTAGTTCAAATTGCGTTAACAGTTTTCCTGTAATTGAACAAAGAGGTAGCTTTATGACAAACAACCTATCAAGCTCAAATGTGTGGCGAAAGTGAGAAACATAACGAGCGTCTCCCAGCGATATTCTCGGGGTTCGCAACGAAAGTGATGAAGCTTTTTCTAAATTGTCCTTTCCA
Source organism: Lunularia cruciata (assembly GCA_948567375.1). Taxonomy (NCBI): domain Eukaryota; kingdom Viridiplantae; phylum Streptophyta; class Marchantiopsida; order Lunulariales; family Lunulariaceae; genus Lunularia; species Lunularia cruciata. The sequence goes on along the minus strand of OX419755.1, from coordinate 78,781,786 downwards.
GCTCAGTCAACCTCGTTAACTTGGTTCTCCGTCTCTTCCACCAAAAAAGGAGACATTGGACAAACTTTCTCATTTCAAAGACTAAGGGAGACACAGTCATGTGCAAAAAATCCATTATACTCTCCGCCAAAACCAGCTATAGAGTCTGCGAGGTCCTTGCTCTGGAGAAGTAAGTACTTTGGGGTGAAGAAGTAAGTACCCACCTTGAGATTCAAGTCGATCTCATGAGCTCTCAGGATGACCATCTCCAGCTTTTTCATACGATTCATTTGAAAGGGAATTTTCACTTCCGATGCAGGTTGACTGCGCCCCCAATAGAAGAACTGCAGTTGATTCAGAGCCTTCGTACAGTATCCTCGGACCCCAGTGTCGTGGAGGATCAACAGTCGAAGGTTACTCATCCTCTCCAACATATGCCCCTGGAGGGGTTCTTTACAACTTATGAGAGACAATCCCTTGATGTTGCTGAGTTCCTGCACATTGTCCACATAGCATTAATCACCGGTATCGCATTTCTGCAGAGTCAATGCAGCTGCTTAACAAGTGAACACATCGAGAAGGTGAGGCTACCACGGTGAGTTGTTAAGAATATAGAGTGAGTACCAGCAGTGTTGATGGCTGACATACGAGGCAGTTCAGTTTCCGATATACAAACTCGACAAGAACTATGTACGACTAGATAATTCAGGTAAACGGTATGTCACCTGGAACAGCTGTGCGAAAAAAATGTTACTTGAAATATGGGGGTTGAGAGCAAATATAGTTTGAATCATTACAGCTAGACGACTAATCTTGTAAAAATGATGTAGTACATATGACGTACTACTAACACTATACATATCTTTAGCGTTCTGTCCAAGGACCATCCATCTCAGATTACCCTTTGGTGCGATTAGCCAGTAGTTACATTCCAATGTCAGACAAAGTCTTAGAAAACATGTGAGCTTACATTTCCGGGACCATCCACCAATAGTCTCTCAGGTAGATGTGTCTGATCCTCAGACTGGACACGATTGCCCTGAGCTCGACGGGAACCGATGGCAGCCAACAAGTCATGCATGCCTACCAGCTCCAACTTCCAGGGATGCTCAGAGTACCTAGTCCATTGAGCAATGCCATATAGACTTTCTGTATCTTTCTTATTGGCAGCTATCAATGCCTGACTCATAAGAGACTTCATGGCCGGCTTGCCAACTACACGATCAACGATTCTCCAATCCCAGCCACGAAAGAAGATGGAAATATCTAAAAATGCCTCTTTGAGAGTCATATCGAGACGATCGTATATGACCTGTAATTTGCCAAACATCTGATCCTCTGGAGAATCTAGTTCTTCTGCGGCCTTCATCTTTTTAGATATAGAGGACCAGTGCTCCTCAGTTTGGTTGGCTTCATCAGAGAAATAAGAGCCGGTGACCTTCAGGGCAAGAGGATTGCCGTCACACAGGGGTACAACTTGGTCAACCATCTCCACGTACGTGTTGAGCATCCCATGATTCATGACAGGTTCAGAAGCTGCATGAGAGAGGAAGAGTGTTTTCGCTTGCTGAGGAGATAGTGGGGGCAACTTATAAGGTAAGAACTGGTACTGTGGCATAGCAGGCCGACAAAGTTGATCTAAACGATTGAGGATAGCTAGAGAAGGGGAACTGACAAGTAATGAACTCTTGAGCGGTAAAACTTTCCCGAGGCTGTGAGGAAAGAGCTCTCCTATGATCCGAATATCAAACAGATTGTCAATAGCTATGCGAGCTTGTTTGTTGTTGTGCTTCAACTTTTGCAGCTGATAAAGCAAGGCATTTCTCCCCTGCGCTGTGCTTGTAAACTCTTTCTTCCCCCCACCAAGCTGTTGCAACAGAGAAGCCTGCAACTTGCGAAGATCATCCGGCCTTTCCCCAACTTCAACAGAAGCAAAAAGTCGCTTCTGAGTCTTCTGAAGAGTTGTCACAACTTCATTCAGAAGCATGGTCTTCCCCACTCCTGCATGTCCATAAATCCCCACCAAACAAACGCCAGGCTTTTGGAAAAACTTGATGATGTTACTGATGTGTTGATCCAGCCCAATGCTCATGGCCTGTAAAGCCGGAGGCTTCTTAATTACAGACTGAGCCACTCGGTTGCCAACAGCAGCTAGAGTCGCAAACATGAGATTATCTTGCAAGACTTTGAGCTCACTGAGAACGTCTTCCAGTTGATTTGGGACTCCTTCAGACAAGGACTTCCTTATCATCCAGGCGCTTACAGGAGAACAACAGCTGCATGTGAGGAGAAGTAACATGAGTCAGAATGTAAACCAACAGGAATAGAAGATGAAGAGGACGTCAAATTTTCTAGAAATCTGCCTATGACAGTTCGTGATAAATCATCCTACAGTAAATTGGTCAGTACAAATAAAATACCTTCAATCAAATCGACCTTAAAACTCCAAATATATGCTCTTGTTGTGAGTTGATCACTTTAGCTGCAATAATCTTGGGGCAAAAAGTTTGACCATATTATCTATCTTCGTTCCTCAACATGTGGAGAATATGAATCTTCCCGTCTAAGTGTGGTTCACGTTTCCAGTAGACAGCAATACGCTCTCTTAACAAATCAGGCGCTGTTCTATGTATCATCTCAGAGGAGCCAAGAGAAGCACAGTCTGAAAGAAAACTCTTTGAAAACGTATATTATCTCAAAGTTGGATGCCAGGTGAGAAGATAATTGACTCAGGAATATAGATGAGGTTAATCACCTGGTGTACCTCTGACTCGTATCAACCTTCTGCTCAATATGCCTGATGCAAGCATAGGCATACAAGAGAGTTCCCGTTGCAATCTTGAAGATGTCGCTATCTGTTTCCAAAGAAAGCTTCAACTCGTCAATCTGATCACCTATGTAGTCAATCTGCTGCTGCAAGACCTCCATCTTCTCGTGGCAATAGGCCACGTCATGAGACCGCGTGTTGATGTACCCCACCAACTTGAAAGCCAACCCAGACCAGGTCATACCGACGTCCTTACCGGCTTCTCTCAGGATTTCCCATTGAAGATTTTCAAAAATAAGAACACGATCTTTCAGTTGCGAATCATTAACCTGCGAAAAAATCATAGTCAAGTTAGAAAGCAATATATTGCATACGATCTCAAGCGGAGGTTTCGGATCTGACTCCCATTGGATGATTGCACGGCTCGAGCTGCCAATCGGTTGCAGGCAGGGGGAACGAAGTAGATGACAGCAGAATGCAATGCTCCTTACACAGATTAAAACTGCGTGCGGAACTTGTTTTCACCAACTGTACTGTAAGAAAGTACGAAGTCAACTTGTACGCTATTATTTTCTCAACACTTCTCCAAAAGAAAAGATTGGCGTACCTTTTTCCTAAGGTCCTCCAAGAAGGCACCGTGCGAGCTAAGAAATTCATCCACAATCTTGTAGTCTTCCTTGTTGAAGCGGACTGGCGTACTAACTTCTGGCTCTGGTTCGGGAACAGTAGGGCTCATTGATTCCTTGTCGCTGTATCTAGTCGGACTAGCGCACTCTTGCCATTTCGGAGTAAAAGAGTGGGCCTTCCCGTAGGCGAATCCGTTCTTTGGAATCCCTTTCCCAATCCCACCCTCAATTCTACTTTCGGGCAATGATCGGCCTCCCTCTAGTTCCCCATTCGAGGATGGCATCATGCCGTCGTCCCTTACTCTATTTCTCAAAATACTGTTTAGTAGCCTTGATTCCTCGGCTTGAAACATTATGATCCTTTGTGCATTCTGCGCTCCAGAGATAACTCTTGAGCGCAAAGCATGCGCTGTGATGCCTCTGCTTCCCCCCGGCGAATTAGCACGCAATGTCTGGAGACAGATGGGTCACTGTCACAGTCGATCAGATATGACACACTCGTACTTGTCCACTTGACAGGATACAACTTACGAGTATCAACTACTATAGATCGGAGTCTTCGTCTCTACCGCGACATGCAGGATATTCCCAGTTTCGGCAATGTTTCAAATCTGTGAGCTCCCTACTTCTAACAGGAAATGCGGTGAAAATATTTTCGTCTCCTTCACACTCCCTAGCAGCCGCTGAGAATCCAGATTTATCAGCTCCAACCCGACATCTGTTCGAGCTCTTCGCTAACAGCCGGGCGTTCGGAAGGTCCTGTGCAGATATATACATCCAACCCTTCTCTCTATCTCCCTACATTTCCACCTCCGTGTTTTTTCCCCATCTTTGTGTCGCTTCACCATATCGCTCATCTGTGGACGCAGACTTACATGGATTCGCGTACTCGTCGCTGCAGAAACCTGTTCAGGAGTATCAAAGAGGGAAACAACTACAATCAGGAGCGTCCAACAACGCGGGTCCTGCACCGAACGAAATCCTTCCTGTACCGGCGAACAAGAGTCCCTTAAAACCCACTGCGCAATCCTGTTTCACCAGAAGACTACAAGTTGACGAACGCTCGCTGGGACAAGTCGCGCATTTGAGTCATCCGTAGCAGTCGAAACAACAAAAGAGGTTCTCAATCATCAGCCGGTAGCACACTTCCACTTTCAGTAGTGACAGATGAAGGAAGACCAAGAAAAGAACTGCAAGCTCCTTGATTTACAGACCTCCTCCTCGTTTACTCAATTAATTGGCAATCTCCAGAGATCTGTCAACACGAGGAACAGGGAGAGTCTCTGCTGAAACCACCAATGCCCGGACGCGTGAAGGTTTTAGTCACCCTCGACTTTCCCATTGTGATGTCCAGCCACATCTAGCAAAGTCTCGGAGAAAGAAAACAGAACGCAGTAAATTTTTTAGAAACATCGATACGGGGTACAGCTGACTGTTTGCCAGACGAGACCCGATGATAAGATCTGTCCCTTGACTTGAGACACCCCGTGGAGAAGTTAGAGAAAGAAAACGAAGTTTGCAGAAAAGAGAAAGAGTGAATGGAGATTGTGGGTGAGATTGAGTCCCGAGGTTAGATACTGTTGACCGACTGAAGATTTCAGCACCTCGTATACACGGATGGAGCAGTGAAATGGACACACGGAGCTATGGAGTGCGTGAGAGAGAAAAGAGTGTACACGGAGAACCGAGAGGAAGGAGAGACCGAGAATAGGGGGGTCAGAGAGGAATCCATTTAGGCCGCATTGACGGACTTACTGGGACCCCCCACGGCCATACCAGGCCGTACCTGCCTGCCCAGCCCGCTCGCCTCGCCTCGCCCTACCTTGCTTCTTTTCTGTCGTCTCTATGTGGGACCCGACCATCCCTCTCCTCTCCTCTCCTCTCTTCTCTCCATCACCACCACCTGCCTCAGCCTTTCACTCTTGAGCCACCACTCCTGATGCTAACGCAGAGCAATTGTACATCACTCCAGACTTATTTACCATTAACCCCCCCAAAGCTTATAATAATTCTGTTTCGATCTTCCTACTTCTGTGCTGCTGATCTGATCCCAAATCTCTCTCTAGCTCTCGGCCTTCGAGTGCCAATAACTACATCCCGCAGTGTTGCACACGTCATGCCTCGTCCACTTTGTCGTGTCTGCCTCAGTCATATTCACTCCTCCATTCCATCACCATCTCTCTCCTCCCGTCTCCTCTCTTCCTCGCTCATCTCACACAAAACAAAAGAAATCTAAATAAAGCCCCTAGACATTAGCAAGTACAATATGGAAACATGGATCAGCTGCAGCTAGATTGATACCACAGTAGACATTATATATCTCTATGTTTCTCGCTCTTGTGTTTCAGAGATGAAAATCTCAGATGCTCTCTTCTTCTTCTTTTTCGCTAGAGTTCCACAGATTCCTCGCCACGTAGCAGCAGCAGGTGCGCTCGTCCGTTCACGGATCGTGCGTTGGTCTGGTGCTCTTCCCTGCGGCTGGTAGTTCTCATCAGATTCCTCAACCAAAGTAGAGATGGCCAAATTCCTTTTCTCTCTGACGGATGTCTGTCAGATCCCACCATCCTAGACGCTACGCCATAAGTCGCCTTTGGGTTTCCGCCAACCGGCAGCCAGTCATCGGTAGTCGACTACGGCGCAGCGAGTCCCTCTGCGACGGCGGCGTTCTTCACCGTTGCCACGTGGACTGTTTGCCAATCATGCAGAGAAACGCCTGCTTCCGCCGTAAGGTCATCGGACGACGACCTACAAGGACCGTAGATCTCAGCCTCTGCTCTGTCTCTGGTAGCATTCGGGCAGGAATCTTCATTCCTATTCGTCCTCTCCTCACCTCCCTTTCAATCAGACGTTTGACGCCCTGCCTGCACCCCTAACCTCTCCTGGTACAGAGTAGAACCGGGTACAGTACACTCAGTTCCCTGGTTTTCAGATCTCAATGATATAAGTATAAACATCCACATGCACCTTTCTCGAGTAATATCTCGTGTCTGTGATATCGAGCACAACCTTTTATCGTACAAAATCCTCTTACAAGTACATCTTTCATGCAGAACTACTCATAAGGAGTATACAAATCAGGTTTACGTGTTAAAACCTGCGAGTGTAGCATGATGAAACTCAAGTTGCGGCAGCTCCAGATGAAAGCAGAATAAGGGTATTTAGGAAAGGAATTCCCCAAGGATCTAAGACAGAAGAACCTTTTGGAGTTTAGTGTTACAGTCCAAAGATCAGAAGCATTGCTGAAACTTTGGGATCTAGCTTAAAATATATAATAAACGAAGATCCTCAATCACGAGATCATTACTATCTGCCCACGAACATGGACAGGCCCCGGAGTAAAGTGTTGGAGCAGGTAATGTGACTGATGTTTGTAAGCCCTGTGCATGCAATACACCAAAGCTATCGAAAAGCGTTTTGTATGGGATCAAACTGCTATCACAGCTCTATGTCAGTTTCCTGGTTCATGCTCATATCAACTAATAGTATGGATCCCGACTGCACTGCTAACAATCAAGTATTTATTGTTGATGGCTATGTATGGACTACCATATTTTTCTATCGCTTCAAGTTATTCTCCCTTCTGTGCGTGCCCAACCTAACCTCTAGATTGGTACCTCCTCTCAACCACTGGATCTCGAGACGAAAGTTGCATACCTTTTCTCTTGTCGTTTTCAAAGATTATTTGTACAGTCAAACTTTAGATGAGTGCAAGGAGTTCCGGTGGAAAAAAATTTACACGAGTAAGTGCAATAAATTGCACTCTTCATAAGTGCAAAGGACCCTTAGAACATGCTCACACTCTTCAGTTAGTGGGAGTTCATCGTTTTGAACCACTCTCCTAATTTAATGTTGACCATGTTAGTAAAAAATCCTAGTATTAATTCGGAATATTAATTCGTAATTAGTTTATATTATATTAGGAATTCACACTGACAAGAGGTTGAAATACTTAGCTTAGATGTACTTATTTCAAGGAAAATTCAGATAGTGTGGTGAAAATTATTTAGATATACACAAGCAAACCAAAGAGCTTTTCAGTACTCTACTTTTCTTTTATCTTTACCGGGGCGATTAAACCTTAATTTGAAGTATGCCACCATAACATCTACCTAGTAAGCTTTTGTTCTAATTAAATTTCAGTAGACAAATCTATCTAAGCTATAAACTTCTCATGGAATTTCGTTAACATTCTAATAATTTCCTCACAATCTAAGAATATTAAAGTTCTTACCCTCATTACCTTTTATCTTTTCGAGGTCTCCAACAGTGTGGACCACACTAATATTACGGAAAAGAATGCATAAATAAAGTTTAATATGCAACGTCTCCAGAAGTGCCATTTTTAGAGCTTTTACCTGATAATAGAATTGCAATTGACCTAATGATGTAGATATTACATTAAATATAAATATAAATATAAATGTGTCTAGTTAAGTGCAATTATCACACCTTAGCCGGGATTAAGAACGAGTTTTGATAACGTTTATACCGTTATTGATCAAATGCAAAACCTCTATATGCTCAAAGGATGCATTGCTCTTAACGAGAGCGAACTCGCTGCCACAACAAGGATACATTTAGTTGAACAAATACGCGTTTTTCTGTCAAATTTTCCTCACGATAATTTTGAGTTGTCACTACTTCAGTAAAACATTGATTCTCTCATCTACTCTGATTGATCCTTGTATAGTGAGACGCACGTCATACAACTAAGTTTGGATGATAGTGCAGCTAGAGGGTTACGACAGCCGCTAATCTAGATCCTAGTTCTCGGTAAACAACAAACTGCTCACTCTTTTCTATGTAAGGAAGGTCAAAAGCAGACCTTCCCTGCCAAGCTATAATACTGTGAGTAGGCCTATCCCAAACCTGCCTTAATGAGTAAGAAAGAAGCACATATCATTATGTTCTGGATGATGACTCGAGGTAACAAAAGGCTACACTAAAGTATGCATGAGAGAATAATAATTTTAAAACATATCAAATGTTGAGTACAACGAGCGACAGTAAACCACAAAACTACAAAAGAGAAATGAAAACACCTCATCAACCAGTCGGAGGGAGAACTCCAATTATAGCAAAATGTAGGAGGAAAAAGCTGACCCTGGGCAACCCCAGAGACTAAACCTCTGGTCTGCTTAACCTACCTTAAACCTCTGGTCCCCTAGTTCGCAGGCAGTCCGAGACTGCTTCACATGTTTGTGCCTGAGGACACTGTACTCGGGAACTTCTGTCAATACTCCGTCAAGCTCTCCTTGCATCCGTTTTCTCTTGTGGAGTACCGGTGTTTTGGAGGATATTCTTGGGGAGGTACCCTTTTCGTCTCGGGCCCAGAGCGCACATTAGCACCCGGAAGTCTCGCCGTGTGGGTTACATAGTTTGCCGGCAAACTTCCCTGTGAAGTAACTCGGACCTAGAATGACTTTTGACGCCTGATCTGTCCCTTCAACATTGTGATCCATGTTACTGTAGTCCATCCGTAGCATCGTGTACTGCTTCTGGCTCTGTTGATAGAGTCGAATAACTTGGATTCTAAACATGATACTTTGACTTTAACTGGAGTATATAATATACTCCAGTTATAAGTAAAAATATATCAAATAAAAGAAACGTTTTGATATTCAATGCTTCATCCTAGTTGATTCTTGTCATTGAAATTACTGTCCAAAGTCGATGTTACTTATCACGGCTGAATTGGTTCGCAAAAATCAAATATCCTGGAGTTTATATCGATCAGACTTCCACATGAAAAGTCCTTCGTATCATGTTTGTAACTCTGCATCTTTTGTTTGGTTTAGATGTTTTAAGTGAAGTTTAGTTTTCATGACCATTTGATAGGTCTTCCAGTTTCGTGTGGATCTATTTCTGCTTTCTAGATACATGCGACTTCTTAAGTATGTAAAGATTGTTGCCCCTATTCAGATGAGCACCAGGATAACTCAATCCATTGCAGTTCTGTCCGCACCTTTTTGCCCATTTTATTTATGCTCTTGTTCTAAGGCCTACATATTATTTTGTCATTGTCGGGGGATTAGAAGGGCAAAATAGAGAAAGTCTGTCTGTTCCCTGCCAAACTTGGTACCTAACGAACAAAACTGCTACGACCTTGCCAGTTTGGAAAGAAGGACGGACGGTTTCCAGCCGATACCACTGAAATACGTGTGAGGAATGTCCTTGGGCGGTATACGCTGTAAATTGGGCAGACAAGGAGTAAGGTGACGGCCCGCAGTCAGGCAGGGCTGTCCGTCATAATGGCTTCTGGGCGTTGTTAAAACAGTCTGTGTCTACGGCACGTTTACGGAACACATTCCGCGTGCGGACGACGAATGAAAATACAGGACAGGACAATACAGTACAGATGATGTGTGTAGCCGATCGCGAGCAAGCGTATTGCAAAAAGGGATTACAAATCTACGAGAAAGCAATCTACGCCAGTGATACAGAGCGAGACCAGAGTTTAAGTGGAGGGTATCGCGTCCAGATCTGGTTGGTTGGATGGACCAGATTGTATGAAATACATAATCGTGCTGTTTCCGCCAAGTACTAGGTTAGTTCCTAACCGTGGAGGTAGCCGTGGTAAGCTCGGGATTCACTTGCGCGGAAGCACGAACGCGAGAAAGCGCGCTGGGCGAGATCGGCAACACTCCAGTACAGAGATCTCTATATAAAGGTATACGCGGCTGCGGAGTAAATATGGGGCCGGAGTCAGCATCGAAAAGCGGGGTGGAGAAACATGATTGTGTCGCTGAGCTCGGAAGAAGGAACAGTCGCGAACACGTTGTGATTCGTAAATAGCGAATGTAGTCCGGTAAAATAGCAGGTCAGCTAAAACGTGGTAGATAAGAAGTACGTGGTTGCCCGCCGCCGACATTCTAGGGCGTCCCGGGTTCGAATCTCCAAAGGCCGGAGCGCCTCAGTGGGTGGCTTTGGCGGATGAGTTCGGACAAAGCTCGAGTCCTCGGGCAGAGGAAAGAGACTTGTCGTCACTTGCGCCCATGTAGTTTGAGTTTGTTCGGAGGCGGAAGAATCCCATTTTCTTGAGTGCAACGAGGTCGAGAGGTGGAAGATGTCAACTTCGTTAGTTGGGTATGACTACTACGACTGACTTTTGTCCCATGCCCCTTTTTGCTCCGCTCCCGGAGTTCTTGCGGACATGTGCAAGTAAATTTATCCTTGTTTAAATGCACAAAGTAACGAACTAGGGATTGTTTGATCTCGTTATGGCTATCTGTATTTCCTGTACGACGAGACTCGCCGCACGCGCTACGGGTGTTGGTTATGGTTGGAAGGAAGGATTAGTGTAATGTTTCAGGTTCCAGGTGAGGTAACTGATGATATAACAGCAGAGCTGGGAGAATCTACTTGTGCAGATATGGGACAAGTGGTGAACATCTTGTCCAATGTGTCTTGGTGAGAAGGTGTGATTTTGGTTTTAGTTCATAGTTTGATAGTGGAAAAGAAGTAGGGAGGAATTTTTGAGGGATCAAGGATTTCAGTTTCTGGTGAGGGCGTAACTGAGGTTTCAATGTTACTGCTGGTAGACTCTACTTATGCAGATCTAAGACATATTTTGTAAATAGTGTTATTTGGTAATGGAAGGAGAGTAGGAACTTTGAGTCCAGGTGTGGTAATTGATGTCACTACTGTAGTGGTGGAAGGGTCGTGTATTGCAGTGAGTGAATGAGTGACGAACGAGATGGCAGTTCGCTGCTTCATCCCCTGGCCATGTACGATCCGCCCGCCGATAAAGTTGGTGGAGTGGACCTCGTGGACTCATAACACCTGAAGAAGGTAATCTGAGAAAGGATGCTATCATCAGACGGGGGTAGTGGGGAAGGATCTGGGGAGGGGGTGAATTTTTGTTGGTGAAGTAAGTTGGGCGAGAAGAGAGTGCACTTGAAGAATATGGGGAGAGGAAGGGCAGTGGTAGGAGAAGTAGTGGAACTAGTGGGAGGAGGATGGTATAAGGGATGTGGTGAGAAGAGGGACAGCATTTTACAGCACACACACTTTCTCTTTTACCGGATGCAGCGCTCGTTGTTGACATCAGGACGCGGAAATGGAGGAGGGGAAGCAGGAGAAGAGAGCGTTCATTTCCTTTATCCTTTTTCTCTACAAACCATGGATGGCTATTCCTGTTTGTCCATCTAAGAAACAAAATCTCCCTTCTTTTTCTGCACAGTATCCTCCTCCTCATCATCATACCTGGAGGCACCGGACCTTCCATGGACAAGGCCCCACCTACTACTACTACTACTACTACTACTTCTACTTCTACTACTGCCTGCCTACACGACAAGTGAGTATGGACATATCAAGCATATCAAGCAACCAGGCAAAGATCGGCAGCAGTTTAGATTAGTCAGTTCTGATCGAACCAGACCACCTCCAGCGCTAGCCAGGCAGGGCCGCCATAGCTACTGTCTTCCTTGATGACTTGCTCGATTCATAGCTACCTATGACTCATATGACTGACGCATGTATTGCTGGAGGAGTTTGATCATAGCCCCACCTCGCCCCCAACACCAGCACTGCAGTGAATGCAGTGCAGTGCACAGTTTCTATTGGTGAAGATATCTGACCGTCGTCTCTCTCCTCCATTGAAAGAGTCCCTTCCTTGTTGGTCCGAATCCAAGGAAAAAGTGGGCTTCCCTGTCTCCCTGCCAGTCGCAGTGTACATCGATGTCATGGACGGAGTAATGTGATTTTACAGCGTATTCATTAAAACTGTTTGTCTAGACCACTTACTACTGTATTTTGATTATCAACCCCCCCCCCCCCCCCCCCCCCCCCCCAACCGTAGTGGTAGTAGTAGTAGTAGTAGGAATCCTAGTCCTGCATTATTCCACAAAAGAAAAGCGAAAACTTAGATATTCATGTCCGCCTTTTGATTTATGTCGTCCCTACTGTACTTTTATAATTCACGAAAAGGAGTTCGCTTGGAGATTCACGACAGTTGTTTGTGTAGATACCCCAACCCCCTAGTGGTGCAAGTCCTAGCGCTTACTGTAGTTTTATTCAGGATATTCTTCAGCAAGCAACTTACTCCAACCACTTTGTTTCTTTGTCTGGAAGACGCGACACACATAGGATAACGAAGAAGGATGGGAAGACCCAATCAATCAAGCCGTACAAGGATAAAACCTAGCTTGTAAAATGGGCTAAGCCCCACTAGGAAGAAGGATTAACAGATCCAACAATCGAGGCTTCTTATATTCTCCAGAAAGGCCATCGAGCGGGCTGACCATGCAAGAGCGTTGGCATCAAGAACTAAAGAAAGAGCTAACTCCATCAAAGGTTGTTAGAATGTGTTGGCCTTCTTAGCTACTTCTCATATCTTGCATTATTTGGGATACCTTACCCTCTCCCCAAGGTCCTCTCTTTGGTCACATCTTCCTTTCCGTCGAAAAGATTATTCTTCATCGTCTTCCGGCCTGACGATATGCCAAAAATGGTTCACTTTACGGACAAGGAGATCGGAGTAACACTCACTCAGGAGGTCCAAAAGGCGCCCAGATGTCTCTTTTGTGATCTTGTTTGACCTCCAAAACTTCTTCTCGATGAGATAACCACACCTTGAAATTCAAAGGTAGAAAGGGATACAAAGTGCCTCGCGAATGGGATCCATCGTAAGTCCTATCCTCATCTTTTCTCTTCTGTTGTGAGTGCGCATCAAATCATCAAACCCAAAGAGTGTACATCTCGCCAACTCGAGCGACGAACGTAGAATAGGTTACTTTAAGATTGTTCTACATCATCGAAAATTCTCACCACAAAAGTTGTATAACGCTTGAAACTTTTTTGTTGTTCCATGCACCGTGAATCAATTTATGACCGACCTTGACTCGGTTGCTATAAAGAACAACCATGAAGATAGTAGTACTTTACTCTACGAGCACAAAAATTACTTTGAGTAGTTGGAGAAATCTTTGCAGTCGTGGTTCATGAATTACAAATTCTGTTGAAATTTACTCCACCTAGGTTTGAATAGGATAGTGCTGCAGGTTGATGACTCGTTTGGTGGAGCAATGTATTTCTCATCTGCACTCCGATCCCACATGGTACCGAGTATTGTGCATCACTGGTTCTTAAATTATGTATTGGGAACCTCTAGTTTATATTTCGTTTCTTCTATGACGTGATCTCACGAGGACGTTTGGATTGTCCTATCAGACGAATCTCTAAAATTACATTTCAAAATTCCAAAAGGAGCATTTCAATCATGAGAGTTTCATCATCTACTTCAACACGGATGTCTCCTTCGTTATTGATCCATCAACATAAGACTGGCATTTCAATCATGAATCGCATCCCTGAGATACAAGCGAAAGAGTATCCCAATCATAACCACAATCACGATAAGAGGATGGCGTCGAGGAGGAGCGTGAGAAGGCCCTTCTTCTACCTCCATGGCTTCCAAACGACCAGACACCCAAAGTCAACTAGTTCAGTGAATGTGTATGTATGTGTCGTGTTGTCAATTAGAATCGTTGGTTCATTACTTGCTTCGACCTAGCAAGTTGAAAAGAAATAAATACGTCGTTGTGGGCTGAAAGTATGTCAAACGCGACATTAGTGACATCATTTGACAAGAGTATGTTCTGGTAAAGTGATAACAATGCTTGCAGTAATTAAGGAATCAAGAGCTATCTGTCACACGTTTAACGTATGATGCTTGCTGTGCGTCACCTGTAACCCGGCAAACTGGTTGAAATCTGTGGAAAAGGCCTAATATGCTGATGTCTGGCTGGAGAAAGCATATGCATAGTTAGTTACCTTTTCCGTTGAACAAGATTGCATCACATTTTTTCTATTTCTTCCACTCATGACACGCAAAGTCCAGCAAATGAGCATGACTAAATAGATAAGTTGATAAATCATCACGATGGTTTGAATTGCCAGCTGTGATCTGGCAGCTAGTTATTCTTTCAAATGGAAGAAACATGGAGACCTTGAAGATATGCTGGTCTTTGCCTATCCCTGGTGGCTAATTATGAGGAAGAAGAAGATCCCCACATGCTTCACGGTTAAACCTTGGTTCCCGGCCATCTTCGTCATGCGAGTCCAGCTGAGGGCTTTCTTTCTTGTCCATGCAATTCAAGATGAAAACCAATACAGTGGAGATACAGTACGGTAACAGTGCTGCTGTAGATCCCGACCCAAAGCTTTTGCCAAATCTGTGCACAGATATTTGAAGCTTGAACAATGCGTCTCTTCAACTTACCTCGTTGACTGAGTGACCAACTAATTCAAGAGGATAACGTGGTGGAAACCTGCGTTCCTTACCCCACCCTTTCCTCGTTGTTGCCAACAAAGTGTTTGTGCGAAGAGACGACCCATTGCTTCTCTCCGATTTACTTCAATGGTCCAAGTCAGTTTCCAAACTGATTGATCTTGCAGTTCGAGACGATAAATATCATCTACTACTTCCATCAGGCTTATTTTCTGCGTTCAGAGCTACCTGCTCCATGGTTGAACAATTCATCCTTCCACTTTTCACTCGTGGTGTTTAGGGGAATTTGCCGTCTGATTGACCATGCAATTCAAGGGAACAGACGCTCAGTCCATACAGTGCACTTAGTCATTAAAAACACCTATTTAAGTATACAAAGCTCCAATCCACATGTAGTTCAATAGACACGTAATCAAGAACCTACTCAAGAAAGAAATTGCACTTCCTTCTTAAGTTGATGTTGAAGAAAGTTACTGATTGTTTGACTTGCGACCAAGACTGCTCGTTCTGCTCATTTCTGAAGTTTGATGGTTCGTTCTTGAATCGAATCGACTGGACTTGTAATTTTCATCCCGGTAAGCCTGCAGCCCTTTTGCACCTCGAGGAAGAGGGTAACCCACCAACTAGTTGTAGGTTGAAGAGGACAACGAATATTAACTATTTACAGGGTCTGTTAAAGTGTAAGGACTTGGAATCCTTTCGGGAGCTCCAGTGACTGTTTGTGGTTTGTTGTTGTCAACTGCAGGTATGGGACCATAAATCTGGCTTTCTCTACTTTCACCCGATTGTTCGGGAGGTCTCCTCTGCGCTGGCTCTAAAATGTACCTATCTCCCAAGTAGAAAACGTAGACCCTGCAATATTAGCTTGCTGAGATAAAGGTCGGCACCACTACATAGGCGTAGCGGTGTGTGCTGACTTCTTTCTGGCGTCATTGGACTCATTGATTTACAATACCAATTCCAGTCATGAATTGGTGAAAACAAACGCTTTACCATGGTTCGTGGTTCATGCACATGCTTTAACGATCCCCGCTAGCCTTCTCACGCATTCCGATTGACTTCGAAACCTCATACAAGCATAGATATGCTTAAGAACTCAATCGCTTCAAAGCACAAAATCTTGGCCACTGACGTAGCCAAAGTTGCCCGGCAATCAACTGGTTAGCCTACGAATTCAGATTGCCACAGAAGAACCTGACCAAGGCAATCACAGCCCGTCCATTTCTCTAAAAAAGGGAGTAACATACTTTGATCTCTGTGATCCAGAAACTCCGGTAGTGTCACTGGTTTATCCTTGTCACTGATATCTACCTCTTTTCTTTCTTTAAATTACATGTGTGTCATCTCACTCTTCAGTGGTTGACATCGCAATAGGCTCTTTCAGTTCCCTGATTTAGTTCCCGTTCAGTTCCCTGATTGAGGGGAAAGGGGGAAAGCAGACAGACAGAACTCGGCTGATACTGCATCTGTAGCCTATGCAACACGCAAAGAGATCCTTGATGTCAAATTCCACTAAGCCAAGACTCCTCTCTTAGGCCTTAGCGGTAGAATTTTCTCAGCACCATCCTGAAATTCGAACGGAATGATTGAAGAACATGGGAAAACCCTATGCTACTAAGGTAGGTCGTCCCAAATATTTCTGCTCTAATTTTTACCACCATCTTCATCATCGGAATCTCCTTTCTCTCGAAACCGCGGATTTTTCTCCTGAGTACATCGGAGAATATAGGTGACGTCAGCAAGTGTAACTAGCAAAATCAATTTCATTATCTCATATACATCTCGATCTTCGACCAATCAAAGGGTGGAATAGAACCGTTCCAGTTCTCTGTCACCCCTTTTGCACTCAATTTCATTCCTGGCAGTTTCAGCTCTGCTAAGACAAATGTGATGCATGATACCATGTCCAAGATTGAGTTTGCATACCGGTCGCGAGCCGCGGTCTTGTCTTTTAATCCCATCTGCAGGTGCACGATCTTCCTCCCTCTGCCGTTTGTAGTTTCCTGAATCAAGAAGACCCACTTTATGTAAGTTGCTATACACTCATGTCGAGAATAAACAAGAAGTCCTCTGCAAACGTCAGAATATGAAGACTTATTAGACGGCAACCAACTGCATAATGCGAGAACAAGCCCATACAGCCTGATCACTGCTTGCCCTAGTTTGACAAAGTCAGGTACTACGTTCCTTCTAAATGCTCCAGGGCAGTAGGTAACTTACCTCTGTTCCTGTAACCTCCACCACCACCACCACCGTACCCTCCTTGGCCCCCTCCATCTAGTTAGAGAATGAGAGCAAACAGAATATCAGAAAAAATTGAAACATAGCTTCTAGTGATTTGCCTTCAAACACCATCAGAACTATCTTCAGAACAGAATTTCCTTAGGAGGTATTCCATAACTTACAAGAATTATTTGATTGCTGTGGATAGGATGGTAAGGATCCCAGGCCACCAACAGGAGCTTCATAATCTACTAGTTGTCTTCGCGACTCCAGCTCCTTCTGTACCAGCTTCCCATACCCTCCTCTACGTGTCACGTCGTTAAGGATTTTTGCCTAATCACTTATTCAGGGTAGTGATCACGGGTCCGACAGAAGCAGGAGGAGAAAATCAAAGATTAATTGAACTCGGAATTATTGGACAAATGGAACTAGAAAAGATGCAACACGAGAACGTACGACTAAACCCACAACACCAACAAAATTACACAATTGAAATCACAGAATTACAGTGCTCGAGTCACTCATTACAACAAGTTATTTCCAAGGATCTATGAGATGAGAGTCTCTTCTAGTTATGACACTAATTCAAGCGTGCCCGAAAAAAAGGCCAGGTTGTGTGAGGATATCAGGATCGTAGTCAGTGCGGTACTCGTCTCGAACCTGCACGAACCAGAAAAAGTATCTGTCACTGAATTTCCAGGAAAGATGAAGCTCAAACTTCAATGGTATGCACCGTTGAAACCTCCGCAGCAGTTTCTACCACACCAGTGCTTTCTAAGCAGCCCTGAAGTCCACCTAAGAGCAAGAAAATTTGACTTCTCTTTGAAATACTGATTATATTTTTCTAGGAGAGAAAGTAGACCACCACAGCCAGTAAAACCAGTCTTCTTTGAAAATTTCAAACGCTAAGGATGAACTACTTGATCCCTATGATGAGATGAGAAAGACCAAGACTTCCAACAAGTGCCTAATGATAGCAACAGGGATATCACGTACTTGTCCCCCACTTCTGCCCCGCCCCCATTGGCGGCCTTCTTGGAAGCCCCAGTCGAAGTCGACACGGATAGGCCTGTCGTCAAGGATAGTTCCACTTATATACTTCACAGCATCATCGGCATCTTCACGGGTGTAGTATCTGGTAGTGTCGAGTAAATGCAGCACACAATGAGAGTCATTCTAGGTGGTGGAGTCATCTACACCTAATCTTTTCTCCACCGCAATCTATGTATAGCTGTCTCTATCGTTTGAGGCATTGCCCAAGAGCCCAAATTCAGCTTCCTATCCAGTAGGAACTCCTAATATGAACCGTAGATTTATACTATGCGAGAAACAAAGCAAGCTTGATATGCCCGACTGGCCAGACATTTTCAGATACAAGGAACCAGCATGCACTTATAAGTCACAGGAGAATCATGGAAAGTTTTGAACAGAGGATAAGTACAATACATTACGAAGCAGAACCCACAAGGGGTCTTGGTGTTCTTGTCCAGGCCCATGATGATCTTCTTGATTTCCCCCGTCCGAGCAAAGACCTCGTAGATCTGCTCCTCTGTAGTGTAGAAAGATAGATTTCCTACATAGACGGTAACAGATGTCCGGAGTGCGTGTTCAAACTCATCTTGCGTTCCACCAAACCTACGATCTCTGTATGCAGAAAGCTGGTCCGGATTCTGTTTGAGCAAGCCAAAGTCTTCAGGTGACCAGAATTACAATTGTCATCGATCCTAAAAGGTAGTCGTGAGAAAGATCACTCCGAAAGGCTTAATGTTCAGCACGAAATCATACATTAGATCATCACTAGTAGTGTATTGATCTAGACTATAAGAGTAATATATCTTTCTAAACTAATAGATGTCCCCAGCTGATCTTGAATTAAGCAAGTACTATGAAGTGAATCAGTGATTGTACATACGAAGCGACACGATCATCAACAGCAACAACATGCACACAAAAGCTAAGGGAAACCTCGTAATGATTTCCCTTAACAATCCTTATTGATACGAGAGGTTTAGAGGATGGACAACTTAGGCAGCAGTCCAAGAACCATCCCTGACATCAAAGTGAGATGGAGGAAGTAGTGAGATCTGTCGATCTGAAATAAGTCCAATTACTAGTGTCGTCTCAACAAGTTCGATACTTAGCCTCGCCTGAACTAGAGCATTAACGCTCTCCCGTGAAAATTATGGTTCTTAGTACGAAGACTACAGATAGAGTATGAAGACCGAGAAGGCTGAGATAGGGCTTAATACTTGAATTGAGTACGAAGAACTTACAATCGTTAGGTCATATGAGTGGATGCAAGGCCCAGTCAGCCCTCATTGTTCTCAAAGCACTTACAATTGACATGTTCTATTGAATAACCTCTACACCTAAGATAGAACGATGACGATGAGCAGAATAATCTACAATTGCTGGTGATACTGCAGATTGAGATTTCAGTACATGAGTGGAGCGCGCTTAATAGCAAGTGCCAAGAAACATCACAGGTAAAATGATGTTTGATAGTTAATACGTTCATTACATTACATTTGCTGGTGTATGCATTAATAACCAGTTACTTTCTCTCTACAAAAGCCAGTGGTAAACTCTGCTTACGACTTCACATTCAGAATAGGATACCTATTGGTAGAAAGATCCTCCGAAACTTCAGTTACAATGAAGCCCATGGACCAAACTCACAGAGTTGGGTGACCACCTGTGAACAATCAGATCGGAGCTTTACCAGATAAATACGGTAGGTCAGGTTGAAATCCTAGAGGGAAAATTTTGACAGGAGTCACGACCATCTTCATTGAAGCAGGATAGAATTTAGTGATTAAATCCAGGTAGGCTAGCATTCTTCCCAAGAGACGTTATTCTTTCTCTCACGTTGCGTTGTCCCTTCATTACTTCTCCCTGGCTTTAGGACCGTGCATTGCGTTCTTCCAGACAGCGCAACAAAATCATCTTCTCCCTCTTTCTTACTTCGTCATTTATCCCCCCACAATCTCTTCAAAACTTCAAATTCATATTCAGAACTCCCGTCCCAATACACAGCGCGCACCAAAACTCGTTATAAAGGTTGTCGAAAAACTTGCCTTCAGACATTTCACGCAATTAATCTCCTGACGTCAACATCCACAACAAACGCTGATACCGCCAGCAGCCAACGAGCTCGCAAACCTCGACTCAACACTGAAAAAGAGTAACAAAAAATCGGAAAACCCCGCAACAAGCAAGTACAGAAATTCATGAGACAGCGGCCACTTCACACCTTGAAAAGTCGAGCCATCGCTTAAACTCCTCAATAGCTGCTCCCGCGACCAACCGAATACCGAGCCCTCGACGTGAAGTCTGAATCAACCAAACCATCTGAAGTCAAGTAATGTCCGTCATACTCTCTACGGATCCCAAAAACCCTTAATCGTCCTGCCCTCAGCCTTACGCCCTTCTTCTTCTTCTTCTTCTTCTCCTCCGTCCCCCCCCCAACCCCCCCTTCTCTCGTCTTCTCGTCGTTCTCGTCTCTCCCTCTCTTTCAAACTCGCTGCTCAGGGTTAATTCCCCTACGGAACTAATCAACCACTTAGGCAGCAAAGAGCGGCTAATCCGCAAATTAGGGCCAAGTGCTGTAAAGCCTTGTAATCAAGTTTATGCTTAATCATGTAGCTGTATACCCTCCGGGATTGTAATCTGCTGCTAATCTGACGGCCCTGTCGATACCGGCAGTGAAAATTGAGAGAGGATTCGTTTGGCGATAAAGGGGAGCTAATTTGGTTGCGCAGCCACGTTAGGGCTCTTTGTAGTGCTTGCATACGAGCTTCCGCTAGTTTCCTCACCAAGTTAGTTAGTTAGTTAGGTCCTGCTAAAGGTAAGTGAGAACAAACACAGTAGGTCAGGCAAGGAAGAAGGTAGTAAATGAATGTGTTGTTGATCGCAGTGGAAGAGAAGTGCGTCGTTGCTTTTAGGAGAGGAGAGAAATTAAGAAGCCAGCGGTTTTAGATTTTTAATTGTCTGCGTCTCGCTGCCTGCACCTGGCCCAAAGTTACATCCGAGAAAGGAAGTGACGAATTCTGTAACTAGTCTATTTCCGCTCGATCCGAAGTACGACTTCGATTCCTGATTTCCTCCGCTTTTCTTTGTCGCATTTCTTGCTTGCATTTGTGGAGATTTTGGGATAACGAGTTTGAAATTATATTATGTGTTCCGTATCTGATTATGTTTCACCTTTCACGCGTGGCGTTGCATGCAGTTTGTGGTTTGAGGAAGGCTACCCAAGTCGTATTTTGTTGCATCTCTTGCTTGATCTGATCATTGGTTCATTTGCTGGTGTATTTTTCTACCAGAATTTTTCTCGTTCAGAATTTCGATTCTTGGTGTAGGTAGCGATATGGCTACCAGCAGTAACAGTTCATTGAATCCAGCAAGTCTAGAGGAGATGACACTGGCGGTAAAATGGGCGGGCAAGGAGTATACCGTGAGGGTTTGTTCGGATGACTCTGTTGGAGAGCTCAAGCGACGAATCTGTGAACTGACTAATGTCCTCCCCAAGCGGCAGAAGCTGCTGAATGTGAAAGCTGGAATCAAACCTGCTCAAGACTCATCCTTGCTTTCACAACTTGCGCTTAAACCAGGAACCAAGATTCTGATGATGGGGTACTCAATCTTTGACCATATCAATCTTCCTCTTTTCTCGACTCTAACTCGTCCTTCTAACAACCAATGTGAATACGTCCGTCGATCAAAGTACTAGATTTTGTTTCTCAAGAATGTGAGTTTTAATTTTTCGATTGAAGCAGAGAGACAAGTCAGCTTCTCGACGGGGTTAACAATCAAAGTTTTACGTCTGACTGTTATAAGTGAATGGTACTAGCTGCAATCGAAAGTTATGTGTGCTTTGGGGTCTTGCAGAGTCTAACCCTAAAGATTTTCCAGCACTGTGGAAGATGAGATTCTTGTGGATCCGGTTTCTGCTCCGGAAATACTAGACGATTTTGAGCTAGGTGAAGAAGATACGGTGGACATCAAAGACGCTGAGGTCAATAAAGCTAAACTACGGAGGCGCGTTGATCAGTTCAAGGTTCCATCTTTAGTTTCAACTGAATTACTTAATCAGCTTGTAGCACTGATCCCGTCACTTGCTGCACGTTAAGCACCTTAAGAACAATCGAACAGTTTATCAAAGATTTCCTCGTTCATTGTTGCATATTGAAGATTAGGATTCAAATGGAACGTAATTTTGCTGTATCTTTTGTTTTGTATCTATTGTTTTACGTTATGCCCCATGACCCTGCTAGCTGATATTGCTCAACCCTTGGCAGCTGACCATACTCAACCCATGTCGTCCCGGAAAGAAATGTCTGGTTTTGGACATTGATTACACTCTCTTCGATCATCGGTCTACTGCTGAAAATCCGAAGGAGCTGATGCGACCTCGTAAGAACTTGGATCCCCCACCACCAGAGGAGACTCTTTGATATGCTATTGTGTATGAATTCAGCGTTATTGCTGGCGAGGGTCATTGTTACCTCTCTGACAAAGATGTTATCAGCAAATAATCTGTTCCCTTACGTGACATAAAGGCGCCATTCAATCGTCGCTAGCTCCAGGAATTATTCATTATCGCTCAGTATGTACTGAGACGCCACCATGGGATTTTGCCTTTTGCAGATTTGCACGAATTTTTGACAGCAGCATACTCTGCTTATGACATCATCATCTGGTCGGCTACCAGGTAAGCTGTCCCGAATCTTATCTTCAAAGGATACGTCCTTACAAGAACCGTACCATTGTTCTTCCTCCTGGGAGTTATAGACCCACGCTCCAGTATGATCCGTCTGGATCAGAAATGAAGTTGTAGTCGTGGATATCGTTCACCTTGTCTAACAACAAATAGGGAACGTGTGGTGATGATTTTCCGTCACAGCATGAAGTGGGTAGAAGTCAAGATGAAGGAGCTGGGAGTACTGAATAACGAGAACTATAAGATCACAGCCCTCATGGATCATCTTGCTATGATCACGGTGCAGTCCGCAACTCATGGAGTCTTTGACTGTAAACCACTGGGAATAATCTGGGCCAAGTGTCCCGAGGTATCCAAACTGATCTTTACCTGCTCTTGGTGCCTCTTGCCTATTGTTACAAATATCGCTATTGCAACTCATGCACTCATAGAGCATGATATTATACACAGTATCCAGTCCTCTAACGCTTCGCTCCATCTCAGCCAAGATACCATCCACTCTTCTCCCCCCACTTCGCTCCACCCCACACTTATTGATCTGTTTCATGGTTCCTGTACATGATTTCTGCCCAGTCTTCCGATTTCAGATCACTTAATCTTTCAAGTCTTGCTTGTTGGTCTTCGATTACATGTTGTGCTCTATTTCACAACATGCGTTGCTTAGCGCTTATCGATTACATGATGTATAACAGATCTCTACTGCTATTGATCAGGAAATATTTATATTACGTCTGTGCCTCGCCTTACCTTCGACCTGTTAGATTCACTTCATATCCTTTACGGATTTATTACTCATCTCGATATGCACATATCATGTTCCCCGTTTTCATACCCGAAATCCGGGGTTGGTTTCAATCAACTTGTTCTCAATTCGTTCAGTTTGTTTTCGATTGTTTCACATTCGCTTATTTCAAGATTTCTTGATATGAGTTGACTCTTCGTTTTCTCAGTAGACATTGGTTCACAGATTCTCTACATGTAGCTATATATGTTCGTTGCTTGACAATACATGCTTTTTATGAATTAGATTTCATCCTATTCGCATATTTGTTAGTCAGTTCTGCTTTCATTTTATTGCCATTTCATCTACATTTCATTTGCATTTAATGAGTCCCCCGTTCCTCGGCTTCTGTCCTCATATCTCCAATATCATGTTCCCCCGTTCTTCGAACGGCTTCTGCTCTCATGTCCTCATATCCAGTCCTGTCACATTTCGCTCCAGCAGAGTACCTTTCTCACCTGTTGGATGGGTTTCCCTTGGCTTAGTATCTGCTCGACAGACAGGGTTCGTTTTGTTTTTCCAAATGATTTTTGCGGAAATTCACTATGCATGCTACTCAGGAATGGCTTCAATCTTCGCTTCTGTCGTTCATGGAATTTATATATTCTCGTTTCTGCTTTCTGCCATTCAGAATATATTCTGCTCTGTATTTACTTGCTTATCTCGCATTTCCGTTCATTTCGTATCGTTAGCCTGCTTGCATTTCTTCTTGCTTGCACCTCCCACACGCATGTGTCCGGTTCAGTCTCAAGTGGTTCTGGATCCCCCTTTCTATGAATGGCTTCTGCTCCTATTACTCAAACATCGCTATTGGTGGTTTGTGGATTGGGTCTGGTTTGCTTCATTTACCTGGAGAAATCACAGGGCAATGATTACGAGCTTTACGAGCTTCTTGTTTTCACGAATTTGCACGTCTCTGATTTCCGTCTTCCACTTTATTCCATTTTACTGCTGTTAGTGTAACTGTATCCATCGAGTACTTGTCAACCAACGTTGCATCTTTTGACCATACCATTACATAATAGTCGTTAACCAACTCGCATACTGGGGTGGCAACGCAGTGCTACTATCGCTGGAAAGTATCTACTATTTCGTGACAAAATTATAATTTGCGAAGTGAATGTTTTATCACCCATGTCCCCGCTGCTAAAGTAATTTAAGTATGCTGACAATCCTCGATCCTTTACTTGCAGTTTTATCATCCTGGAAACACCATAATGTTTGATGACCTGAAGCGTAACTTTGTCATGAACCCTCAAAATGGCCTTGTTATCAAACCCTTTAGAAAGGCGCACTTGAATAGAGCAACGGACAACGAGCTTGTTGGGCTTACAGAGTATCTTTTAGCAATAGCCGAGCTTGACGACTTGAGTGGCTTAGATCATCGCAGATGGTATGAGTATACAGAGCAGCTGTGGAAGCATTGACGGTAGTCAAGGGACTGACCATGTCCATCTTATTTATAAAGGACAGAGATTGCGATCCGTAATTTTGATTGATACAAACAGGCCTCCTTATGCCATTTTGAGCCCCTCGAGCAGCGAGTGTACCATGTAGGCCGACTTAATAGCTGCGTACGGAAAATAGCCAGGAATGGATTGCCGATGAGGTTAGTTCAAAACAGATATCATGTGACTATTTTATGATCAGGTTTTAGAGGATACAGATTCTGCATTGGCCGATTTTAGGCCCGTTGGCGTGTAGATCAACCCATGTAAATTATTGTAACGATAATTCTGAACAGGATGAACTTATGTTCTGGCACTGTGAAAAGCCAGCTCTGTCTCAGTGCCATAGAGAAACTATTGGCCGCACTTGTGGTTGCTATAACTACTAGATATGGAGTGGTTTCGCATCTTGTCCCAACGCAGATGGAACTTTGCTTCTCGAACTTCGTGCTCGAATATTAAATTGTTATGTTTATATTATGGTTCCACATCGTCCTCTTTTATCTTGAATGGCTACTGCAGAATTGATGTTGTTTTACAAAGCAACTCAAGTGACACTGACTAAGCACTTTGTGGAGTTCCATACCCCCATGGGTTTGTTCTAGGTGACGAGGGATGGATAGTTTTGTTATTTCGAGTATATCGGTAATCTTGAGCTTGAGTTAAGAGACAAACATAAAGATATACCAGGTTTTCGGTTGTCATGAAGAAACAAAACAGTCATTTTGCCACCTGTCGAAGTTTTGCCATCCGAAGGACGACAAAAGAAAGCACCTTGACTGACAATAAGAAAGCTTAGAATTCTGATTTTACTATTTTCTGGCATGAAAGAATGAAACAATCGCAGATAAAGATATATGGAGAACAACCCAGAGAATATTTGAAGATACTCCACAACAAAATGAGTTACTGTGTATGCTTTATGATACACAGACCATATACTTCGGGTAGCTCCCCAGTTATATATGTGGAGTACACGTTTAATCAGAGTAGTATATAAGAGGATCCTAAAGGTAGTGACATGACATGCACCGGATGATTATGCATGAAGTCAATAAATGCTTTAAAAAGCCAGGGAATAAGTTTGAGTCATGCAACAAAATCATGATTCTGTGTGCCGAGATTGGATACTCTAGCAAGAGGTAGATATCGCTTTTCCTTAGGCTGACAGCTTTTTCCCATTAAAGGTAGGCAATCACTATTATAAAGGTGCATCGGTGCATGCAAGGGATTCTCAAAAGACTTCGAACATTTTGGTCCCACAGCGTCTCTATGTATTTGACTTACTTGCATATCCTTGCTTTCAGCTTGCAATGCTATCTGCAAGCTCAGCTTTCTTATAACATAAGGATACGTTAGATAGGGTGGGAGTTGACAAGACAATTTGGAGGACTGTGCTTTGAAAGTTGGAGTAGATTAGAAACCCACTAACAAGGATCAATATCTAGCTCACCTTCGTTATGAGACACTGCCAATGATTTTAGTTTTCCGGTCAATTTATGTTTTCCTTTGATTGAAGAATAACCATAATTACGAAGTAAATAAAAAGGTAAAGAAATTTTGCAAAATGAAAGGGGAGAATACCTTTCCTTTTCTTGGTGAATGAAAGCAACTGACTTTCTTCAAGTTTTGTAAGGTATTAGCTTCTAAAAACGTTGAACAACTCGTGTTAAAAGAGAAACAAGTTTACAAGTAGCAGGTTATTTTTAAATTAAGCCCTTGTACAATATTAGTGTTTTCTTTTGGGACTTGAAGTGACCATTTCTCCTTAAGTTTAAATTTTAAATATGAAAATAACTCATATCTAGTTTTGATTTGGTTCCTTGCTCAAAATGTGTTTCTTTAGCTCATGAGAAGTAAACCTACAAGCCAAAACAAAATCAAAGAAAAAAACCTGTACTAAAATACTGTAGATATTTTTATTTTAAATTCTTTTAGTATCCTTTGAGGCTTTATGTAACTTCCGACACAATATAACTCATTGGGAAAGTGATGCATAAATGAGTATACAACAATAATTTTTATTTGTATTACTCTCTACACTCTGCCTATGAAGAACTTTGATCACCAATAGTCAACCCCAACCTACTTTAACTCTATGGATTCTAAGTTATTCTAGTCTAGCTCCCTCTACTATAGTAGACCATGTTTAAGTTGGCTCAACTTTGAAGAATACAGCTCTCTTCTAGGCCATAATTAGCTCATATAAGGACTATAAGAATGTCTATCCTAATGGTACGATTGGAAGCCTGGATAAAGTTGGTTGTTTGCCACTATCAAAAGTAACACTTCTAATGGCGACTACATCACCACCTAGCAACTAGTTGAAATAGCTATATGGTTTGACATAGGATAAGATGATCATAAAATCTGTAACCATATATTTGCAAATTATATAGGAGATGATAAGTAATTATGTAGGTAAATAGTAGTTTTTGCACTTTTTGTAAGTTAAGTTAGTCTTTGAAACTGTCTCCATCATCCTTTGTGCATGATACTAAAGTTTAATAATGCATGTTATTATTATCATTACTTGACCACATAGATCAAAAGAAAGATTGACTACCATACATTATTATAAATATTAGGTAAAATTACCATAAAGGATCAAACCTTTTATGTAATATCCCAGATATGCGCTCTTTAGATAAGGTTCTTTTACTAAAAATGGATCAAGAAAATAAATCCTACTCAATTCAAAACAAACAACAATTACATCCCATCCCTTACAATCTAATAAAGAAAGAAACCTTACAATCTAATAAAGAAAGAAAACTTCCTTATCCAAAGTGCCTCCCTTTGTTATTTTCCATGTAAATAAGTTTTGGAAGCCATATTAATGAGTTTGTATTAAGAGCTATAAACTGAATTGAAACTCAAGTTACAAAATTGAAGAAGTCATCCCCATTATTAGTTCGTGGGAGAAATTAATGTAGTAGGAGATAGTACCATCCGTAGAACATCATTAATCGAAGCAAAAGACTTTGCTGATCACTCACATTATTGTCAGCTAACTTAATCTGGACAATCAGCAAAGTTTTTGGCCCTGGTCAGCAACTTAGCTGACCAGACTAGTAACTTTGTTGACATTCTATTGATATCAGCTAAAATTGTATTGTTTGTTTTTAGAATGCTTGTACCCCTGGTTCTTATTTCTCAAATAACGATGTATAACTCCAACTTTGTTGACTTTCTACTCATCTATCAGCTAACATTGTATTTTAAATAACAATGTATACTTGGATATAACAGTTTTTATCGTGTGGTTCAATCTTTTCTGTAATGTATTTAATCTTTCTAATCTTATCTCTATGTATCATTTATATATATATAATAGCTCAAATTTTCTTTTCCTTTTACTTTTTATCATATGTATATTATATGTTAAATTAAATTTCTTCAAGTTGTTTCTCCTCTCTGTTATAATAATGGAAACTAGAGGACACATTCTTGAGAATTAAGTATTTAAATTTGAAAAATTAAGGAGAAAAAATCTTAATAAAAACATAATAGATAAAATGAAATACATGGTTATCAAAATTCTTGATTTGAACATCTAGTACAAAAATAGTTGATGTTCTCTTTTTAGCTATTAATATTCAAGGTATTGCAAAAACTGAAAAGATAGCCAAGCAACACTAATGGTAATTCTATTAGATAAAGAACAAAATAAATTACAGTGTGCAGATTTAAAAATCCTAAATAGAAGGAAATAATAATATCTTTAGAACATGTAGTGACTCAATGTGGTAATTGTAGGGACAGATCATTCCTACGGGGATACAAGTTGTAAATAACTAAAGGATGAAAGAAAATATGATGGTGGTCAATTTTCTATTGTTTCATATTTAACCTCTTGTGCAAAATTATCTCAAAAGAGTGTAGTGTAACACTCAATAACACAACATGAAAAGGAAAACTAAAATCACTTTCACTATGGATCCTTTCCAAATTATTCCTGAAGGTGATGAATGATGTTTGTGATGTTCATTCATCACAAAGATCACTTCACTTTGAAGAGCACTCCCAACTAAAGGTTCAATTGGGCCAATGGTAGTAATCTCTTGATCTTTGTTAACATCTCAAACATTTGAACTGTTATGATTGTTCTAAACACTTTGAATGTTATTAACACCATAAACATTGTGTGCATGCCAAAAGTAATTCCTAGTTTGTAAGTCGTTTCACCAAGAAGGTCATGTCACTTTGATTCCATTTTGGAGCAAAGTTCATGGATGTAGTGATGAATTCACCAAACCCGGTAATTTTACCTGTGGTGATCTACCATAGAGAGTGGAATTGACAATCTACATTATTATGATGGATCTGAATATACCAAATCCTCTCCTTTTTAACACTTAAGTAAAAATTTGTTATGTGTTTAGATCAAAAGTAATGTTTAGGAGTTTTGTAGTCTGCAATTTTGGTGAGGAATAATATCAATGAATGACAACCTTTGAAGTCCAAAGGGTAATCCCAATAGTCTGTGCCCCTCTTGAGTGATCATATTAACCCTCTATTGACGTAGGAATTAGCGATTGAGCATTTGCTATGTGTAGGAATCATGGATCCATAGTTGCAAGATTTGATGCAAGGAATGTAGAGGATGTCAAACGAGCTTTAGGAGATCAAGATGACCATGGAGGCATTTCAAAGTCAAGTATGTACCTTCAAGAATGATCAAGCAATGCAAGAAGGGAAACCATCCCAAAACCCAATACTAGTGTCCAAAGTATTGAGGGAGTCACTCATGTCAATGACACCTATCCCAATCAACAATGAAGCCACATTGTTATTACATATGAAGAAGACATGCAATATTGAGCCTTACAAGGAACAACATTCCATGGGAGTAATGGGAATTGGATTTCAAGAATGAATCAATACTTTTGATTGTTCACAACTGAGATCACCAATTATTTTGCAAGCATGTTTTCATGTGAGTAATTGATTGATAAAGCCCTCACATGGTACGATATTTGGGAAAAATCAATGTTAGTAAAAGGAAGAGAGGTCACTTGGACGTCCATGCAAGAAGGGCTGTTGAAGAATTTCCAATCCATGGATTCCATGTAGATGGCCCAAACCAGACTATGGGAGTTAAAGAAAAAGAACAACATAGAAGAGTACATGGAGGCATTTCTCAATCTAAAGGTTGAATAACTGACATGAGTTTAATAGAAGCTTTGTACAATTTCAAATGAGGGTTAAAAGAGTGAACTCACCAAAAAGTAAGAAATGGTAATGGTACAAAACCCTTGCTTGGTTCTTGAAGCTATTGTTGCACTCAAAGAATAGAAGGGCACTTGGAGGAGGTGAAATGGTAGTCTTGACTCAACATTATCAGGCTGAAATAAAATACTTTGGTGGACCAATTCTTATGGAATTGTGCAACATTTGATTTTGAGACCAAGGAGCACAAGTGCTCGAAGGAGAACAAGGACGGGTTAAGGAAAGAAAAGATGGGATCCCACAAGGGGAAGGGACTCAAGAAAAACAATGTAGTTGGTAAAATTGTGGCCAAGTTGAGCACATAGCCATCAATTTTCATACTCATTTTCCTAGAGGCCCTTGGCCTCCATACATGCAATCTTTGAACAACATGGAGAGACAAATTGAAGTGTAGGATGCAAAAATCACTATAGAAAATGAAGTTCTTCAATAAATGTACCTTATGGCCTTACTTGATCAATAGAGAAGTGGAAAAGCAAGGGAAAGAAGAGAACAAGTACGCAAAGATTGAGGAAGACAAACTCACAATTGATTGTTGTAAATGGAGTCCTAGAAGGCAATCAGGTGAGAGTATTGATAGACCCTAGAGCAATAGAGAATTTCTTATTTTGCTCTATTGCAATAAGGTAAGAGATGAATCTAAAGAAAGATGAGAATGAAGAAGTAGAATTACCTAATGGGTAGATAGAGAGGATTGAGTTGTTACTCAGAAAGGTAGCACTCTCAATACAAGAGTATCAAGAAGCAATTGAGTGGCAAGTGATGTGGGTAGCTCATTATAAAGTAATCTTAGGTATGTTGTGCATTGAGCACTACAACCCCACAGTCAATTGGAGGAACAAAGTAGTGAGAACTTGCCAATGGAAGATCATTGGGGTTGAGGAAAGATCATACAAGCAAGAATTATCTCTTATATCATATGGATATCAATTACCTATAATATAGATAGATGTTTCATAGGTCTAGTAAGAGAAGTCTAGAGTGCACAACTTGATGGACAAATTCTTGGGAAACTGAAAGAGGTGGTCAATGAGTTTCAAGATGTCTTTTGGATGACCTATCCTTAGGATTATCACCAAAAAGGAGAGTAGATCATAAAATTGAGATAATTCCTATGATGACACCTCCTTGTAAGGCCCCATATCATCTATCACCTCATGAGTTAGAGTAGTGTAAGGCTCAAATCAAGGATATGGTACAAAAAGGGTTTATCCAACCTAACATATCACCATATTGGGCTCTTGTCTTATTTGTGAAGAAGAAGGATAATGCAATGCATAAGAGCATTGACTATAGGGCCTAAATCAACAAATAATGAAGAACAAATAAACCTTACCTTGCATGGATGACCTGTTTGATCAACTCAACAAGGCAAAACACTTCATCAAACTTAATTTGTGGAGCAGTTACAACCAATCTGGATTGCAAAGGAAGACATGCACAAAACTGCCTTTCAAATGAGGTATCATCACTTTGAGTACATAATGATATCATTTGGCTTCACCAACATACCAACCACTTTCATGAGTTTGATAAATGACATATTTCATCCATACTTGGATAATTTTGTTATCATTTTCCTAGATGACATCCTAGTCTATAGTAAGACGATGATGGAACAAAGCAACATTTGCAAGAAGTCCTCCAAATTCTATGATAGAATCAATCGTATGCCAAAATCTCAAAGTGAGAGTTTGGCAAGTCTGAAATAAACTACTTGAGGCATAGAGTAAGTGCAAAAGGTATCTAAGTGTTAATAGATAAAATAGAGGTCATTTAGAAATGGAATGCCCATAAGATCAAGCTCAACTCAAGAGTTTCTTGGGATTGACAAGGTTCTATTGTTGATTTGTCAAGGACTTCTCCAAGGTGACACAATCTCTAATGGCACTACTTGACAAGGAGAAGAAGTGGATGTGGGAAACCATACAAGAATTGGCCTTTCAAGAATTGAAAGATGCATTACTACATGCACTAATCTTGAAATGGTATGACCCAAAATGTCCAATCAAGTTGGCTACAAATGCATTAGGCATAGCAATAGGAGCAGTCCTACAACAAGAGTAGTAGGAAGGATGGCACCTAATTGCATATTTCTCTTGAATTTTATTATCAACAAAATGCAATTATCACACCATCAGACGAGAAGATGACCATTGTACTTGCAACCAAACATTGGAAGTACTATCATAGGGAGCAGACATTTGTAGTAGAGGCAGATCACAAATCTCTAATTTACCTCAAGACACAGAAAGAATTATCTTGTTTGCAAATTCAATGGGTAGAGTGGAGATAATGGTTCAACATGACAATCACATATGCGGAAGGCAAGAAGCAACTTGCAAATGCATTCACTTGAATACCTATGGAAAACAATTTGGTGGTAAAGATCAAGATGAACCTTGAATTTTGGCCAAAGATTCTTGTTGCTACAAAAATTGCCCAATAGATTATAGGAACTTGATCATCCAAAGGCATCACTAGTACCCAAGGACTCACTTTTTATTATTGCAGGTTATGGATCCCGAATGCCATAAACATAAGAACTACCATCCTAGTAGTATGTTATGATTCCACCATTGCAGGTAATGTTGGAGTGGACAAGACCTTGGATGTAGTCAAACACTATTGGCCCAAGATGAGCAACAATATGATAGAGTATTTGGAAGTTGCTTGCTCTATCAACAAAAAAAGCTTTTAATCAAGCTCTTGTAGGACTTCTTTAGCCTCTCCTTACTCCTACATAATGTTGGGAACAAGTAAGCATGGATATGGTTTGTGCATTGCCCAAGATCACCTTAGGGTTTGACTCCATTGTAGTCTTTGTCAACCAACTCATCAAAATGATTCATGTGCATCCTACCACCAAGGATGTGATTACTCCACAATTAGCTTAATTGTACTTAGATGTAGGTTTTTTTCACCATGGCTTATCTTGAGTGCTCATCACTAATAGAGGTACTAAATTCAATAATTTTTTTGGAGAACATTGGTTTCTTCAAAACCAAGTTGGCTATGTCCATGGCTTACAATCCACAAATTGATGGACAAATAAGTGGGCTAATCACATTATTGAAGATATGCTCAAGTGCTTCATCTTAGATGAGCAAGATAGGTGGGACACCTTACTTCCACTGGTGGAATTTTCTTATAACAATTCAATGAATGCATCCACACATGTCACATCATTCTTCCACATGCATGGAGAGCATCTTTTCACACCTTTGAGCTTGATAAAGATCCACCTGGTGGATAGTAAGGTGGATGTTGTCAACACTTTTGTTTCCAAAATCCCATAAGGAGTGGAGAATGCCAAGCATAGGTCATTGATCATCCAAAATTGATAAAAACAATATGAAAATGCACATCACTAACACATGGAGTTCAATGTTGGGGATCAAGTTTGGCTATCAACAACCAACCTCACGTTACTTGGTCCTTGTAAGCTTAAATCTTGTTTTATTGGGCCTTTTTCCATCCTTTGTTGCATTGGCATAGTGGCCTATCACCTCAAGCTATCGCCATACATGAAGATCAATCCAATATTCTATGTTTTCTAACTACATAAATATGCACCCAATTGCCCCACTTTCCTTCCATACAAGAAATTTGATCTTGCCCAACACTCAATGACGACACGAAGGAATATAAAGTCAAACATATTCTCCAAAAATACATCTGTGGTACTTGCCATCCATGTTGGAATATTTTGTAAATTGGAAAGGGTACCAATTGTATGAGGCAACATGGGAGCCAATAGCAAACTTGACCAATGCATCAGCGTTAGTGAAATCTTTTGAGCAACAACTTCACAATAAAGACGTTGCATCTTAAAAGGAGGAGGCTTGTAATACCAATAGCTAGACTGATTATGTAGAGGTGAAAATTGGCTTGGTAACAACTGGAAAGATGTCATATATAATGGTCCAATTAGATCAAATAGAGGTATCACCAAAAGAGTACTTTTACTAATAAGGCAAGAGCCAAAAATAGCTTGAAAACTTGAGAGTCATTTTGGAGACCTAATATAATACCACAAGCTAGACATATGATCTAGATGTGAAATTTGGTTTGGTAACATCTAGAATGATGTTATACATGATGGTCAAAATACATCAGATAGAAGTATCACCAAAAGAGTACTTCTACTAATAGAGAAAAAACTGAAATAGACTTGAGAACCTTAGAACCAATAGCTAGACATATGATTTAAAGGTGAGAATTGGTTTGGTAACATCTGGAAGGATATTACACATGATGGACTAAACAGATCAGAAAGAGGTATCACCAAAAGGGGACTTCTACTAATAGAGTAGGAATCAAAATATGCCTGAAATCTTTGAAGGCAATTTTGGAGACCTAAATGGATAAATTAGGCCTTGAAAATGTGCAGATTCCCCCCCCCCTCCCCCCCCCCCCTCCGCCAGCAGAGGAATGGTTGGCTTTCCCTCTCCTCTGGTTTGTCTTGTCGAGAGCTTTCCAATGGTACCTTACGTGATTCTGAGACTCCTACAAGAAGATTCCCTAAAAGAATCCCTCCGGTCAAAGCTTGTTTGACCAACCAGATAGGACCTAGACCGACATATCACCCATCCAAGTAAGTAATCCAAGGGTGGAGCTTGATGACATGTTACCTATTCTGTGTGCCTAATCCTATGGTAGAGCTTCCTTGGAGGAGATCCTCTTTGTTTATATAATAAAGAGAAAGTGCTCCTTTGGGGCACCAAATGTTGAGTATGTAATCTATGTTTTCTCTCTTCTCTTATTACAATGGTATCAGAGTAAATGTCTTAGTCCAAGAGAGTGGATCACCCTTCTTGGAAGAGCATGAACTATTGAAACTGAGTAATTTGAGGTGGAGAACATAGAGCAATTGTTAGACTTAGGAAGGACTTTAGAGAGCAGACGGGATGGATGCACCGAGAGGACAATTTCCCGCACCTAGCTTTCCATTCCTGAATCCATTCCACATCAAGGTTATGTACATCCAGCAGGAGCAAATGAAGGTATTGCTAGTTTATCACTTTGGCGCAAAATTTATATATAGGGTGATGAACTCACCAAACCCAGTGATTCTACCTGCGGTGATATATGACAGAGAGTGACATTTGAAAATCTACATTCTAGTATGATAAAATGGATGTGAATGTCCCAAATCCTCTCCCTTTTAACACTCAAGTAGAAATCCATTATGTAGTGAGACCAAAAGTGATGTTTAGAGATTTTGTGGTTAGGAATTTTGGCGAGGAGTATTATCACAAGTAATTGCTTCTAAGGTCCAAATGGTAGTTCTGATAGTTCGTGCGCCATCCAAAGTGATCATATTGACTCTGTATTGAAGTAGACATTAGCAATTGAGTGTTGCAAGAACCATGGATCCACAATTGCAAGAGTTGGTGCAAGGAATGCAAGGGATGTTGAATGAATTTCGAGAGATTAAGATGACCATGGAGACATTACAAAGTCAAGTGTAAATCTCAAGAACAATCAAGCCATGCAAGAAGAAGAGTCGTCTCAAAATCCAATACCTGCAACGGAAATAATTGGAGAGGCACTTGTGCCTACAAACCCTATCAATGATGAAGCCACATTGCTACTCCGGATGAAGAAGACCTGCAACATCGAGCCTTACAAGGGGCAGCGTATGATGGGAGTAGTGGAAAATTAGATCTCAAGAATGAATCAATATTTCTGATTGTTCTCAATAGAGATCACGGAGCAGGCTGCAGGCGTGTTTGCATGTGGGTACTTGACCGATAAAGCCCTCACATGGTATGATGCTTGGGAACGATCCATGTTGGCAGAGAGAAGGGAGGTCACATGGACAACAATGCAAGAAGGATTGCTGAAGAATTTCCAATTGGTGGATTTTGTGCAGATGGCTCAAACCTGACTATGGGGAGTGAGACAAAAGAAAAGCATACAAGAGTATGTGGAGGCATTCCTGGATCTACAAGTTGCAATAACCAATATGAGTCCAGCAAAGGCTCTTAACAATTTCAAACGAGGGTTAAAGGAGTGGATTTGCCAAGAAGTCATGGTGCAAAATCCTTGCACGGTATTTGAAGCCATTGCTTGTGCATAAAGAATAGGAGGAGCATTGGGTGGAGGTGAAGGAGTAGTTCCACCTCAACATTATTGAGCAGAAATGCCACACATGGGTGGACCATTACCGATGGAATTGGGCAACCTTCAATTTCAAGATTGAGGAGCACGACCGCTTCAAGGAGAGCATGGACGGGTAGAAGAATGAAGAGATGGAGTCCCACGAGGAGAAGGAACTCGAGGAGAACAACGCCATTGTTACAATTGTGGCCGTATTGGGCACATATCTACCATCTGTTGCACTCGTTTCCCTGGAGGCCCTCGGCCTTCATACAAGCAATCTTTGAACAACATGGAGAGACATATTGAAGAGAAGGAGGTGGAAATCGCTTTGGAAAACAAAGATTGCCTATAAATGTACCTCATGGCCTAACTGGCTCAATAAGGAAGAAGAGAAGCAAGGGAAGGAAGAAGACTAATGGGCAAAGATCTTGAAAGGCAACCTCACAATTTATTGTTGTGAATGGAGTCCTAGAAGGCAATCAAGTGAGAGTATTAATCGATTCGAGAGTAACAGAGAATTTCTTATCTCGCTTTGTTGCAATAAGATTGGGGATAGATCTAGAGAGGGATAAGAGTGAAGAAGTACAGTTGCCTAATGGGCAAATAGAGAGGATTGAATCATTACCTAGACGGGTAACACTCTCTATAGGAGAATATTAGGAAGCAATTGAGTGACAAGTGATACAATTAGCTCATTATGAGGTAATCTTATGCATGCCATGGATGGAGTATTACAACCCTATGGTAGATTGGAGGAAGAAAGTAGTGAGAACCCACCAATGGTCAATCATTGGGGTTAAAGAAAAATCACCCAAGCAGGATCTGCCTCTATATATCATAGGGACTGCAACTATCTGTAAGACCGATAGATGTTTCATGGGTCTAATAAGAGAAGTCCAGAGTGCACAACTCGATAGACAAGTTCCTGAGAAATTGAAGGCTGTGGTGGATGAATTTCAAGATGTCTCTCCCGATGATCTACCCTCAGGATTACCACCAAAAAGGAGAGTAGATCATAAAATTGAGACACTCCCGAGGAAGACACCTCCTTGTAAGGCCCCATATCGCCTATCACCTCATGAGTTGGAGGAGTGTAAGACTCAAATTGAGGAGATGTTGCAAAAGGGGTCATCCAACCTAGCATATCACCATACAAAGCTCCTCTCTTGTTTGTGAAGAAGAAGGATGGTACAATGCACATGTGCATTGACTATCGAGGTCTCAATCAGCAAACGGTGAAGAACAAATACCCCTTACCTCGCATGGATGACCTATTTGATCAACTCCATGGAGTGAGATACTTCACCAAATTGGACTTGCGGAGCGGTTACAATCAAATTCAAATTGCAGAGGAGGATGTTTACAAAATTGCCTTTCAAACCAGGTATGGCCACTTTGAGTATCTTGTGATGCCTTTTGGCCTCACCAATGCACCGGCCACTTTCATGAGTCTAATGAATGACATATTTTGTCCATACTTGGATAAGTTTGTTATCATCTTCTTGGATGATATCTTAGTATACAATAGCACAATGACGGAACACAAACAACATCTACGAGAAGTCCTCCAGATGCTAAGACAGAATCAATTGTACGCCAAAATCTCAAAGTGCGAGTTTGGCAAGTCTGAAGTAGATTACTTGGGGCATAGAGTAAGTGCAGAGGGCATCAAGTATTGATAGATAAAATAGAAGTCATTCAAAAATGGCGTGCCTTAGAAGATTAGACTCAACTCAAGAGCTTCTTGGGGTTGACGGGATTCTATCATAGATTTGTCAAGGACTTCTCCAAGGTTGCACAACCTTTAACGGCACTACTTGGCAAGGGGAAGAAGAGGACATGGGGAACCACACAAGAGTTAGCCTTTCAAGAATTGAAAGCCGCCTTGCTACATGCACCAATCTTGAAGTGGTATGATCCAAAACAACCAATCAAGTTGGCTATAGATGCATCAGGCGTAGTAAAAGGAGCAGTCCTACAACAAGAGTGGCATGACGGATGGCATCTAGTTGCATATTTCTCTCAAAAGTTGTTACCGGCAAGCACAACTACCACACCACTAAACGAGAAGAGCTGGCCATTGTTCTAGCAACCAAGCATTGGAAGCACTATTTGGGCGAGAAGGCATTTGTAGTAGAGACAAACCACAAATCTCTAGTCTACCTCGAGACACAAAAGGATCTATCTCGTTACCTGATTTGGTGGGTAGAGTGGCGACATTGCTTCAACATGTCAATCACCTACGTGGAAGGTAAGAAGTAACTTGCAGATGCATTCACCCGCATGCCAATGACAAATAACTTGGTGGTAGAGGTTAAGATTAACCCTAAATTCTAGCCAGAGATTTTGGCTGCTACAAAAATTGATCCTCAAATTGTAGAAGCGCAATCATCCAAAGGTGTCACCACCACCCAAGGACTCACCTTTTGTGATGACAGGTTATGGATCCCAAATGTCCCCAAATTACGCACCACCATTCTAGCAAAATGTCATGATTTGGCCATTGCAAGTCATGTCGGAGTAGATAAGACCTTGGATGCAATCTAGCGCCATTACTATTGGCCCAAGATGAGCAACAACGTGATGGACTACGTGCGCAGTTGCCTACTTTGTCAATAGAACAAAGCCTCTAATCAAGCTCCTGCAAGGCTCCTTCAACCTCTCCCCATGCCTACCCAACATTGGGAACAAGTGAGTATGGATCTCGTCTGTGAATTACCCAAGACCACCTTAGGGTTTGACTCCATCATGGTCTTTGTGGACCGGCTCAGCAAAATGATTCATGTACACCCTACCACCAAGGATGTGATCGCTCCATAACTAGCTCAATTATACTTAGATGCAGTCTTCTCTCACCATGGACTGTCTAGAGTACTTATCACCGATAGAGGCACTCAATTCACCAGTTTGTTTTGGCAAACACTCTTTGGTTTCTTCAAAACCAAGTTGGCCATGTCCACAACTTATCACCCACAAATAGATGGCCAAACAGAGTGGGCTAATCGCACAATTGAAGACATGTTACGCGGCTTCACCTTAGAAGAGCAAGAGAGGTGGGTCACCCTACTCCCATTGGTGGAATTTGCTTACAACAATTCAGTGAATGCATCCACCCAGGTCACTCCGTTCTTCCTCATGTATGGTGAGCATCCCTTCACACCTTCTAGCTTGATGAAGATCCGTCTAGTGGCTACCAAGGTCGATGTCGTCAACGCATTTGTATGTAGAATCCAACACGGGGTAGAGAGCGCCAAGCACAAATTATAGATTGCACAAAATTGATAGAAGTAGTATGCTGATGCACACCGTAGGCACATGGAGTTCAATGTTGGAGATCAAGTGTGGTTATCAACAACCAACCTCATATTAGTTGGACCCCGTAAGCTCAAACCTTGTTTTATTGGGCCTTTCTTGATTCTTTGCCACGTTGGCACTATGGCCTATCACCTTGAGCTACCACCACACATGAAGATCCATCTAGTGTTCCATGTTTCTCTTCTATGCAGATATGCTCCCCGATCAGGCCAAGGTCATTCCACACAAGACATTTGACCTTGTCCAACACTCATTGATGGCATGGAGGAATATGAAGTGGAGTGGATTCTCCAAAAACACATGCGTGGTACTCGCCATCCACCGGTGGACTATCTTGTACAATGGAAAGGTAACCCCCTCTATGCAGCAACATGGGAGCCCGCTGCCAATTTGACACATGCACCGGTGTTGGTGAAAGCATTTGAGCAACAATTGCATGACAAAGACGTTGCGTCTTAAAAGGAGGGAGGTCTATAATATCGCAAGCTAGCCATATGATCTAGATGTGAAATTTGGTTTGGTAACATCTAGAATGATATTAAACATGATGGTCAAAATAGATCAGATAGAAGTATCACCAAAAGAGTACTTCTACTAATAGAACAAAAACCAAAATAGACTAGAGAACCTTAGAACCAATAGCTAGACATATGATTTAAAGGTGAGAATTGGTTTGGTAACATTTGGAAAGATGTTACACATGACAGACTAAGCAGATCAGAAAGAGGTATCACCAAAAGTGGAATTCTCCTAGTAGAGTAGGAAACGAAATATGCTTGAAATCTTTGAAGGCAATTTTGGAGGCCTAAACGGATGAATTAGACCTCAAAAATGTGCAGAATCTCCCCCTTGGCTTGTCTCATCAAGAGCTTTCCAATGGCACCTTATGTCATTCTGAGACTCCTACAAGAAGATTCTCTAAAAGAGTCCCTCCGGTCAAAGCTTGTTTGACCAACCAGATAGAACCTAGACCAACATGTCACCCATCCAAGTAAGTAATCCAAGGGTGAAGCTTGATGCATGTCACCTATTCTGTGTGCCTAATCCTATGGTGGAGCTTCCTTGGAGGAGATCCTCTTTGTCTATATAATAAAGAGAAGGTGCTCCTTTGGGGCACTGAATGTTGAATGTGTAATCTGTGTTTTCTCTCTTCTCTTGTCCTTGGAGTATTATACCTAAATAGATGAATTAGACCTAAAAAATGTGACAATTCCCCCCAAGGAATCAAAAAGGTTGGCTTTTTTCCCTCCTGCCTCCCAAATTGTTTGTCTCATCAAGAGCTTTCCAATGATACCTCATCCATGCAATTTTGAGATTCATATAGGAAGATTCCTTGAAGATTCATGCTAGTCAAACATTGTTTGAACTTTTATGGCTTGAGGCTTGCCATCCCTCTTGTTATCACACACATGTTCACCTTCTTTCTCTATCTTATAGTTCTAAGATTCCCAAACCTCTCCACAAAGTCTATGTAGTTTCCCTCCCTACCAACATCTGCTATTGTATAGTTCTTTACTAGATAGGACAAGAACCAACATGTCACTCATGCATACAACTAATCTAAGGATAGAGCTTGTTCACATGTCATCAATCCATGTTTCTGATCCAAGGGTGGAGCTTCCTTTGGAGAATCATCTTTGCTATATAATAAAGACAAGGTACTCCTTTGGGAGATCAGAGTATTGAGTATGAAGCTTTGTGTTTCTTCTCTTGTGTTTCTCTTGTGCGTTCTCCTATCCTTTGAATATCACACCTCCCTCAAATGGGGAAGTAAATTAGAGTGGAAATAGTTGATAGAAGGATTTCCAATCTACTTTTTCATATTCAAAATCTTGGGTTTGGTTGCAATCAAATTGTCCTCAATTCATTTAGTTTGTTTTCTATTGTTTCATATTTGCTTATTTTGAGATTTCTTATTGTGAGATGACTCTTTGTTTCCTTAGTACACATTTTTCACAATTCTCTATATGTCATTAATATGTTTGTTGCTTGAAAATACATGCTTTTTATGATTTAGATTTCATCTATTATTTGCATATTTCTTTGTCAATTTTTCTTTCATTTTATTGCCAATTCATCTACATTTCATTTGCATTTAATGAGTTCTAGATCTCCAATTCATCAAACA
The DNA here is from genome assembly GCA_948567375.1 of Lunularia cruciata. Taxonomy (NCBI): domain Eukaryota; kingdom Viridiplantae; phylum Streptophyta; class Marchantiopsida; order Lunulariales; family Lunulariaceae; genus Lunularia; species Lunularia cruciata. The sequence continues at coordinate 78,740,227 of OX419755.1, read as the reverse complement.
ACTTTTGTCCTCATAACTCAAATATCAATTGTGAATTCATAATATATTGCTAGTAGAATTATCGCAATATACTCTATCTTAACTTGTCTTTAGATTGTCTTCATAACTCCGCTATCAATTATGAATTCATAATATATTGCTCATAGAATTACTACAATATAATTTGCCTTAGCTTGTCTATAGATTGTCCTCATAACTCTAGTATCAATTGCAAATTCATAATACATTGCTAGTAGAATTACTGAAATATACTTTGTCTTAGCTTTTTTTAGATAATGCCTTTGTATGATGGAGTAGAACTCCCTTGTTTCTCCATAAACCTAAATACAATACTTAGTGATGTTAATTACAAGGTTCAATTTCCTCACAAAAACACACTTTGATTACTTTATCTATTCAAACCGTACTAAGATGTTGCTAATTTCACCATTATCTTGTTTGCACTTATAAATATTTTGCATGTATAATAGTTTTTATCTTTTATACTTGTATCATTTTTGCTAATTCTTTTTTTCCAATGTCAACTTATATCATTTTTCAATATTATTCTAAAGTCTATGCTAATTTTAATTACTTGAAACAAGTCATTTTAAAGTAGATGCTTGAGCATAAGATCTTGATTTCCCCTCTCCTACCAAGACTTTAAGAATTTTAATAACAAACGTATTAGGGATAGTTATGTGGATGTTGTGACGCCATTTGTAGCATTGCACCTAAATTGCTTGGACGCTTGAGTAGTAGTGTTGGTAGTCAGAGGTATTTTGGCAGTTACTCATAGACTACTTGTTGATGGTCAGACTTCATGTTTGGGGTATTGACTACATGGTAAGGCCCATTATCTCTTGCACCATTCGCACCATCGGATGTGCCATCAGCGGACCATTAGGATTTGAGACCAAGGGTATACTTTCAAAGTACATTTCTATAGAGCTCACTTCTTTAATGTTGAGCCTTTCAGTTCCTAGCTATGGTGGACAAAAGCCATGAGTATCACTTGGAGTCTTTTAACTAGAGTGGGTGTGACTTGATTGGAATTAGTGCTTAGTTGTTGGCAGATTGTTGGGTGATAGATCAAGTACTGATCTAGTTGAGTGTGATTTGAATTATGAACAAATTGATTACATTATAAAAGTGAAGTCAAGGGGAAATTGACTATAGAAATTGAGTGTGCTAGTGGTATCTCCAAGCCTTATTGATCATTGGTAGCTCAATAATTGTTCAGATTTTCCTTGAGAGTGATCATGTGTAGAAGCTCTTTCAAATTGATGTAGATTTGGCAATGAGGCAAACAGTGGTGTGCGGAAGTGTTGTCCAAATTTCCTTGAGAAGAGAGTCAATTTTAAGCAATTGTGTTCATTTTGAGCTCAAGAGGTGCAAGCAGAACCACTTTGGTGCAAATTGAGCTCAAAGTGCAAAATTGAAGATGGAGTTGTGAACCCATCCTCACAAATTAGAGAGTTGAAGATCTCCATCTTTTCAATTTGGCTCGAGTGGAGATTTAGTAGAGGATTTGACAATCAGTCAACTCTATGGATTTATCAGATTTGGTGGAGGGTTTATGTCAAATTTTGGCTTGAGTTAGAGAAGCTTGGTTAGATTTGGAGGAGGTTTGCCAAATTTAGAGAAGGTTTGAATTGGCAAAAAGAAAAGCCTCATTTGGGCATTTAGAGGATTTGAGGCATAGGGTTGTGGGCTATGAGAGGCTACAAAGGCCTAGAAGAGCCAACAAGCTAGCTTGTTGGTGTGAGGCTAGCTAGTTTAGAGTAGTTTTTGCCATTATTTGGCAAAATTTACCCACCTTGCTAGATTGTGCGCAACAGGGTTTAAACCCTAGATCTTTGGTTCTTAGACTAGTGCCCTAGCCAACTAGTCCTCCTCACTTGTTGTTGTAATGATTGTTCCACCAATAAATATACACATGTAGCTTTGGCTAGGAGAGACAACTTGATCCCATTCTTGGTGATCCTAGTAGCTTAGGAAGTAGATAACTCCTATTATGTCAAATATCAAATGGTGGTAGAGTCAGTTTGGTGTTGATTTATGAGATGGAAGGTTTTATTTAGATTTCTTATGATTGGACCTCCTCCATTCTCTATTTCCTACTTTTGCACCATGTTTGTGTGAGTTACCTTAACTTTAGAGCGTTGGTGCTCTGGTCTGTTCTCAATAATGAGGCTAGAGTGATGACTAATCCATCTACTTATGTTTATCTTTGGTGAGATAGAAAGTGATGACCTATAGACCATGAGAGTGCGTGTTGTGATGGAAAGTTATAGGTTACTATTTCCCCTAGTGTAGTTATCATAGTTAGAGTTACATTAATGGGTGACATTTGGTTGATGGTGTTGATTCTTGGTGGGTACTTGCAGTGATTAAAGTTGCGGTTTGCAGTTTTTGGTTACTTTATCACGACAGAGTTCTTTGGGGATTCCAAAGGAGATAGCATTGCAGTGCATAATGGGTTTACTTGGAGTGGTGCTCGGTATCAGCTTGTATCTCAGGTCCCAGTGATGGAGGAGGTTGACTTTGAGTTAGAGTTTGATATAGGAGCTGATCCAATTGAGAGTGCACTTGGTGTATCTGCGCCATTGTTGTAGGATAAAGATGAGATTTATGGGGCCTCTAAAGGCCTTAAGCATTACTCTAGTACAATGGGTACCATTGAGCTGGGTGAATTCATCTAGGAGTTTGATAGTTGGTGTGATCTACAACAAATGTAGAACACAACTTCTTGATCTACAACAAATGTGGAACAAAACTTTGTTCACACCCTTCATGGCATAGAAGGTGTTGTTTCAAAACTTGTAGGGTCCATCAATGGATGACTATCATGAGTTCAAGAGAGCTCACTTGGAGGAGATTGAGCTACGGAGACAATATTGGTCTCTGAACTACATCTCCATTATTTCAAGCTCAATTGCTAGGGATAGATTGGTAATACCCACAAGTTCTAACTCTAGTAGCATTGGTGGAACTCTTGGAGATGGTGCTACTATGAGTGGAGGTACTACTATAGAAAGTGGCGTAATACCAAGGTTTAACTCCATGGTGGAGTTCTTCTAGTGTTTGAGGTAGAACTACCAAGGAGTGTGGATTGACAAGTTGAGGAGCTTGTAAAAGTTCCAATGGAAGGTTGAAGAGAGTCTATGCAAGGCATACACTCATATGAGATGGCTGATAAGTTTTACTTAGGGAGTTATTGAGGCCCAAGCAATCTAGTTTTAGTATGGGATACTAGATAGAGAGTTGCAATGTAGAGTCAATGATGCTATATTGTTATAGGCTACTTCACATACCCTAGCAGTGGTCTTTGGTTTGGCTGAGCATATTGAGCGCAACATGGTGGAGGAGAGAGTGGTGACATCTAGATTTGGTAGGGAGACCTCATCTACAAGTATTACTTCTTCTAGAGTGCAATAGAATGCACCACACCATGTTGGTTTCCAAGGATAGGGTGGACAACCCAGATCCTATGGAGAAAATGGAGGCCCTAGTGTAGCTAGATGCTTCATTTTTAGGTCAGAAGTAGCCAATGAGTGGTCATGTTGCTTGTTAGACTTGTGGTGAATCTCACCCTAGGAAAGAGTGCACTTAGGGCAATGGACTTGATACCTCTAGTACATCTTAGCCAACATAGAGACAATGTGACCATTTCCACAAATTTGGTCACACTAGTGACCAATGATTTGACCTACACCCGGAGTTATGGAGTGGTAGGGTTGCTATGGTAGGTGGTAGTGGAATTGGTCCAAGTCATGGAAGATGAGGTGGTAGAGGTGGTGGTAAAGGATCCACACCTAGTAGGAATGCAATACCTACCCTTACTTCTAATACAACCATGGTTACTAGGATTGAGTAGTTGGAGCAGAGATTAGCTAGCATAGTCATAACTCAAAGGAGATCAGATTTGGGTGTTGAGGCTTCCACCTCATATGTTGGTGATAAAGACATCTTGGACTTGATGTGTGGAGTAGCACAATTAGATGCATTTGCCATAGTAACTAGGAGTATAGTACATGCTCTAGAGCTTAGAGGAGCATCAATGGAGTTGGACCCACAAAAAGGAGAGGCTAGTAGACAAGTCGGACTCCCCCAATCTTTTACACTCTTTGAGGCACTACAAATGACATCCATGGCACCTAGACGTCCTAGTTTAGGTGTTATAGGTGGTGATGGGGTGCATGATAGATTACCTACTAATCAGCCACTTACTACTACACCAATTGAGTCTAGCTTGATGTTGGAGGCGGCTTAGTTGATTATGCATTTTCCATTATTCTCAACCAATGACATTAGGAGTTGATCCAACCCTAGTGTTCAAGTTGGCTACCACATTTGTGAGAGTAGGGATGATGTGGTTCCTTCTTCTAAGCAGATGTGGTTGATAGTGGAGTTGACTTGGTTGAGGAGCATGGGATCCACTTAGCGACTAGTGGTTTATGGCAAGCAATAATGGTTAGATTGGAGGAGTTACCATCTAGAGTGGCCTTTGAGCAAGCGTGGTTTATACCTAGAGTTTTCCTATTGGATAAGCAAAGGGGGATTTTTTGTTTGGTGGGACTTTCAAGGAAGGTCTATACACCATAGAGGGTCTTACTAGACTTTGGTGCATAACCCTTCATGTTGGGGAAGGCTATAGTTGTTGGTCTAGAGTTACGGAAGACTAATGTAGGGAGGTGTTCATTTCAAATCTAGATATCTTTATGGGATGGTTTTACATAGTACATCATATGTGGAGAGCTTTTTGTTTAGATTCAGCTTGGTCATCTGATTGGTAGCTCTATGTTGAGAGCTCAAGCCATTGCAACTGTAATTGAGTCATATGATGTGATAGTTGGTGGAGCAATATTATACCCCATGGGTTTTGGCATTGATTATTAGGAGGAGACAACCTCTTATAAACCAGGTTGGCAATCAGGTGAGAGACAAGTATATCACCTACTAGTATGCTTTAGTAGTGGCAATCTTGGCTCACTATAGTCCGGGACCATGGTGGCATCAATTCAACTTTTAGAGGTTTTGTTACTTGGCTTGGTGACTTATTGGAGAGGAGTTCTCATGCAAAAGATACTCCAGAACTAAAGGAGATCACTCAAGTTTGGAATACAAGTGAGATCATTCTATCCACCTTGGATGTTCCATTATGGAGTTCAGGGGAAGCATTACCACAACATGTGGATCAATTGGTGCAATAGGCTTGGAGTGGAGTCTTTGTACCACCAAGAGACCAAATGTGAGGATGAGCTTTTAGAGTTGATTATCTTGACCTCTTTGGACACTGCACTCATTGCTTTGCAACATCCAATAGAGGGAGTATGTCTATTGGAGTTGTTTGTTGGGATTAACATGGGACTAGCTATAGTACTTTAAGCGGGTATATGAGTACATATGTACTTGTATGTGGAGAGAGATGAGACTGATAAGCAAGTCTCTCTACATCATGTGGCACACTTGGCCTATTGGTATCCTAAGTTACTACCGATGTCAACAATTAGAGGTTATTAGAAGAGCCTACCAACAGACATTTCCTTACTAGGGGTGCTTGATCTGGAGAGACATAGTCCCATTCATTTGGTGATTTTTGGATGGCCATCTTAAGAACATACACATGTTGGCCAAGGTTTGGGTCTTTAGGATCTCCATTTTGGTGTGTTTTGGGAGATGTTACATATACTATGACATCTCAAAGTTCATTAGTCTATTCTCTAGCTTACATTTTGGAGAATGTTCCTTTGATGGGTGATTCTTGCACCCTGATGGTGGTGAGTATACATCAATACCACTCTTGGATGGGTCTTGCCGTGTGGTTAGATGCAACTAGAGTGGGATCACAGGTTCATCGTCTTTGTCTTTGGTGGATGAACCTCTTATCTAGAGAGGTTCTAGAATGTGTTTATGATGGGATTCAATGACTAGACTACCTCACTATGGATGACATCTTGGATGTTAGGTGTCACTCCCAAATGATGGTAAAGGCTGGTAGGTCACCTATGGCTGTGGTGAACTTAGTTAGACAGCCCCCAATCACTTTTCCCACATTTATGAGTTTCCCAAGCTCCCATGCTTTTTGAGAAGGAAGTCTTGGATTTGTTAGGACTCACAATTACAACAATTGGTGGAGCCCAATGCCAATGAGAGAGAGCGGGTAATAGGTTTTTGCACCAGTATTATCATTGTTCAATAGTGTTAGAGGCATCTAAGCATTAGGTGTTAGGTCTGGCTATAGACCTATATTGTTTGACTTGGATTGTGCGCCTTGGCTTGGCAAAGCAGTGTAGGATGCGCTTGATAGGCATCACCACTCAGATACTTGGGAGCTTTGTGCCTATCAAGATGATTCAGGCACATGGTGAGGGCAATGACCAATTAGATAGAGTATTCTTGGGACACATCTAGTGGCTAATAGGGAAAGTGGTCTACTTGGATTACACCCTTGGTCTACTAGGATGCAGCTAGAGGACATAGAGCTTGCAACCAAAGTGGAGGGAGTTTTTCACATGAAGGTTGGGACCTCTAATGGTTGGAGGCATGACACTATTGCTCCCAAGGGCCCAGTGTACCAGCTAGTCAATATGTCTTCCACTCCTACATCAATTACAAAGGATACTTGGGAGCCAGATCTGAGACCCAAGCTTACAAGAGGGCAAAGACAGAGAGTTTGGAGGTTCTTGAGGAGCTACACAAGTTTTTTTGTCTTCAATATGAAGGATTTGGGTGCTCTAAAAGGACTTGGTATTCAGATTGAGCTGACTAGCAATACACCAAATTTTTTATGTCCTTATTGAGATTGTGACATGGAGAGAGCATTGATTTAGAGCCAGAGTAGAGACATTTTTGAGGTTGGTTTGGTAGAGATTTCACATGAAAAATATGCATCATCTACAATGATGCCATCTAAGAAGGATATGCATAGCAACTACATAGATAGGTAGATGTGTGGAGATTACCGTCCAATCAACCAACAAACTAGGGTTGATAGCTATGCCATGGCTACACTGGAGGAGATCTTTGATGCAATTGGGCATGCAAAGGTCTATAGTACTCTAGATCTTTGAGCAAGATATCACAAATTGCCAATCAAGGAGGGAGGATAAGTCCAAGATAACATTTTGAGCTATTGATCCTCACGGCAAGGATGTGTTGTTTCAATGGAAGTTCATACCATTTAGGTTAAAGAATGCTCATGCCAAGTTCCAAAGGGTCATGGATAGGATCCTAGTTGGATTGGATTTTGCTTGGTGCTATATTGATGACATTTTGGTCTATAGCACTATTGTGGAGGAGCATGAGAGACATTTGTTGGAAATGTTTGAGAGGTTGAGATCTCATGGACTCAAATTACATCTTGGGAAGTGCAATCTTTTCCATGAGCAGGTTGAGTATTTGGGTCACACTATCTACCCTAGAGGACTTGGTGTTCAGTATACCAAGGTGGAGGCTGTTATACATATTCCTTGGCTTATGGATGTGAGAAAAATGCAAGCATTCCTTGGGTTGGTGAACTTCTATTGCCGCTATATTAGAGAATTTAGTGCCATTGCCAAGGCCTTGACAAAGTTGACCAAGCTTACACATGAGTGGTCTTGGGCAGATGAGTAGGGGAGAGCTTTTGTAAAGCTCAAGGAGATGTTGAAATCTGCCCTTATTTTGAGGAGATTGATCAAAGGGCAACCATTTCAAGTTCACATTGATTGGATTATGTTGGGGTTTGGAGCATTGCTCACCCAACATGATGATGAGGAGAAGGAGTTTGTGGTGGCCTATACTAGTTGCTCCAACAAATCAACGGAGGCAAAGTATAGTTCATATGAGAGAGAGTGCTTGGTAGCAGCATGAGCCATAGCACATTTTTTATATTACCTATTTGGTAACTCTTTTACTCTCATCATTGATCATCAGCCATTGAAGTGGTTGATGGAGTCCAATAAGCTTTCAAGGAAGCTTGCACAATGGGCTCTAATTTTAAAGGAGTATGATTTCACAATTACTCACAGACCTGGAGTGGTGAATCGTGATACAAATGGGTTGAGGACAAGCCCATATCCCAACTAGTAGGATCAGACCAAAGCATGTTGGCATGGTGAGATAGATGAGGAGATGGTGCCAAGTTGGCATGCATCTACCTTTCTTTGCATATTTTTTGAGGCTTTGATGGTATCTCTCTTAGTGCATACAGGACAAGTTATTGAGGTCACAAATCTAGAGAGTGGAGATAGTGATATAGTTCACAAGACATTCATGATAATATCTTAATGATGGATTATCTTTGCATGGGTGTTATGGGTGGCACAATTGGGGCAAAGAGAGAGACCATGTTCTTCAACAAGCTAGACAATTCAGACTGGAGGGCAGATATTTCTTTGTGTATGGGAGGATGGTAGAGTGCAAGTAGTACCACTTCACTCTTAGATACCACAATTGGTATGCCATAGTCATGAGGAGCTGGGACATTTTGGAGTAAAACAGACATATAGCTTACTCTAGCATCATTATTAGTGGTGCAATATGCAAACTGATGTACATCAATTTGTTGCCAAATGGGTGGTTTGTGACCAAGTTAGAGCATCATTCAATGCTCCTATGTCATAGTTACATCTATTACTTATCATAGGATTGGGTTATCATTGGAATTTGGACTTTTTTGGATCTTTACCATTGACTATGAGACATCCTTGGTAAATTTTGGTGATGGTGGAGCACTTCTCCAAGTGGATTGAGTTGGAGGCAATTCTTGACAAGTCTAGTGAAGGGACGGCTTACTCATTCTTGAATCGGGTTCTTAGTCATTTGGGTGCACCAATTGAAGTTTTGATTGATCAAGGTATAGAGTTCTTGGAGGAGTTTCAGGTCTTGTGTGACAAGGCTTTGATTGATCACTGTACTACCTCCCAAGATCACCTTGAGGTAGATGGCGTAGTAGAGAGAATGGTCAGATGGTGAAGAGAGGATTGCAAAAGCATGGTTTATAGAGAGGCCACTTGGGAGATTGGGATCTCCAATTACCTTGGTTGGCCATGGGCTATCTGTTCAGTTGGCAAGCCTCCTTAGAATTCTTCTCTCCTTACTTTCTACTCTATGCACGAGATCCAGATTTACTTGTAGCCATTTGTCGAGATGCTATTGTAGTTTTGGACTTGGATGATATAGATGTATGGATGAGTGTATATTCTCAATGGGCAAAGATCTTTTGGAGAATGATGTCGATGGCCCTTGAGAACTTAGTAATTGCTCAGCATAGGGATACCTTATGCTATGCTACCATTTGAGGAAGAGGTTATAGAACCTTGATCTATCAATTTCATCCAAGTGACTATGTATATCTACAAGAGACAACATTAATGACACTTGATGTTTCTACAAGCCAAACTATCCTGAGAGTGCGTGAGGTTTTGCCATCTAGAGTGTGTTGGAAGGATGTGATGTTGTTGTTTGGAAGGATCATGTGCATGATTGTGTGTCATGCCACCTCCTAAACATTGATGGTATTATGGACCCAAGCTTAGCACTTGTACGTGTAGGCTTGCGGTGTATGTTATGCGGCCCTTTTGGTGGAGTTGCTACTATATTAGTGTGTGATAATTGTTTGATGGCATATGGCATGTTTGACTCCTCTCCTCATTGTGATTCCTCAAGGATAGTGGTTATGTCCTAGATGTACTTGACCTTTAGCTAGTTCATCCTTTATATGGTATAGATTGCATACATGTGACTAATGATGGGGCACAATAGCACCCGATGTCTTGATCTTTTGCCCACCATAGGGTATACCATATACTTGGAGTAGATGGCTATCTAAAGTTAGAGGGACCTAACCACCAACTAAGGGAGACAATTGTGGTACTTTAGAGTCCATGTATGATTTATGTGTGAGTTGTGCTCCTATAGTGCATGATGTTGACAGTGATGTATGTTGTGCAGTGATGTATATATGCACAACAACTATCATGCCATTTGTAGCATTGCACCTAGATTGCTCAGATGCTAGAGTACTAGTGTTGGTAGTCAAAGGTATTTTGGCAGTTACTCATAGATTACTTGTTGATGGTCCAATTTCATATTTGGGGTATTGACTACATGGTAGGGCCCACCGTCTCTTGTATATTTTGCACCATCAGATGTGTTGTCATTGGGTTGGAGACCTAGGTCAAGACCAAGGGGTATACTTTTAAAGTGCAACTCCAAAGAGCTCACTTCTCTGATGTTGAGCCTTCAAGTTCTTAGCTATGGTGGACAAAGACCAACAAGCATCACCTGGAATCTCCTATCTAGAGTGGGTGTGTCTTGATTGTAATCAATGCTCAATTGTTAACAAATTGTTGAGTGACAGATCAAGTATTGATATGATTGAGTGTGATTTGAGTTGTGAACAAACTGGTTTATTGTGGAACTTTAGAGTTCATGTATGACGTATGTGTGAGTTGTGTTTCATAGTGTATGATGTTGATAGCAATGTATGTTGTGTAGCAATGAACATATGCACACAAATGTGAATATTGAAGCAAAAAAATTTTACACAAGTGCCAAGGAAGGAGCAAGCAAGTCAAGAGGAAGAGGAGATTGAAGTAGTTTAGTAGGATGTCCCAAACCAAATGATGGAAGATTATGATAGTTGTTTGATAGAAATGAAAGAGAAGGAGTTAATAATATCAAAGGTAGAGGAGTAGATGAACTCCTCTAAGGAAGATAATAAGGTCCCAATGTACTTTTTGATTTATGGCAATGGATAAAGTCGTGGTGGTAATTCATATTCAACAGTCTCATCTTATTTCTTATATAAAAGAATTTTATGCAATAGAATGAAGTCAAGCCTTATTTCTTAGATAAAATTTTAAATATGTGATAGGGTAGAAATTAAGAGTAGGTGCTTAGTCAAGGTTAATGGTATCAAAGTTAGTATTTTGTGGATTGTATGGAGCATCTTAGAAAGAATATCTAGTTGCCTATTAATATGGCAATGCAAATGAAGACTTTTTGACATCTAATAAAATAGATAGTGAGGTCAACTTACACTTTCACAATATTATTGTTACATTGGTGGAGAAGTTGGAATAGAAGGAAGAATTTTCTTTTGTATGTATTAATTAAAGAATTAAAGTAAAGAGCAAGGTACTTAAGAATTTAGCCACTTTAATCCTTCTTTTGCTTTGTGATTTTATTTTTTATCTATGTTGGAGTCAAGATTGGAAAAGTTCAATAGCCATTCAAAATGATACAAATCAACAGTTTTTTTACAAATGAATTTCATATGGAAAAATTATATCTATAAGCCATCAATGTTTTATAAAGGAGTGCCTTTTCCAAATCTTGTGACTCTTTTCAGCCTTCCTCCAGAAAAGAAACTCACAAGAATTGTAGAAAGAACTCATGAAAAATTGGAGATCAAGATAAGGTAAACTTTGGTGAAGACAATTATTTTGAATAACATCATCGTCTAGCTTGATTTTTGAACTAGCAAAATGTAAGAGTTCTAACATATAAAATCTTCACTATGTGGTAGAAAAGCAAGGTCAAGAAATAGAAGTCATGGAGTCAAGGAAACAAGAAGAAATGAAGTAGATGTATGGGAATATACTATAAGGTGATCTGGAGAAGATTATAATTTGTGTCCTTATGTATGCTTTTTTAGATAAAAAGACCTTGGATAATATGTATAAGGAGTTTTAAAGGTACAAGACACTATCTACAATGAAAGGACACATGCAAGTAAGTGTTGGTGCCTATTTTAAAGAAGGAAATATACCTGTATTTCCCTTATTACATAAAGAAGAAGCTCTTAATTATACACCACATATTATTTGAGGTTGTTTATAAGTTATTTCTCTCCAAATTTTGATGTATATGTTTCAATTTTTTCTTCAACATTTTGGTAGTAATATCTATGCAAGTTTTTCTAATATGTTAGTTATTTTCTATAAAGATAAAGATGTGAAGAAGAAGCATGTGCATGCAAAGCCTCATGCACATAAGAAGAAGCTCAAAGGAAATAGTTTGGTCAAAGAAGTGGAAGAACATGTTAGTGAGCCTTGTCTAAGAGGTGTATTATTCTCTTTTACTTTTATTGATTGAAACTCCAAAGCTTAAAAGAAGAGAAATATAAAGTATACCTTTGAAGATATATCCAATGAGGAAATTTACCAATCAAGTATTGAGATTACTACTCAATACATGAAGGATCATGGTAATTTTAAGGACTTCTTGATATTGCAAAAGTGCATCAATGCTTTTACCAATTTCCTATAATATGGAAATAATATGAAGGAATACAAGCATAATGATAGTTATTTTTCTTCATAAGACAATGCATTTGATATTGTATTGAGCTCTGAGCAAGTAACAATATCCATTTATTAAATAATTCTTATTCTCAACTATTTAATTTGATTGCCAAAGTATCACACAAAATATATTGTGCTATTATATAATATAATAGGTCTATATTCACATTTTATGAAAATATTATCCATTTAATGATTGAATCTTGATAAAAGAGAGGGTAAGAACTATGAAAACTTCACATTGTCTATGATGAAAAATCAGGTGTAGCATATTCCTTAAGTGTCCTTAGCGTATTCCTTAAGCATATTTCCAGTCAAGTGTGTGCTTCCTTATTATTACTCAAAAGTTGAATTATGCAATGACAATGTGTAGTCTTCCGAGGATAAAAGACATTAAAAGAAACACATATGCTAGGTAGTTCATGAATCCTTCCAGATGTTGCCAAGCCAATTCCACCTTTAGATAGTATGTCTAGCTTTTTGTATTACAAATTCAAGCTATTTTTGGCTCTTGCTCTGTTAGTAGAAGTACTCTTTTGGTGACACCTCTATTTGATCTACCTAGCACATCATACATAAAATACTTCCAGATTTTATGATGTTATGTTATGTCAACTCTAGATGATATGCCTAGATATAGATCTATATTACACAATGATGGCTTAATGGTAAAAAAATATATAAATTATCAACGCCCTCATGCTTATATGATCTTATTACATACATTCTAGATGGAAGGATCATGTGTTAGACCTCGTTCTTGTTAAGGTAGTGGAATACCTTGTTTTGCATTTAGCTTTGCACTATTTGCATAGTAAAGAAGTTTGATAAGTAATGCAATGCTTGATGTTGTAAGTAACTTTCATTGGTCATACCATTTATTTCTTTATAATCTAAGAGTCTTCCATAAGAATTAGAATATTATTAATAATAGTATTGAGTGATCTATATATTCTCCAAATTTATAGTTTAAATATCAATTTATACTAGTAAGGTTAAATTTGTGTTAGCATTTTTTATAATATTTTCCTCTAAATTACTAGTCCATTATTTTCTTGCACTTGTATTTGATATCTAATTAAAAAATTATATTTCTGGTATCTAATTTAACGTCTATTAGCCAAGTCAATCAAGGTCAAGAATTAATTAATAGAGATGGTTGTATTCCCATATGCATTTGTTTGTGGAGCTGTGGGAGAGTGTGGAGACGGGAGAGTAGAGTGAGAGATGTGAGACAATATCTATAATTTCTGAGTGTTCTCTAGCATGTAGCATTTGAGTGAATAGTTGATTCTCTTTGTTTTTCAATTTCGGTTCCATTAATACCTAGATTGAAGACTATGGAGAATGGAGTAGAAAGTTGTGGGAACTTTTAGCTTTTTTTAGGGTTTAGAGTGATCAATATACATTGAGAGTGATGGGTTGGGAGTTTTCATTTCCAATCTCTTTTTTTTCATGATTAAGTTCCATGGGAATTTAGTTTGAAAATTTTGGAGATGAAAATTGAAAGCTATGAGAGCTTATAGATTTTAGGGTTTTGAGAGATTGTTTTCTTATGTGAGTAGGGATGTGAGGGGTTGTGGTTTTGCAGAGATGGGGAGATATGGAGAGGAGCAGCATGTGTTACTATCATTATTCTTGTGCTAGCCATGGCTACACCTTCCCATGTGGGGTCATCTAGAGCGGGTCGGGATACACCATGCCCGGTGTGTCACCGACGCTTCACCTCGCAAGGAGTAAAGACCCATGTGTGAAGGATGCACAAGGATTATGATTGGACCACTTGGGATGCCCATGTGAGACGAGCGATAGCAGTGACACTTGAGATTATGCACGCTTCTTTTATACCATCGTTGATCATTCCAAGGATACCGATCGAGTCGTGAGAGTGGTTAGCTTCTCAAGCGGGTTGCATTTTGAGGTTATTTGAGACTAGTTTTCCATGTCCACGTCTATTCCATAGGCTACCCCGCACACTCCATGATGAGGCTAGACAGGCTTTTTGCCTACCACTAGATTGTTTGGCATGTGATCCCTTGGATGAGTTAGCATGGTTCCTATTCCTCTTACTCCCTCAATGGTGTCTTTGTTATGCTAGATGGGGACGTGCAGGACATAGAGAGGTGGCTACTAGATTTCATCAATTCCGAGCGGAGGATTGGGCAGCCCTTCAGGAGGAGTCTATTAGGGCTACACAATTTAGGAGACAGGCATTGTCACAAGATACCACAGATTCCACTCGGTTACGATGATATAAGACATTGGGTCAGGTGGGATAGTTTAGTAGAGCAGCACGAGCGCTACACCCTTTGTCTATAGCGAGTCCTACTGATGAGACCATCTCTTCCTTACGCTCATTGCATCCTATAGTAAGTAGAGGGACTACCACTAGAGGTCTTAGATTATCAGCCTAAGCAGCCTTTATGTCTTGATAGGTTGCTATTTGCACAAGCATTGTGCACTACCCCTCGCCTTTCCTCAGGAGGCTTGTCAGGGATGGTTTATGAGCACCTTAGAGATTGCTTCCAGGTAGATGATCCTTCTAGTGATTTTACCGAGTTGTTTCAAGTGGCTGCAGCAGTAGCAAGAGGAGAGATTCTTATGTCTGTTAGTCGGGTGTTAGGTGCTAGTTGACTTCTCATGATGGAGAAGGACACGGGAGGCATTAGACCGATTGCTATTGGAGAGATCTTTTTGCTTTTGGTCAGCTATACCATTGTCCTTCAACATCATTCTCACTTTCGATAGCACCTTAGTCTATATCAGTTTGGAGTAGCTACACCTGGAAGATGTGAGGTTATATATCTAGGCATTAGAGCACTCCTAGATATCCATCCGGAGTAGGTCGTCCTACAGGTGGATATTGAGAATGCTTTTAATAGCGTCTCACGTGCATCTATCTTTAGAGAGCTTAGGGAAGCTGGTGGATCCTTGGCGAGTCTCATTCCTTTTGTGTGGTCTTTTTATGGCTCTCCTGCTTCCCTTTACTACCAGCATGGTGGTTCACAGGAGGGAGTCACCGTCTTAGAGTCAACTGTTTGTACACGTCAAGGAGATCCTTTGGGGGGCCCTTATTTGCCATGGCTCACTTTAGAGCTCTCCTATCTACTACTTTGGCCATGCCAAGTTGTGTATTTCCCTCCTAGGCAGATGATACACACATCATAGACCTTGTAGATCAGATTAGGCAAGCCTTTGACTACTTGACTACAGAGCTACATCTAGTAGGCTTGAGAATCAAGATGTCAAAGTGTAGTGCATGGTATCCTTTAGGTATCCCTCCCCACCTTGAGAGCTTCTAGAGGAGTGTATCACATCCATAGATAGACTTCGTGTTCTTGGAGTGCCAATAGGATTGGAGGATTTTGTCACACGCTTCTTAGATGCTGCCCTTGTAGAAGATGTTCTCCATGTGGATGACCTTCCATTACTAGGAGATCCGCATGTGGTATTTGGTATACTCTCTTCCAGTATTGCTTGTCGACCATCCTACCTCATTTGTACAATTCCCCTCTCACCGTCCTTCCTATCACGTATGAGAGCATTTGATAGGAGGATTATGGGAGTCTTTGGTGATATTATTGGACCATGGACCTTTGAGTGTGTGACATGGGATTTAGCACGTAGACAGACGGCTCTGCCGATCTCATGTGGTGGGGTTGGCTTGCTTTCTATGGAGGAGACGACACCTATAGCATTTTTGGGTAGTTGGGCTCTCTCAACATCCCTACTTTCCTCTCATCTTATGGTTGCTAATAGGCCGGTTTTGGAGACTTATGTGACAGAGGTGGAGGGAGGATCCTTTTCTCTCAGACATTATTGCGGCAAACGAGAGATAGTCTATCCCACGAGCACAGGAGGATTTTCCACATTTTGCTTCACTCTTGTCAGATTGGACTAGAGGTTTACAGTCTTCCTTGATGGAGCGATAGTGTGAGCATACGCTACATTCTCTCTTAGTCGACTCATCCATTCCTCAGGCTACTAAAGCACGTCTACGCTCTTGCTCCGGCAAGGGTGCAGGGTCTTGGATCCTAGCTCAACCATGCATGAACACTTTCCAACTCGCACCAGCTACTTTTCTCTACAACGATGAGGTTTCGCTTAGGTTTGGTCCACCCATCTGCATCTTTATTACTCACTTGTGAGTGTGGCTCTACACTAGATGCAACAATGGTCCACATGACACGGTGTCCTTTTGGAGGACAGAGGATAGCTACCCATGATGCCATTAGAGACATAGTGTTTGCTATGGCACGAGAGAGTGGATCCTTGGCTTGGAGGGAGCGTTCGTATGCCTTGCAGACGACATGTGTCAGGGCAAACTTATATTTGGTCCGAGATGATCAGATGACAGTAGCAGATGTCGTGGTTATGGACCCTACACGGGATACAGTTTGGGAGGGAGTGATTACCCATCCTCCTAGAAGGGCGGCGAGTGCAGCAGTAGGTCGTAAGGTCTCCAAGTATAGGGGCATGCAGCGAGGTCACCTCTTTGTTCCTCTAGCCTTGGAGTTATATGGAGCGATGAACACGACATTTGACACATTTGTCAAGGAGTGCACGAGAGCTTATCATGTTAGGTGTCAAGGGGTACCGCTCTCACTCTCACTCTCACTCTCATACTTTATAGCATACTTTAGACAGCGTGTGTCCATTGCTCTACAGAGTGCCGTGGCTGGTGCAATCCATAGAAGAACAATCACATTAGGTGATATTTCTTCGATGTTCTAGTTGTATGTAGACCGTACTATTTGCATAGCTTGGATATCTTAGGTGCGGTGGGGCAGAATTCTCATACGGACTCTATTGGGGCTTAGCCCCACGTTATTTTTTTTTCTCTCCCTTGTACGGGCTTGATGGGGTCTTCCATTCCTTCGTTTTTCCTGCGCCGTAGCCTCTTTTCTTTGTTTGTCACAATAATCAGATTTCAGCTAATTAAGACCTCGTCGAGTAAGACAACAAATGTAGCGTTGTTCAACCACAGTACAGTCATCATTACCAAGGACTCTGGTGGAAAGTAGGTATTCCATCTTCTACTGCACCCCATCATATACTGTTTGGAAAGCATTTACCGGTTGCTACCCGTCCTTGATCCCTTACCGAAAGTTTCTCTCTTACGATAAGATTCTTCATTTGAGACCAGTTCTTTGGCCGGAACTGAGAAAAATATACCGATAGTTCTCGGGATCTACCCTGACTGTTAAAAGTTATACCGCTCCCCGCGTTCCGGAACTCCTCCGAGACGCGGTACACGCACAGCAGAAGGACTGCATGGTCTAGATCCCTCGTCCTTCGTAATTTCTGCAAGGAGACGCGCTCAGCTGTGAGTGAGGTAAAAGGACACGCGAATAGCGCAATAGAAAATGGAAGAGGAGGTGAAAAGCAAGGACCACTGAGACTAGTGACACCGTTAACAGCAACAGTAACAATCATGCTTTTCCAACAAATAACATAGAATCTGTGTTTTGATGGAGAAGAGAAGAAACTTAGTGCAATATGGCGTCTCGAAAGTCTCGAAATGATTGAGAAGCTGCGTTAGTGTTGTGTGTAGTTGTGGCAGTGGATATGCCTTATAGGAAGAGGACGAGGAGGAGGAGGAGGAAGAGCTCCGGTATGGAATGAACATGGGTAGAAGAAGAGGTTGAGGGAGAGCGCGGATGTGGTGGAGGAAATTGTGGACAGTGTGAGTGAGAGGAAGGAAGGAGCAGGGGGACGAGCTCGAGAAGCTGGCGACTCGAACGGAAGAGGCCGTGGAAAGGAGTTTTGATCATCGGCTGGTGATTGTGTAAGGATTTGTTGATTGTTCTTCCAGGCTACGATGTGCTTGTTGGAAGTGATCGGTTCGGGGGACAGAGACCTTGCTTGATAGATTGAGTTTTGAATGTACATCCAATCGGCAGCGGCATCAGTAGTGCCGGAGGATCACCAGTATGCGTACTTGGAGTGATTGGCAAAGCTGTTCGCAGTGAGGCGACCACATTGTGCTGGTTCTGGAAGGTGGACGGGGAAGGCCAATGCCACTAGGCGCTGCGTTTCAGACGAGGGGCGCCATGCTGGGATCTCACTCAGCAAGGCCGCCTCCTTCACGGAAAGTAGGGTATACTCATGTCTGCTTTTTTCTCATCCTCGGCATGGGATCTGTCCTTTGCTTCACGTATCAGTCGGAGATCTACCTGTCGCTGGCGGGAAAGCAAATGTACTCGACGGGGGAAAAGTTGAGCAGCAGGCCTCTGAGCAAACGTCCTTTCAGGCCAGAGATCAAGGTCGAGAATAATACCAGCCGGCCACGGCAGAAAACTTCTGTATTTGCAGAGCCACCGGTGGCTAAAACTCTACCAGAAGTAGACTCTGGTGTTGAACCCGAAGAAGCCATTGTTCAGAGGAAGCTGGAATCAAACGAGTTCAGTTCCTCATCTAGTGTAAACTCATCAGCTAGGAATAGCACGAGTTACAGAACAGAGCCGCCTGCCAGGATCAACAAAAATGATAAGAAGAAGGCTGTCGATCTCACGAACAAGAATTATGTTCCGCTGGTGGAGAACGTGCATAGCAACCTCATCAGTACGAAGTTTAAGCTCGTGATTAAAGTGCTGGCTGTGAATAATCATGGATCTCTTCTGAGATGCTTGAACTCTCTCACATCTCCGGAAACCGATTATGCAGGAGATACCGTGGACGTTCACATTTATATAGATCACTTTGAAATCAATGAAGCTGCTGAGTCGCAGAAGAGACAGAGAAGGATCCTTTTGCAGTCGAAGGCCAGCCCTGGTGGCCGAGAAGAAAATGCCAGAGACTTTGCGCAGATTCTGGAGATAGGTTCAGAAACCTTGTCCACTGAAGCAGAGGAAGAAAGTGAAGACAGCTTTGAAGGGACGTTGAATGAATCACAGCAAGAGAAGGATACCAATGTAGATAGTGTTTCAACGAAGGCCGAGAAAAAGACAGATCGGACGCAAAAATCCAAGGGGCGAAAGAAATCCAAGCATTCGGGAACTCGCAAGCTGGGAGGCGGACTAGAGATTCCGGAGGAACCAAAAGTCCCAGATAAAGTGGATGGCTACCTAGATGCAGTCCACCCGAAGGATTGGGGTATCATAGAAACCAAGTTGAGGGATGCTCGGAGAGTTTTAAGTCTTGCCGATAAATTTGAGTGGAAACATGGAGCCAAGGTCGTACACTACAGGAGCCAGGCAGCAGGTTACCAGGGACAGTGGATAGATTCTTGGTGGCCTACTTCAGACGATGAGTTTGCCCTTGTTGTTGAGGATGATATGGAGCTGTCACCACTCTTTTATCGTTATGTCCGTTCTGTCATTTCAACGTATTATTACCAGCCGTCACAATTCGATCCTTCCCTCTACGGCCTCTCACTGCAGCGACCACAACTTGTCCCAGGTAAGATTCTCTGGTCTGGTACAGGATTTTCGTTTTACGGTTCGAAATGAGTCTGCATCGCCTGTTTTTCACCACTGTGGTACGGGTATTCTAAATTCATCTCGTTCCAACGGCCTATCCCTTCTTCTTTGCAAGAGTCGTGCAATTGTACATGAAGATAAAGTCTTGCAATAGGGATGCATTTTGGACGGATGTAGCCGACATCGCCCGTTAGATCCCGTGTCTTTTTGCGACCTATATTCTGAATCCTCCTAGCATAAAGCTTACGTTTAAGATTGGGATCACACTCGGGCATATTGAAGCAAGGTAACGCGATCACAAACGGACTGATGATCTGGATATCCACCCGGACCTTTCACTGACCTCGGCGTTGTTCATTGAAGCTTGTTATTCTCAAAGTTTGTTTGAGTACTTAATTAGTAAAGTGTTGTTCATTTGGGTTGTACGTGTACCCAGTTCCATTACTCTGACATCGTAACTTCCCATTTCAGTTGTTATGATATGTTATGCCAACTAACATAACTCGGCTTGCAAGTAGTCAATCTTATGTGGTAGAAGTAGCGACTGGAAATTACTATGACTTTTGTATGGACTCGAAGTTGGTAACCTGGGATCCCAGACAAGCACTTTAACGCTACAGCTGAGGTCTCTGACGGTATTTGTTGCTCTCCTTTCTTAGGTAAGAGTGGCCAAGCCATCAAAGTGGATGACAGAACACGCCTTTACATGTATGAGATGGTCGGGATCTGGGGACAAGTTCTATTTCCACGCCAGTGGAAGGAATTCCGAACGTGGTATGACACACACAAGAGTCATGATCAGAAGCCAATTCTGGAGGGAATGTTGACGACAGACTGGTACAGAGAATATGGTGAGAAAATGTGGACGCCATGGTTCGTCAAATTCGTTCACACTCGAGGCTATTTCAACATGTACACAAACTTTCTGAAGGATAGGGTAATGAGTGTTACTCACAGAAGTGAAGGGGCCAAGACCAAGAAGTACGCAGGATGTGATTCAAGCTTAATTTGGAGTAACTCCACATATGATGTTGATATTTGGCATATGGCACCCATGAAAACAATCAAACGATACGACTACTGTTTCAAGGAGGTGAAGGTCGG
This sequence comes from Lunularia cruciata, assembly GCA_948567375.1. Classification (NCBI taxonomy): domain Eukaryota; kingdom Viridiplantae; phylum Streptophyta; class Marchantiopsida; order Lunulariales; family Lunulariaceae; genus Lunularia; species Lunularia cruciata. The sequence continues at coordinate 78,719,427 of OX419755.1, read as the reverse complement.
AAGATTCGCCAACAAGTCGACGGACTTCTCTCAAGTTCTTAGCACTGTCCACGATAACAAGGTTGTTTTAATGCTGAGCACTTTGAACGTATCGGAACCACTCGTCAGAAACTGGATCTGTGTCCTCAAAAAGCTAGGCATCTCCAACTATGTGTTCTTTGGGGATGATTCGCTTCTGCTGGAGGATCTTGCCAGGAGAGGGCATGCAGCACTGCGTACTGAATTCAGTGAAAGACTGACAGAACACTATGAGAAGGAGGTTCACGCTGTTTTAACTGTGCTCAAGCTGGGATACGATGTGTGGTTTGCAAGAACTGATATGATATGGGTAGGAAATCCTTTGTCAGTTTTCGATGAATCCACCGCAGACCTGATTGGTTTACCGGATCTGAAGCTCAACATGTTCTACAGCAGGAGCGCAAGGGAGACGATTGATCTTTGGGGTTCTTTCTACAGGGAACTTGACGTAGTAGTCCACAATACTTCTAGACAGCTCAACTTTCAAAACGCTAGGGAGGCATTTGTCCAGAAGCGTGATAGCGACAAAAACATTAGAGTACAGGGTCTCGACAAGCTGGTTTTCCTTAAAGCTCAGACACTTACAGGACCTCCTTCTGAGGACGGCGTCGTTTCTGATGCACAAGTTGTTCTGTTTAGTGGGTTAAGAGATTGGACTCAACGGGATGTTAGTAAGAAAGCTACTCAACTGAACCTTTGGAATTTGGACGAAGACCTGGTTTGTACCCGTGTAATCTGCTAAGAAATATCAGAACGTTTAGAAGTAGGCAGACAAACTGTCTGGGAAACAAGAGCATCATGAAGATCCTACGTATGAAGATGTAGAGAGAAGTGCTGCAGCACTAGCCAGGGCGATTCTTGACCTGGTAGGATAGTTTCTGGGAGATGGTGCTTAGAGGGTTGGGAAGCAGGAACTACTTATTTACAGGTGTACATAATTTGTCATGGATTAGCCCAACCCTCATCCAGGTTTTTGCCCTCCCATGTACGTTCCGACTATTTGAGTATAATTTATGTCCGCCTTTTGAGCATTGACTAGAAAGGCCTATCTTACGTGCCCTAATCCATGTCGTATGGAAGCTGTGATCTGCATCTGGATCACCCAGGGAAATTTCTTGATCAGGTCCCGGTTGGACAGTTCTTACGTATGCAGATCCATCGTAATGTCTACCCTTAAACTGCGTCCTTTAAACCGCAGCAGCATGATCTGTCAGGGATCTTCAATGGCCTCTGCCTCCGAAAGAAGATTCATAGAAGATATATCGCCGTGTTATCGTCTTCCAATATCGATGTTTAAACAACGTCAATTACTGTGCATCTGCACAGGCATAAGCTGGTGCTTTACATCCAGGTGCTAAAGAAGCAATCTCATCAAGCAATGATACGTCAACGACAGTGCAAGATCAATTACAATGCCGGCAGAAACAAGCTGGCGGGGAAGAAATATAAACAGGGTACGGAACCCCGTTGCAAGGGAGACTGAGCACGCATGAGAGCATGTTTCTCGTTCTTCATGACTAGGACAACAGTTCTGCCATCGCATCTGACGAGAGTCTCGGGCATTATCATCATACGCGGGAATATGCATGCTAAATATATCTGCTCCTAAGACTGAATTGTTTACCACCTAAGTTACGAAATTTCCAGATCTCACAAAATACCTGGAGATGGCACCCGTCTCTAAGCTCATTTAAAGGTAGAGTACCCGTACATATGGGGTTGTTTTGCACGCGGCCGCTCGATAATTCTCGTCCTTCTAAGATGTATATTGCAGGAAGAAGGATGCAATTGTTCAGGTGCTTTCTAGCTTTCGCTGCAATGGACAAGATTGCTAGCATGCCACAGAACCCGAGAAAATATCCGAGCAGAAAGGCAGGAAGTGATACCCATTCATCCAGCAACCATGATAGAAACTCATCGTTCGAGGATGTAATCGACTCTGGAGCCCTCGCGTTCGAAGTTGTCGAAGATCCGTCTGCGCACTGATTCAAAGGTACCCCACACAATCCAGGATTGCCACTGACTGGGCTTCTCCATGGTTGCAACTTGACCTGGTGAAATAGCTCCTGTGAGATTGTTAAAGCTCACGTTGAACTAAGTAAGTTAGTGAGGCTCGTGAACTCATGGGGAGTTTCCCTGATAGACTATTTCTTGAAAGATCTAAGGATTCTAAACGAAGGAGTTTGGAGAGGCTGGAAGGGATGGAGCCCTGGAGACGATTGTTCCCAAGTGTCAAATATCGCAATCCTCGGAGATCACCCAACTCCTCAGGGATAGGACCTGTGAAGTTGTTCCCAGATAAATCCAAGGAAAGACGCGTCGACAACACATACTCCAAAACCATGATTTGACCCTTTGCATTGACTGCGATCTCTTCTTCCAGTTTCTGGCAATTTTTGCAGCTGTCCTCCGTCAAGTTGAAGCTTGGCCACAGTGAGAAATGATGGGGTAGAGATCCGTGTAATTCGTTGCTAGACATGTCCAACACTTGCAGAGATGATAAGGATACAATCCACTTTGGAAATCGACTCGTGAAGTTGTTAGAACCCGCCAGTAACACGCGCAGTAATGTTGCTAGTTTCTGTAGAGTGTCAGGCAATGAACCGGAGAAGAGGTTACTGGTCAAATCCAACATGGACAAATTCCCGCAGTGAGCCAAAGACTCAGGAATAGGACCACCGATTCTGTTCTGTGCAACTGATATGGTTTGAAGCGAACGGCCCGGCCGCCCGAGTGCAAGGGGGAACGACCCAGTAAAATTATTATTGCCAAGTTTGAGTCTAACTAGCGAGGAGAAATCTCCCAAGTTCTCGGGAATTGTGCCTGACAGGAAATTATCATGGAGAAGTAGATTCCGCATCTGCGAGCAGTTTCTTCCGATAGATTCCGGGATGGAACCTGTCAACCTGTTGCCATACAGCACAAGGTCCGACAAAAGTGAGAGTTGGCCCAGACTCGTTGGAACCGGGCCTTGAACCTCATTTTCATGGACGTACAGCGATGAGAGCAAGGTGAGATTGCCGAAAGATCCTAGTATATGTCCTTCCAGACGACTTTTGTGCAGGGAGAGTTGTTTTAACCTTGAGTTTTGACCCAGAGAAGGGGGAATGCCTCCTGTAAGTGCATTTTCATACAGAAATAGGCGTTCCAATTCCTGCAGGTAACCCAACTCCTCTGGTATCGGTCCGCTCACATCGGTGCTGTAGAGAGTAAACTCCTTCATCCTCGTACAGGTTTCCCAGGGAGATAGGAATGTTGCCTGTAAGCCCATTTGTATCCAAATACAAAGATTCCAAGGCCGTCAGATTGCCCAAAGAAACGGGAAGCGTGCCTGTGAGCGCATTCTCAGACAATGCCAGAAATTTCAACTGTGCCAAAGTACCCAACACCGCGGGTATATATCCGGAAAGATTGTTGCTGTACAGACTCAGATGCTCTAACCTGATGCAATATCCCAAGGAGACGGGAACGACGCCTGAGAGCTCATTCCCATGTAAAAACAAGACCTTCAACTCTGTCAAATTACCCAACTCAGATGGGATATGGCCGGACAATTGGTTTTCATACAAAGAAAGAAGCTCCATCTTCTTGCATTTTGCCAGAGGGATGGGAATGTTGTCTGTAAGATTATTTTTCTGCAAGTACAGCCCCTGCAACTCTGTCAAATCACGTAGCTCCCACGGTATCTTCCCTGTCAACGTGTTGTTGTAAAGCGCAAGGAAAGCCAACTCCGTGCAGTGCGAAGTTCCCAAGGATCTGGGAATGTTGCCGCTGAGCTTATTTTCATGCAATCCCAGAATCACTAAAGCTTTTAAATTCCCAAGCTCCCACGGTATCTGTCCTGTCAAGTTCTTCCTGGATAACCCGAGGTTGATTAGCCTGGTGCAGTTTCCAAAAGAGATAGGGATGCTGCCTGTAAAGTTATTCCCATGCAAGTTCAGCGATTCAACATAGTCAAGTTACGGATCTCCGAAGGTAAATATCCTGTTAAGGCATTATTGGACAAAGCAAGCTCTTCTAACCTCACGCACCTCTCTAGGGAGATGGATATCTGTCCTGTCAAGTTGTTCTGAAACAGGTACAGTTCATTTAACTTCGTGCAGTTACCCAAGGAGATGGGAATGCTGCCTGTAAATCCGTTTTCCTGCAAATGCAACCTTTCCAGTTCTCTCAGATCCCAGGGAATATGGCCTGTGAAATTGTTGTCGTTCAGATGAAACTCCGCACAATTTCGTCAGGAGATGGGAATGCTGCCTGTCAACTCATTTTCTTGCAAGTACAACCCCATTTCCTTGTCAAGTCACCGAACTCCGGGGGTATATCCTGTCAAATTGTTGACGGACAAACCGAGCTCTTCTAATCTCGTGCACTTCCCCAAGGAGGGGGGAATGCTGCCTGTCAAATTGTTGTCACTGCAAATGCAACCAGTCCAACTTCTGCAGATCTCCCAACTCAGACGGTATGTTTCCTGTCAAGATGTTGCTGCTTAATATGAGCTGCTGCATCTTGGCGCGGTACTTAAGGAGCTAGGAATTCCACCACTTAGCTGATTGCCTTTTAGATTTAACGTTGCTAAAGTGCCAACGTCAGATGGGATAAGTCCAGTCAAGTTGTTAAGAAGCAGATTATAAACCTGTAAACCTTTGCAGTGCCCCGAGAACTGAGGAATGGCCCCTGAGAAAGAATTGTTTGACAGGTCTATGGATTTAAGAGAAGGAAGACGGCACAGTGCAAGTGAAGAATTTACGGCACCCCTCAAGTCCATGCTCGTCAAGTTCACTCGTACTGCATTGCTGGAGGCATCACAGAGGATACCCTTCCATGTGCAGGGATTCCTGTCATTCAACTTCCAGTCGTGGAGTTCTCCTCTTGGATCGTCTATCAAGCTCTTGAAATCGCTCAGATTGTTGATTTCAGATGCTGTTGGATCTGCAGCTACAGGGCCTTCCTCACTTGAAAGACTACCGTGCATATCCGCTGAAGCAAACTCGAAAGTAGAATTTCTGGAACCTTTAATTTCTGACAAGAAGTCACTATCCAGCAAACCTCCAGGGCGATTTTCCTCGCTGGAAGTGTTATTATTCATCTCCATATGTAAGCAAGTGCAGTGCTCGAATGTCAATACATACAACAATGAAAAGAGGACAGTCAGTACGCAGCAGGCCCTCCCTCCAATCCCATTCTTTGTCTTTGATTGTATCCGCGCTCGTAATGACGAGTAACTTCGTCTTATTTCCTCTATCACAAGTTTCACTTAAAAATTCTGAAAGTGGAATCCACTCACATGTTCACTAGGAATTGTTCTAACTACACTTGCGTTAGAAGCTGGCGAGTGACGACGAACTCTGATCGCCTTTGGCATAGAACTCCACACAATTTTATCATGGCATTCCCCCCTGACAGCGAAGTAGCAAATCCCACATTAGCAGAATTATGTAGCATTTCCATACATGATTCTCGAGTCTTGATCAGACTAAGTCTCCGAAGCAGTTACTTGATAGTCTGTTCAGATCTGACGATTTGCCGTTGGATTTAAAGCTTCCTTTGCTAGTCTCGAGCTGTAGTTCCACTTAAACACGGGTGCGATACACCTGCCTTCATCTTATTAGCAACATTCATCACGACGCCTTCAAACGAGAGTCGGAGATATAGAGTATGGTTGACGTAAAAGACAAAGATTACTTTCAGAGTTAGAAATGTTGTCAGGTCCGAAGATTCAACTACCACAGATGTACAACAGTTCATATTGACAATTGCATTGATGATTGTCCGAGTCTTGTGCACTACAGTTTCTTTGAGAGCGGTGCGATTAATGCTATGCCAGGAACAGATCTTCAACAAGGATCTAGGGGAAACCACGTCACGACTTTCTGTGCTCCATTAGCTTAGGAGCGTCGAAGTCAGTCCGGCTTTGTGTGTCACTTGAGAACCTCGGAAGCATAAATTGTAGATTCAGATTGAAATGGATTGTTGAGTTCATCGTTCATGTGTCGGTTGATCTTTCTCCTGTTGATCTTTAAGATTGATCGACCAGTTCTTGCGTCTGATCGTACTGTGATTGTATAGAGTAATTGCAGTGATTTACAATAGAATTTGCACAATGACTCAATACAGTCTGTGTATGCGATGTTGCGTGTTGGTTAAAGTCAGAAGGCGATCCTTTTAGACTTTCAACTAGGTATGGTCGAGAGTCATGTTATGTTTGGCTTGTTATTAGTGCCTTGATTGATTATTGAAGACTCTGACTTGCAAGAGCAAACGTGACTGTGATTGATGAAACAGGTGCGGGACAGGTCTTATCTAGATATATTCGCCCACTAGTAGGATAAAGTATTAAAGTGAATAGATACCTTGAGTGGTCAATATTCAAGAGTTCAGCCAAGGACAGTGACGAGGAACTTTCTAATATATATATATATATATATATAAAACCTGTTTAGGGTGTGAACCTGTTTTAGTCGTGGAGGTAGTTTCCGTGCTAGGAAGTGAACCACGTTTTTTCTGTTGTCCTTACATTATTTGCTTAATGCGATTTATGATGTGTGCTATTGTGTTTTCTAACAATTGGTATCAGAGTTGATACCAATTGTTAGGTCCAGACAGGGTCTTGAGATATGAGTGTGCAATGAAGTGGGTCCGGAAACAAGTCCACAGCAAAGCAATGGCAGGGATGATATCCATATCAAATGCTAAATTTACAGTGGAGAAGTTTGATGGAAAAATTAGACTTTGGCAACGGAAGATGAAGGACCTTCTTGTCTAGCAAGGACTGCATAGAGCACTAAGAAAAAGACACGAGGACAAAAGTGATGAGGATAGGGAAGATGAAGATGCAGATGCAGATCTTAGAGCTATTAGCACTATTTGGTTGAACCTTGCTGATGAAGGGCTAAACAATGCTATGAATGAGGAATCTGCAATAAAACTATGGGCCAATTTGGAGAATCTTTAAATGACCAAGTCATGGACAAATAGACTCTATATTAAACAGAAGTTGTATATGTTGCATATGAAGGAAGGCCAAAGTATTATGGAGCACCACAATGCTTTCAACAATATCATTTGTGCATTGATGAGCATAAAGGTTAAGTTAGAAGAGGAGGATAAAGCATTATTGTTATTGACTTCACTTTCTCCATCATATGAGCATCTGGTCACAACTCTTCTATATGGGAAGGACGATATTAACTTTGAGGAGGTAATTTTAGCATTCTTGTCCAATGAGATGCAAAAAGATCCAACCAAGAAAAGAAAATTGGAAGGCTCTATTTATCAAAGGAAGGACATTAGAGAGAGAGATCAGATCAAGAGTAAATAAAGATCCAAGTCTAGAACTGGAGGTTTCAAAGGCAAGTGCTGGATTTGTGGGAAGGTTGGACATTTCAAGAAGGATTGTAACAACAAGAGGCTTGAGTCCAACAAGGATAAAGGTCAACTTTCAGATCAAGCAAGTATTGCTGAGTCATCGGGCTTTGTGGATGATGTTCTATTTGTTACACAAGACAAAGATCAATTTGAGGAGTCATGGATATTGAACTCAGGTTGCTCTTACCATATGTGTCCAAATAAGGAGTGGTTTCATGAGTACAAAACATTCAATGGAGGATCTCTAATAATGGGGAACAACATGGCTTGCAAAGCTATTAGCATTGGTACAATACGCATTAAGATGTTTGATGGTGTTGTGAGTACTCTTGCTGATGTGAGACATGTTCTTGAGTTAAGGAAGAATTTGATACCACTAGGCACTTTGGACTCAAATGGTTGGAAGAGGGGAGCAGAAAATGGAACACTCAAGGTATCAAAAGGAGCATTGGTTGTAATGAGAGCAAGAAGATAGGAAATCTTTATGAGCTTGTTGGAGATATTGTTACCAAAGGAGTGGTAAGTACTATTTCTAAAAAAGAAGATCCCAAAGATCTCACTCACTTATTGCACCTAAGTTTGGGTCATGTGAGTGAAAGAGGTCCAAGTAACAACTTCTAAAGGGCCTTAAAAGTTGTAAGTTAATATTTTGTGAGCATTGTAAAATAAGAAAGCAACTAAGGGTAAGCTTTTTCATAGGAGTTTATTGCACAAAGCAAATTTTAAACTATTGCATTATGATGTTTGGGACACTATACCTATAGCTTCAAAATCTGGAGCATTATATGTTGTATCTTTGGTTGATGATTACTTTAGGAGAGTATGGGTCTACACCTAGAAGCAAAAATCAGAGGTCTCCTCTATCTTCAAATAATGGAAGGTGATGATGGAGAAACAAACCGGAAGGAAAGTGAATTGTTTGAGATATTATAATGGTGGAGAATACAAATCTGGAGAGTTTGGTAGATATTGTAAGAGTGAAGGGATAATTCATCACTTTACCATGGCGGGTACCCCTCAACAGGTGTGGAAAAGTGGAAAAATCATACACTCTTGGAGAAAGCAAGAAGTATGTTAAGCAACACCGGATTGGAGAAGAGTTTTTGGGCAAAAGCTATAAATATGTCTTGTCATTTGGTTAATGTTTCTCCCTCTACCACTATTGATTGTAAGACACATATAGAAAAATAGACAGGTTTGCATGTTGATTACTCTTCACTTAGAGTGTTCGGATGCATAGCTTATGTTCATATTCAACAAGAATAAAAGACAAAGTTAGATCCCAAATCTAGAAATTTTATATTCTTGGGATATGAGAAGCATACAAAGGATATAGATTATGGGATCTAGAAAGGTGTTGACTTGTTGTGCGTAGGGATGTAGTTTTTGAGGAGACTAGTATGATGACAATTACTATAGCGGAAGAAAAAAAACAAATTTAGTCAGATTTTTATAAGATAGATATTGATCTTGGAAGTAAAGACATCTTACCTCTTGTAGATCTACCAAGTGAACCATTAGAAGACCAAAGTTTAGAAGTGATTCATGAACGTAGGTATTCAAATAGGGATAGAGGCCTCCAAAGAGATTTGATGGTTCATTTGTAGCTTATGCTCTTTACATAGATATGGTGAGCCTCATTCATATGAAGAAGCAATGCAAAATCAAGAGTGTCAAAAATGGCATTGTGCAATGGAAGAGGAGATGAATTCTTTGGCCAAAAATCAAACTTGGAGACTTGAAAAATTACCTATGGGAAAGAGTGCAATTGGTTGCAGATGGAGATTCTGGAGGAAGTAAAGACTTCCAAAATCAGGTAGAGATCAAAACAAAGCAAGGCTTGTAGCAAAGGATTATTGCCAAAAAGAAGGTGTTGACTTCAATGAGAATTTTCACCAGTGGTAAAAATCTCTTCAATTTGTGCATTGTTGGCAATAGTTGCATTGCATAACTTAGAGTTGAAGCAACTAGATGTAATAACTACTTTTTACATAGAGAATTGGAGGAGGAGATTTATATACATCAATCTGAAGTTTTTGTGGTACCAAGGAATGAAAACCTAGTTTGCAGGTTACAAAAGTCTATATATGGACTAAAGCAAAGTCCAAGACTTTGGTACATGAAATTTGATGCTTTCATGTTGAAGCATGATATAACAAAAGTGAGTCAGATTCTTGTGTGTACCTCAAGAAGCTACATGGACCTAGAGTATTTGATTAATCATCTTGGTACTATATGTGGATTATATGTTGATTGCCATGGATGATACTGTTGAGGTGGAGAAATTGAAAGCAAAACTTGGTAAGGAGTTTGATATGAAGGACTTGGATTCTTCAAAGAAGGTGCTTGGGATTGAATCCACCAAGATAGGAGCAAGGGAAAGTTATGTATATCTCAAAGAAGATATTTGGAAAAATTACTTGCTTGTTTTGGCATGGAGAATGCAAAACCAATGAGCACTCCAATGGCAAGTCATTTCAGGATATCATTGGAGCAATGTCCATCAAATGAGGAGGAGAGAATAGTAATATCAAATATTCCTTATGCTTGTGTTGTTGGGAGTTTAATGTACAATACCTGCACTAAACTAGACATCTCATATGCTGTGAGTATGGTGAGTAGATAGATGGCCAATCCAAGGAAACAACATTCGGAAGTTGTGAAGTGGATACTTTGTTACTTGAAAGGGATCATAAATATTGGCATTGTCTTTGATGTAGAGAAGGAACAAGAAGGAGGAAATCCAGGGTATGTAGATTCTGATTTTGAAGGAGACTTGGATAAGAGAAGGTCTACAATAGGATTTATTTTTACACTTGTTGGTGTTGCAGTAAGTTGGAAGTCTACTCTCCAATCTACTTTTGCTCTTTCTACTACAAAGGCAGAATATATGGCAACAACTGAGGCTGCAAAAGAGACAATATGGCTACAAAGATTAGCCAAGGATTTCCTAACAGTAAATCCAAACATTTTTGTGATAGCCAAAGCACTATTCACTTGGCCAAGAATCAAGTATATCATTCAAGAACAAAGTATATTCATGTGAGACATCATTTTATTGGGGAAGTTGTGACAAATAGTGATATCAATTTGCAAAAGATTGGAACAAAGGTAAACACAGCTGATATGTTTACTAAACCTGTTCCAGTTGAGAAGGTCAAGTTATACATGAAATTGCTCAACGTTGCTTATTGATGATATGGTTGATATAAGCAAAAGGTGGAGATTGTTATGCTTGGATTGTTATCAGTGACTTCATCTACTATTGAAGACCATGACAATCAAGAGCACCCGTGTGACTGATGAAAGAGCAAGGTGGGGGACAGGCCCTTGTCTCTATATATATACAAGAAGTCCTATATATATATTCAAAAAAGTCCCGCAAGTCAGAAGTCAGGATTCAAGAGTTTAGCCAAATGACAGCGATGAGTAACTTTCCTTGGTTAGTTTTTTTTTTTAATATATAATGATGGGTGAGTTTCTTTCAACCGTGGAGGTTAAAAGAAGTGAATCACATTATTTACTATTGTCTTTCCCTTATGTGGGGTTTATGATTTGTTAGTGCGAGAGGTCCTCAAGATTCTGTTTTCTAACTGGGATCCGTGTTATCGTCAAAAAGGGATCGCCTTTCCTACTTTCGACACGGTCCCTTTTTGACTTTCGACAATAGAAAAAAAGACGACCACATAGAACACATGAAGGATGGGAAAACTCCATCAAGCCTAACAAGGGATTTTGACTTTCAACAAAAGAAAAAAAACGACCACATAGAACATATGAAGGATGGGACGACTACATCAAGCCTAACAAGGGAGAGACAAAAGAGTTAACAAGGGGCCTAGCCCCCGTTCTATGTCGAATTGGGGCCTAGCCCAATTCGACAATAGCCCAATACCAGTAAGCAATAAACAGATGCTTGCTTTATCTACACTAATTGGACAACCTGGGAGTTAGTGGTAGAATTATTGTACGTTAGAGCATAAGTCAACCAGTTCGACAGTACTGATACTGTTGCATCGCTTGACCGGAAGCGTTTATTGCTTTCTGTCGATTACCTAGTCCACTGTAACTTTAGCAGCATCTGATACCTTTATGATGTCGAAACATCTGCCAGAAGGAGTTTCACAATCTGAATATACACATCGGAATGTGAATACACACATCTGGATCTGAAATCTGAATCTGAATACACACAGTTTCACAAGACAGAGTTGCATGGCATCAATGAGGAAAGTTACCGTCATTGTGACTACAAAGACCATTCGAAAAAAGAATTTCGACTGATCTTATGTCCACGACCTTCGATTCTTAGTCAATTTATAGCGGCGACATGGAACCAGCTGCACTGCGTGTACGTAATTCTCTGAAACCATGATCATTAGGAATGATTCTCGAACAAAAGCGAACTCCACCAGGCTGTCTTTACAAAGCTGTTACTAAGTCGAATTCCCAATTCGAAACGGTCGGCTCGAATAGGGAATACAACTTCCGAGAGAGAACCTGACAGTGTTGGAAGGACCTGGACCGCCTCTAAAGGAAGTTCAGAGGGGGTAGCTCCTCAGCAGTTCACGAGACAAAACGTAGCGTACCCGGATCACCATAAAAAGCTTCTCAGCAATCAATCACGAAACCGGACTCAGTTTCCACCCAAGATGGTCATCGAGATAGGGAAAGGGGAAGGGAATCGTTCTATTCCCTTCCCCTTTCCCTATCCCAGTTTCTCCAGGAGAGAACCTAAGTCCTCACGAGAAAAACAACGAAAGAATAAAGGAGCTTCCACATGAATTATAAAGACATGAAGCAACAGACACTTGGTTCGAACTAAGTAAAATAATAAAATAGAACACATAAAGATTTCAAGGATATAGAAACGTTGTACAGTCTCTTGAATAAATCAAAAGCCTATTTCAGTTGCAAACGACCGTTCATAATGCCATTCCTGAAAATGTGTTCAGGAATAGTTGAATCAACTTGTTAGACCTGGGTGATATAAGTGAACCCACGTTTTCTTACTCAAGTGAGTGCTGATAGTGTCCACATCAAACAAACACTGTTATTACTTTAGTGCGTTGACTCTTTGTTGTTAGATAGTGCAGTGTACTCTCAATAATTATACTTTGGATAAGTGAAAGCTCTCGCAGTAATCGTACTTTGGATGAGTGAAAGGCTCTCGGCGGGCGAATACTGACTTTGGTTTGAATAAAACAGAAAAAGCCATAATCTAATAAAAGCACTAAGTGAGCCAATAAATTGCACTCTTCATAATTACAATAGATCCCCGAACATGGCCACCACTCCATCACTTATGAATGAATGTTTTTTGGAACTTTTAGATGAGTTGTCATCTAACAGTTGAAAAATTAAAATAAGATCTAAAAGTATACATTTAAGTCAAAATATTGTTACTATGGTAAAGTGAAATTTTAACTGAAAATTGTGCTTGTGCGCATTGACTAACTTTGGATAACTGCAAATTTCTACAAGTTGCCCTTATAAAATACTGAAAAAGGAAGACCGCCTAGAAAAAATGAAGGATGGGAAGACCCATCAAGCCATACAAGGGAGAGATGAAAAAGGTAAAATGGGGCTAAGCCCCAATAGAGTCTATATGAGAAATCTGCCTTAATCTACCTAAGATGTCCGAGTTATGCAAATCGTGTGGTCTACAAACAATTGGAGCATCCGAACAAGCATTACCTAGTGTGATTTCTCTCCTATGGATTGCACCAGTCACTGCCCTCACTAGAGCAATGGACACGAGCTGTCTAAAATATGCTACAAAATATGAGAGTGAGAGTGGTATCCCCTGGCGCCTAACATGAGAAGCTCTCATGTTACTCCTTGACAAACTCCTTGACAAATGCGGTGTCCATCGCTCCATATAACTCCACGGCTAGAGGAACAAAGAGGTGACCTCGCTGCATGCCCCTATACTTGGAGACCTTGCGACCTACTGCTGCACTCGCCACCCATCCAGGGGGATGGGTAATCACTCCCTCCAAAATTGTATCTTGCGTTTGTAACCACAACATCCATTACTATCACCTGATCATCTCGGACCAAGTATAAGTCTGCCCTAACACATGTCATCTGCAAAGCATGCAAACACTCCCTCCAAGCCAAGTATCCACTCTCTCGTGCCATAGCAAACATTATGTCCCTAATAGCATCATGGGTAGCTATCCTCTATCTTCCAAAAGGACATCATGTCATATGGACCGCTGCTGCATCTAGTGTAGAACCACACACTCACAAGTGAGTAGTGAAGATGCAGATGGGTGGACCAAACCTAGGTGAAACCTCATTGCTATAAAGAAAGTAACTAGTGCAAGTTGGAATGCCCTAATGCACTATTGAGCTAGGATCCAAGAGCGTGCACCCTTGCCGGAGCAAGAGCAAAGACGTGCTCTGGTAGCCTGAGGAATGGATGAGTCAACTAAGAGAGAATATAGCGTATGTTCACACTATTGTTCCATCAAGGAAGACTGTAAACCTCTAGTCCAATCTAACAATAGTGAAGCAAAACATGGAAAGTCCTCTCGTGCCCATGGAGATAGACTATTTCTTGTCTGCCGCAATAACATCTAGAGAGAAAAGGATCCTCCCTCCACCTCTATCACATAAGTTTCCAATATCAGCCTATCAACATCCACAAAAGGAGAGGAAAGTATGGGTACTAAGAGAGCACAACTGTCCAAAAATGCTAAAGGTGCAGTCCCCTCCATAGATAGCAAGCCAACTCCTCCACATGAGATTGGCAAAGCCGTCTATCTACATGCCAAATCCCTCATCACACACTCAAATGTCCCTGGTCCAATAATATCACCAAAGACTCTCATAATCCTCCTATCAAAGGCTCTCAAATGTGATAGGAAGGACAAGGAGGGAGGAACTATATAGATGAGGTAGGACATTTGGCGAGCAATACTAGAGGAGAGTATACCAAATGCAATCTCCTAGTAGTGGAAGGTCATCCACATGGAGAACATCCTCTGCAAGGGCAACGTCTAAGAAGCATGTGACAAAATCCTTGGATCCAATTAGCACTCTAGGAACACATAGTCCATCTGTAGATGTAATACACCCCTCTAGAAGCTCAAGGTGGGGAGGGATACCTTAAAAGGGACCATGCCCTACACTTTGACACCTTGACTCTCAAGCCTAATAGATGTAGCTTGGTAGTCAAGTGGTCAAAGGCCTGCCTAATCTGATCTATAGAGCCCATAATGTGTATATCATCTACCAAGGGAGGAAGTACACAACCTGACCAAAGTAGTAGACAAGAGAGCTCTAAAGTGAGCCATGGAAAATAAGGGTCCTCCTAAAGGATCTCCCTGACATGTACCCACGGTTGACTCCAAGACGGTGACTCCTTCCTTTGAACCACCGTGTTGGTAGTAAAGAGAAGCAAGAGAGCCATAAAAAGATTGCACAAAAGGAATAAGACTTGCAAAGGATCCACCAACCTCCCAAAGCTCTCTAAAGATAGATGCACGTGAGACGCTATTAAAATCATTCTCAACATCCACCTATAGGATGACCCACTGTAGATGGATATCTAGGAGTGCCTTAATGCCTAGAGATATAGCCTCACATCCTCCAGGTCTAGCTACTCCAAACTAATATGGATTGAGGTGTTGTCAAAAGTGAGAATGATGCTAAAGGACAATGGTACAACTAACTAAATGAAAAAAGATCTCTCCAATAACAATTGATCTAATGCCTCCCATGTCCTTCTCCATCACGAGAAGTCAACTAGCACCTAACACACAACTAAGAGACATAGGAATGTCTCCTCTTCCTAATATTACAGCCACCTAAAACAACTTGGTAAAACCACTAGAAGGATAATCTGCCTGAAAGCAATCTCTAAGGTGCTCATAAACCATCCTTGACAAGCTTCTTGAGGAAAGGCGAGAGGCAATGCACAATGCTTGTGCAAAAAGCAACCTATCAAGAGTCATATTGTCACCTGATCATCTCAGACCAAGTATAAGTCTGCCTTGACATGTGTCATCTGCAAAGCATACAAATGCTCTCTCCAAGCCAAGTATCCACTCTCTCATGCTAAAGCAAACACAATGTCCCTAATAGCATCATAGGTAGCTATCTTCTATCCTCCAAAAGGACATTGTGTCATATGGACTGCTGTTGCATCTAGTGTAGAGCCACACTTACAAGTGAGTAATGAAGATGTAGATGGGTGGACCAAACCTAGGTGAAACCTCATCGTTATAGAGAAAGTAGTTGGTGCAAGTCAGGATGCCCTAATGCACAATCAAGCTAGGATCCAAGAACCTGTACGCTTGCCAAAGCAAGAGCAAAGATGTGCTCTTGCTCTATAGCCTTAGAAATGGATGAGTCAACTAAGGAAGAATGTAGTATATGCTCACATTGTTGCTCCGTCAAGGAAGACTGTAAACCTCTAGTCCAATCTGACTATAGTGAAGCAAAATATGGAAAGTCCTCTTGTGCCCGTAGGGATATACTATCTCTCATCTGCCACAATAACATTTGGAGAGAAACGGATCCTCTCTCCACCTCTATCACATAAGTCTCCAAAACCGGCCTATCAACAACCACAAAACAAGAGGAAAGTAGGGGTGCCAAGAGAGCCCAACTACTCAAAAATGCTATAAGTTTCATCTCCTCCATAGATAGCATGCCAACCCCTCCACATGAGATAGTAGAGCCATTTTTCTACGTGCCAAATCCCTTGTCACACACTCAAATGTCCTTGGTCCAATAATATCACCAAAGACTCTCATAATCCTCCTATCAAATGCTCTCAAATGTGATAGGAAGGACAATGTGGAGGGAACTGTATGGATGAGATAGGATGGTCAACAAGAAATACTAGAGGAGATTATACCAAATGACACCTACGGATCTCCTAGTAATGGAAGGTCATCCACATGGAGAACATCCTCTTTAAGGGCAACGTTTAACAAGCATGTGACAAAATCCTTGGATCCTATTGGCACTCCAGGAACACGTGGTCCATATGTAGATGTGATACACCCCTTTGGAAGCTCAAGGTGGAGAGGGATACCTAAAGGGGACCATACCCTACACTTTGACATCTTGACTCTCAAGCCTACTAGATGTAGCTCGGTAGTCAAGTGATCAAAGGCCTGCCTAATCTGATCTACAAGGCCCACAATGTGTGTATCATCTGCCAAGGAGAGAAATACACAACTTGGCATGACAAAAGTAGTAGATAGGAGAGCTCTAAAGTGAGCCATGGAAAATAAGGGTCCCCCTAAAGGATCTCCCTGATGTGTACCAATAATTGACTCCAAGATGGTGACTCCCTCCTATCAACAACCGTGTTGGTAGTAAAAGAAAGCAAGAGAGCCAAAAAAGACCACACAAAAGGAATAAGAACAAGCCAAACCGACCCAAAACTTTCTCATGAAATAAACATTGAAGCCGAACGGCCAAGGTGCAGCAAGAAGGTGTTCTTCATGGTCCTTGACATATACCCCATCTTTAAGTGAACTTCATCTTGAATTTTCATATTTACTTGATCACATAAGCTCTTTGGTTGTCCTTGATCACATCCGTAAAATGAACTTACATCATTGCAGGTTACCATAGTCAGTGGATACCGTGCACTTCTCTTGCAATTTATAGATATTTTGTTGCTTTTCAAATGCCTCTGTGACAAATACAACCACATCATCAGTTTTAGTTTTGGAGGAGGGTGATGAAATTTAAATATCAAACATGGAAATGCGTGATTATCGCAAAAAGAACACATAGTAAAGAAGCAAGGTCCAATGTCCAAGATCTAGTTTTTGATAACGACAAAAAAGATCTCAATTATTTGGAAGAAGCAGTGAAGAAACGACAGAGTTGGATAGATGGTAAGGAAAACTTGAAAAATTAGTGTCATTCCTTACTTACTGCCTTTTTTGGGGGGTCTAAAGCTTTCAAAGTTGGAGACCTGGCCCAAAATTGTTGAGGCTTTGTTTATTACTTTACTTTGGACAAAGACTCCCAAACTAAAAGGCTGCCCCTAAACTTCAAAGCAAGTTATCCTAATTTTAGGGCCTGCTCACCAAAATTTAAAGGAAGCCTCGTAAACTTCAAAGTCTAATCCTCCAACCTTTTGGGCAAGCCTCCTAAATATCAGAGCTCCTCCTTATTGGAGGTATAATCTTCCTTCTTTTTCATCCTTTTTCTAGAGGTTTAATCCTTTTTCCTTTCTTTGCACTTATTTTCTATTTCTATTCTATTCTTAATTATTCTTTATCTGGATTTGAAAATTCAATATGAAATTGACTTCAATAACTCTTGAACAGAATTGTTATTTTCTTCTCATCAAATTTTTAAATTGAGAATCTACAAGAAAGATCTTTTACTTTTGGGCTAATGGATTCTTAAGTTCAAGATGTTATTGGATAAATTCTCTTTAGAATACGATGTCCTTCATAAGTTTTATAGGAGGAGAATTCTATTCTTATGGGTTGAATCCAAATGAAGCTCTTTTATAATATCACTCAATCCTAGTTTTTGTCTCGGTGTTCTTATCATATATAACTTTCTAAGTGTGACTCAAGTTGCCAATTCTTTTCTACTATCTAGAGAAGGTGGACGAAAGGCAGTTGACCTGAGGACTACCACCATTTTCTTTAAATATGATACAATTAAGAGCCAGGATTTTGAGTTTTCTAATCTATTAAAAGCGGAGGTTCTTTGACATGGGTTATGTTTTCTTGATTTGTTTTAGAAGGTCATTACTTTTTTCCACTTTAGTCTAAAAATAAGGCAGACATGTTGTTCTCAATAAACATGCAACTCTTGGTACTTTACTATTTGTAACTTGAATTTTTATACTTTGTTTATTATATGTGTTGAAAAAACAGTTTAATGGGATTCTTCAATCACTTGTCTTAGTAATATCAATAGAAATTATTGGTAGTAGTTTCTCTACAACTCTTGTGGTAGCTAGCCTTTATTTCTAAAGTAAAATGGTCTTGAATGCAACTTCAAGGAGTATTTGGAAACAATAAGGTAATCAGAGCAATCTCCTAAAGTAGCAGCTTTCTCTTTTCTTGTGTGGATGATGATACTTTCCACTCTTGTTTGCTTCCATTAAATCATACTAGTACATATTTGTTGGTGGTGCATAAAGGGAATTTTATTTCTCCATACTAATATTCCGAATTCCAGAGTTTGATTATAAGATTGATATTGATTAGATATACCATTATTTACCTAATAGTAGTTTTCACACTACTGCAATCTCTATATATCTACCAACTCTACATCTTACCATCTAAATTGAAAATTTTGAATGATAATTCACTTATAAATTCATAAAAATTGAAGAATATAATCATATTCTTCAAATTTTGGTCTCCCAAATTATCATTATCACTCAAAGCTTTATAAATAACTTTCATTAGGTTCAAACATCTTCAAAGTCTCCATGACATTGGTATGTTTTTTAGAAATTTTTTATTGGAATAAGGGATGCATCTATCTTTTGATCCTTGCTTTTAGGAACCTTAAAATTTTGAATAATAATTCACTTATAAATACAGAAAAATTGAATAATATAATCATATGTTCTCCCAAAATATTATTATTATTCGAATTTATAAATAGTTTTCATTATGTTCAAACAGCTTCAAAATCTCCATGACATTGGTATGTTTTTTAGCAATTTTTATTTGACTAGGAGATACACCTATCTTTTGATCCTTGCTTTTAGGAACCTTAGAATCACCTAGTTGCCAAATGTTATAAAGTGCTACACTTCTTCTTTCCATTTGAGTTGAAAACTCACTTGAATGCAAACTATGAAAGACAAATGTGTTCTTTTTAGAGCTTCAAGAAAAGTGTATTATTCCATCATGGGAGCTAAAGGCATGGAGGCTAATCTTCACTATAATATTTTCTTGGGATATATTTTCAGATCCATAGTCATCAGCCTCTTGAATAGCTCATCTCGATGATTCAAGTGTTGCTCAAAACCGTTGCTATAGACTAGAAACCATCTATATAGCACTTCAAGAACTTTTCAACTTCAAGTACATGGTCCATGACTCATTGAAAGAATATTGGGGTGTTCTTCAAGCCAAAGTGCATCACTTGCTGCTCCCATAGTCTATTGCTTCCATAGAATTATTTTTCTTATGGACTTTTGCATGGAGCAAAATTTGAGTCTAAAGCCTTGCCATAGATCCTCAATAATGAAGATATTAGAGTCCCCATATTATGAAAAAACTCCTCCATGATAGGCATGGGGTACCTATCTTGAGGTGTAACTAAGTTTAGAGCTCTATAATTCCAACACATCCTCCTTTCAATCCATTAACTAGTTTTCTTTGCTGGCATGCCTAGGACTGGATGGTTGAATAGTACCAACCTCTTGGAACTATTTCCACCTTTCATCCACCAGCTTGCACTCATGCTTGCCAAACAATGGCCTCCTTTGATAGAGGGGTTAAATCAGATCAACAGGGAATTGCATCACCTTACACTTGCCTAGGTCTTTCATTGTTGAAACAAAGATATTCTCATACTTGAGTAGCAAGTTAAGTTCCTCATTCTTTTGATCCTTGCTAAACTGATTACCTATGATGAACTAATAATTATCTACACAAGGAATAGAGCTCAGATGTACTTGAAAAACCTGATGTGCTAGCTTCTACCTTGTCTAGGGTAGTAACATTGTGAACTACGTACTTGCTTCACCCAAACTTGATGTAGTTTCAGGTCTGATTTTGATCCATGTGTGGGATCCTTGAGTATATTTAGATATATCATATGTAAATTCGGTCAAATTACTAGGTAACGCCTCCCTGTAATACTTGGTACGAATTGAAGATTGGTGAATGGGTAAATCCTGCCATATACATGAACCTGCATAATTGAATGCTTGAGAATCAAATGTTGAACTGATATACATTTAAAAGAGTATACATATGACCAAAAGCCATGAGAGCATTCAGGTCCATCACTCTCCCCATTACGACATTGGGCTCCAGTCTAGTCCAAAAATGGATGATTTTACGCTGAACATCCATATGCAGCGGACCACATTGCTTGACACGTATTATGAAAACCTACAAGCAAAGGTGAATATGCCGTACAGACAACCTTGGTGTGACTAGTAGTGATGATTTGGAATCCCATAGCACTTTCTCTCTCTTTGGTGCTTGGTTCATCTCATGCATTTGTAGAATGAAACCTAGTCCATCTCCTTGGAAAGCATGTGCACCAAAAATGAAACACAAGTAGACCAAGCACCTCTTGGTTGCAGAAAGATGTTTTTTAAAAACCATGGAGTTTTCTATTACCTTATAACTTGTTTGCAAAAAGTATTACTATCAAATATTAGAGAAACTAAAAAATTAAGGTCTCTATTGGTGTGTTTAGGGATCACTCCAAAATAGAAAGAGGTGCCAAATTGGTCCATAAGTTCCATTACCAATGTGCATGGGAACCACATTGCACCACATCAAGTAGAAGTATTTTCCAAGGTAATATTGCACCAAAATGAAGTGTTCTTGGACCTTCTCACTTAGATCATAATGAGTAGAGGTATTCTACATCACATATCCAAGAGAAGGGTAGAGAGCTTGGGCCCAATGATCATCTATACCATGTCCTTAAAAAGACCAGATCTTAGATCATTTAAACCTTCTTAGAAACTAGGTGCTACAAATCCTTGAAATTCCCAACTTGCAATAATTGAAGGGTATTGTTAAAAAAACCCAACTTTTTACTAAATCAACCCACCCTACCCTATGTCACTCTATTTGTAGTGTCACATCTAGATTGCTCGGACATTGGAGTTACAGTGATAGTAGTTAGAGGTATTTTTGCAGTTTCCCATAGACTACTTTCCAACAGTCAGATTTTGTATTCAAGGTATTGACTTCATGGTGGTGCCCACCATCACTTTGCACCGTTTTCACCGTCAAGTGTACCATTATTGGGACCATTAGGGTTTTAGATCTAGCTCGAGTCCAAGGGTGTACTTTTGAAGTGCATCTCCAAAGAGCTCACTTCTTTGATGTTGAGCCTTTGAGTTCCTGACTATAGTGGACAAAGGCCGGTGAGCATCACTTGGATTCTCTTTTCTAGAGTGGGTGTGGCTTGACTATAATCAAGGCTCAATTGTTAGCAGTTTATAGAGTGAGAAATCAAGTAGTGATAAGAGTTGAGTTGAGTTGATTCAAGAGTTACAAATGATCTGATTACATCAAAGAAGTGAAGTCAGGGGGTGCATAAATTACAAGTGTTGGTGATATCTCCAAGTGTAGTGGATCATTGGTAGCTTGATCAAAGTTCAATTCTTCCCTAGTGTGCAAGAGCTCATTGCTTGATGCAAATTTGGTAGTAAGGCAAACGGTGTGTAGAAGCGCTAGCCAATTTTTGAGCAAAGAAGAAGCAATTTTCAAGCAATTGTTGTGATTTTGAGCTCAAGAGGTCAAGGCAATACCAATTTGTTGCGAGTTGGGCTCAAAAAAGTAAAATTGAAGGTGGAGTTGGGAACCTATTCTTGTGAATTTATGATTTGGAAAAACCTGTCAATTTTGTTTGGCTTGAGTAGAGAGTTAGCAGAGGATTTGATGGTCAGCTAAATTTAGGGTTTACATCAGATTTTTGTTGGAATTACGTTAGATTTGGCCAAATTTGAAGGAGTTTCAAAGTTGCAGATTTTGGCCAGAGTTGGTGGAGTTTTTGCCAAATTTGGAAGAGTTTTGCTAGATTTAGAGGAGGTTTGAAGTGGTAAGAAGAAAGGCCTCATTTGGTTGAATTTTGACGTTTAGAGGCTTTGAGGTATAGGATTATGGGCTATTAGGGGCTATAAAGGCCTAGAGGCCAGCAAGCCATCTTATTGGCATGAGTCTAGTTAGTTTAGAGTAGATTTTGGTCATTATTTGGCAAAATCTGCCCATCCTCCTGATTGTGTGCAATAGGGTTTGACCTCTAGATCTCTTGTTCCTAGACTGGTGCCCTAGCCAACTGGTCCACCCTCACTTGTTATCCTAGTGACTGGCACATTGTTATCTATACACTTGTAGCTTTGGTTAGGAGAGGCAGTTTGATCCCATTCTTGGTGATCCTGGTAGCTTAGGACATAGATACAAACTTCTCTTATGTCATAGGTCAAATGGTGTCAGAGTCAATCCCATGTTGCTTTATGAGATGGAGGGTTTTTATTTAGATTTCTTGTGATCGGACCCCCTCCATTCTTTGCTTCTTGTTTATACACCATGTTTGTGTGAGATGCCTTGAATTTTGAGCATTGGGGCTCTAGTGTGCTCTCGATAGTGACGTTGGAGTGATGACTAGTCAGACTACCTTTGTTTCTCTCCGGTGAGGCAAGAAATGATGATCTGTAGACTGTGAGAGTGCATGTTGTGATGGCATGTTACAGGTTGCATTTTCCCCTAGTGTAGTTATCTCAATTAGAGTAACGCTAGTGGGTGGTGTTAAGTGGGTATTGGCATTTGGTGGTGCTCAGTTGGTGTTGGCACTTGGTGGGGTACTTGCGGTTGCAGTTTGTTGTTCTGGTTTGTGGTTG
Source organism: Lunularia cruciata (assembly GCA_948567375.1). Taxonomy (NCBI): domain Eukaryota; kingdom Viridiplantae; phylum Streptophyta; class Marchantiopsida; order Lunulariales; family Lunulariaceae; genus Lunularia; species Lunularia cruciata. The sequence goes on along the minus strand of OX419755.1, from coordinate 78,696,494 downwards.
CAATTGCGGTTACTTTGTCACGATAGGTTTCTTTGGGGATTCTAGAGGAGTAGCCCTGTAGTACGTAGTGGGTTTACTCGGAGTGGTGCTTGTTATCAGCTTGTATCTTAGGTCCCAATGAGGAAGGAGATTGAATCTAAGTTGGATTTTGATACAGGAGTTGATTCACTTGAGAGTGCATTTGGCATGTCTGCACTATTGTTATGGGCCATGGACAAGATTTATGGGGCCTCCAAAGGCCCTAGGCATTACTCTGGTAGAATGGGTACCATTGAGTTGGATGACTTCATCTAGGAGTTTGATAGTTGGTGTGATCTACAATAGATGTAGAACCCAACTTTGTTTACACCCTTCATGGCATGGAAGGGGTTGTTTCAGCATTTGGAGGGTCTACTGATGGATGAATACCATGAGTTTAGGAGAGCTCATTTGGAAGAGATTGAGTTATGGAGATAATATTGGTCTTTGAACTATATCTCTATCACTTCAGGCTTGGTTGCCAATAGTAGATTGGCAGTACCCACGAGTTCTAGCTCAAGTAGCATTGGTGGAGCTAGTGGAGGTGCACTAGTTGGAGATAGTGCTACTACAAGTGGAGGAACCACTACAAGAGGTGGTGTGGTACCAAGGTTTAACCCCATGGTAAGTTCTTCCAATGTTTGAGGTAGAACTACCAAGGACTGTAGACTGACAAGTTGAGTAGCTTGCATGAGTTCCAATGGAAGGCTGGAGAGAGCCTATGCAAGGCATACACTTGCATGAGGCGGCTGATCAGTTTCACTCAAGAAGTAACTGAGGTCCAAGCAATCCACTTTTGGTATGGGATAATGGACAAGGAATTGCAACATAGAGTTTGTGATGCTACCTTGTTATAGGCTACTTTGCCTACTTTGGCAGTGGTCTTTGGTTTGACTGAGCATATTGAGCAAAATATGGTGGAGGAGAGAGTGGTGACATCTGGATTTGGTAGGGAGACCTCATCTACAATTGTTACTTCTTCTAGAGTGTAGTAGAGTGCACCATGCCTAGTTGGTTTTTGAGGACAGGGTGGACAACCCATAACCTATAGAGCGAGTGGAGTGCCTAGTGGAGCTAGATCCTTACCTTCATTTTTTGGTCAGCAGCAGACCTGATAGCTTTGGTGCATCATATCCAGCACAGAGGCAGTGTGAGCATTGCCACAGATTTGGTCACATTAGTGATCGGTGCTTTGACCTACACCCAGAGTTACAAAGTGGTAGGGCTGTTATGGCAAGTAGTAGAGGAGCTCCAAATCATGGAGGATGAGGTGGTAGAGGTGGTGGTAGAGGACCTACATCTAGTAGGGGTGTAGTACTTGCCCTTACTTTTGATACAACTTTGGCTACTCGGATTGAGCAGTTGGAGCAGAGATTGGCTAGTATAGCCATTGCTTAAAGAAGATCAGATTTGGGTGCTGAGGCTTCCACCTCATATGTTGGTGATAGAGATGCTTTGGACTTCATGTGCGGAGCAACACAGATGGATGCATCTACAATAGTGCCTAGGAGTGTAATAAGTGCTCCAGAGCCTAAAGGAGCATCAATGGAGTTGGACCTACAGAGAGGAGAGGTTGGGAGATAGGTTAAACTTCCCCAATCTTTCATGCTATCTGAGGCATTGTAGACAAAATCCATGGCTCCTTGACATCCCAATGCAGGTGTGGTAGGTGATGATGGAGGGCATGATAGACTACCTGCTAGTCAACCACTTGCTACTACACAAACTGAGTCTAGCATGATGTTGGGGGCGGCTCAACTGATTATGATGTGCCCTTTGTTTTCAGCCAGTGACATGTTTACATGGGGAGTTGACCCAGCTCCAATGTTTCAATTGGTTGCCATGCTTTGTGAGAGTAGGGATGATGAGGTTCATACTACTAGAGCAAAGGTGGTTGATAATGGAGCTGACTTGGTTGAGGAGCATGGGATCCGTTCAGCAACTAGTGGTTTATGGTAGGCAGCAACGGCTAGACTGGAGGAGTTGCTTACTAGACCGACCTTTGAGAGAGCGTGGTTCACACCTAGTGTTGTCCTATTGGATAACTAGAGGGGATTTTCTATTTGTATAGACCTTCAAGGAAGGTCAATACACCATAGAGAGTCTTGTTAGACTCTGGCGCGTAGCCCTTTATGTTGGGAAAGGCTATAGTAATCAGTCTGGAGTTACAAAAGACCAATGTGGAGAGGTGTCCATTTCAGATCCAGACATCTCTAGGTGGTGGTTTGACATAGTACATCAAAAGTGGGGAGCTTGCTGTCCAGGTTCAGCCTGGTCATCCAACTGATAGCTTGGTGGTGAGAGCTCAAGCTATTGCAACAATAGTTGAGTCATATGATGTGCTAGTTGGGGGAGCAATGCTATACCCCATGGGTTTCAACATTGACTATTGGGGGAGACAATCTCCTATAGACCAGGTTGGCAGTTTGGTGAGAGACGGGTATGTTGCCTACCAGTACGCTTTAGTAGTAGCAGTCTTAGCTCACTACAGACTAGGATCATGGCAACATCAGTTTCAGATTTCAATGATGTAGTTACTTGGCTTGGTGACTTGTTGGAGTGGAATGCGCATGCAGAGGATACTCCAGTACCAGAGGAGATCACTTGGATTTGGAGTACAAGTGGGATTGTTCCATCCATCTTTGATGTTCCATTGTGGAGTTTAGAGGAGGCATTGCAACAACATGCAGATAAGTTGGTGCAATAGGTTTGGAGTGGAGCCTTTGTACCATTAGGAGAAGAGTGGGAGGATGAGCCTCCAGAGTTGATTACTTTGACACCTCTGGATACCACACTCATTGTTTGGCATGATCCAGTAGAGGGAATATATCTATTGGAGTTGTTCAATGGGATTGGCACCGGACTAGCTACAATATTATAGGCGGGTATACGAGTATAGAGGTACTTGTATGTGGAGAGAGATGAGACTGCTAGGTGAGTCTCTCTACATCATGTGGCATACTTGGCCTACCAGTATCTTGAGTTATTACCGATGTCATTAATCAGAGGTTACTAGAAGGCCCTACCAGAAAACATTTTCTTACTGGAGGTGCATGATCTAGAGAGATATAGGCATGTTCACTTGGTGATTTTAGGATGGTCATGTTAGGGACATACATGTGTTGGCCAAGGTTTGGGTCTTCAAGATCCTTGTTCAAGTGTGTTTTGGAGATGTTATAGATACTATGACATCTCCAGGTCCATCAGTCCATTTCTCCAGCTTACCTTTTGGAGAACATTTCTTTGATGGGTAATTCTTGCACCAGAGTGGTGGCAAGTACACATTAGATCCATTCTTGAATGGGACCTTCTATATTTTTAGATGCAACTAAAGTAGGATCATGGGCTTTTTGTCTTTGTCTTTGGTGGACAAACCTCTTACCCAAAGAGGTTTTACAGCGTGCTTATGATGGATTCAACAACTTGATCACTTCCTTGTTGATGATATCTTGGATGTTGGGCGTTAGTCTCAAACGGTGGTAGTGGCTGATAGGTTACCTATGGCAATGGTGAACCTAGTTGGATAACCTAGAGTCGTATTTCCCACACTCATGAGTTTCCCAGGCTCTCATGCTTTTCAAGAGGGAGGACATAGACTAGTTTGGGACTCACAATTACAATGGTTGGAGGAGTCTAATGATGATGAGAGAGAGCGGGCGATGGGCTTTTGCACTAGTATGACCACTATTCCAATAATGTTAGAGGCATCTAGGCATCAGGTGTTAGATCAGGCTATGGACCTGAACTGTTTGACTTGGATTGTGAGCCCTAGCTTGGCAATGTAGTGTAGGATGTGCTTGATAAGCATCACCACTTGGACACTTGTGAGCCATGTGCCTATCGAGATGATTCAGGCACATGCTGGGGGCGATGGACCGAGTGGACATGGGATTCTTGGGACATAGCTAATAGCTACTAGGGAGCGTGGTCTACTTGGAGTCTGTCTAGGTAAGCGTGGTCTACTTGGATTACACCCTTGGTCTACTTGGGATGTAGCTAGAGGCCGTATGGAGCTTGTAGCCATATCAAAGCAAGTTTTTCATACAGAGGTTGGGATCTCTAGTAGTCAAGGGCATGACACTATTGCTCCCAAGATGTAACAATATGGAGTTTAGCACCATAGTTTGTAAGGCTAACAAAGTAGAGAATAAACCAAATTAGCTTAGAATATTCTAGAAGCATCTAGGTAGCTTCTTGGGAAGCTTCTCAACTAGCTTAGCGTGCACCACAAGTAGGTAGCTTCTAGAAGCTTTTAACTAACTTACCTTGCATGCCAAGTAGGCGGCTTCTAGAAGGAGGCTTCTTGAGAAGCTTTCTGGTTAACTTAGCTTGCACTCTAAGAAAGTGGCTCAAGGAAGTTTCTTGAGAAGCTTCTTAAGGGCCTTGTATGCTACCTATAAATACCAAAGCCAAAGCTCATGTAGGCATTCATAATTTTCTCACATTCAAGTATCCCAATATGAGTTTCCTTCTCCTAATTCTCTCCTCAGTCTTGATCTTTTACATTGGTATTAGAGCAGGAACAGGATAGATAGATGGAATTTATGGACTACCAAATCCACTTCCACCAAACCATTGGGACTTTTGTGTCAAAGTACTACCCAAGCATTGTTTCATACAATTCATCACCTCACACTTTGGACAAGATTTATTGCATATGATCACCATATCTGAGGAACCCTTGTTGCTTCCGGTGGTAACTTATGGAGAATGGTAAACGTGCTGCTTCTATGTGTTAATAAATTAGATAGATAAGGGGTGGCATGATAGAGTAGCAACCATGGTGGAAATATTTGATGTTATCCTTGCTATGCAACAACAAATCGAGCACCTTACTTGATTGTTGGATGAATAAGATCTTCAACGACAAGAGCATATAGAGAGAGTACTAGTTTCAGAAGGAGAAGATCAAATCCAATTCTCTAAACCCCAAGTATTTGAAAGCAAGAATCTTCCAATGGTGGAGTGGAGAATTTAGTGTTTGACTGTAAATGTTATTTTGAAGCTACCAATCTACAAGACGAGCAAAAAAAAATTCTCTTGGCTTCTAGCCAATTGGATGGAGTAGCAAAGCTATGGTGGAGATTCCGAGTGGAGCAAGCGGAACAAAAACATTTTGCACCAATCTTGATGTGGGCAAAATTCAAGAGTGCAATAATTAATCGTTTCCCAACTATAAATGCCACACAAGCTGCATGGGATAGGTTTGCAAAATTGAAATAGATTGGTTCTATAAGAAGTTACATCATGTAATTCTAGAACACCATCATCCAAATTCTAGATATCTTGGAAGGTGAAGCTCTGGATCAATTTATGAGGGGCTTGAAGTCAAGAACCAAATTAGAGGTAACCATGCGAGAGCCACAACACTTGGAGGAAGCCATGTGGTTGGCCAAATGTTTTGTTTCCTTGGTTACAGCAACTTGGTCTTGACCTCGACCTCCACAAAACCTATTGATACATTGCACATGTGTGGAGGAGCCGGCACCAATGGAGATTGATGCCATTCAACAAAGACCACTTGGTACTATAGATAGAGAGCAACTGTGACAAGATGGTGGTTGTTTTTGTTGTTGCTAGTCGGGACATCGCATCACTAAATGTTCACAAAAGAATAGGCAACCTTGACAAGTTGCCCAAATAGATTTTGTGAAGTAGAACGATCAGGGAAACAAGAATCCTAGTAGGAGATTTCAAGGTGCCTATTGGAAGCTTGATTAGTTCTAATGGGATTGAAGGCTCGACCTATGCAAGTTTGCTTCACTTGCAAGGTATCATATCTAATCAAGGTTGTAGGATTTTGGTTGATTCTGGAAGTTCAAAGAATTGTATGTCTATGCAAGTAGCAAAGGAATTGGGTATTTCTATTAAGCTAGTAATTGGAAGAAGATTTATGATGGCGGATGGTAAAAAGGGTTTTGCACTCCGTACCTTGCATTTTGTTACCTTCAAGATTGGGAAGGAGTATTTGCGTGTATGAGGTTTGTAGTGGCACCTCTACACTATGATATCATTCTAAGTCTCACAACAATAGACAACTAAAAGGTGAAATGCAACAGAAATATAAGTAGAAAAGCCTTTTGGGATGTACAAACTAAAAGATTGAACAAAACCTAAAGAAACTTACATATGAAAAAATTACACTTTAATAGATTTATAGTGAATTGAGTAGCAAGAAAAGAGTTTTTAGTACACTAGCAGATATTGGTCTTCAAAGTATAACTAAAAGGAAGAAGGAAATTGTCTCAAGATATCCTTATGCAAGGGAAAATCTTAGCATTTGATGAAATTTGGGAGAGATGATTAAGTATGAGTGATGATTTCTCTTTTCCAAATCCCTGGCACAATCTTTTGTGGTGGGAAGTAAAAGAAGATCATCTATAGGGAGGATAACTAGAAATAAGGTTGAGCAATAAATATTTGATCTTCAAGAAAAATATGACTATCACCACTATGAACATGCAATAAAAATGAAAGAGGACATTGAGCTTGATCAACTCATGAGAGATGTGGCTCATTCTTTATATTGTGTAACAAGAGTGGAGGAAAGAAATCCAACATCAAATAGCAAAAGTATCATGAAAACAAAAAGAGAGGAAAAGCCTAAATTAAGCAAGATAGTGAGTGTAAGGAAGAAAGAATGTGAGTGTGGAAAATTTCAAGTAATTGCAAAATTAGGTTCAAAACTTGGAAGTTGAAAAACTTATATGCAATGGGAATTATAAAAGATCTTAGATCAAACCAAAGAGCAAAATAATGTCTTGACAAGAGTTTGTTGAGTGTATGAAGATTTGAATGAAGAGCAAATAAAGAGTTAGGAGATCTGAATTGTCAATTGGATTATTACCAAGTAGGTCCTTTAGCTTATGGAGGTTGGATAATCACATAGTCATACCAGGGAGAAAAATATGAATGTGCACAATAGCAGGTTCCATACAAGTACTATGTACCTCTTGAGTGATGGTCTTATGTCTTGGAATTGTAATGTAGATTATGTCCTTTTTGCTTTTCACATTATGCATACAAGAGATTGTCATAAGAATTCACTTGGAGATCTCTGGATTCCTCATTGCTAGCTCCAAGGTCTCTATAGTCATTGCATCCATCATTGCCAATTCAAAAATAAATTATTCCATAGCAGGTCCCACACAATATTTAGAATGATCATTGAGTGTAGGGATCAAAGTGAGGATGATATGTCAAATCAAGTTATTACTATTGCCATCTGGGGTTTTTTCTTAATGAAAACTTGAAGGATTCAATACTAACAACAAGGTACTCTTGGAAATTGAGGTTCCTAGTAGATAATTGCTACTATCTACCATGGCAGCAAGGTTGAGCTCTCTAATTTGCTTAGATAATGTTTCTTAAATTGAATTGAATTGAATGATCTAAATAAAACCATTAGAAATGAAATATTTGGCCATGAGCATCTAGAAATTACATTGCAAAATGAAATCAAAGTAAGTAAGCTATATGATTGAATGAAAATTCTAGAAAAAATGAAGAGAAAATTCATACTACAACCATACTACTAGAGATTTACCTCTATCAAAAGTACTTTGCTATAAGACTCTAAGAAGATATTACACAAAAACACTACATAACTTGCCATAACTTGCCCAAATGATTCTCATTTGGAAGCCATAAACTACCTGTTGATCTTGGAGATATAGTGCACACATGAAGTACATAAGATAAATTTAATGATGGTTATATATCTCAACATGAAAATTATTTATTGAAGTACTTTTTATGGATTGAAGTAGAGTCCTAGGCAATAGAACAAGCAGTTTGATACTTTTATTTGGGCATAAGGATTTTTATGGAGTATGTATGATCCTTGTATATACTTGAAGCATGTAAATAATTTGGCTTTTGGTTGGATTATTTATGTATTCTGAATGGATGATATACTAACTACAACACAAGATAAACACAATGTGGGTAGACTAAAAAGACTCTTATGCTTTGAGTTTAGCATGAAAAATTTAGGTATATTTTAGAGACTATTAAGAATAAATATTTATAAGAATTTCAAGAAGGGAAGCTTTGACTAGCTTGAAGGAAGTATATAAGAAGGTTCCTGTCAAAATCAATATAATAAATGCTAATGAAGCTAGTATTCTTTGATAGCACACTTTAAGTTTTTGGTGGCTCTTTATTCAATAGATATTGTTCAAAAAGTGCTAATATCTAAGGTTCCAATAGCTTGTTGGTAGTTTTATGTATCTTATGGTGTGTAGTCTACATGATATAACACATGCAATAGGGAAGGTAAGCAAGTTAGAGACCATGGAACACAATGAAGTAGAATATATATGTATCTAGAATGTTTTGTTAGAGTTGATTTTTTTATGGACACTCAAACAAGGCCAAATCATATGTGGATTTTTATTATGCACAAAAGCTTAGGCTAGTCAAGATTGATGGTAAGGTCAACTCAATTGACATATTCACCAAAGTTATTCTTTGGAGAGTTTTTCCAAGCACTATAAAAATGACAGATTTTGCATATATAGAGTTGAGTCCATGTATTTGATTGTGTGCAATATATATAATATTGCACATATGATAGTGTAATGTACCAAGGACAAGAGAAACACAAGCTTTCATTCCTCAATACTCTGATGCTCCAAAGGAGCACCTTGTATTTATTATATAGCAAAGAAAATCCACTCAAAAGGAGCTACACCCTTGGATTAAATACATGGATTAGTGATATCTCAGCAAACTCCACCCTTAGATTAGCGGCATGGATTGATGATATGTTTATCCTTGTCTTATTTGGTTGGTCAAACAAGGTGGACCAAAAGGAATATTTGGAGAATCTTTCTATCAAAAGCTCAAAATAGTATGGGTGAGGTCATAATAGCATGGATGAGGTACCATTGGAGAGACTGCAGTGAGACAAAAAAGTGGAAGAGAAGGCAACACCTTTTTCCTTGAAGGTGGAAAGTGTCTTTTTTTAGACCTAATTCTTTTCTTTAGGCCTCCAAAATTGGCTCTAAAGATTTTAGGGTGTTTTCAGTCTTTGCCTTATTAGTGGAAGTACTCTTTTGGTGACACCTCTATCTAATCTACTTAGACCATTATATATAACATCCCTACAGATATTACCAAGCCAATTTCCACCTCTTGATAATGGTATTACAAGTAGGGAAGGTAAGCAAGTTATAGACCATGTACACAATGAAGTAGATATTTAGGTAGCTAGAAGGTTTTGTTGGAGTTGGTCGTTTTTTATTGCACAATCAAACAAGGCCAAATCATTTTTAGGCTATGTGAATTTTGATTATAGACAAGAGCTTGAGCTAGTCATGATTTAAGCTAAATTCAATCCATGAATTCACCAAGGTTTTTCCTTTGGACAATTTTCCAAGCATCATGAGAAATTACAAATTTTCATATGGAGAATTGACCCTACTTGGGAGCTTCTTGACATAGAGATTGTATGTTGCTATATGTATGGTTTAGTTGTAGTTAATCTTTGTTACAAGAGGTGATTAATTAGTATACCAGATCATTCTTTTAGGGATTTCTTGTTGAGTAAACTATATTAGCTATAGAGGCTTCTAAGATTGGAGTCAAGGAGAGTTGATTAAATCTTAGTTTTTGTTAATGCAAACTTAGCCTAAAACCAATTAAGATATTAAGTATGGTTATGGATGTTAATAAACTACATATACTTGATATGTGGAATGCCAAGTGAAACCTTATGCTCCTTGTTGTGGAGAAAGTTGGATAATAGCTTGCCTAGAGTTGAGTAAAGTTCCCATGTTCCCATGGATGTAGCTTGAAGTTTGAGGTGAACCATACTATTTCTTAGTGTTTTGATTGTGTATCAGTATCTTGTTAGTGTGAATCATTTTCTCATTCTTGAAGTTTACTTATATAAGGATGGTATGGATGTATTTTTAACAAATTTCAACTCTCAATACCATCAAATTTGTAATTAATATATGCTTGTAAATTTCTTTTAGAACCATTATAGTTTTAAAGAAGTTCAATCTAAAATTGGTAATATCAAGAAGATTAAGGAGAAGAATCTATAATGTCAATATTAGATGACATTCAAATGATCATCTAGTTAAAAGAGACCCTAAATCCTAAATCTCTATAAGTAAAAGCATTGTTTGCATTGATTCTCTTATTTGTCCCATTGAATGATGAATTGGAATATTGGTCAATTAAAGGCTACTTACCCTAGACTTAACCAATGGAAGTCCATCTCAAAATGGTAGTCAACTAAGAACTTTTACAATACTTCTCAAGATCAAGAGTAACTTGTATGCATTTACTTGTAAATTACTTATAATACAATTGTTTTATTCTTAATTCTAGGTCATTTTCATTGATTCTAAAAAAAAATTAATCTAATTTTGTTTGTGATAATTATTGCATCATTTACTTGTCCATTTATAATATTGATGTTAATATAATGGCTGATGAGGCAATGTTCACTTGGTTTCTAGATTTTACCATATTAATAGGAGATCCTAATTGAGTGTGTTTATAGATATTAGACCATATAAAAATGTATTATCTAGAATAAATACGGTCTAGATTGAGTAGTCTCTTGAATATTTGCATTGCAAGTTATCTAGTGGATAATTGTTAGATGATTGACTTGGTTCATCTTCTGCTATAGAGGAAGGTTTGTATCCAGATTGAGTCTATTATTACAGTGGGATATATTAGTTCATCATTGTGAGTTGTAATAATCTATCCATTGTAAGGTATAGATGCAGGATGATTTTGAATCTGATTTCACATTTGAACTTGCTTTAGCACTCTATCTAGTTAATTTAGAATAAAATTATATTTATTAAATATTAGATTGGATTAAAAATATAATTATTTTAAGAATCCCATGTATTCTATAAATGGACAACAATGCAAGAATGAGGGTCCATATATGTTTGTTGGTTTATATTTAAAGCAAGAACTATGTATTAATGAATGGATTGTATTCTATAGATATAGGCATAGGCATAATGCATAAGTTATTGAGTTGATACATCTAGCATCATTTCAAGTTTGGAACTATCTTTACATACTATGTAATTCTTGTGTAATTCATCTTGAATGAAGTACATTTGAGATGAGCCAAAATCATCAATTTTGAATGTTAATTCATGGTTATCTTAGTAAAAGGGCACATATCTTAAATAAAAAATCAAGGTACATGAATATTTTTATTTTATAGATGAAAAATTATATCTATATTGTGGTGGTGCTTTGAGTAAGTTATGTAAAACTAATGAGTGAATTATGGATAAGTCACTCATTAGTTTTATGATTTCTTATATCGATACTATTGATACAATATATCAATCTTATTGGTGTTGATTTCTCATATGCATACTATTGGAACCTAACTCCATGTACCTCTTTTGTCTCTCCTTTGTATGGCTCGAGGGTCTTCACATCCTTCATGTGTTCTACGTGACAACCTTTACCTATCTCATTAGTTTTTTTATGAGGAAGTAAGAGAAAACAGTTTGATATTAAGATTAAGAAAATAGAAAATACTCATGTCAATTGTTAAGACTTAAGAATTAGTATACAATAGAACTACTCCTATCTCTATTTGACTAAAAAAGATTAATATTTTAATTTTAATTTTCATACAATCGTTTTCATCTTCATCTCCTACCTCTACATAACAAAAATGAAAGTTGCATACTAATTAAAGTGATTGTGCACATGTCTCTCACATAATTATATTCTTTCATATTGAATCTTGTAAGAATTAGAGATTTGAGAATCACCAAGCCCCAAAATTTGAAGGTCTCTTGTGATTGTACATTTAAAGTTGAATAATGTATAAGGTATTGTCCTTCAAATAGAATTCTTTCCAAAAATTTATGATTTTATCTTATACTCTTGGTCCTATTAATAAAATGGATTCCATTTTCAGGATTGTAATTTTGTAAGATTCTTATCCTCAATTATCTCTTTCTATCCAAAATGTTATGTTCATTTTGCTGTAATTTCTCATGCCTACAACCTTTCGGAGAGTAAAAAGTGTTAACCAAGACATTTATTTAAATTTTTTGAGAATGCTAGAGATAGATAAAACAAAATTAGATTAGCTAATCTCGAGAATTGAATTTATTGTGATATTATTATTAAATAATTGCATGTCCAGTTAGGAGTTCACATAAATTATATTTAGTCAATAGTCGAACTCTTCTTGCTATATAAGGAAATTATTTTGAGATTTATATTTATATACTTCAGGTGATTGATTGAATTTTTATTTGGATTAATTAATTGCAATATTCAACTGTTTTGTTATATCCTTATTGAATAGATTGAAGTTCATGATGAGCGGCCATAAATAATATTCGGTTAAAGGTCAAAGTCTCATTCTATTATAAAAGCGAACTATATGTTTTCTAAGATGGAATAAATTTAGGTTTCAAACAAGTATTTAAATTTAAAGCCACAATATTGATACTATGAAAATCTCAGTTTTAGATAAACTAATCTTAAAAAAATGCAAAAAAAAGATATAGTTTTATACTCAAATTTTAATTAGACCCGAGTATAGTAAGGTATTGACCAGTTTTAATCGACTAAGGAAATCTAAAAGCACAAATGCTGGAAATGAATAACATTACAATATTCTTCAACCCTACCCTGGGTATGTTTTCGAACTCGCATCTTCTCCAAATTGGATGTATTTGATTGGAAAGACGAGTTCCCGTACGGATACTGTTGAGGCTTAGCCCCATGTTATCTTTTATGTTCTATCCTTGTGCATAATGACGGGGTCCTTGTTATCTTACCCGGTCTCCATTGAGGCTTGGCTTCCATTTTACCTATTTTGTCTTTTCTTTGTTCGGCTTGATGGGGTCTTCCAATCCTTCTTTTTTCGCGTGCGGTCGCGTTTCCTCTCCTGCGCGGTTTCCGGTTCTTTCTGAAAGATGAGTTCCTTAGCATGCTTCCTGTACGAAACAGGTTGTCTTGTCTCGTCCATAAAGGTCATGCCATGTGGCACGATGGTGAGGTACCTTTCCACATTAAGTGGCCGCAAAAGCCAAAGAAGACGTGGAGGTAAACTCGTGGTCTGGCTTGCACGAGTTGTCATGACCGAAGGGAGGAGAACCACATCTTCAGATTTAGGACACACGAGAAAATACCACTTGAACCGTATGTGAGTGAGGAATATCAATGGAAACCTTATGTTCATTGTTGTGGGGCAAGTTGGACAGAGGCGAGAGCTTTTACTTGGAGATTTGGTATGGCAGCTTGCCTAGAGTTGAGTAACGTTCCCATGGATGTAGCTTCATGTTTGAGGTGGTCCATGTTGTTTCTTAGTGTCTTGGTGATTGTGTATGAGTATCTTTTTGATGTGTACTACATTCTTATTCTTCAAGTTTACTTTTATAAGTATGGTACGGTTGTATTTGTTATAAGTTTCAACTCTCAATACCACCAAATCTATAATTATTATATGCTTTAAATTCTTTTAGAGCCATTATAATGTTAAAGAAGTTTAATCCAAAATTGAGGGCCATCAAGTATATGAAGGAGAAGAATATATAGTTACTACATTAGATTAGATGACATTCATACTATCATTTTGGTAGTATGAATGTCATCTATTGGTTAAGTGATTTTTGTAAATCTCTATAAGTTCAAGCATTGGTGGTATTGGGTCTCTTATTCGTTCCATTATATGAAAATTGGAATATTGGCTGATTAAAGGCTACTTACCCCATACTTAACCAATGTAAATCCATCTCAAAATACTAGTCAACTAAGAACTTTTACATACTTCTCAAGATCAAGAGTAACTTTCATAGATACATTTAGTTGTGAATTACCTATATTGTAATTAGTTTATTCTTGATTCTAGATCATGTTCATTAATGAAATATTCTACAAAAAATGTAACCTAATTTTAATTTTATTTAATATTGCAGCATTTACTTGTCCATTTATAATGCTGATGCTGACATAATGGTTGATAAGGCAATGGTCACTCGGTTTCTAGATTTTTACCATATTAATAGGAGATTATAATTGATTGTATTTATAGATATTAGACCATATCAAGATGTATTCCCTCAATAAATACTGGCTAGCATCTATTTACCATATTAATAGGAGATCTTAATAGAGTGTATTTATAGATATTAGACCATATCAAGATGTATTGCCTCAATAAATATTGGCTAGCATCCAAGATTGACGAGTCTCTTGCATATTTGCATGGCAAGTTATCTAGTGGATAGATGTTAGATGATTCATTTGATTCATCTTGTGCTATAGAAGTAGGTTTCTATACAGAATGAGTCTATTACAGTGGGATATATTAGTTCATCATAGTGAGTTGTAATAATCCATCCATTGTAAGGTATAGAGGTAGGATGATTTTGATGATTTCACTTTAAATTGCTTTATAACTCTATCTAGTTAATATATTATACTACTATATTTATTAAATATTAGATCAGATTAGAAATGTAAATGTTTTAAGAATTCCATGTATTCTATAAAGGCAAAAAATGTGAATGAGGTCTATATATGGTTTATATTATATTTTTGTTGATTTAAAGTGAGAACTGTGTATTAGTGAATGGATTATATTCTGTAGATATTGGCACAATTCATAAGTTATTAATTTTAAATATTTAGCATCACTTCAAGTTTGGAACTGTCTTTACATACTATCTTATTCTTGTGAGTGAAGTAGTACACTGGAGATGAACCTAAATCATCGATTTTGAATGTAAATTCATGGTTATCTTTAGTAAACAAGTGCACACGTATCTTTTAAAACAAAACATCAATATACATGAATATTTCATATCTTATAGATGCAAACATATACATAAAATGAGTTAGAAAAATACCAAATATGATTTGGTTGGTTTATAAGTAAGGATGAATTTTTGGTGTTACCTGGATTAATCTCATCTATTTTTAACATGTTTGAATCAATTTAGAGTTAGTTAAGTAATCCATACATATTTAAATAGCTGATTATTTTTCTTTTCTTATCTCAAATATTCATGTATATCTTCTAGTAGACCCCACTCTATGAGATGAAATTGCAATTCATAAATTATATTTTTATATTGAAATCAAGAGTAAATTATTTTCAAAGTAGTATTTAAAAAATAATTATTATTATGTGTCATATTTTTATAGTTTAGGAGATCAAAATAAAATAATTTCAAAATTTATAATTAATACATGTCTTGCATTTGGTTATATACATTTGATTCTTTTTTTTGCATGAAAAAATTTACTCTTAAGTTTGATATTGAACTCAAGACAAGCATAATATCTTGTATTTCTTGTTGTAATAGTGCTTTGAGTAAGTTATTTAAATTAATGAGTGAGTTATGGATATGTCACTCATTATTTTTATGAGGAATTAAGACAAAAGAGTTTGATATTAAGATGATGACCATTTACAATACTCAAGTGACAATCAAATGGTTAAGACTTAAGAATTAATATAAATGAATTTGTATAAACTGAACTAAAATGGAGCAAGTGGACCAGCAGACCAAGGTGGAGGCTATTGTTTGTATTCCTTGGCCTACAGATTTGAGTAGAGTGCAAGCATTCCTTGGATTGGCAAACTATTTAGAGGATTTAGTGCCATTGCCAAGGCCTCGATGAAGCTAACCAAGCTTACATAGGAGTGGTGTTGGGGAGATGAGTAGGAGAGAGAATTTTAGAGCTCAAGGAGAGGTTGACATTTGCCCCTATTCTTAAGAGAGTAATCAGAGGATGACCATTCCAAGTTCACACTAATTGGAGTGTGTTGGGGCTTGGAGCAATGCTCACCCAAGATGATGAGTGGAAGGAGTTTGTGGTGGCCTATGCTAGTTGCTCCAAAAATTTAGTAGAAGTGAAGTATAGTTCATACAAGGGAAGTGCTTGGCAGTAGTGTGGGCAGTAGTACATTTCCAATGTTACCTATTTGGTAACCCCTTCATTCTCATCGCTAATCATCAACCATTGAAGTGGTTTATGGAGTCTGAAAAGCTTTCATGGAAGCTTGTATGATGAGTTCTGATTTTACATGAGTATGATTTCATAGTTATTCATAGACCTAGAGTGGTGAACTATGATGTAGATAGGTTGATAGAAACCCATATCCCAACCAGTAGGATCAGACCAGAGCATGTTGGCATGGTGAGATAGATGAGTAGATAGTGGTAGGTTAGCATGCATCTACCTTTCTTTGAATAATTTTTGAGGCTTTGGTGGTATCTCTCTTAGCACATGGAGGAGGAGTTATTGAAGTCATGGACCCAAAGGGTGGAGATATTGGTATAGTTTAATAAGACATTTGTGATGATATCTTAGTGATGGATTACCTTTACATTGGTGTTGCGGTTGGCATAGTTGGTGCCAAGGAGAGAGTTTTTGTTCTTAAACAAGCCAAGCGGTTTAGATTGGAATGCAAACATCTTCTTTGTGTATGGGAGGATGGTAGGGTGCACATAGTATCACTTCCATCTCAAAGACTATAGTTGGTCCGTCATGCTCATGAGGAACTAGGACATTTTGGAGTAAAGCATACATATAGCTTACTCTAGAGTGATTATTGGTGATGTGGTATGCAGACCAATGTACAACAATTTGTTGCCAAATGACCAAGTTAGAGCATCATTTAATGCTCATATGTCACAATTACACCCATTACCTAACATGGGATTGGGTCACCATTGGAGTTTAGACTTTGTTGGACTTTTTATCATTGATTGCGAGACATCATCAATATGTTTTGGTTATGGTGGAGCACTTTTCCAAGTGGATTGAGTTGGTGGCAATTCTTGACAAGTCTTGTGAAGGGACAACTTACTCATTCTTGGATTAGGTTCTTATTCATTTGGTACATCAATTAAGATTTTGACTGATCAAGGTGTAGAGTTCTTAGAGTAGTTTCAGATCTTGTGTAACAAGGCCTTGATTGATCATTGTACTACCTCTTGAGGTTACCCTGTAATACCATAGCTAGCCATATGATCTAGATGTGAAATTTGGTTTGGTAACATCTAGAATAATGTTATACATGATGGTCAAACTAGATAAGACAGAAGTTTCACCAAAAGAGTACTTCTACTAATAGGGCAGAAAGTGAAATAGACTTGAGAACCTTAGAACCAATAGCTAGACATATGATTTAAAGGTGAGAATTGGTTTGGTAACATCTGGAAGGATGTTACACATGATGGACTAAACAGATCAGAAAGAGGTATCACCAAAAGGAGACTTCTACTAATAGAGTAGGAGCCGAAATATGCCTAAAATCTTTGAAGGCAATTTCGGAGGCCTAAACAAATGAATTAGGCCTCGAAAATGTGTATGCCCCCCCCCCCCCCATTGGAGGAGAGACTGGCCGTCCTTCCCCCCTACTTTGTCTCGTCGAGAGCTTTCCAACTGTACCTTACGTGATTCTGAGATTCCTACAAGAAGATTCCCTAAAATATTCCCTCCGGTCAAAGCTTGTTTGACCAACCAGATAGGACCTAGACCAGACATGTCACCCATCCAAGTAAGTAATCCAAGGTTGGAGCTTGCTGACATGTCACCTATCTGTGTCCCTAATCCTATGGTGTAGCTTCCTTGGAGGAGATCCTCTTCGTCTATATAATAAAGAGAAGGTGCTCCCTTGGGGCATCGAATGTTTGAGTGTGCAATTTGTGTTCTCTCTCTTCTCTTGTCCTCGGAGAATTACACACCCTAAGGTAGATGGCTTAGCAAAGAGAGTGGTTCAGACTATGAAGAGAGGATTGCATAAGTATGGTTTGTAGAGAGTCCACTTGGGAGATTGGGATCTCCAATTACCTTGGTTGGTCATGGAGTATTGGTTCGGCTGAAAAGCCTCCTTAGCATCCTTCCTCCTTACTTTCTACTCTGTGGACAAGATCCAAATTTACCTTTAGCCATTTGTCAAGATGCTATTGTAAGTTTTGATTTGGATGATCTAGACTTGGACTTGGATTTCAAAGAGTGGTGCCGATTGCCTTTGAGAACTTGGCAATTTCTTAGGATAAGGATACCTTATGCTATGGTACTATTTAAGGAGGAAGTTATAGACCATTGATTATTAGTTTCATGCAGGTGACTATGTATATCTATAACAAACAACATCGACAACACTTGATGTTACTGTTGGCCGCACTATCTTGAGAGTGCATGGGGTCTTATCTTTGGAGTCCTTGTCGTGGAAGGACATGATGGTGTTTTTTCAAAGGATTATGTGTGCAATTTTGTGCCATTCCATCTCCCAAACCTTGATTGCATTATGGAGCCAAGCTTGGGACTTGTACGTGCAGGCTTGTAATGTATGTTATGTGGCTCTTTTGGTGGAGTTGCTATTATATTGATGTGTCATAGCTCTTTGAGAGGATAACATATGGCATGTTTGATTCCTCCCCTCACAATGGTTCCTCAAGGACAATGGTTATGTCCTAGATGTACTTGACCTATAGCTAGTTCACCCTTTATGTGGTATAGATTGCAAACATGCAACTAATGATGGGGCTTGATTGCACCCAACCTCTTGATTTTTATCCACCATAGGGCATATCATATACTTGGAATAGATGGCTATCCAGAGTTAGAGGGACCTAACCTACCAGCTAGGGGGCAATTATAGCACTTTAGAATTCATGTATGAGTTGTGCTTCTATATTGTATGATGCTGACAATAATGTTTTTTGTATAAAAATGTATATACTCACAATAATTATCACGATATTTGTAGTGCCAAAGCTAGTTTGCTTGGATGCTAGAGTTGTAATGTTGGCAATCATAATTATTTTGATAGTTGTTCATGCACTACTTGATGGCGGCCAAATTTCATATTAGCACTATGGATCACATGGTGAGACACACCATCACTTGTACCGTTTGTACCATTGGATGTGTTGTCAACGGTGCCACTAGGACTAGAGACCTAGGTCTAGCAGAGGGGTATACATTTGAAGTGCAGCTCTAGAAAGCTCACATCTTTTATGAGGGGTATATGTTTGAAGTGCAGCTCTAGAAAGCTCACTTCTTTTATGAGGGGTATATGTTCGAAGTACAGCTCCAGAAAGCTCACTTCTTTATGTTAAGCTTTCGAGTTCTTGGCTATGGTGGATAGAGGATGAAAAACGTCACATGGAGTCTCGTAGCTAAAGTGGATGTGGCTTGATTGTAATCAATACTTGATTGATTGCTTGAATGAATACAAATCTGATTTGAGTGTTATTCAAATGGAAAAATAAACTAATTATTATGGCACTTTAGAGTTCATGTATGAGTTGTGTTTCTATAGTGTATGACGTTGACAACAATATATGTTGTGTAATGATGTATGTACGCATGACATTATGCATCTAAAGTTGAATAAAATATAAGGTATTTTTCTTCAAATAAAAGTTTTTCCAAAAAGTGATGATTTCATCTTAGACTCTTGTTCTATTAATAAAATGGATTGTATTTTTTGTAAGATTCTTATCCTCAATTATCTTTCTATCCAAAATATCACTTTCATTTACATTTTGTTGTCACTTCTCATGCCTACAACGTTTATGTGAGTAAAGTACTAACCAAGACATTAATTTAATTTTTTCAAAAATGCTAGTGATAGATTAAAAAAAAGATCAGCTAATCTCAATAATTGAATGTATTGTGATATTCTTATTAAATAGATTCCAGTCCAATTAGGAGTGCAGTTAATAGTCAAAGTACTCTTTGTTATATTAAGAAATTTTGAGATTATTTTGAAATTTCTATTTATATAATGTTGGTGGTGATTAATTGAACCTTTCTTTGGATTTATTAATTGCAATATTCAACTGTTCTGTTATATTACTACTGAATAGATTGCAAATCTATGTTGAGTGGCCATAATTTAATATCCAGTTAATGGTCAAAGTCTTATTATATTACATAAGCGAACTTTATGTTTTCTAAGATGGAATAATTTACGTTTCAAAAAAGTATTTAACTTAAAGTCACATTATTGATACTATGAAAATCTCAGTATTAGATAAATTGATCTTTAAAGAAAGGCAAAAAACAAGATATACTTTTATACTCAAATTTTAATTAGACCCAAATACAGTAAGGTATTGAAATTTTTTAATATAATAAGTAAATCTAAAAGCACGAATGCTGGAAAAGAAATAACATGACAATATTCTTCAACCCATTCTACCCTGGTTATGCTTTCGAACTCGCACTTTCTCCAAATTGGATGTATTCGATTGGAAAGACGGGTTCTCGTACTGATACTATTGAGGCTTAGCCCGATGTTACCTTTTACGGTCTATCCTTGTACATAATGACGGGGTCCTTCTTGTTATCTTACCCGGTCTCCATTGGGATTGGCTTCCATTTTACCCCCTTTGTCTTTTCCTTTCCTTGTTCTACTTGATGGGTCTTCCCATCCTTCTTTTCTCCCGCGCAGTCGCGTTTTCTCTCCTACGCGGTTTCCTGTTCTTTCTGAAAGATGAGTTCCTTAGCATGCTTCCTGTACGAAACATGTTGCCTTGTCTCGTCCATAAAGGTCGTGCCATGTGGCACGTAATGGTGAGGTGCCTTTCCACATCAAGTGGCCGCAAAAGCCAAAGAAGACGTGGAGGAAAGCTCGTGGTCTGGCTTGCACGAGTTGTCCCGGCCGAACGGAGGAGAACCACATCTTAAGTTTTAGGACAACAAGAGAAAAGCGGTCCGACGTGGAGAAAAAAGCGTACTGGAGATCATGTGGCGTAGAGTGGACGAGAACTCTGTGTGTGTTGGTAACCATAAGATTTGTGTCTTTGAATCTACCGAATTTGCGACGGAGAAGAAAAAGATTCAAACTCTTTTCTGACCTTGGATTGCGATATTTGGGGAGGTGTTGGTGGTGGTGTTGTTGTCTGAAAGTAGAAACGGATGGGCATTGACTGCTTTGAGCTCCAGAGTGTTGTTTATCCCAGGGAGGTTTGGAATCCATGTGGAAGAAAACCACGCGCATATTTTGAGATGTGGATGGGGGTTGTTGCAGTAATTCGTTGCAAACCTCGTTGGCAATCGGGAGGGGGTGTGATTTGAGTTTGGAAGGCAAGTAGAACAGTCGCTGATTCATCGACAGGATGTTTGATCACACGTTGAGCTTGAGGTAAATCCTTTAGATAATTCAAGTGATGGGCACTTTGTCCCGTGATCGAAGAAAATGAAGAGCAAAATGTCCCTGAAAATTCTGGGCAGGAGTCTGAGAAGCACGAGCTCCTACTCAGCTGGAAAGACTGTTACACCGAAAACGCAGGTAACGGTGGTTTCTGAAGCAGATCGCGGAACATCGCAGAGATGGATAGTCTCCCGCAACCCGTTAAAATCAGCACTTCCCAGGTTACTCGGGCAACCGGGAGCGCATGTTAGATATGTCAGTAGCCAGCAATCCATGGGAGTTCAAGTACAACTTCAAGATGACCGGGTAGAGTTTGATGATTATGACTACCTTCGCCGAGCTGAGAATGGTCGACTGACACACAAAGCTTTACTTGTTGATGCTGCCGGCACTCTCCTCGTTCCATCTCAACCAGCGGCAAAGGTATTACAAGTTTCTAGGTGTCCCTCTTCTGTTGCTGTCCCTGTGCTCTTCCTGCACTCGATTTGTAAACGAAGGGTGAGCACTCGGCGGTACATATTGTCTCTGTCTTACTGAATATTGTGGCGGTTTTGTATGGTCAGATTTATCGAGATATTGGTTTAAAGTATGGTGTAACTTACTCGGAGGAAGAAATACTGGCAAGATACAGATGGGCATATTCTCAACCATGGTGCCGCTCCATTTTGAGGTAATGCCTTGCACTATCCAACTATTTTGTTTCATGGAATGGTTCCAGCTTCGATTGATACTACATTGTGTAGGGTATACTGTGGCGGTTACTTCAATCGAATTTGTCCAGAGTTGTCTTTCTCTCAGCGACAGGATCTCTCTGCTTGTGCAGGTACGTGGATGATGGACGTCCCTTTTGGCAGTACGTTGTAGAACACGCAACAGGATGTTCAAGCAAAGAATACTTTGAGGAGTTGTATCATTACTACACCACAGCTGAGGTAAAGAATTCGCCGCTTCTGCCATTCCGTGATGAACGATGTTCTGTATTTAGATTCGTTTGTAGAGTTATCACACGCAAAACTGCAGTAACCTCACATCCTATTACTTTTTCAGGCATGGCATGTTGAAGATCCCGAAGCGGGGAAGGTTTTTGGAGCGCTGAGAGCTGCAGGGGTAAAACTAGCAGTTGTGTCAAACTTCGACACCCGTTTACGGCCGCTTATGAAAGACCTGCGTTGCGATCATTGGTTTGATGCATTGGCAGTTTCAGCTGAGGTAAGTGCTAAGAATTGCTTACCACAAACTGCAGTGTATGTCAAAAGTACTGGTTTGTTGCTTGACTCCAGAGCTGTCCTTTAAGCTTGTAGTTAAGCGGTAATGTGAAGGTTAGAAATCTGAATTCGTAGTCATGACTTTATCCCAGGTTGAAGCAGAGAAGCCGAATCCGACAATTTTTCTGCATGCGTGCGACGCTTTAGGTGTGAAACCAGAAGACGCCGTGCACGTTGGTGACGATCGACGAAATGATATCTGGGGTGCAAGGGATGCTGGATGCGACGGATGGCTGTGGGGTACAGATGTCTACAGTTTCCGCGAGGTTTGTAACCTGCTCTGCCTTCCATTCAGCTTTTGCTGAAACTTGATTTATACCACTAAGTCTACTTACTTTAATGTATATTATTATATATTATATCCACATCTCATGCATTTTATTTGCTGGTCACCATTCAGGTAGCCGAGAGGATTGGTGTGCATGTTGCACAATGAGTTCCTGGGAATTTCTCTCAGCGGAATCACCTCACGACCTAAATCTTTTATGAAAATATTCATCGAAAGCCATCTCAGAAAATCCCAGCTACAATCCCAGCTTATTATCAACTTTGTATTGATAATAAGCTTGGGTCCATCCTTTGACACGCTGACATAATGGAGGCAAAGGTCGAACGGGCTTTGACGATGCATGAACCGCTGCAGAAAGAAAGAATTGCAAATCCACCCATGTTCATTCTTCTTGAGAACCACTTGTTTACCTTTAACGAAGAACAGTACCTTCAGAGGACGGCATCTTGTAAAAAAGGCGTGGACGAACTTTGGAAAACAGAACGTGACCCGCAGCCTCATGCTGCAGGGTGAGATGACTCCGCATCCCGGATCTACCACTTCTCTATATCACTTAGAAGGCGTCCACTGTTCTTCAAATAAAAGCCGGTATCACGCATGCTTGGAATGAATCAATGTACATTTTATACCTTGCAATTCAAATTCTACTGGAACACTGAACATCAAGCATCTCAACGTGCAAATCAAATGTAAATGTACATGACAAATGCGGCAGCTCTTCTAAGCTTTCGGCTCTCGATTGGACGATGAGAAACTACTTATTGAGCAAGTTTCACAAAGCTTCCACCCGCAAAATCCATTGACAGGTTTCCAAAAGTGAATTCACGTATTACAATCAGATTCTGTCTTTTAGTAGATCCCTCTCATGAAGCATGAAACTCGGAGTTGATCATGAAGGAATTGATCAACCGGAGTTGATTAATTGATCAATTGATAGGAATTGAGATCAATTCCTATTAATTGATCAACTCCTATGAAGCATAAACTTTTCTGCTCTTTTGTCGGGGAGTACTTTGTCATGCATATATGTTACTGGAGTACTATATGCTATGTGTATATGTTCCAGGATTACTGGATGTGTATATGTGATCAATATCATATACTATACATCATATACTAAAGATATATAATTTGTATAAATTTAAACATGTATTTTAAAATGTCATAATACTTAATGGCGGTCAAATCGACCTCTCAATTATAGACTCAAGAAATTATCATCAACAGATTTTTTCATTACGGTAATAAGGAACTCAAATCAACAACTCAATTATAGACTCAAGAAATTATCATCAACAGTTTTTTCATTACACAATCAAGTCGTATCCAAGGAACTCAAATCAACAACTAAATTCTAGACTCAAGAAGTTACCATTAACAGATTTTACATTACACGATCAAGTCCTATCCACTCTAACTAAGAGGGTTCAAATCTAACTAAGAGATTGAAAGTGACATTTGTCAATCTCCATTTACAATAACCAAGAACCAAGAGCTCAAAAACTTAATATTAAAAAATAGATTATTTCGGAACAGCATTATAAAATATACTCCTAAGGCTCAACCGGCCTAGAAGTCCATCTCTAACGGTACCACCAGTGACCCTTGATGATGCTAACGGTGCCACTAATGACCCTTGATGATGCAAACGATATAATTGACGGAATTCAACAATTTGATTAGTAGTACTAACACGAAATCTAGCCGCCATTAAATAATCTCTGAACAATTACAAATATAACTTTGACTGCCACGACTAACACTCCCGATTCCGAGCAAACTAACTGAAGCATAACAAATGTCATGACAAGTAAGAACTGAAGGGAGTTGAAATGATCCGAGGTTGAATGCGCAATGGTTTCTTAAGCTTTTTGGATCTTTGAGAGTATATCCTTGAGCTAACTAGAGGTCCCACGAGGAGAGCAAATGAAACTAAAAACCATATTGAGAATGATCCAGACTATAAACTTTGTAAATTTAGCGTCACATCTTTGCCCTAAAGTGTAGTGTAGTTCTATTTAAAAGAAACTAGAACACTATCCATCAAACAGTTCCAGTGAGGGATAAGCCACTCTAATCCTACATTGTGGTTAATTAGTATATAAGTTAATCAGTAAAATCAGAGTTTGTGGTGCTCCTTAAGTGTATTGATTGGCAAGATACAATATGTAGTCTTAACTACACAAAGTACAAGTTAAAAATTGTCAACAATTATAACCATATGGTGTGGTACTAATTCTAACCATAGGGTAAGTATCCCAGATTTTCAACATGGATGTCCAGTTTTGACTAGATGAAAAGTGGCATCCACAAGAAAATATCAATCTAGTAGGTGTTGGTCATTGTGTTGAACATCATAGATTGATAGTGTTATATTTTCCAAGAAAGAGATTGATATTCTTGGAAATGATTATCATCTCTCCCTATAACCACTAGTTTTATCCTTCTTTTACTTCTAGGCTGCATTTTAAAATACGGCATTGATATATATATATATATATATATATATATATATATATATATATATATATATATATATATATATATATATATATTTAGGTCCTCCAATTTCAAGAACCAACAACTTATAAGCTTGAGCTTGTACTTTCATCTTTAGATGTATGTGAACTAATTATGTATACATAAAATAGTACCCTGATGGAAAGGGGAGAATGATAATAAGGCACCAACAAGTGCAAAAGGAGCAGAGAGCACGAGGTCCAAAAGTCCCAAAAGGAAAACAAAAAGGCAACCCAAAGAGGGAACAAAGACATGACATTAAGAAAAAACCACCTAACAACCATCCCAAAAGAAACAAGATAAGGGGAATCTACTCTTGAACAATGTGATAGAGGTCCTTCGATGGGATATCTGGCAAGTTGGCAGGGAGGACCCTAGTAGTCCTACGTGTGCCTAGAGCAGCTGCACATCCATGCAGACACAAGGCCTGAGTGCACTACAACGTGACTGAAATGCACTATGGTTCATAGGATGTGAGCATGGCTGGAGAGACAACCATACCCCTCTCCTCTGCAAAGAATCTCATGTTGCGTCCTTGAGAGGGCCATCAAAATGGTGATGTAGGCACCCACAATTCTCAATTGCTAGGGGACAAAAGAATCCAATGGAAGCCTAGGTGCATAGTTGTCCTCTTTGCCCTAGAGGCAATGGTCACCACTACTCTAGCTTGTATGCTTGCCTGTGCCAATGACTCTACTTGTAGAGGGGTTGCCACCACCATATTATGCATAGTGCAATGCCCATCCATGAAAGTAATAATATCCACTTGCACCCAACAGATAGGTGGTCATGGTAGGTCCAACCATATCTCAATCTGAACTTGGGCCTTGGTAGCTCATAACAACTGAGCAACAATATCCCAAACCACATCATGGACTCTGGTAGGCTCTTCCTCTACTACACATCATAAAAAGTATATCCCTTGCTTGTCAAATGGAGAGCCATATATGTACTAGGCTGAAAGGTCCATGAGAGCTAGATGCGGGAGACCCAACCTCATAGTGCTATGGTAAACTCCTCAAAAGTAAAATAGAAGTTGTTAATCAAGGTGAAGCCTAAAGCCATGCTCTTGAGCCTTTCTACCCATAAGAGAGGATCCTAGCTTTGTTTGGTATATGCAAATTAGTGAGGATGCTAGTAAGAGTATGAGTGTGCAAACAATCATTGGGATTTGCATGGAGCTTCCTCAAATCAAGGGAGACAAAGTCAATAAACTTGGGGAAGGATGAGAGTGCTAGGCCTAGCAAAAGGTCATGAGCCAATCAAAAATATGCATGGAAGTCATAACAACCTGAATCCACTATCATGATAGGTCCCAAAAAGAATGGACGGCCCTAATGTAAGAACCTATCTGCTGACAAGGGACCACTACAGCCCAAGTGCCAATATATGGCCTCTTGCTCTATGAGACTGCAACCCATTAGGACTGTGGGGAGAGCTAACTATTGCCTACACCATTCATATGATAGTTGGGAGAGCATGTATGGCCCTAATAGAGTGGAGAAAATATGGTGTATGGTATTGTCAAAGATTCACAAATGTGGCAATGCCTTTATAGGTAGGAAATTCCATGCTAAATATGAGGCCCAAGGGAGGTAACACCGAGTAAGAATGGAGTAGGCAACTTAGGTATTCCCCAACATAGGGAGGAGGTGAGCTTGGGTTGTTGCTTGTACTAAGGTGTATGATATGAATGGACTACAAAAATCCTCCTATCCCAAAGGGGAGCCCCAACACCTACAATCTTTCTAGGGGGAATTGGAATCCTGGTGGGAAATCAGAGGGAGTGAGGGCCATGCAAGGGCTCTAGACCTTGCATTTATGAGTGTGGACTCATAAACCCATGCCTCTAAGCTGAGTATGAAAGCATATATTGCTCTAGTGACATCCTCTCTTGGGCCCATAATATGAGTGTCATATGATATGGATGGGAAAAGACAAGACAAAAAAGCTATTGCCACCTATCATAAAATTCTATAATGCACTATGGCAAAGAGGGGCCTCCCTAAGAGATCCTCCTATCATGTGCACTCTGCTAATATCAAATGTGAAATCTCTCTTATGGATATATGGTGGCTATACAATAGGGGTACCTCAATCCCATAGAAAGCTCATACAAATGGGATCAAGGAGGGGATCAAATTGGAAGTTGAGCAAAGAGCAAGAAATAATGTTGGACAAGAGATGCTCTTGAAGGCATGTGAGACATCAACTTGGATCACCACCCAATCTGGATGAATATCCAAGGATGCTCAAATGTACATAATAACCATCTTGCATCTCCCTAGAGTAGCCATATCAATTTGATGGGGAGACACAAAGGAAGAAAAAGATTGCCATATTTGTAAGTGAATAGTACAAGAAACCAAATGCAAAAACACATCCCAATGGCAATAGGATACACATCTAAGGTCTCCTTTGCAATAGTAAGGAGACAAGAAGCTCCAAATAGATGAGCTACCCTAGGGAGCACTTGATCAGAGGCAAGGCAATAACAAAATGCAAAGAGAAGAGGAAAACTCAAATTTGGAGCATCTAGGAAAGGCAATCATATAGGGCCTCAAACACTAGTCCTAATGGCCATCTTGTTAAGAAGCATGGAGAGTGGAGTAAAGAATGGGAAAAAAAAGACTCTATCAATTGGAAGTCCTCATCTAGCTAATAATCATAGAGTAATGAAGGCAATTCTTCATTGGCCGATGGGTGTAAGGTCTATAAGTCTGTTAAAATGTTGGAGGAGAAGAGTGTTGGCCAAGAGTGAGAGTGCTTGGGCTACCCGCCTATACTCCCCTACTTGACCAGACATCAAGGATTGGTGGAGGTGATGATGCTTTGGGAGTAAGGTATGGGGTTGTGGAGACCCTATGATCCGCCTAGTTGTGGCTTGGGCCCAAATGGTGTACTACTCTTATGAAGGTCCAATTTACTAATACACAAGAAATGCATGCACCATGGTTGACACAAGAAAATACATGGTTCACCTCATTGAGGCTACATCCACATGAACACACCAATAGCTTTACTGATAATGCAATTAATGTGGCACAAAGAGCTTCTACCAACTCTCTTATATAGTAGCCCAACCCTAGTCTAACTAATAAGAATTACTTAAGACCTAAGTTAACTCCTAAAAATCTCCTCCTTGACTCATGTCTTGGGATTCTTAACCTCTATAACCTATATGATTACTTTGCGAGAAGTCCTAGAAGGAAACCAAACATATGTCTCTTTGTAAACTAGAGTTAACTAGAACTAAGCCATAGCCTAGACAAGATAGAGTAAAATCATATTTAGAGATAACACAATTGCTAGTCTACTCTACTTGTGCCTATATTCAAAAGCTACAATTTGGCACAATGTCTCAAAAAACTCTCCAAAGAAATCACTATGGTAAAAGCATCTACAAGATTGAGTTTATCGTCAATCTTGACTAGCTCAATCATTTTGTCAAACATAGCTTGTGTGAGAAAATGATACATGATGTTGATGTGCTTCACTCTATTTTCCATCCCTTGACTTATAGCTTGATGTAAAGCACTCTAGCTATCACAATGAAGATTCATAGTATCATGTGTCAATCCCATCTCTATGATAAGCCTATCCAACCAAATTGCCTCATTTTTTGCTTTTGCTACTACTACATAATCAACTTCTATAGTAGACTTAGCTATGCACTTCTGCAATATAGATCTCTAACTTATCAATCCACTTCCAAGTGTGAATACATATCTAGTTGTAGATTTCCTCCCATCCAGATCTTGTCCATAGTTAGCATCTACAGAGCAAACAAGTGATTTGGCATAGTATGATTTAGCATCAAACACAAGGGCAAAATCCAACATACCCTTGAGATATATGAGGATCCACTTCACAACTTCCCAATATATCCTCCCTAGTTTGACATGTATCTGCTAGTCTAACCCATAGTTAGAGCACTATCAGGTCTAGTACAAATCAACAAAAGACTTCCCATTGCCTTGTCATAGGGGATCTTGGACATCAACCTTTGGACAAAGAGCTAATGAAAGCTTGAAGTGAGGAGCTAAAGGAGTACTCACAACCTTGCAATTCTCAATTTTAAATCTCAAAAGTACCTTCCTAGCATAATTTCCTTGAGTTAACCATAGCTTCCCATCCTGCAAGTTTCTTTGGATCTCCATCTCCAAAATCCTCCTTGATGTTCCAAGATCTTTCATTCTAAACTTAGAACTCAAGAGAGCTTTGAGCTTATCAACATCAGATTTGTTCCTAGAGGTTATAAGCATGTCATCCACATAGAGTACCAGAATAATCAAGCCAAAGACTTCATTACTCGCCTATTTCATGTATACCCAAGGATCAAACACACTCCATTTAAATCCTTGTGACCTCATGAAATCATCAAACCGTTTGTTCCATTGTCTAGGAGCTTGCTTCAATCCATACAAGGATTTTAGCAACCTACAAACTATATCCTCTTGGCTTTTCTTTGCAAAGCCCATAGGCTGTCTCATAAAGATCACCACATCTAACTTGCCATCAAGGAAAGCAATGACAACATCCATTTGATCTAGGATAAGACCAAAGACAGTCACAAGTACACACAATAAGTGAATAGTGGCATACTTAGCAAAAGGAGAGTAAATCTCATTGTCATCCATACCTTTTTCTTATGTGAATCTCTTGGCCACCAACTCGGCCTTGTAGATCTTCTTTTCTCCATCAATAGGGTTGTCTTTCAATTTGTAGACCCACTTATTGTCCACCAATTGTTGATGTTTTGGGAGCTTCACTAACTCCCAAGTCTTGTTGTCAAAGAATGATTGCATCTCCCTCTACATTGCTACAATGCTAGATTCCACTCAAGCTTGTCCATCAAAGCTTGAAGAAGGTTCCCTTCTTGCAAGATCAAGGCCATACCACCATCATCATCAAGAAAAATATCCTCATCTCCTAATTATGTTGAATGAACCCATTTTCCAAATCATTTAGGAGCACAAATAGAGCATCCATACATCCTCCTTGTTGATGACTCTGCTTGATCTTCTTGTGTTGGCATGTGTCAAGGTTCACCAATCTCTTCATGCTCTTCCTCTATGGTAGCTGTCGTGCATATATACATCGCTACACAACATACATTGCTGTCAACATCATACACTATAGAAGCACAACTCACACATAATTCATACATAGACTCTAAAGTGACACAATAATCAGATTGTTTACCATTCTCAACTCAACTCAACTCAGATCAGTACTTGATCTGTCACTCTATAAACTGCCAACAACTGGGCATTGATTACAGTCAAGCCACACCCACTCAAGCATAGAGAATCTAGGTGACGCTCACCGGCCTCTGTCCACCATAGCCAAGAACTCAAAGGCTCAACATCAGAGAAGTGAGCTCTCTGGAGCTGCACTTTGAAAGTATACCCCCTAGACTTGAGCTAGGTCTGAACCCTAACGGTCCCGCTGATGGCACACTTGACAGTGCAAACGGTGCAAAGTAATGGTGGGCCCCACTGTGAAGTTAGTACCCCAAACACCAAATCTGACCGCCATAAAGTAGTCTCTAAGAAACTGCTGAAATAACTCTAACTTCTATCACTAGAACTCGAGTGTCCAAGCATCTAGATGCAACACTATAAATGGTGTGACAATTGTCATGCGTATATATATATCGTTACACAACATACATTACTGTCAACATCATACACTATAGAAGCACAACTCACACATAAGTCATACATAGACTCTAAAGTGCCACAATTGCCCCCCTAGCTGGCGGTTAGGTCCCTCTAACTTCAGATAGCCATCTACTCTACGTATATAGTATACCCTATAATGGTAAAGATCAAGAGGCCGGGTGCTATGGAGCCCCATCGTTAGTCGCTTGTCTGCAATCTATACCATATAAAGAATGAACTAGCTATAGGTCAAGTACATCTAGGACATAACCATTGTTCCTAAAGAACCACCATGAGGGGAGGAGTCATACATGCCATATGCCATCCTCTTGAACAACTATCACACACTAACATAGTAGTAGCTCCACCAAAAGAGCCACATAACATACACCTCAAGCCTGCATGTATAAGTGCCAAGCTTGGGTCCATAGTACCATCAATGTTTGGGAGTTGGCATGGCGCACAATTGCGCACATGATCCTTCCAAACAACACCATCACGTCCTTCCAACACAAGGACTCCATATGGAAAACCTCACGCACTCTCAAGATAGTGCGGCCTATCAAAACATCAAGTGTCGTTGGTGTTGTCTGTTGTAGATATACATAGTCGCCTAGATGAAATCGACGGATTGAGGGTCTATAACCTCCTCCTCAAATGTTAGCATTGCATAAAGTATCTCTCTGCTGAGCAATCACCAATTTGTCAAAGGCCATCGGCATCACTCTCCAAAAGATCTCTACCCGCTGAGAACATGCACTCATCCATACATCGGGGTCATCCAAGTCCAAAACTATAGTAGCATCTCAACAAATGGCTGCAAGAAAATCTAGATCTCATCCATAGAGTAGAAAGTACGGAGAGAAGGATATTAAGGAGGCTTGCCGGCTGAACCGATAGCCCATGGCCAACCAAGGTAACTGGAGATCCCAATCTCCCAAGTGGCCTCTCTGCAAACCAGACTTTTGCAATCCTCTCTTCACCGTCTGAACCACTCTCTCTACTAAGCCATCTGCCTTAGGGTGATCTCGAGATGTAGTACAAGGATCAATCAAAGCCTTGTCACACAAGACCTGAAACTCTCCCAAGAAATTTGTACCCTGATCAGTCAAAACCTCAACTGGTGCACCAAAATGACTAAGAACTCGATCCATGAACAAGTAAGTTGTCCCTTCATTAGACTTGTCAGGAACTGCCACCAACTCAATCCACTTGGAGAAGTGCTCCACCATCACCAAAACATACCAATGATGTCTCATAGTTTGCAGTAAAGGTCTAGCAAAGTCCAAACTCCAATGCTTACCCAATCCCATGATAGGTAATGGGTGTAATTGTGGCATAGGAGCATTGAATGATGCTCTAACTTGGTCACAAACCACACATCTGGCAACAAACTGCTGTACCTCGGTCTGCATACCGTGCCACCAATAATGACTCTGGAGTAAGCTATATGTACGCTTTACTCCAAAATGTCCTAGCTCCTCATGAGCATGACGGACCAACTGTGGTCTTTGTGCTGGAAGTGGTACTACTCGCACTCTACCATCCTCCCATACATGCAAAAGGTGTCTGCCCTCCAATCTAAACCGTCTGGCTTGCTGAAGAACACGGTCTTTCTCCTTGGCCCCAATTGTGCCACCCACAATACCAGTGTGAAGATAGTCCATCACTAAGACATCATCATGAATGTCTCGCTGAATTGTACCAATATCTTCACTCTCTGGATTTGTGACCTCAATAACTCCTCTTGTATGCAATGAGAAGATACTACCAAAGCCTCTAAAAATATACACAGAAAGGCCGATGCATGCCAACCTGGCACCATCTCCTCATCTGTCTCACCATGCCAAATGCTCCGGTCTGATCCTACTAGCTGGGACATGGGTTTCTACTCAACCCATCTGCATCACGGTTCACCACTCCAGGCTTGTGAACAACCGTGAAATCATACTCCTATAAAATCAGAGCCCATCGTGCAAGCTTCCTTGAAAGCTTGTCGGACTCCATCAACCACTTTAGTGGCTGATGATTAGTGATGAGAGTGAAGGGGTTACCAAATAGGTAACATTGGAAATGTGCTACTGCCCAAACTGCTGCCAAGCACTCTCCCTCATATAAACTATACTTTGCTTCTGTTGAATTGTTGGAGCGACTAGCATAGGCCACCACAAACTCCTTCCCCTCATCATCATGTTGGGTGAGCACCGCTCCAAGCCCCAACATACTCCAATCAGTATGGGTCTGAAATGGTCGTCTTCTAATCTGTCTCCTCAAAATAGGAGCAAATGTCAACCTCTCCTTGAGCTCTACAAAAGCTCTCTCCTGCTCATCTCCCCAACACCACTCCTGTGTAAGCTTGGTCAGCTTTGTCAAGGCCTTGGCAATGGCACTAAATTCTCTAACATAGCGGCGATAGAAGTTCACCAACCCAAGGAATGCTCGCACTCTGCTCATATCCGTAGGCCAAGGAATACGTGCAATAGCCTCCACCTTGGTCTGCTAAACACCAAGTCTTCCGGGGTAGATAGTGTGACCCAAATACTCAACCTGCTCATGGAAGAACCTACACTTCCCAAGATGTAATTTGAGTCCATGAGATCTCAACCTCTCAAACACCTCCAACAACTATCTCTCATGCTCTTCCACAATAGTGCTATAAACCAAAATGTCATCAATATAACACTGAGCAAAATCCAATCCAACTAGGATCCTATCCATGACCCTCTGGAACTCAGCAAGAGCGTTCTTTAACCCAAATGGTAAGAACCTCCACTGATATAACACATCCTTGCCGTGAGGATCAATAGCCCAAAATGCTATCTTGGACTTATCCTCCTCTCTGATCGGCAATTGATGATATCCCACTCAAAGATCCAAAGTACCGAAGACCTTTGCATGCCCAAATGCATCAAAAATCTCCTTTGGTGTAGGCATGGCATACTAATCAGCCATGGTCTGTCGGTTGATAGGACGGTAATCTCCACACATCCACTTATTTGTATAGTTGCCATGCATATCCTTCTTGGCTGGCATCATTGTTGTTGATGCATACTCTCCATGTAAAATCTCCAACAAACCAGCCTCAAAAAGGTCACTTCTTTGGCTCTGAATCAATGTCCTCTCCATGTCACTATAGCAATAAGGACGTCGGAAAACTGGTGTATTGCTAGTCAGCTCAATCCGTATACCAGGTCCCTTCAAAGCACCCAAATCCTTCATATTGAAGGCAAAACAACTCGTGTGACTCCTCAAGAACCTTCAAACCCTTTGTCTTTCCTCTCCAGTAAGCTTGGGTCTAAGATCTGGCTCCCAAGTATCCTCCATAACTATCATAGAAGTGGAAGACGTACTGACTGGCTGCTACATTGGGCCCTCGGGAGCAATAGTGTCATGCTCCTGAGCCACTAGAGGTCCCAACCTTTGTGTGAAAAACTCCTTCCACTCTGGCTGCAAGCTCCACACGTTCTCTAGCTGCATCCCATGTGGACCAAGGGTGTAATCCAAGTAGCCCACGCTCACCTGGATGGATTCCAAGTAGACCACTCTCCCTAGAAGCTATTGGATGTGTCCCACAAATACCATGTCCACTCAGTCCATCACCCCCAGCATATGCCTGAATCGTCTTGATAAACACAGGGCTCACAAGTGTCCAACTGGTGATGCCTATCAAGTGCATCCTACGCTGCTCTACCAAGCCAAGGCTCATAATCCAGGCAAACAGTTCAAGTCTATAGCCTGACCTAACACATGACTCCTGGATGCCTCTGACACTGCTGGAACAGCAGTAATACCGGTGTGAAAACCCATCACCCGCTCTCTCTCTCATCAGCATTGGGCTCCACCAACTACTGTAACTGTGAGTCCCAAACAAGTCCAGGTCCTCCTTCTCGAAAAGCATGAGAGCCTGGGAAACTCATGAGTGTGGGAAATGCAGCTCTAGGCTGTCCAACTAGGTTCACCACTGCCATAGGTGACCTATTAGCCACTACCACTGTCTGAGACTGACGCCCAACATTCAAGATGTCATCAACAAGGATGTGGTCAAGTTGTTGAATCTCGTCATAAGCACGTTGTAAAACCTCTTTGGGTAAGAGGTTCGTCCACCAAAGACGAAGACGATAAGCCCGTGATCCCACTCTGGCTGCATTTAACAATACAACAGGTCCCATCCAAGAATGGACCTGATGTGTACTTGCCACCACTCTGGTGCATGAATCACCCATCAAAGGAACGTTCTCCAAAAGGTAAGTTGGAGAAATAGACCGATGAACATGGAGATGTCGTAGTATCCGTAACATCTCCCAAAACACACCAAAACAAGGATCCTGAAGACCCAATCCTCTACCAACACGTGTATGTCCCTAACATGGCCATCCAAAAATTACCAAGTGAATAGGCCCATGTCTCTTTAGGTCATGCACTCCCAGTAAGGAAATGTCTATTGATAGGGCCTTCTAGTAACCTCTGACTGCTGACATCGGTAATAACTCCGGATATCGATAGGCCAAGTGTGCCACATGATGTAGAGAGACTTGCCTAGCAGTCTCATCTCTCTCTACATACAAGTACCTCTGTAATTGTATACCCGCCTATAACACCATAGTTAGTCTGGTGCTGATCCCACCAAACAACTCCAATAGACATATCCCCTCTACTGGATACTGCCAAGCGATAAGTGTAGTATCCAAAGGTGTCAAAGCAATTGCCTCTAGAGGCTCATCCTCACATGCATCTCCTGATGGTACAAAGGCTCCACTCCAAGCATGTTGCACCAA
The DNA here is from genome assembly GCA_948567375.1 of Lunularia cruciata. Classification (NCBI taxonomy): domain Eukaryota; kingdom Viridiplantae; phylum Streptophyta; class Marchantiopsida; order Lunulariales; family Lunulariaceae; genus Lunularia; species Lunularia cruciata. The sequence continues at coordinate 78,660,819 of OX419755.1, read as the reverse complement.
CTGATCTGCATGTTGCTGCAATACCTCCTTGGAACTCCACAATGGAACATCCAAGGTGGATAGAACAATCCCACTTGTACTCCAAAGCCGAGTGATCTCCTCTGGTACTAGAGTATCCTTTGCATGGGCGTTCCCCTCCAACGAGTCACCAGGCCAAGTAACTGCACCACTGAAAGCTAAAACTAATGTTGCCATGGTCCCGGATTGTAGTGAGCCAAGACTGCCACTACTAAAGCGTACTAGTAGGCGACATACTCGTCCCTCACCGGACTACCAACCAGGTCTATAAGAGGTTGTCTCCTCCCAATAGTCAATGTTGAAACCCATGGGGTATAACATTGCTCCCCCAACTAGCACATCATATGACTCAACTATTGTTGCAATAGCCTGAGCTCTCACCACCAAGCTATCAGTCGGATGACCAGGCTGAAGCTGGACAACAAGCTCCCCACGTGTGATGTACGGTGTCAAACCACCACCTAAAGATGTCTAGATCTGAAATAGACACCTCTCCACATCGGTCTTCCGTAACTCCAGACTGACAACTGCAGCCTTCCCCAACATAAGGGGCTGCGCACCAGAGTCTAACAAGACTCTCTATGGTGTATAGACCTTCCTTGAAGGTCCCACCAAACGGAAAATCTCCCTCTGGTTATCCAATAGGACAACACCAGGTGTGAACTGTGCTCTCTCAAAGGCTAGTCTAGCTGGCAACTCTTCCAGTCTAGCTATTGTTGTTTGCCATAAACCACTAGTCGCTAAATGAATCCCATGCTCCTCAACCAAGTCAGCTCCACTATCAACCACCTCTGCCCTAGTAGTAAGAACCGCACCATCCCTACTCTCACACAGTGTGGCAGCCAACCGGAATATTGGGGTTGGGTCAACTCCCAATGTAAACATATCATTGGCCTAGAACAAAGGACGCCGCATAATCAGCTGAGCCGCCCCCAACATCATGCTAGACTCAGTCTATGTAGTAGTAAGTGGCTGACTAGCAGGTAGTCCATCATGCACTCCATCACCACCTACCACACCAGCACTAGGATATCTAGGAACCATGGATGTCGTCTACAATGCCTCAAATAGCATGAAAGACTGGGGATGTCTGACCTATCTCTCGACCTCTCTTCTCTGTAGGTCCAACTCCACTGATGCTTCTCTAGGCTCTAGAGCACGTACTGCACTCCTAGTCACTGCTGTAGATGCATCCACTTGTGCTGCTCCGCACATGAAATCCAAAGCATCTCTATCACCAGTATATGAGGTGGAAGCCTCAACACCCAAATCTGATCTCCTCTGAGCAATAGCCATACTAGCCAATCTCTGCTCCAACTGCTCAATCCGAGTAGCCATAGTTGTATCAAAAGTAAGGGCATGTACTGCACCCCTACTAGGTGTAGATCCTCTACCACCACCTCTACCACCTCGTCCTCCATGAACTGAAGCTCCTCTACTACCTACCATAGCATCCCTACCACTCCGTAACTCTGGGTGTAGGTCAAAACACCGGTCACTAGAGTGACCAAATCTGTGGTAATGCTCACACTGCCTCTGTGTTGGCTATGATGCAACCGAGGTATCAGGTCCACTGCCTTGAGTACACTCTCTATGATGGTGAGGTCCACCACAAGTCCAACAAGCAACACCACCACTCACTGGCTGCCGCTGACCCGAAAATGAAGGTAAGGGTCTAACTCCACTAGGCCCTCCACTTGCTCCATAGGATCTGGGCTGTCCACCTTGTCCTCAAAAACCAACTAGGCATGGTGCACTCTAATGCACTCTAGAAGAAGTCACAACTGTGGATGAGGTCTCCTACCAAATCCAGATGTCACTACCCTCTCTTCTACCATGTTGAGCTCAATACGATCAACCAAACCAAAGACCACTGCCAAAGTAGGCAAAGTAACCTATAACAATGTAGCATCACAAACACTACATCACAAATCCTTGTCTAGTATCCTATACCAAAATTGGACTGCCTGGGCCTCAGTAACTCCCTAAGTGAAACTGATCAGCCGCCTCATACGAGTGTATGCTCACGTAGGCTCTCTCCAGCCTTCCGTTGGAACTCCTACAAGCTCCTCAGCTTGTCAGTCCGTACTCCCTGGTAGTTCTACCTCAAACATAGGAAAACTCCACCATGGGGTTAAACCCTGGTACCACACTACCTCCTGTAGCGGTACCTCCACTCGTAGTAGCACTATCTCCAGCTAGTGCAACTCCACTAGCTCCACCAACACTACTTGAGCTAGAACTCATAGGTACAATCGATCTACTCTTAGCCATCAAGCCTGAAGTGATGGAGACATAGTGTGGAGACCAATATTGTCTACATAACTCAATCTCCTCCAAATGAGCTTTCCTAAACTCATAGTAGTCATCCATCGGCAGACCCTCCAGATGCTGAAACAACCCCTTCCATGCCATGAAAGGTGTGAACAAAGTCAGGTTTTGCATCTGCTGCAAATCACATCAACTATCAAACTCCTAGATGAAGTCATCCAACTCAATGGTACCCAATGTACCAAAGTAACGCCTAGGGTCTTTGGAGGCCCCATAAATCTCGTCCATGTCCCACAACAACGGTGCGGACACACCAAGTGCACTCTCAAGTGAATCAACTCTTGTGTCGAACTCCAACTCAGAGTCAATCTCCTCCTTCACGGGGACCTAAGATACAGGCTGATACCGAGCACCACTCCGAGTAAACCCACTGCGTACTATAGGGCTAACTCCTCTAGAATCTCCAAAGAACTCTGTCATGACAAAGTAACCGCAACAACAAACCAGAACCACCAATTGTAACTGCCAGTTGCAACCGCAAGTACCCCACCAAGTGCCAACACCACCAAGGGCCAATACCAACTAAGCACCACCCACTAATGTAACTCTAACCGAGATAACTACATCAGGGGAAAGTGCAACTTGTAACCTACCATCATAACACGCACTCTCACGGTCTGCAGGTCATCACTTCCTACCTCACCGGAGAGAAACAAAGGTAGTTTGACTGGTCATCACTCCAGCCTCACCACCGAGAGCACACCAGAGCACCAACGCTCAAAAGTCAGGACACCTCACACAAATGTGGTGCACAAATAGGAAGCAGAGAATGGAGGGGGTCCAATCACAAGAAATCTAAACAAAAACCCTCCATCTCATAACACAACACAAGAGTGACTCTACCACCATTTGGCATTTGACATAAGAGACGTTCGTATCTAAGTCCTAAGCTACCAGGATCACCAAGAATGGGATCAAACTGCCTCTCCTAGCCAAAAGCTAGGATATGGTGTGTAGATAACAATGGCACAATCACTAGGACAACAAGTGAGGGTGGACGAGTTGGCTAGGGCACCAGTCTAGGTGTAACAATATGGAGTTTAGCGACAAAGTTAGTCAGGTTTATGAAGTAGAGAATAAGACAAAATAGCCTAGAATATTCTAGAAGTATCTAAGAAGCTTCTTGGGAAGCTTCCCAACTAGTTAACTTGCACCCTAAGCAGGTAGCTTCTAGAAGGAAACTTCTAGAAGCTTCTAACTAGCTTAGCTTGTACTCCAAGTAGGCGGCTTTTAGAAGGAAGCTTCTTGAGAAGCTTCTTGGTTAACTTGGCTTGCACTCCAAGAAAGCGGCTCAAGGAAGCTTCTTGAGAAGCTTCATGAGTCTTGTATGTTACCTATAAATACCAAAGCAAAAGCTCATGCTAGGCATTCGGAGTTTTCTCTCATTCAAGTGTCCCAATGTGAGTTTCCATTCTCCTATTTCTCTCCTCAATTTTGGTCTTTTACATTGGTATCAGAGCAAAAATGGGATGGATGGAATTTATGGACCACCAAATCCACTTTCACCAAACCATTGGGACTTTCATGTCCAAATATTACCAAAACATCATTTCACATAATTCATCACCTCGCGCTTTGGGCAGGATTTTCTACATATGATCACTGTCTTAGAGGAACCGTTGATACTTCCGGTGGTAACTTATGGAGAACGGTGGACGTGTTGTATCTATGTGTTAATCAACTAGATAAATTGAGGGTAATGGAATAGAGTAGAAGCAATGGCGGCAATACCGGATGTTATCCTTGCAATGCAACAACAAATCGAGCATCTTACTCGATTGTTGGATGAATAAGACCAACAACGACAAGAACAGATAGATAGAGCGCCAGTTCAAGATGGAGAAGATCTCATTCAATTCCCTAAACCCAAGGTATTTGAAGGCAAGAATCTCCCGGGTGCAGTGGAGAATTTTGTGTTTGATTTTGAACGTTATTTTGAAGCTACCAATCTACAAGATGAGCAAAAACAGATTCTCTTGGCTTCTAGCCAATTGGATGGAGTAGCAAAGCTATGGTGGAGATTTTGAGTGGAGCGAGCCGAACGACAAATGGTTGCACCGATCTTGACATGAGCGAAATTCAAGAGCGCAATAATCAGTCGGTTCCAAGCTATAAATGCCATACAGGCTGCACGGGATAAGTTGGCAGAGTTGAAACATATTGGCTTTGTAAGAAGTTACATCTCGCAGTTCCAAAACACCGTCATGCAGATCCCAAATATTCTGGAAGGTGAAGCTCTGGATCAATTTGTGAGGGGCTTGAAGGCAAGAACCAAATTAGAGGTAACCATGCAAGAGCCACAACACTTGGAGGAAGCCATGCGGTTGGCCAAACGTTTTGATTCCTTGGTGGCAACAACTTGGTCTCGACCTTGACCTCCACAAAGCCTACCAATACACTACACACAAGTGGAGGAGCCAGCACCAATGGAGATTGATGCAATTCAACAAAGACCACTGAGCATGGTGGACAGAGAGAAATTGCGACAAAATGGTAGTTGTTTCTATTTTCGCCAATTGGGGCATTGCATTGCTGAATGTCCACTCAAGAATGGACGACCTCGACAAGTTGCCCAAGTGGAGGTTGTGGAGCGGAATGATCAGGGAAACAAGGAATCCCAATAGGAGATTTTGAGCCACCTATTGGGAGCTTGATTAGTTCTAATGGGATTGAAGGCTCGACCTATGCAAGTCTGCTTCACTTGCAAGGTATGATATCTAATCGAGGTTGTAGAATTTTGGTTGATTCTGGAAGTTCAGAGAATTGCATGTCTATGCAAGTAGCAAAGGAATTGGGTATTCCTATCAAGTCAGTAATTGGAAGTAGTTTGATGATGGCGGATGGTAGAAAGGGTTCTGCATTCCGCACCTCGCATCCTATTACCTTCAAGATTGGGAAGGAGTATTTGGAGTGTATGAGGTTTATAGTGGCACCTCTACACTATGATATCATTCTGGGTCTACCTTGGCTTGAATGTCATAAGGTTCAATTTGATTGGACCCGACGCCAAATTCAAGTACAACACCAAGGTAGGAATTTCCGATTAGGTTGTCTGGCACCTCTGAGTAAGACACCTAAGAATAGTCAGGCCCAAGATGGGAAGTTTGTTGAGAAGGTAGCCATAGAGCAAACCTTGAAGGAAGTGGAGTCCCAAGATGGGAAGTTTGCCAAGAAGGCAACTATGGAGCAAGTTTGGAAGAGAGATGAGTCCCTAGAAGGGAAGTTTGTTAGTAAAGCAGCCATAGAGCAAGCTTTGGAGGAAGATAAGTCTGTATTTGCGGTGTAGATCAAGCCGATTACACAAGACCAATTTGTGGAGGACCAAGAGCCTCATCAAGTAATGGTTGATCGGATAGTTAAGGAGTTTGCGGACGTGTTTTTGGATGATCTGCCAAAGGGATTACCCTCTGATCGAGGTATGCCCTTCAAGATCGAGTTATTGCCAAGGAGTACTCCAATGAGAAGACCGATCTATCGGCTCTCACCAAAGGAGTTGGAGGAGTTGCAAACAACACTTATAGAGTTGTTGGAGAAGGACTTCATACAACATAGTACCTCTCCTTGGGGAGTGTATCGATACTATATGTTCCAAAGAAGGATGGAGTACTTTGATTTTGTATTGATTATTGTGGGCTCAATAAGCAAACCATGAAGAATGCATATCCCTTGCCTCGTATCGATGACTTACTTGATCAACTAAGTGGAGCATGTTACTTTTCCAAGTTGGATCTTCATAGCGGCTATTGGCAAATTCCGATTGATAGAGAGGATGTGCAAAAGACTACCTTTTGCACAAGGTATGGGCATTTTGAGTGGAGAGTTCTACCTTTCGGACTCACTAATGCTCCAGCAATCTTCATGGATCAGATGCATCGGGTGTTGGATGGACTATTGGATCGGTCAATGGTGGTATTCTTGGATGTATCTTAATCTATAGCAAGACAGAGGCTAAACACATGAATCATGTGCAAGAGGTCCTAAGACGACTATGACAATGGAAATTTTACTGTAAGAAGTCGAAGTGTGCTTTTTGGCAAAAGGAGGTTACCTTCTTGGGTCATAAGATCTCATCAGAGGGGATCAAGATGGAAGAAGAGAAGATCAAGGCCATTACTGATTGGCCTACCCCAAAGGATGCTACAGAAGTACGGGCATTCAATGGATTTGCTAGTTTTACCGGTGATTCATCCACTATTATGCTCATGTGGCTGCAACATTGACTAACCTCTTGGGAAATAACTTGAGCTTCCAATGGAACACCAAACATGAAGAAGCATTCCAAAATTTGAAAAATATGGTGTCTTTGAGACCCATTCTTCAACCATATGATCCTCAACTACCTTGTATGGTTGATTTTGATGCTTCTAACTTTGCAATTGGAGCTATGTTGCAACAAGAATTTCCAGATGGACTACATCCCATTGCCTTTGTGTCTCACCAACTAAATACAGCTGAAATAAATTACTCTACTCGAGATCGGGAACAACTTGCACTGGTATATGCCACCAAGGTATGGAGGCATTATCTCTTGGGGAAACAAGTGATCATGCAAACTGATCACAAGTCATTGTTGCAGACCTTACACCTAGAGCACATGAAGAGTCAACATCATCGATGGGAAGAGAAACTCCAATTGTTTGACATCAAACTTGAGTACAAACCAGGTTGGTTCCATGTCATCCCTGATGCTCTGTCACGACAACCTGATTTGAAGTCTCTTCCTCTCATTGCGGTAGCAATTACGACGGTGTCAATTGATCCCAAGATCCATAATGAGTTTTGGTTAGCTCTCCAACAAGATCCCTTCTTCCAAATGGTACAAGGTTGTCTAACATCAGGTGACAAAGAGTACAACACCTTCTCCTTCAAGGAAGGCCTTCTATTCCATGCGGGCCGGATTTATGTTCCAGCCAAAGGTGATCTTCGACTTGTGCGCCTTCAAGAAGCCCATGATTTACCCATCGCTGGTCACATGGGTATGGACAAGACCTTGGGTACCCTCCAATGTCAATGGTGGTGGCCCAACATGACACAAGATGTTCGAGAATTTGTCATATTGTGTGAGAGCTGCTTATGTAACAAGGCCAATAATCAGAAGCCGAGTGGACTCCTTCAAATCGCTTGCCATTCCATCCGCTTGCTGGGAGCATGTGAGCTTGGATCTCATCACATCCTTGCCAAAGACAAAACAAGGACACACCGCAATCGTGGTGTTTGTGGATAAGCTTAGTAAGTAAATCTACTTGGCACCAACCTGTGATACCATGGATGCTCCAACCTTAGCGCAAATCTACTTCGACAATGTCTTCAAGCATCATAGGATGCCACGTGTACTCATTTGTGACCATGATCCTCAATTTACTGGGAAGTTTTAGCAAGCACTCTTCTAGATACTCGGCACCAAGCTTACTTTGTCCACGGCCTATCATCCTCAAACTGATGGACAAACTGAACGTGCAAATCATACATTGGAGGATATGTTGCGGGCCTTTGTCAATGTCCACCATACCAACTGGGATGAATGTCTTGCAGCTGCAGAATTTGCCTACAACAATTCCAAACAGGCAAGCACCGGATTTTCTCCCTTCTTTCTCAATTTTGGCCAAGATCTGCTTGTTCCAGTTTCGCTTCTTGCTCCCCCTCCCTCTCAGGTTCCTCATACTTCCACATTCTTGACCACTATACCCCAATCTCTCCAACAAGCCAAGTCTCACGTCCTTGTTGCTCAGAATTGCCAAAAAACAATATGCGGACCACCATCATCGTGATCTCACCTTTGAAGTTGGCAATAAAGTCATGCTATCCTCTAGTAACCTCCTTCTCCTACTTGATACCCAAGTTTGTAAACTTGCTCCTAATTGGATAGGACCCTTTGATATCACCCACATTGTCTCTCCTGTTGCTTATCGACTTGCCTTGCCTTGTCACATGCATATCCATCATGTCTTTCATGTTTCCAAGTTGAAACCCTTTGTTCCTAACCCCTCTTCCTTTTCCTCTTGAGTCCAACCTCCTCCTTTGCTTGTCCCTATCAATGATCATGAGGAGTACAAAGTTGATCTTATCCTTGCGCGTCGTCATATTCAACAAGGCCTTCACCAACATACGAAGTACAAGGTCCTTTAGAAAGGGTATCCCTTTCATGATGCCACATGGGAACCTCTTTCCTACCTCCAAAATGCACAGATGGCCATCAAGGAATTCAAAGCTTCACTGGCGACGAGGACGTCACCAACTAGCGGCGGGGGAATATGTAACAATATGGAGTTTAGCGACAAAGTTAGTCGGGTTTACGAAGTAGAGAATAAGACAAAATAGCCTAGAATATTCTAGAAGTATCTAAGAAGCTTCTTGGGAAGCTTCCCAACTAGTTAACTTGCACCCTAAGTAGGTAGCTTCTAGAAGCTTCTAACTAGCTTAGCTTGCACTCCAAGTAGGCGGCTTTTAGAAGGAAGCTTCTTGAGAAGCTTCTTGGTTAACTTGGCTTGCACTCCAAGAAAGCGGCTCAAGGAAGCTTCTTGAGAAGCTTCATGAGTCTTGTATGCTACCTATAAATACCAAAGCCGAAGCTCATGCTAGGCATTCGGAGTTTTCCCTCATTCAAGTGCCCCAATGTGAGTTTCCATTCTCCTATTTCTCTCCTCGGTTTTGGTCTTTTACACTAGGAACAAGAGATCTAGGAGTCAAACCTTGTTGTGCACAATCTAGCAAGAAAGGCAGATTTTGCCAACCAATGACCAAGATCTACTCTAAACTAGCTAGCCTCACGTTGGCTTGCTGGCCCTTCTAGGCCTTCATAGCCCACAGCCCTATGCCTTGAAGCCTTGAAATACCAAAATTCAGCCAAATGAGGCCTTTCTTCTTGCCACTTCAAACCTCCTCCAAAATTGGCAAACTTCTCCAAATCTACAAAAGTCCTCCGAACTAGCAAAAATCCTCCAAATCTGGCCAAAATATGACGTAAAATGAAGCTAAAATCTGATGTAAAATATGACATAAACCCTAAAGTTGGCTGACCGCCAAATCCCCCACTAACTTTCCACTCAAGCCAAATTGACAACACAAGTTTCTCCAAATCATAAAGTCATGAGAATAGCTTCCCAACTCCACCTTCAATTTGATTTTTTGAGCCCAACTCGCAACAAATTGGTCCCACTTTCACCTCCTGAGTTCAAAATCACAACCACTGCTTGAAATTTGCTCCTTCTTTGCTCAAAATTTGGCCAGCGCTTTTGCACACTATGGAAAAGCTGAACTTGAATCAAGCTACCAATGATCCACCGAGCTTGGAGATACCACCAACACTCAAAGTTCATGCACCCAATTTCCCTTTGACTTCACTTCTCTGATGTTATTAGATTGTTTACCACTCTCAACTCAACTCAATTCAGATCAGTACTTGATCTGTCACTCTATAACTGCCAACAAATGGGCACTGACTACAGTCAAGCCACACCCACTCAAGCATAGAGAATCCAGGTGACGCTCGCCGGCCTCTGTCCACCATAGCCAAGAACTCAAAGGCTCAACATCAAAGAAGTGAGCTCTCTGGAGCTGCACTTTGAAAGTATACCCCCTAGACTCGAGCTAGGTCTGAACCCTAACAGTCCCGTTGATGGTACACTCGACGGTGCAAATGGTGCAAAGTGACGGTGGGCCCTACTGTGAAGTCAATACCCAAACATAAAATCTGACCGTCGGAAAGTAGTCTTTGAGAAACTGCTGAAATAATTCTAACTACTATCACTAGAACTCCAGTGTCCAAGCATCTAGATGCAACACTACAAATGGCGTGACAGAGCACCTCCTTGTGCCTTGTCATGAAAACCAGCATAATTAATCTCCTCCTCAACAATATTTAGAGGAGATTTTCCCTTGTCAATATGAGTAGTCTGAGCTTTCTCCTCCTAGATCAATGATCTAGACTCATTGAATAAAACATCTCTATTGACAATCAATTTATAGGTGAGGGGATCCCACAACCTGTAACCCTTCACACCACTTTGGTAGCCAAGAAGAACACATTTCTTGGAAGTACAATCTAGCTTAGATCTACTTTCCTTGGGTATGAGAGGATAAGCATTACATCCAATGACTACCAAATGATTGTAATGTGTAGGCAGTCTTTGCCTCTTAAACGGTGTCATGTAATGAATCACAATGGAAGGGGAAAGATTTACTAAATAAGCTGCAATGTTGAAAGCTTCAGCCCAAAATGCATGTGATAAACCTGATTAGCTCAACATTCTCCTCATTTGCTCCAATAGTGTTTGATTGAGCCACTCAACAACACCATTCTACTGTGGAATATATACTACAGTGAGATGGCAAGTTATCCCCTCTTGTTGACAATACACCTCAAATTCTCTAGAAGTGTATCCCTCCTCCCCCATTATTTGAGTGCAAAAATCTCACTTTCTTACCAATCTGAGTCTCAACTTGCACTTTCCACTTCTTGAAAGTGACAAAGACCTCAGACTTCTGACGCATAAAGTAAATCCATACAAACCTTAAATAATCATTGATGAAAGATACATAGTACATATTTCCAGACTATGAAGGAGTAGGAGGATGGGCACCACACGTCACTATGTATATAATCAAGAATCCTTTTGGAACTATAAGTTCCAACACCAAAAGTAGTTTGATGTTGCTTCCTTAGTACACAATACTCACAGAATTCTAAACTACTAGACCGTAGTGTAGAAATAAAGCCTTTCTTGGAATAGACATGCTCTTCTCACTAACGTCATAAGTAGTTAATCATATCATAAGATCTAGTAGCATGAGTTTCTCCATAAACATTGTTGCACTCTAGCACATATAGATTCTTATGCCTATTTCCCTTCAAGATGACTTTTCCCCTAGCTATGAATTGAAGTACACCATCAACTACTTCCCATTGATGACCATTTCTGTCTAACAATGCCAAGAGATATCAAGTTCTTCCTCATGTCAGGGATATGCTTGATATTAGTCAATGTGCACACAAGCCCATCAAAAATTTGAATCTTAACAAATCGAATGCCTACAATTTGATAGGGATGGTCATTCATCAAAATTGCTCAATCAAAATTGAACTTAGGGAGAGAACTCAACATGTGGAGTGCCTTTCTCTCATCACTCAAGTCCTCTCCAAGAGTTTGCAAGTCCATAATGAGATCATTGAAGGCATTGATATGATCTTGTAACTTGGTCTCATTTTCCTTCATCTTGACTCTCATCAGCTTCAAGGATGTGTAGAGACAATTTGATAACTCTTTTGATGGTAATTTTGTTTTAGCACATCAAAAAGAGTAATGTACTCCTTGTACAATTGTTTGATGACATGTGGCTATAGATTTAAAACAATATGTGTACAATTATCTCCAACATGTCATCCCAATCATCCTCTAACACCAAATTGGTCTCGGGTCTCAACAATTTCCCAAAACCATTGGCCTTGAGCATGCCTTGAGTATGATGCTCCCATAGGAGATAATCAAAGCATCCATCATACTTGGCAAGGTCAACTTTGGCACCTCTAGACTTCATGACCACCATCTTGCCCTTTCTTATTGCTTGGCCATCCCTCACCTGTTCTTGAAACTTCCCTCTACTTAGCTTGAATGTAGAAGGCCAAAATTAGCTTCACAATGCAGCCTCCAATGCCCGCTTGATGTTGACAGGTAGCAACAGTGGTTCTTGGTAGTTTCTATCACTTTCATTATAGGAGTTTCTCTTCTAAAATTCATGGAAACTTCTTTTGATGTAGAGGAACATATAATTTTTGAAGCTTGTGGTATGAGAAGGTTTTCTCTACCAATAGGAATCTCTACTTTTCCTCTCTAAATTACTATTCCAGTTGACGATAATACTTTCAAAGCAAGGTAAATAATACACTCTTTAAACTAAGTGAGAATTTGACCTTTTGGAAAATTTACTTGCAAAAACAGACAATTCACATTGTTGTGCACTCTAACTATGCAATTTGAGTTATGCTCGGTACTGTATATGGAAATTGCACTATCAGGCTACCTTCTCTTTGGAGAAGCTATATGTAAAAGACCGAGACCGGGGAGAGATATGAGAATGGAAACTCACATTGGGACACTTGAATGTGGGAAAAGTCCGAATGCCTAACATGAGCTTTGGCTTTGGTATTTATAGGTAGCATACAAGGCTCTTGAGAAGCTTCTCAAGAAGCTTCCTTCTAGAAGCCGCTTACTTGGCAAGCTAAGCTAAGCTAGTTGGAAGCTTCTAGAAGCTTCCTTCAAGAAGCTACTTACTTGAGGTGCAAGCTAAGCTAGCCAGGAAGCTTCCCAAGAAGCTTTCTAGATACTTCTGGAATATTCTAGGCTAATTTGTCTTATGTGCTACTTCGTAAGCCCGACTAAATTTGTCACTAAACTCCATATTGTTACATATTCCCCCACTGCTAGTTGGTGATGTCCTCGTCGCAAGTGAAGCTTCAAATTCTTGGATGGCCGTCTATGCATTTTGGAGGTGAGAAAGAGGTTCCAATGTGGCATCATGAAGGAGATACCCTTTCCAAAGGACCTTGTACTCCATATGTTGGCAACAGCCTTGTTGAATATGGCGACCCGCAAGGATACGATCAACTTTGTACTCCTCATGATCATTGATAGGGACAGGAAGAGGGGGAGGTTGGACTTGAGAGTAAAAGGAAGAGGGGTTAGGAACAAAGGCTTTCAACTTGGAAATATGAAAGACAGGATGGATACGCATGTCACAAGGCAAGGCAAGTCGATAAGCAACAAGAGAGACAATTTGTGTGATATCAATCCTATCCAATTAGGGGCAAGTTTACAAACTTGGGTATCAAGTAGAAGAGAGAGGTTACTAGAGAATAGCATGACTTTATCACCGACTTCAAAGGTGAGATCACGATGATGGCGGTCCACATATTGTTTTTTGGCAATTCTTAGCAACAAGGAGGTGAGACTTGGCTTGTTGGAGAGATTTGGATATAATGGTCAAGAATGTAGAAGTATGAGAAACCTGAGATGGAGAGGGAGCAAGAAGAGAATTTGGGACAAGCAAATCTTGGCCAAAATTGAGAAAGGAAGGAGAAAATTTGTGCTTGCCTGTTTGGAATTGTTGTACGCAAATTTTGTAGCTGCAAGACATTCATCCCAATTGGTATGGTGGACATTGACAAAGGCACACAACATATCCTCCAATGTATGATTTGCACGTTCAGTTTGTCCATCAGTTTGAGGATGATAGGCCTGTAACACCCATTTGTGCATGTGTGTGGTATTGTGATATTTAGCTTGGTTTTACAAGTACTTAAGAGATATTATTTATATAGAGATAAAGGATGGTTCTATATTAGTCATGGTTAGCTAAAGTTAGTCATAGCTAAGATAGAGGGGACCTTACTTTAGAGGAAGTAGAAAAGATGAGCACAACTATTTTGGATTTTAGTGTGTTGACTTGGTATTATTCCTAGGTGTTTGGCTTTGAGGAAAGAGTTGAGAACTCTTGGGCCCGCAAGCCTTTTTGTTTTGGATTCTTCTTTAGTCTAAGGATAGCCCATGTAAAGGAATCCTTGACTTAGTGGTTGGGTCAAGATAAGACCACATGCTTAGGGGAATATGCCCATGTGAATGGATATTCCTTTCTACTTTTTGACTTTACTTGACTTTTAGTCTAGTAACTTGAGTTACTACAATAATTAGTAACTTTGGTACATAGCTATTTCACAAGTATATAAACAAGGGGTGAGGAGGTACTCATCATCCTTTCATTTGCAACTATCTCTCTCTCATTGATCTCTCTAGTGAGCAATGTCTTGAGTCTTAGAGTGTTAGCCTTGGAGGAGTATGATGGAGTTTGGGTTCCTTGCCTTCTTAGTCCATGGTGCGCTACCATAATAGCCATCAGAGGTTCATCCTGAGTGAGAGACAGGCCGGCTCACAGGCCATGGACAAAGCAAGCTTGGTGCCGAGTATTTGGAAGAGTGCTTGCCAAAACTTCCTGGGAAATCAAGGATCATGGTTGGAGATGAGTACACATGGCATCCCATGATGCTTGAAGACATTGTCAAAGTAGATTTGCACTAAGGTTAGAGTATCCACGGTATTACAGGTTGGTGCCAAGTGGATTTGCTTACTAAGTTTATCCACAAACACCACAATTGCCATATGTCATTGTTTTGTCTTTGGCAAGGATGTGATGAGATCCAAGCTCACATGCTCCCAACAAGCGGATGGAACGGCGAGTGGTTGAAGGAGTCCACTCGGCTTTTGGTTGCTTGCCTTGTTACGTTGGCAGCTCTTACATGATTAGACAAATTCTTGAGCATCTCGTGTCATGTTGGGCTACCACCATTGACATTGGAGGGTACCCAAGGTCTTGTCCACACCCATGTGACCAGCAATGGGTAAATCATGGGCTTCTTGAAGGTGCACAAGTCAAAGATCACCTTTAGTTGGAACATAGATCCGATCCTCATGGAATAGAAGGCCCTCCTTGATGGAGAAGGTGTTTTTCTCATTATTGCATGCTGTAAGGCAACCATGTACCATTTGGAAGAAGGGATCTTTGTGTAGAGCTGACTAAAACTCATTTTGGACCTTGGAGTCAACTTACACCGTTGAAATTGCCGCTATGATGAGAGGAAGAGACTTCAAATCAGGTCGTCATGATAAAGCATTAGGGATGACATGGAACCAACCTGGTTTGTACTCAAGTTTGATGTCATATAGTTGGAGTTGTTCCTCCCATTGATGATGTTGACTCTTCATGTAAAAACTGGCCAATCCACTGAATGCCCGTGCTTTTGGAGCATCTTTTGGGGTAGGCCGATCAGTAATGGCCTTGATTTTCTCTTCTTCCATCTTGATCCCCTCTGATGAGATCTTATGACCCAAGAAGGTAACCTCCTTCTGCCAAAAGGCACACTTCGACTTCTTGCAATAAAATTTCCATTGTCGTAATTGTCTTAGGACTTCTTGCACATGATTTATGTGTTCTGCCTCTGTCTTACTATAAATTAAGATGTCATCCAAGAACACCACCACAGACCAATCCAATAGTCCATCCAATACCCAATGCATTTGACTGATGAAGATTGCTGGAGCATTAGTGAGTCCAAAAGGTAGAACTCTCCACTCAAAATGCCCATACCTTGTACAAAAGGTAGTCTTTTGCACATCCTCTCTATCAATAGGAATTTGCCAATAGCTGCTGCAAAGTTCCAACTTGGAAAAGTAGCGTGCTCCACTTAGTTGATCAACCAAGTCATCGATTCAAGGCAAGGGATATGTATTCTTCACGGTTGGCTTATTGAGCCCATGGTAATCAATACAAAAACAAAGTCCTCCATCCTTCTTTGGAACAAATAATACCGGTGCTCCCCAAGGAGAGGTACTATGTTGTATGAAGTCCTTCTCCAACAACTCTGTAAGTGTTGTTTTCAATTGCTCTAACTCCTTTGGTGAGAGCTGATAGATTGGTCTACTTACTAGAGTACTCCTTGGCAATACCTCAATCTTGAAGGGCATATCTCGATCAAAGGGTAATCCCTTTGGCAGATCATCCAAAAATACATTCACAAACTCCTGAACTATCCAATCAACCATTGCTTGATGAGGCTATTGGCACTCCTTAGATTGTTCTTGTGCAATTGGATTGATCCACACCGCAAATACAGACTTATCTTGAATTTGGCATGTTGTACTTGAATTTGGCGTTGGGTCCAATCAAATTGAACCTTATGATGTTCAAGCCAAGGTAGCTCCAAAATGATATCATAGTGTAGAGGTGCCACTACAAACCTCATACACTCCAAATACTCCTTCTCAATCTTGAAGGTAATAGGATGCGAGGTGCAAAATGCAGAACCCTTTCTACCATCCACCATCATCAGACTACTTCCAATCACTGGCTTGATAGGAATACCCAATTCCTTTGCTACTTGCATAGACATGAAATTCTCTAAACTTCCAGAATCAACCAAAATCCTACAATCCCGATTAGATATCGTACCTTGCAAGCAAAGCAAACTTTCATAGGTCAAGCCTTCAATCCCATTGGAACTAATCAAGCTCCCAGTAGATAGCTCAAAATCTCCTATTGGGATTCTTTGTTTCCTTGATTCTTCAGTTCCATAAACTCCATCTGGGCAACTTGTTGAGGTCACCCATTCCTAAGTGGACATTCAGCAATGCAATGTCCAACTTGGTGACAATAAAAATAACCTCCATTTTGTCGTAGTCTTTCTCTATCTGCTGCACCAAGTGGCCTCCGTTGGATAGCATCAATCTCCATTGGTGTTGGTTCTTCCACCCGTGCATATTGTACTAGTAAGCCTGGTGTAAGTCAAGGTCAAGACCAAGTTGTTGCAACCAAGGAATCAAAGCGCTCATCCAATTGCATGGCTTCTTCTACATTTTGTGGTTCTCACATGGTCACCTCCAATTTGGTTTGCGACTTCAATCCCCACACAAATTGATCTAGAATTTCTCCTTCTTGTATATTTGGTATTTGCATGGTGATGTTCTAAAATTATGTGATGTAGTCTCTTACTGAACCAATCTACTTCAACTCCTCCAATTTATCTCGTGCAGCTCGAGTGGCATTTATAGTTTGAAATCAACCAAGTATTGTATCCTTGAATTCTCTCCATGTCAAGATTGGTTCAACAATCTGTCATTCAGCTTGCTCCACTCGGAATTGACACCAAAGTTTTACCACACCATCTAATTGGCGAGAAGCCAAGAGAATCTATTTCTGTTCATCTTGAAGATTGGTGGCTTCAAAGTAACATTTGCAATCAAACACAAAATTCTCCACTATGCCTAGAAGATTCTTGCCTTCAAACACCTTGGGTTTTGGAAATCAAATATGATCTTCTCCATCTCGGACTGGTGCTCTCTCTATATGTCCTTGTTGTTGTTGGTCTTGTTCATCCAACAATCAAGTAAGGTGCTCGATTTGTTGCTGCATCGCAAGGATAATGTCCAATATTGCCGCCATAGCTACTACTCTATCCTACTACTCCTAATTTATCTAATTGATTAACACATAGATACAACACGTCCACCTTTCTCCATAAGTGACAACCGGAAGTATCAAGGGTTCCTCAAACACGGTGATCATATGTAGAAAATCCTGCCCAAAGCGTGAGGTGATGAATTGTGCGAAGCGGTGCTTGGGTAATATCCCGATATGAAAATCCCAATGGTTTGGCGGAAGTGGATTTGGTGGTCCATATATTCCATCCATCCCATTCTTGCTCTGATACCAATGTAAAAGACCGAGACCAAGGAGAGAAATAGGAGAATGAAAACTCATATTAGGACACTTGAATGTGGAAAAACTCCAAATGCCTAGCATGAGCTTTGGCTTTGGTATTTATAGGTAGCATACAAGGCTCTTGAGAAGCTTCTCAAGAAGCTTCCTCAAGCCACTTTCTTAGAGTGCAAGCCAAGTTAACTAGGCAGCTTCTCAAGAAGCTTCCTTCTAGAAACCACCTACTTGGCGTGAAAGCTAAGCTAGTTGAAAGCTTCTAGAAGCTACTCACTTGAGGTGCAAGCTAAGCTAGCCGGGAAGCTTCACAAGAAGCTTCCTATATACTTTCAGAATATTCTAGGCTAATTTGTCTTATGTGCTACTTCGTAAGCCCAACTAACTTTTTCGTTAAACTCCATATTGTAACACTATAGATTCAGACATCTTGGCCAACTTTGACCAAGATCCAAGCATTGCCCACAACAGATTGTGGAGTGATTTAATTTGTGTGGGTTATGTGGTTCATCTCTTGTTTTTTTCCCTATTATCACTTCTTCTTCAAGCAAACTGTAGATTCTCTTTTCTTCCACTCCAAAGCTCCTCTCCAAGACACCAATGCCATGTTTAGCATCCTTATTGCATCTTTGGTCAATTCTCCTCATGGTAGTTGTTGTGAGTGTTGCCAGAGTACTACTCAAATCTACTCTTTCACCAAAGATCAATCTTAAGTTCTCCATCTCATTCACCTACTCTAGGCAATCATGTTGGTGAGTAAAAATCAAGAGTCTACTTCTGCAAGGAGAAGGTGATTGTTCCGAAGACCACGATGGAGATGTTTATAGTTCAGCCGAACGTTTGGTTGGTGAATAGAATGTTTTTTGCTCATATGGTAATAGTTTTCTACCCCCAAATTTAGCATGACAGTTTTTGTGTTGAGTCAATAAGGTCAAGAATTGGAAATGTTAGAAAAAAGAAAAATTTACTACTTGAGTTCATCCAAGTTGAATATTGGCATGAACCTTGCTTTACACCTCAATGGCAAGAGATCTAGAAAGCATGTTCTCTTTGCAGCAGATTTCTGTCCAACGTCTTGTATTCCTCATACCTACTCTTCACCAAAACATCTTTGCTACTCCATCAATCTGCTATAATACTCCAAGGATAGGAGACATAAAGAGAAACACACCATGAGAAACACACACTTTCACACTCAAACTCCGATGCCCCAAAGGAGCACCTTCTCTTTATTATATAGGCAAAGCGGATCTCCTCCAATGAAGCTCCACCATAGGATTAGGTACATAGATAGGTGACATGTCAACAAGCTCCACCCTTGGATTACTTACTTGGATGGGTGACATGTCGGTCTTGGTCCTATCTGGTTGGTCAAACAAGCTTTGACCAAAGGGAATCTTTTAGGGAATCTTCTAGTAGGAATCTCATAATCACGTGGGTGAGGTACCGTTGGAAAGCTCTCAATGATACAAAGTCAGGAGAAGGAAAGGCAAACGTTTCTTCCATTGGGGGGAGATTTTGCACATTTTTTAGGCCCAATTCATCTGTTTAGGCCTCCAAAATTGCCTTCAAAGATTTCAAGCATATTTCGATTCCAACTCTATTAGTAGAAGTCCCCTTTTGGTGATACCTCTTTCTGATCTATTCAGTCCATCCTGTGAAACATCTTTCCAGATGTTACCAACCCAATTCTCACGTTCAAATCATATGTCTAGCTATTGGTTCTAAGGTTTTCAAATCTATTTCGGTTTTCTGCCCTATTAGTAGAAGTACCCTTTTGGTGGTACTTCTTTTTGATCTATTTTGACCATCATATATAACCTCATTCCAGATATTACCAAACCAAATTTCACATCTAGATCATATGGCTAGCTCTTGGTATTACATCTGCCCTCATAGTTGGAACCTTGATAATACCCATTGATTTGCAGTGTAATACATAGCTACTTTTATTAGAACCACATCCTGAAAATTTATTTGGTGTAACATGAAAGTGGATCCATGCTACAACTCCACTCCAACCTAAGTTAGTCCTCTCCTACGCTCTACACATGACTTGACTTGTGGAGTCCTGTAGAAATGAAACCCTCAGATTAGAAGTGGTGAAGAGACAAAACTTTCTTGTCCATCCATTGGGAAAGGCAAACAGACAGTAGAAGAGGGGGTGCCTTGTTCTTTAACCCCACACCAAGTGTTATTCTCTTCCAGGGCATGGAAGGAGAAAGTAGGGAGAACAAAGACCAGGAAGGGAAAGAATAGAAGAAAGAAAAGCAACTTTTCCTTACCGAGGACTCTCAATCAAAGAATGGAAGACAAAGCCAAAGGAGTCCTCCGAGCTGCTGAAGATTGGTTCAGCTGCCTCCTTGCTCAAGTGGATTAATAGCAGAACAAGCAAACAAGCTGACAAAAAGAAAAGAAAAAACCTAAGAATCACTTTGGATGAATTTGATATCCCTATTGGTGTATTTTTTGCATCGTTGAAGTGGCACAACTTTGTCTTTAGCACCATCGCAAAAGATTATTTTGTCCAACTCATCTCCTTCATTTCCTTGTGCTAATCTCTTGTAATTTTGTCTCTAATTAGCAGCATTCCATGAAACAATTGAATGTCCTAGATCAATACTCATTTACAAAAGGATGGCCCCACTCCAACTCTTATAACCCCAAACCTACGCGTCAAGGCAACTAATTCCTCTTGTGCCATTGGAAATCTACATGTTCCACTTTTGAATCTTGCTCCTCCTCTCCATTAGAGAGTAATGACCGAGCTTACCAACAACATTTCTACAAAACGTGTGGAATTGTCACCAACTGCAAATTTGCAGTCCATAAACCACCACCGGAGCCAATAAACTAGCACCCTCAAGCAAAAACACATGTCAAATTACCATCTTCTTAATTGAGCGACCATACCATAAGATGCATCCCATCAAACTTCCCCTACTCACTCACCAAGGAAGCGAATCAATGAATCCATCTCTTGCGTACAACAAGCATAATCTTCTAGTTCCATGTTTTCAATCAATTTTCCCTAGTACAAATTGAAGGTCCAATTCAATAATACACTTGAAATGCATGCACCATGGTCAAAACAAGAAAATAAGTGGTTCACCTCATTGAGGCTACATCCACAAGAACATACAAGTAGCTTAACTGATAATGAAACAAATGTGTTACAAAGAGCTTCTACCATCTCTCTTATATGGTACTCCAGCACTATTTCTAACAAACCAGAGTTGTTCAAGACCTTAGTTAACTCCTTACATCTTGGAAGGCAGCCCAATTGCCTCTAAAGAACCTATGAATCCTAGAGTCTCTTGGTGTCCCGCAGTGCCTCCATGAGCTGGAAGAAGTAATATCCTTTGAGGTAAAAAGTGCCAATAATGTCCAAGTGGAAACATCTTGCCTGAGATCATCAACCAAAATAGCATGGAGAATGAAGGAGAGTGTGGATCCAACCATAGGACGTAAAGTCATAGGGATCATGGGATACATCCATGGTTGAGATAACCTTCGTACGAATGCATGGATAGGATCCAAAAAATGTAACCAAGAGTATGAACCCGGAGGAACCTATAGAGATATGACTGGAGTAAGGATTGGGTCTGGGGGTAGGAACAACACACCTAGGAGAGATCTCAGAATGAGTTTTATGCTGATGGGTAGTTTTGAAACTTCTGAAAGTCTAATATGGAGGCCCTAACAATTTTCCATTATATATATGTGTGTGTGTGTGCAACAAAAGCAACTTGATGGAAAGAGATCCGAATCTCTATTTTGCTTCTTTATGGGAGCCGCTATTCACCACTCACCTTTCGCTATTCACCACTCACCCCCGAGTTTAAAGAACCCCTGTGCATTTTTGTCGCATTCCTATTGGCTGCATGGAAAATGAATGGAAAATGCCATAAAAAATGAAGACTGAAATAAGGCGAGATTTAATGAATTCACACCCGGCGAGAGCTTTTTAAGACCAACTTCGGCGTCTAAAACACTACTTACATCACCATGGATCGTTATCAAGAACTTACCACCACAACCTATACTAGTCTTGAGGTCGCCCGCGCTGCTCTAAATTCAATCTTTGCCAACGAAGGCTACATCGTGACTGTTTTGCACACCAGGCGCGTCGAGAACAAGAGAAATGCGCAGGGGTTCTTTAAACTAGGGGGTGAGTGGTGAATAGCGGCTCCCTTCTTTATTCATTCTTGCTTTTCGTTAGCAGTAGGAGGTTTTACTTTAGCACTTACTGAATTCCGTAGCGATTTCGTCAATCGTTTCATGGTTGTCTCGTAAAATACATCGGGATGTGTAATAAGATAATTCATACGATTTGATGGTATTTACTTTGTTTTTGTAAATTATCACGTTCTTTCCTGGTTTTCGAAAAATTTACACAACCAAAATCAGTTGGACGACCTTAGTCAATTCTAGTGCTAATAGTCCTGTAAATGGTTATGAGGACCTACCTGCACTCCCGTTTTCCGTAAAATTTGCAATAAAAAATACCTCAGTCCCGAAGTATTTCCATAAAATAAAATCTGCAATCGAAATTTTATATTGTGATCCTAGGAACTGCTTGCGATAAAGAAGCAATTTCCACGTTACTAATAATTCTCATTCTATTTTATAGAAGGTGTGGTTACATTAGCCCGTTACATGCAGCTTTAATACCGTGTAATAAATCTTATAGTTACACATTTTAATTTTATATGATATATAATATAGTATATATTTTTACCTCGTAGGTTTCTTCCTTAAATAGGTTGTTTTTTTTCATATTTTAATTAAATTTTATGAAACTAAAGGAAACAATTATAATAATTATTTTTTTTCTTCTTATGTATTTAGTTTTATCTCTGTAGTACTTGATGGGTCTTCCCTCCTTGTTATTCTACGTGTATCGCTTTTTAATTGTATAGTGATGCCCTATAACCTTTAATGGATAGCTTCCGTGATAACGTGTATGGGTGTGATGACAAGATACGTGTAAAGTTTACCGGGGCCCTGTTTATCCTCGTGCTATTCTTTTGTTAATTAACCTTATACATTGTTGTTGAATCTCTTATAAAATATCTTATAGGCTTATTCGTTCTTCAAAAAAATAAAAAATATCTACAAGTATCCTTTTCATATTTACATGTGATCACTCCACTTTTGACTTCATTCGCGTGGTCGTTCCATACATTCCTGAAGTGAAACCCCTATTACAAAAACATTGATTTGGTTGTATTTTGACCACCTAGTCTGCACTCACAATATGATCTCAACTCGAAAACAAAGATGTACTTTAACTAAGACGAGCATTCTTCCACACCTTGAATTCTATGTATTGTATTAGAACTTACTATGCGTACGAATGCTTTGCTCTACATTTTTTCTAGTTTTTGCTTAGTATTGATATATTTGTAAGTAAAGAATGTTACTCGTTTAGAAAAAACCCTATGACATATATATTCACATTGAAAATTTTCAGTACGACTTTTACTAGACAGTGTGATACATCTTATTTCGTGAAGTGAAACGCATCCAGGTTCTTTGTTCGAGTTAAAACTGCCTTATGCATGTTCTGAGTATTACACGTAAAATTTCTCTCTTTGAACGGTTTCTTTGTACCATTAGTCATAGACTTCATTATCAATTTACATGCAATTGAGAACTCTTACTTTGAATGTTTCCTTGGTATCATTGATTATTGTTTTACTATCGAACTTACCCAGAGATCACTTAAATCTATAAACTTAATTTGCAATTTTGTTTTTTTTTTGCTGGAAAAACCAAATTTATTAACTTTGACAATGGCAAATTGTACTATAAATTTTCTATTGCTCCCAGTAAAATGAAACAAAACAATGAGATATTATATGATGTTGCAAATTCAAGATATCACATGATACTGCAAATTCAAGAGAAACTATAATACTTCTATCGCATAATAGGGAAGGTGCATAGAGATAGGGAGAAATGTGATTAAGAGGGATTTTGTGATACATAGCCTGAAATGATTAGATATTGAAACATTTTAGGATAAGTAGATTGAATCTCAGTAAGTTGATGAGAAAAATATTGAAATGGGGATTTGACAAAAAAAAATCCAAATATAGTAGTAGAATTCAACAAGAATAGAATAAAATGAGATAAACTAGAAAATTTTAATATATACAGAAATTGAGGAAGGCATTACAAAACAAGTCTATGTCTGTGTTTGTGAAAAATAAACTTAAAATCATATGCTTTTTAGTATGTTATTTCTAAGTATCCAATAAAATTATTTATTTTACTCACAAACATTATCTTGTTAATTATTATAACATATTTTTGAAAGAAAACTATCTAAATTAGGTTACGACGAACTATTTGTACTAAAGTAAAGAAGAAGATCTAAGTTATATTTCTTTACCTAATTTCTTTTTCAAG
Source organism: Lunularia cruciata (assembly GCA_948567375.1). Lineage (NCBI taxonomy): Eukaryota > Viridiplantae > Streptophyta > Marchantiopsida > Lunulariales > Lunulariaceae > Lunularia > Lunularia cruciata. The sequence goes on along the minus strand of OX419755.1, from coordinate 78,636,798 downwards.
AGAACTCAATGTTTCAAGGAAAAATATTCCTGAGTTTCTTCTGAATTTTATAGCACTTTCTTGTAATGAAAATGAGAATATAAGTTCTAAAGAATCCTGCATCTAGGAATCCTAAATTAAATAATCAACTTGAAAAGCTTTTTAAGCTTCCTAAAATTTATTCATAGATTCTAATAGAAGAGTAACAAAATCTTGCATTCATGGCTAAACGGCACAAAGAAAACACATTAGATGCTTGACTTTAAAACATTGCAGATTTTACTAGTATAAAGTTATGTCTAAAATCTAATCTTATATCAACTCTACAAGAGTAATACGAAGTAAGAAAACTATTTTAATCCATCGTCTATAATTACATCATCTATAATTGCACTTAAATATTGTTGTTTCTACTATGAGGTCGGGTTTTCTCTCTTCTGACCTGATTCGAAGAGGAATGTCCTCGAAAAGCGGAAAGAGAATTCCAATAATAATTGATGCTCACCTAATTTTGGTGAGAAATTATATACTTTGGAATTTAATATTGAAACTAGAGCAGGTGTTAGGTCTTGCATTTATCAGTCCACGTGTTTTCACAGGTGAAAGCGACTCCACGATCGGCTCAAGCGTGTCTAATGCTTACCATATCCTCTCTTTGTCGATGCACACCATTTCTTACAGAAAGCAACTAAATTTAGTCTTTAACCGCACCCGATATATGGAAAACATATTTTTGGTGTTACGTGCAAATGGTTAGCGTCGGGAATAAAGGTGCTCACCGCATCAATATTTATTTTTGATACTACAATCCAAATATCATTTTTGACGTTACAAACATGTTAGACCCATTCAGTACGCGTTCCTATGGCAATGTTGCCAAATTTATAACCATCACCGACTGGAAGAAATATCGATGCTCCAAATCTTTAACTAACCCAACCAACCCAATCTCCAGAGGTCGATGCCAAGGTGCAACCTCAATCTACGTTGCTAGGTAATCTAAGGAATTGTTCAATCGTTCATTTATCTGGCAAGATTGGTGAAGTTTTATGATTCATAAAAGCAAAGCGTCTAGGACACGAGGAGCAAGACAGGCTAGGGTTGAAAAGAGATTGAAAACATCTCCTATATCTCTTGTTGTTGAGGATAACAGTTTGAAATATGTCTTGGCAGACTTGATGAGGGGAAGTGGAAGACTTGGAAAATGGCTGCGCAGCACAGGAAGAGAATCATAAAAAGGACGGAGATTCACTGTGAATTAAAAATTTATCTGACGACGAGTACTGATCGTAATCATAATTTAACCTAAATGATGCAGCTTGCTCTTCACTAATTAGAGTAAGGGGGAAAGGCGACCGCGTAGAAAACACGAAGGATGGGACAAAAGAGGTAAACGGGGCTAATGCCCAACAGTATCGATATTAAGATTAAGATTAAGATTAAGCAAGCAGGTATCTTCGCAGCAGAAATCTATCAGAATCTATAGCCAGGTTAGCATATCAACAAAGCGTAGTTTATAATTAAAATCGCTGCCTTCAAGTTTTACACCAGGTACCAAGTACAAAACTCTCCCTTGGTATGCCAAAACCGCAAAGTTAAACAGCACTACTATATACACAACCAAGACCCACCAAATACACCGTGAAAAGCACTACGGTAGCAGCGAACGTGGTAAGTTACAGTTGCCAATAATCACTGTGGTTTCGTAGAACAGCAAAGTGTCTGTTTCACGATGATGCGTATCCTTGAAAAGGCGAACGGTTAACAGGCTTGAATATTGCGGAAGTGTGAGAACTCACCCGTCCGTCCGGTCGGAGTCGGTCGTTTGACTGTAGCTCCATGTGAGAGTCTTGTCAGCTTTTCCCCAGGATGTTTGGAACCTTTGTATCCCTTTACAGTTCGAAACCTATTTCCGGTCCCCGAGCAGCGGAATCATGTTGACGCTGCCCACCCGCACTCTTTGCTGTATTTGGCACTGTTTATCCACTCCCCGTCGCAATTGGCGTTGGAGACGGCAGAAATATGCCGGGTTCTCTCCCCCGAAGTATTTACTTTACCGGTCACACGGAAGTCCACATGTAGCCAGTAGCAGATTCCACGCTACCGCCTGACTGCAGAGAACCATGTTTTGCGATGCGACGGGAATTTAACATTAACTGAACGCGGTCAAAGCGAAATAGCTTTTCACTATAATACGATAACCTTGTACTTCATGAACTCGCATCTGTGACCACGTGTGAATGGTCTTTATCCGTCAGGCGGGTCATTAGCCGTCAATATTGCTAACGTAGTGTAGGATCTGACCAGGGTTCTCTAATTCTCCGTTCTTTGACCGGGGATATTGTGCCCCGAGGTATGAGAAGGGAGTTCCAAAAAGCTTCTCTCTTTATATCAAATTTGTTCTTAAAGATAAGCAGGCGACCGCGTAGAAAAAATGAAAGAGGGGAAGACCCCCTCAAGCTGTACAAGGGAGAGACAAAAAAAAGGAAAAGGGTGCTAAACCTTAATAGAGTCTATACGAGAAGCTGCCCTACCGTACCTAAGATATTTGAGCTATGCAAATGGTACGGTCTACACACAATTGGAGCATCCGAAGAAATAT